>CM040474.1:7563182-7608589 GCA_022758105.1 Pangasianodon gigas
GTGTGTGTGTGTGTGCTGAGGGGGGCCGGCTTTACACGAAAAGCAGACCGCGTTTTGCCCTCCTTCTCCTGGATGATCTGTTTCAGAAGAAGCGTGAGGCAGTGAAACATTTGACCTGTGAGACGGGGATTGTGATTTCCGCTCCTCTCAGAGCCTCTGCGTGTGAGGATTCATTCAGAGCTGCTCACAGGATTAGTTCTAAACATCTGCTGGATTGAAGTTTTGCGGAGTGTGAGATGATGGCCGCCTACCTGGGCCTGGAGGAGGACAGCACGGGCCTGATGGACAGCACAGGCAGCAAGGCAGAAAAAGAGCAAGCTAAGAGTGAAAGTGTGGCGGTGAAAAGCGCAGAAAAAGCCGACGCGACTCAGAAGCCGCCCTACTCGTACGTGGCGCTGATTGCCATGGCCATACGCGACAGCTCCGAGAAGCGCCTGACACTTTCAGGTATTTACCAGTACATCATCAGTAAATTTCCTTTCTACGAGAAGAATAAGAAAGGCTGGCAGAACAGCATCCGACACAACCTGTCACTGAACGAGTGCTTCATCAAGGTTCCCCGGGAGGGCGGTGGAGAAAGGAAAGGTAACTACTGGACCCTGGACCCTGCGTGTGAGGACATGTTTGAAAAGGGAAACTACCGACGCCGGCGGCGCATGAAGAGGCCGTTCAGACCTCCACCGGCACACTTCCAACCCGGCAAGTCTCTTTTTGGCGGGGACACTTACAGTTACCTCTCTCCACCTAAATATTTACAGCCTGGCTTCATGAACAACTCGTGGTCTCTGGCGCAACCTCCTGCGCCCATGCCCTACACGTCGTGCCAAATGGCGAGCGGGAACGTGAGCCCGGTGAACGTCAAAGGCTTGTCCGCGCACTCCTCATACAGCCCTTACTCACGCATGCAAACAATGACACTGCCGGCCATCGTCAATTCGTACAACGGCATGAGTCACCACCACACACACCAGCACCATCAGCAGCTCAGTCCGGCCGCGTCTCCTCCAGTTCCCACTGGAAACGGCACCGGGCTGCAGTTCGCGTGCTCGCGGCAGCCCACAGAGCTTCCCATGATGCACTGCCCTTACTGGGAGCACGAGGGCAAACACTCCGCACTGCACACCCGGATCGATATATAGCTGTGTCTGTATCACTGTACCCGAGACTTGTGGTTATAGAGACGTTTTTATATCTGTCAAGGGCTGAAGATTGAAATGTCGGGATGTGCGCAAGTGCGCGTGAAACTGACGCGGAACCAAACTCGGGAATGTCTCCGGTGTGATGAGGTTTGGATGCTGTGCTTCTTATCTCTGCTGCAGAATGGAAATGTGGATCAAAATGGTCTCTCATGCTTATATATATATTATATATATATATACACACACATACATACATACATACGTGTGTGTGTGTGTGTGTGTGTGTGTGTATATATATATATATATATATATATATATAAACAGTTCAGTGAAAATAGTGAACACTTGTCGGTCTTTTCACTGTAAAGGAAACTAGGTGTGATCTGTTTGCAGTGTTTGACTCTGTAGCTCTCTCCATGGGCCATTTAAATCACATTTACAATGTATTTTCATATCATTAATGTTCATCAAGTCTTAAATTTCAAATTCAGTAAAGAGAAGGAACATGTGAACGGGTCTAACGTCAGTCTGAAATGATACTTGTGTTTTTCATATTTCATAGAGTTATTAATCAGTCCAGTGAGACTGAGAAAGTGAGCTGAAGAATACCCAGAATTACAAGTCAGTCAGCACAGTGTTTACCTGAAGTGCACTCTCAGTGTGGCCTGCATGAGCATTAGCACACAGCAGTGAAGGTGGCAAGGCTTCTCAGTGGCATTCCCCCAGGGCTTGCTGTTGCTGTTGTTGTTATTATTGTTATTATTATTGTTGTTATTGTTGATGATGATGATGATGATGATGTTAAACTGCGACGCGAAGGCAAACGCGAACTTGTACTGATATTTGTGGGTGGATTGTGGGCTATTATAATTTATTATTATTATTATTATTATTATTATTATTATTATTATTATTATTGAATAATGTTAATGTCTGCAACAATCCGGGGACCATGTTCAGGTAGCACTTTTAAATCATTTTTTCCCCTAGTTATTTTCATAATAAACTAATTTCTCTTACAATGATGCAGTGATCTTGAACTTATTGTGGTGCAATAGCAACATTATTATTATTATTATTATTATTATTATTATTATTATTATTATTATTATGCTATATTCCGCTTACTTCAATCTACTGCTTTATCCAGATCTTTAAATGATCTTAATGAAGATTAATTTTGAAAAATGAATATTTATTATTAAATGATGTATATTCAGCAACTTAATTTTTGAGTGTTAGATTACTCATATTGTTTTGATGATGAATTCATAACTTTTTTTTTATTTTTTAGCAAAAAAAAAGGTATTTGTCAGCTACTGAGAAATACTGAGCCGTTGTGTTGACTAATGCCGTTGTGTTTTTTTTTTTATTTTTATTTTTAAAAAAAATAAGCGCGTGCATTTTAATTACTCAAAAGAATTTAAAATACATATTTAGAAATTATAAATCAGGAGGGTTATCTATTGATCTGGTTCATTTAGAGTATGAGGTCGTGTTTTGACTGTCAAGTTATTCGTTAATATATAGACACCTTTACAGCTATTATTATATCACACTGGTCCTGTTGTTCCAGGTTTTCCAATAAAATATGTTTTAAAAAAAATACAGTACAAACGAACAAGTGAGGAAGACCAACACATCACTGTTTCACACAACTACACAAGCCGTGAAAGTAATATATAGCCTATTTTATTCTTTTATTCAGGACTGTAGTAGTCCACTGAAGCCTGAAGCTAAAGGTTAACTGAGCAAAGTTGCGCGTGCAGGAGTTCTGATATAACAATACAATAGGAAAATCAGCGCGAGCAGGAGTTCTGTAGTGAAGATCAGCGCGTGCAGGAGTTCTGATATACAATAGGAAAATCAGCGCGAGCAGGAGTTCTGTAGTGAAGATCAGCGCGTGCAGGAGTTCTGATATACAATAGGAAAATCAGCGCGTGCAGGAGTTCTGTAGTGAAGATCAGCGCGTGCAGGAGTTGTGTAGTGAGTCGCGCGAGCAGGAATTCTGTAGCGAAGATCAGCGCGTGCAGGAGTTCTGTAGTGAAGATCAGCGCGAGCAGGAATTCTGTAGTGAAGATCAGCGGGTGCAGTAGTTCTGTAGTGAGTCGCGCGTGCAGGAGTGCTGTAGTGAGGATGTTGCAGAAATAGTTTGTAATGCAGACTACCCACGTTTTACTCTACACAATGCATGTCTAACAATAAAAGCTGCATCACTACAAATTATAAATTATTACAAACACACTCTTAACTACTGCATAGTCTCAATTTATTCCTATTGTATGTTATATCCTTTTTTTAATTTGTTTGATTGTTGTTGTTGTTGTTGTTGTTTTTGTAAAATTCCATTAAAATTCCTAAATTGAACGGAAAATAGTATTAATAATTGTTCTAATGATATAAGTGCCAGTTTTATACATAAAGAAAAGGTTTTATAAATATTAACTGTGCTATAAACAGAGATACAGATATAATAACTGAAACGCTGCTAGCTATATTTCAATAATAAAAATGAAGATTTAAGTTTTTTCGATATATCGATATATCTGTTTACAAATAAAGATGATCCAAAAAAAAAAATCCTTAAGATGAATGTCAAGCTCAGATTAGCAGGGTGTTTATCTTCCTGTGCAGCCTATAGTGACACCTTTATGTGTCAGAAGTTTTGTTTTGATTTGCCTTTTAAATGTACTTCTCGCTTCAACACCTGACTATAAGCATTTTTAAACAGCCAGGATAAGGAGGAGGATAAAGAAGCTCTGTAAATTCCAAACAAAAACAGGAAAAAGGAAGAAGCGTTTAAGAACCATCACTCCATCACTCCATCACTCCATCCATCACTTTCATGGTTTAACTGTCTTCACTGATACAATTTTAGGCTTTTTTAGGCTTTGCTTAAAACTATGAATTAAACAAATTGTGTCTTAAAATAATAATAATAATAATAATAATAATAATAATAATAATAATAATAATTTATTTTTTATTATTATTATTATTATTATTATTATTATTATTATTATTATTATTATTATTATTTAAGTTTAAATTCCATTACGCAGTGAAATAATGCAATACTTATATTTTAATCAACACTGATTAACTATAGTGACACTAAGCAGGCTATTGCAACCTCAGGTTAATCTATTTTAATAAATGATTTTTATTATATTTTATATACATTTTGCATGTATGCATGATTATTGCATACACAACCCAAGGCTACTGCCATTGTTTCATTATTTTACTGAAGAATGATTCATTAAGAGGTTATTATTGTCTAGTGTGCTTTCTTGCTCTGTTCCCCAGTTGTTTTTCTCTCTGCAGGTGAAAGAAGCAGCACCTGAGCAGACAGTGACTCACAATGCACCCGCATGGACGTCTCAGTCAGGGGGTGGGGTGTGTGGGACGTGTTAGGAATTCACCAAAACAGCAGCGCCTCAGTGCTGCAAAACAGCAACAGTAACTCATTTTTCCGGTTACTTAAATATTTTCAGCAAGATACTATTGTTTGGGTTTCTAAATATAGCTATCATGTAAGTAAGTAAAGTAAGAATGTAAAAAGAAAGAAAGAAAGAAAGAAAGAAAGAAGTGCATACAGCACTCAACCAAAATGCCTCCAAATGATCTCTAAATGTCACTGTTTTTGTTTTGTTTTGTTTTTTTCATTACACAAAGTGGTGTTTGGAAATTCTTTAAGGCTTACTTCTTGTGTAATGTATCCTCCCATACTGCTACATTACACACTGAGGTGTGTGGTGGTGTTTAGCTGTGAATATAGTTTGCTTGAACACCACTACCAAAGTGGCTCTAGACTTTTGACTTAACCAAGCTGTTCCACACTGAGCTGATTCTACAGATTAAACCAGTGTAGGCAGAGTTTAGTTTCCTGATCTGGAATCAGATGTGTAGCCTACATCAGTCCCACACTGACCCTTTCAGGATCGTGATGCTACATGATACCACTGCACTGAGGGTGTACCTGTCTTTGTAGACATTAGATGGGGCAGTGGGATTGAGGGGAGTGATGTTTTTTTTGTGGTTAAATGGTGGACATTAGCAAGATCGCTATCTTCAGTTACAGTGGCTTGACATCTCTGTTAACACAGATTTTATGAAGCACTTACAAAATATAATCGATTTTGGGTAAACTTCCAAAAACCCATTTTGCTCTGTTGATCATAGCTGATCATTTCTCCCTCTCATGCTTTGGGCTATATTAATGTGACTTATCATTGGAAAATTGTAGATCAAAGTAGCTGTGATCAATCGTACATTGACATTCCCAATGACATTTAAGTTGTTTTCAGCATCAGCCAAATGAATAATTTCAAATAAAAAATGTTAATAACATATACAGTGAATATGTGTTCTATCTTATATGACAGATTGTGAGCAGATCAGGTTGGGCCACATGCTTGCCATTGAGGCTTGTTTGGTATCTCAAAAGACAAAACCTCCAGATTCACGCTGCCAAAGCACAGACTGTAGATATACTGATAACATTCTAGAGAACTTAACAATGTTGTGCCGCATGTGGCATATGCTGCCAATGCATTTTACTGTTAGTATTAGAACATTCACTCTAATTTGCAAAAACTGAGTCTTCTGTAGGGGAGCTAGTTGTGCATCTTGCTTTTAGTGGTGGGACACCTAGGCCAAGATATGGGGCAACTCTCGCCTAGTCCCATTACCACAAACTGCCCTATCCAAAGTGCAGTTAATGCAACCTGGTTCTGTGTTCCAATGCCCACAAAAGTACTGCTTGCCTCACACAAGCCTTAGGAAGACATGCCTCAGGCCCTTAGGAAATAGGGGCCAAGTCATGAACCAGGCCCTAATCAGTACTCCCTCACCACTAAAGGGCCCTGCAAAGTTCACCCATGAATTTTATCAGGTGCCCCAATCTATGGTTAGCCTCACTGAGAACTTGTATACCAGGGCTGTACAATGGTGCAGCAGATGCATTGTTGAGTGGCAACCCAGATGTGGGAAAGGTCTGGTAAAGCGCAGGTGCAAGTGGACCGCTTTACCATTGCCAAGTTAGTATATTATCGATTGTGGTTCTCCCTGGTGAAGCCAGCCAGCATGCTTGAACAGAATGCACCGGCCAATGACTGACCTGACCATGTACTATATGCCTTTTGTCCTCTAATTCTAATACAGACTTCAGCAACTAGGCCACAGGGTCCTGCTTGTGGCCCCAAGATGGCTGTCAATAACTTGTTTTTCACTGCTGTGTTTCATAGTTGGAACACCTTGGCAGCTTCCTTCTCAAGCAGATTTCCTGTCCCAAATGAACAGAGAGATTTGGTACCCCCAACCAGATCACTGATATCTGTGGGTTTTGGATTCAGAATAAATTCCCAACTGAGTGAGTTGTAAATGTTTTAATAGTCTAATAATTCTAATACTTAATAACCACATTTCCAAAAGCTGCTGCAAAAAGGAAAAGATTATTTGCCCAGTGTCTTCTTGTTTGGATTAGTGTGCCTCTAAACATAAAAAAAGGAATTAATATTTAAAAATATTTATGAATGACTCAATGTATCAGAAATCCATCCACATTAGCGCATATTAACCAGCTGGCTAGTAGAAAGCAATGCAAAGCCAAGCTAATTTATTTGTATAGCACAAGAGAAAACAATGCAAAAACATAAGTTAAATTACTGATGAAAAATACAGTACATGAGTTAAAATGCATAAAATAATTAAAATTATAAAAAGAAATTTGTTAAAATATACTTCTGGCCTGTGAGTCTTAATTAAAGTCACATGAATACAGCCTTGATTTAAAAATGGCTACAGGTTGGGCACATCTGAGATCTTCTGGAAGTTAGTTAGTGGCATAATAGCTAAATGCTGCTGCACCATTTCATCATTCTAATTATTAGCTGACTTGCAAGGTTTTTTAATTCTTCAGGTAGGTCAGGGATATATTTTGGTCTGAGGCCATTAAGTGGTTTTTAAACAAGTAGCAGTCCTTTATAATCGATTCTGTAATTACCATTGCAATAGTCCTGCTGGAGATGAAGGTCTGGATAATCTTCTCCATGTCCTGTTTCTAATCCTATGTATGTTTTTTAGATGGTAGTTGCTGATTACTTTGATATGGCTGCTGAAGGTAGGATCTGAGTCCAGTAGTATGTTAAGATTTCAGACATGATCTTTTGTCTTTAGGGCCTTGGACTCAATGTGAGCACTAGCTTTTTATGCCTGATAAAATGATCGGCTATATTGCATTATTACAATGCTCTATGCATTGTAATAGTGAGTTTATGGCATCACAGGTGTTAGATTAAATAGCTAAATATATCCAACTGTCTTCTGCAATATTATTATCTGAAGATAGTGCCTAAAGGGACCATAGAGAGGGTGAATAATACAGGCACGAAAGCTGAGCCTTTGGGAATCCCGGATATCAGGGAGGTTTGCTCCAATTCATAAATGCCGATGGTGACAAAATAACCTCAAACTTCTAAATGAGACCTGAACCCATTGAGAACCCATCTCTCTAAAAGTATGTTATGGTCAACAGTGTCAAAAGATCTAATAAACCTAGGGTCATTGTTCACACAAATATCACTGCTCACCCTTGGCTCACTGCAGGCTTACAGTGGGTAGTGCAGGATTGGGAAAGCCAGTGCAAACCCGTGGACCCGCACAAGCATTCTGGAATGTGGCTCGCTGTGGACAGAGCAGGTTTGGGCAAAAACTCAGGAAAACCCATGCAGGTCCAACACAGACATCCCACACTGCACTCACACCACTATTCAGGCAATACAACAATGGGTCCTCTATAGACTGCCTGCATATATCCTGCACATTCATTTGTGATGTCATTCTGAACATTTAATAAATATTTTATTCATTCATCTTTATTCATCTGAGGTTTACTCTGAGAACACTGCATGATGTGAGAAAGCATGATGCGAGAAAACATCCTGCATGGGACGCCAGTTCATTGCAGGGTACCATGCACACACACATTAACACACACATTCACAACTAGTGAGAATTTAAAGTCTCTAGTCCACCTACCGGCACGTTTTTGGGTGGAAGGAAGAAGCCCGAGAACCCAGAGGTAAAACACACAGACACAGGGAGAACATGCAAAACTCTGAACGCACAATAGTCAGAGCTGTTAAAACTTCTACACATTTAAAATGGCAGAATCATGAGTCATAAAAAATACAATCCTGCATCTTGAACCAGCTTCATCTGATTTACCGTAGTTTTAAAAAATGACTTCAGATGAGAGGTTTTTACTGATATTTAAAAAATAAGATGTGTGCAATCATTTATAATTGTGCATATCACAACAGATGTTGGGTTAACTTCAACAAACAGTGAAAAAATTAAATTTAGAAATGAAAAAGAAGAAAGTGAAAAAGAAAATTAAAGACAGGAAACAAGAAGCTGGAAAACAACTACTAGCTGCTATATTTTAATGGCTCTGCCTCCCCTTGTCAGTCACGTTCCTTGGTGAGTGATTTAGCTTCATGGCAGCTGAAGCACACACATGCAAAAAATGTATTAAATATATAGACAAACACTAACAGGAAAGGAAAGTGTAACTACAGTACTGAGAGCATAATACTTTGGTCTGATAGTTGATTTGTTTTAATCTGATCTGTTACAAATTTAATTGAGTAAAAATATACAGTGGATATATTTTCTAATTTAATACAACAATTTTCATTACAAATTATATTATAAACAACAACTTGAGTGAAAATTACAATCTTTGAAATATATACAATTTACAATTTCAGAGTTTCTTAGTATTTGGTATGTCCTCTTTGTGCTTTAATGACAGTGTGCACTCGAGCTGGCATGGACTCCACAAGTTTGTGCAAAAACTTATGATCCATTTTAGATCAAATCCATCAGAGTGTCGTCTGAACAAGTGCTTTAATAGAAGAGATTAGGCAATGAGGAAAATCTGACCTTTTGTACAAAGCAGTTAACATGGTCAATATCACAAATTTGTATATATTTAAATAGAAACCTAGAAATAATGCAGAATCTTGGATATTAAATATTCAAGATATTGAACATTTACTTTCTTAGTTTTAAATATTTCAAAATTCTAAAACTTGCTGTTTATTTCCAATTTTAAATGGAAAAAAAAAAAATCCAGATTTTCAGTGTGGTTTCTTTTGGACCCCACTGTAAATATTTTCCATTAAATGCAGTAGTACTGAAGTAGAGTAAGAAAATACTATGTGAAGGGAAGGAACATGACACAATTTTCAATGCTAACAGCTTCCTTGACTGGCTTTTCTGCATATTTTTGTCAATTACTTGGAAGTTTGCAAACACTGGAAGTGAATCTGGAAGTGAATTTCCCATAATTCCATGCATATTGATGCATTTGGTCATTGAGTTTGTTTTCATGATTCTCCATACACTCTCTCTTGGGTCTGTTCCACCTTTCAAAGCCAATGTCAGTATCTATGAATAAACATTTCATCATACAATAGAGGATCAGTAAATGTGCAGTTAAGGGACAGTGCAGAAACACACCACTAGTTTGAAGTCATTTGATCTCCCTTCAGTAATCACCAGAATCTTTGAGCGACTGACCTGAACTATTTCAGACACCAGATGGCGGCATCAAGCTACATTGGGTCCCAGTGGCAGTAGGGCTGGAGGGGATGAGAAAATATATCTATTAATGTTAATTAAATACATTTATGACAGTTCCACTGAAAATAATACAATGCTGATTGTACCACCCTCAGGAGAGTCCGCCTGTCCTGCTTGGTGCTGTTCCCGAACCAGGTTGTGCTTCTTCTCGTTAAGATGCTCTCGATAGTGCAGGTGTAAAACTTCCTTAGCACCTTAGAGGGCAGTTTAAAGTCTCTTAAGTGTCTAAGGTGGTAAAGACGCTGCCGGGCCTTCTTCACCAGGGTGTTGATGTGACAGGACCATGACAGGTCCTGTGTGATGTGAACACCAAGGTACCTGAAACTGTCCACTCTCTCCACTGGAGTCCCGTTGATCACAGGGGTGGTAGCTGCTCTCCTGCTTTCTGCTTAAGTCCACCATCAACTCCTTTGTCTTGCTGACAGTCAGGAGGAGGTTGTTCTCCTGGTACCAGTTCTCCAGGCTTTTAATCTCCTCCTGGTAGGCCTTCTCGTCATTATCAGAGATCAGGCCCACCACAACAGTGTCATCAGCAAACTTGACAATGGTAGTAGAGTTGGAAGTGGCCACACAGTCATGAGTGTAATTAATTAATGCTAGTAATAGAGGGAAAATTATATCTTAGCTTATAAAACCTGATCTTCTCCTCCTGCAGTAAACCTCAAGTACCTCACCAGATGTCTCTTCCATATGTCTCAGAGCTCAAGAGAACAATGTTTTCTGTCATGGTGCTGTGCAGTTTGTTATTAATTCTCCCAAGTTTTGAAAACGATCTCTTCACATGTGCGGTACATATGGACAGTGATGCATGAATGCCAAGAAGTTTGAAAATGAGTAGATGTATTACATTTAATGCAAGGCACTGATTTTATTTATTTATTTATTTTTACATTCAGTGTAGCTATAGCTGGGTAGCAGTTTTCAAACAAAAACGGAAAAATGGCATGATCCTGTTTCACACCATCGGAGTGGGTTTTAACCTCGTTTACAATGACATTGTTGACCTTTTATGAGCACTGTTACAGAACAAATAATGTGCAAAACAATGTTATGTGACATGCACACAATATGGCCAAAAGTTTGTAGACACCTGACCATCATGCCCATATGTGATTCTTCCCCAAACTGTGGCCATAAAGTTGGAACCACACAACTGTATGGAAAGTCACTGTATGCGGTAGCATTACAATTTCCCTTCACTGGAACTAAGAGGCCCAAACCTGTTCCAGCATAACAAATGCCCCTGTATATAAATTGAAGTCCATGAAGACATGGTTTGAGAAGGTTGGAGTGGAAGAACTTGAATGTCCTGCACAGAGCCCTGACCTCAACCCCACTGAACACCTGAAACACCAAATACACCCCAGATCTCCTTGCCTAACATCAGTGCCTGACCTCACTAATGCACCTGTGGCTGAATGAGCACAAATCCCCACAGCCACACTCTAAAATCTAGTGGAAAGCCTTTCCAGAAGAGTGCAGGTTATTATAACGGCAAAGGAAAATATGTTCAGAAATCACATGATTGTAATGGTCAGGTGTCCACAAACTTTTGGCCATATAGTACGTATAATTAATGGCACTGTATGGACATGACAGGGGCTTTTTTTCTACTTAAATAAATACAATAAAAACAGGCATTGCCATGGAAATCAAGACACCTCTCTGGTTTTGTTTGCATTATAACTAAATACTTTTGCAACTCACCTAGTCCACAATTGCCATATTTTCCTTTTTTCTTAAACATCTTCGCCCATATAAACGGGCCTCTTCAGGCAAGCTATGTAAAAAGACCCTTGTTTGTGGTGTGGTGTTTGAATGTTTCAGTGAGAAGGGTGGTATCCTGAGGATGTTACTTTACATTTTCAGTATTTCAGCTTGCTCATATAGGAGAAAGTTTTCTGTCATCAACTGGCATTTTGTTCAGTGTTGATAGTTAATGAGTGATTTTCTGTTGTTGCTTTTCAAAATTTCTACATTTAAATGGGCAACTAGAAAACTTGCTCTGTAATAAGAACATGAAAAATCTGGAGCTTCACATGTCACTATACAAAGCAGGTGGCAGAGTCAAGAAATTATGGGCTGTGTGCATTTATTGAAACCTCAGTAACAGACCCAACATGTTGCTATCCAGATTTTATCCAAAAACCAAAATAAGGATAATACACCCACAAAATAAGACACAGAGGATATGAACAATTTTTCATTTTATTTGAATTAGCATGTATCTGAACTATGAGCTGGTGGTGGTGGTGACTTGCTTCATTGGGACCAGGGTCTTCAAAGCTTGTAACCAGCTCACACTGTGGGGGAGAGCAGAGGAAAGGAGTTAGTACCATGGCATCCACTACAACACTTTCATCTATTTCGAACCAATTACTATTAAGTATGAGGGTAAGTCAAACAAAAAACTAAAGTGTGACAAATTAGAATTGAGCCATTTTTTCCCTAGAGGAATCCAGACACTTGTTCAGCACTGGAACACTTGCAGTGAATGAAATGGAGATAATGTACAAAAATGATAAACTTGTGACAGCCATTTGCAATTAACATTGCAAAAAAATTAAGCTTTTCATTTGACTCACCCACATACATTTTAAAGTGTTTCTTCACTAGACATGTACTTTAAGTACCATATCAGATTGAGTTTTAACTGACTATCATTTATGCATGTCAGGTGTTGTGATTCAGGCCCTTCGAAGCATATGACGCTCCTGGTGAAATGTGCATTTAATGTCTAACCTATCGGAGCCTTCTTGCTTCTCTTTCAGACTCCAGAAGTGTCAGAACATCTCCCTCTCTCACTGGGCCCTTCACATTTCTGATGATGGTTCGGTTGCTGTCGTCCATGAACTCGACGCGCACCTGGGGGAACAGGAGAGAGATGAAATACGAAACCAACACATAGGGCTGAATCAAGAGACGATATAAATTTAAGTTTACAATGAAGCCAAAATCCTTCACAGCTTATAAAGCCTGTTTATTTAAAGAGCTTTAAATTAATTAAGGCCTGTATTAATTGTGTTAATCCTTAACCCAATAATAATGTGCTTTTTTTTTTTAATCTATACCTTAATATTGAATCACAGTTAAAAACTGGACCAACAGATCACCAAAGTTGGTCAAACACAAACCATAGTGTAAAAATGACCAATTTTACACACCAATTGTCTGTTCCTTTACAATAACTGCTCTTTAATAATCAATTACAATAAAATCGATAACCAATTTGATTGTATGCTCCTTTTTTTTTTATCTTTGCCTTTAATGCATCAATCCAAGTTGTCTGAGTGTTACACCTCTACCCCGGGGTGTCCCCCCCCAAAAAATGGAAAGGGATGCCACTCGAGCTAGATTTTATATTGTGCAATTTCCAGTCTTTTAAGAATATTACTCGTCACACTGTATGATACGATCCCAATAAAATCTTGGCCAAATTCTATAGCAGACTGTACGATAATATTCAATGTCAGATTACACGCTGAAGATCCCTCAACAGACCACGGATTAAAGAAAATTACATTCTACTTGTGTCAATCAGTGCAATTCAAGTCTATGCTTAAAATGGGGACAGAAACATACAGTCTCCAAATTAAGCTTGAGGTAACATTTTTTTTTCTGTCCATTATTGGGCTTCATTTATGTTTCGCCATTGCCACTATTGTAATTGTAGCTGTCCCTTGAATTATGCATTATCCTTTTTTTTAGTAATGGTAACACTGAACATTGACTCAGCATGTTACATTATGTATTACAAGATCAATCGTTGTTTTACAATGTGCAACCTTTGTGTGCAAAAACTGGGCCCACAATTATACAGTATAAAGCCAGCTTTAGTGTAAAGCTTTAGTCTTTCCATACAGCATAAAGCTGCCGAGTTGCCTACACCAGATCAATGCAACAGTTTATAAAAGATATATGGAAAAAGTATTTGTAATGTTAGAAACTTCAGTTTTAGTTTTTTGTTAGATATGACATTTAACAAATTACAAAAAAAAAAAAAGATACTCATTTATGGTTATTGAGTGCAACTTTTCAATTATTGTGGGCAATTTTATTTTATATAACCACTGGCGTTTTCCTAATCTGTTATAATCTGTTGTAGAACCCTATTCTATATATATATATATATATATTACACACACATACATACATATAGTGTAGAACTTTACAAATATATACACACATACAAGAACAATGTTAGAAGCTTCAGTTTTAGTTTTTGGTTAGATATGACATAAATTAATTTAATATAATAATTATATAATGTATATATTACAGCTGTGTGGTGCTTTGTGTTATACACTCACCTGGGTGCACTGGCCCTGGGAGCCGGTTCTCCCGAGCACTTTAGTGACCTGGAACAGAGGAACAGATTAAACACTCTTCAGACTTTAAACGGCGCACTGGTTTAGCAGAGAGGCTACATGCTGCAAGTTTTCAGCACAGAAGCTAATAACAACGCTGCCAAGAGCAGACATACACCACACATCTAAATATGCTCTGGTGTGTATACATTTCGTTTGTAACGTAAAACAAATATATAACTTTTCTGTTCGAAATCTTCTGGCCATAAACACGGCTTATAAAGCACAACAGCGTGGCTAGCGCCTGCAGCTAGCTAGTTAGCCTATGAGCAGCGTTAGCCTGACACCACCATCACACCCGAATCACACAACCACTTTATACATCGAACAGAGTGGTGCTAGCTCATTTCTATTGGCATAAAAACAACAAATGAAGTTTTAGCTACTTTATAAATACGATTAAATGTACATTTTGGCCGGAACTTAGCGGTATTTTAAATCATTCTTACTCTGGCGAGCTTGATAGGCTGCACGCGGCTGGCGTCCATGATTTCAGCTTCGCTGGGAAAGGAAGTCACGTGGTGCGCGGAGCCTATATATACCTAAAATAAAAGTGGCATTTTCTCCATTTATTACGGTTTATTTTATTTATATTTCAGTGTTTAATAAATATTTGTTCTCGAATATTCAATATATTTGTGAATTTAAGATATTATTTCTGTGCAAAATATCGTACAGTTAGTGCAGATACGTTTCCGGTTCCGGGTCTTTTGATGTGGACTGAAATACGTCACGTGGGCTTGTGGAAACTAACGTCTCTTTTGGCTTCTAAACGGATCACTGGTGTTGATTTCTAAACCGAACAAAGTTTGTGGGTTTTTTTTTTTTATTAGTGCTTGTTCTCCTTTGATAACTATATCTGAAATTGTTTAATGACACCAAATTCCACCTTCTAATCAACAGAATAACAGTTCTGCACTGTATTTTTAAATCTATTTAAATAATTGTTAAATCAGCAAGGCTCTATAGATGTGTTCAGCAGGGGATTGCTGTGTCTGGTGCAGAATCATCTCCATGCCATAATGATGTTCATTAAAGGTTAAACAAGTGCTTCCCTTACGTCGTTTAATCACATTTTATTGGCTACCTGTCACTTTACTGAGAATCAGGATTAACCAATAGGAATCCAGTAGATCTGGTTTTATGTCATTTATGGCATATTTTTAGCATGTTTATTTTAATCATTTTCAGTGGAACTGTCAAAAAGGTATTTTTTTTCTATGCCTGTTGCACCCAAAATGCAAGACCATGTCACACTTATCAATATAATTGTACAGATCACACAATGGTTTTATTTATATAACTAAATATATTTATTTATATAAATAAATATATTTTATTTATTTAAATGTTTCATGCTCCTCATCATCCCCCCCATGCGCTAAGGAGTAGCCAGTGCTAGCTAGCTTGAAGCAAGGCCAAGCCTCTGGCCACCCCAGTAAGATATTATTATTATTATTATTATTATTATTATTATTTTCAGTGTGGTTAACCATACTGAATGACTTGGTAAATCTCGCTCTGATAGGCTAATCTGAATAATAACATAATTCCCACTACAACATCTCTGGAAAATTGTACAGTTCATGGATTGTCAGCGAGTGTAATGTAATGAAGGAATACTACCTAAATTTAGGTAGCTAACACAGAAGCAATCTATTCCCTAGACCCACTGACCACAAAGAGCAAACAAGTGAGCAGACACTGGACTTTTTTATGTTAATGATATTCATTGTTTGGAAGTACAACATTGAATTTCATTATTAGCTACCATTAGATACTTATACTGAATACTTAATTCTAGTTTACTTCATAAATGTAGCCTGGAGCACGGTGGCTTAGTGGTTAGCACGTTTGCCTCGTACCTCCAGGGTTGGGGGTTTGATCTCCGCACTGTGTGTGTGGAGTTTGCATGTTCTCCCTGTGCTTTGGGGGCTTCCTCTGGGTACTCTGGTTTCCTCGCAGTCCAAAGAAATGCATTGTTAGCTGATTAGCATCTCTGAATTGTCCACAGTGTGTGAGTGGGTTGGCACCCTGTCCAGGGTGTCCCGAGTCGCCTGGGATAGGCTCCAGGCTTCCTGTGACCCTGTGTAGGACAAGCAGTACAGAAAATGGATGGATGGATGTAGCCTAATATTATGTTAGCTATGACTTTTTTGTAGCTTGCTAGGTGAGAAACAAATGCAATTAGGTATTTCATGCGCCCTCATACACACTATTGATGTGTAGTTCGCAAACTAGCTGAATCTTTGAACCCACTCGCATTTTTGAAGAGCTGTTTTTGTGAAAATGAGGGTGAGACAAATAGATCCTGTGATGCGCTCACTGAAAATGCACTAGTATTCTGTATTCACGATTCTCTAACAGTCATTAATCACATACAGTGCAGCCATGAAAAGCATCCAGTGATAACAACAAAAATAACAAAAACCAACCAAAACTGTAGTTGCATAATGTTGTAGAGCCAGTTCTAGCGACAATAAGACGTGTTTGGCTCGCTTCTATGTGTGACTAAGACAGCAAGAGGGTCCAGTTGCATTGCTGCAGCAATAATGTGTGGAATCTTTTTAAATTTTTACTTTAATTTAAGTTAAAGTTAAGCACAGAACCATGCACACCTAGGGGCAGTTTAGCGTAGTCAATTGGCTTCTTGCACAGGCACTTCCGCATTATATTTACCACGGTTCCTGCGTTTCCAGTTCATTCAGTGCAGTCGTAATCATGGTATTTTCACTCTGTGTCTGCAAGAGCACCCAAAGATTAATGTCAGTGATGTTCAGCTGTCTTCAGTGTATTCAGTGTCTTCTAGCAAGCTGGAGAAAGACTTCAAACTGTACGCTTTGTTATATGCGCACAATTATGAATGTAAGAACATACCTATAAACAGAAACAAACACCCAAGCTAATCTTCGCTCCTACACAGTTCACTGCAAAGTAGCTTGTGTTGTTGCTAACAGGATGTCTTCAGTTGAAATTGGATACCACCGTTCCATTCAATGGCACTGTGCTTTTTGCTGGTCTTCTCCAACCTTTGGTGGTTTTGGTCCAACTACCAAAAATGCGAGAAATGTGTCAAAGAGAGCAAGCATTCACCTATACAGGCATGTTTTGGGAGTTGGGAGGAAAGTGGAGATTCCAGAGGAAACCCACACAGACATGTGGGTCAAATAACCACTCTTTACAACCGTGGTGAGCAGAAAAGCAACTCAGAATGCACAACATGTTGAACCCCGAGGTGGATGGACTACAACAGCATTAGACCAAAGCGTGTTTCATACCTATCAGCCAGGAACAGAAATCTGAGGCTACAGTGGGCACAGGCTCATCGAAGATGGACAGTTGAAGATTGGAAAAAGACCAGGTGACATTTTTCCAATCTTCAACTGTACAGATGTACAGGGGTTCCTAATAAAGTGGCTGGTTAGTATATTACCTCTAGTTGCACAAGTTTAGCACTTTCAATGCATCTGCATCCTCAGTTAGATCCCAACATCCACAGAGTCAGTGTTCCTCTTAACCCTTGTGTGACTTTCCATTGAAAATGTATGACTTCTGTCACCTGTTGTTTGTCAGAAGCAGTGAAAAGGCTTCTCCATCCAAAACAAACAAGAAATAACCATATTGGTTTAAATCTTCCGTTGAAGAAGTCTGAGAAATTATTGCTGCTAACGTGGAGGAAAGTCATAGACGGACTAATCATTTGTTAATTTAAATATTAATGGAATATTGTTCTTATTGTTTTATATTAAGTTTGAAAACGAGCCCTGGAATAATTAATAAGTGATTCTGTTTCTATTTGAAAGATCTTCATCTGTCATCTGTTGTGGTCTGGTCTGTTTGTCATCTGTTGATAGGTTTGTTTAAGATACAGCACGCATAACCAGCAGTATGGTTATATGCAGTCAGTGAAGGACAGAAAGAACTATAAATGATTGTGCAATGGGGCAAAGTTGGTCTTAACTTGTTATTATGGGGCAAAGTTAGTCTTAACTTGTTATTATGGGGCAAAGTTAGTCTTAACTTTTTATTACAAATAGTATTAAAGAAATGAGACAGACTGGCATCCCATCCAGGGTGTATTCTCACTCACTCCCAATATTCCTGGGATAGGCTCCATCTCCACTGCAACCCTGACCAGGATAAAGCGATTACTGAAGATGAATGAATTTAAAAAAAAAATAAAATCCTAAATGAAATGATAAAAAAATGATAGCAAGTGAAGATATCTGGAATAAAGGAAAAGCTATCTAATATTTCTCATTATGAGATTATTATATAACAAATATAAGACACTTAAGCCTATTTCTAAATTGTCTTATTTTCAAAATTGTCTTATTCTATTGGCAGATCATGTTGCTATTCCTAGAAATAAACGCTTGACATAAGCAAAATTATCTGCTAATAGAATAAGACAATTTCAAGCTTCAAATATCCCAAAATAGGCTTAATAATGTTATATTTGTTTAATAACTATGTAATGATAAATATTGATTGAATTTGCCTATTCCAAGATATTTTCTACTTGCTAGGATATATATTTTTGCAGTGACTAAATCTAAGATTTTGTATGCTTTAACATCCATATCTCATGCATAAAGACACATAGAAAAAGAGAAACATTCACCAAAATCGAAAGGTGGCCAAGGCTTGGTGTTCGCTTGCCTACATTCTTTGTTTGGATTATGTGAAAGACATGTGTCTAACAAGCTAAAAAAAAAAAAAAAAGAAAAGAAAAAAAAAGATGCATTGCTTTGACATTAGATTGTTGCTCCCTATATACTATAGTTCTTCTATAATGGCTAATTGTACCAAGCTTTCATTTCATTCATAATATTCAGGTAGAAGCTATGTTCATGTTGTAATCACTTATCGTAATTTGATATGATAACACTGTTTACCGGAAACCGTTAGGATGTTATTTATAACAGTAATAATTGATTCAGTACATAATGATGCATGGTACATGACTGTCTGCCTTGAATGAAAATTACAATTAATTAGAAAAACTGGAAGATTATTGTCCATAATATTTAAAGGAAATATAATGGGCATTACTTATTTGTCTGTAAACTTATTCCTGTAAAATGTATTGTCTGACTCCCCATATCCCACCCACCCCCAAAAGAGAGTTTGCTCTGGGTGTGGTGAAGCATACTATCTTTGGTATACATGCGTTGCTGTAAACGTCACATTCATATTTCAAAATAGAACCTTCCTTTTGTTCTCCTCAAAATAGCCTGATTACTCAACAATGTTCCCTTTGAAATCTGGCATGACCAATGTTACAATGCATGTTTGAAACCTATCTGAGCACCTTTCACATAATTTCTCAAAAGGATTCTTTAGAATGCTTTTTCTACACGTGCAATGTTTTATTAGGTTTATTTAAATTATCACCTTTTGTTGAGAAAAACCTTTTGGAAATCAGTTTTACTGAATATCAACCTGTGTTTCGCAGTTCTAGCTGATGTCCCATGTACACTAAATGGTGCAATTGACATAATAATTAACATTAGAGACAAGAGTGCAAAGATTGATATAAGCATTACACTTTACTGTATTCTTCATATCTGCGTAAGTCTGTGACAAAGATTAGCAAATTACAATAAAAAAAAATCAAGGTCAATAACACACAAACATGTCAGAATGACACAAGGCTGGGTGGTGTCATTATTGGAAACGCTGTTGACAAGGTAAGGTGTATGACTCATCCACGCTGTGTAAGAGTCAAGAATTTATATATATATTTGTACAGTTTGCTGGAAAAGTGCGGTGACTTATTATTACTTGAAAATACAATACACGTGCACATAATTTTGTGTGTACTGATTTTATATCAAAAAATATTTTTACCTCATTTTTACATACCATCTCACTCATTATTTCCCATATAGTACATATGTAAATGTGGTTTATGAAATATACAGATGAACACATATTGTCTGTGAAACAATATCTGTTACAATGCAGTGGTTTATGGTGGTTTGATAGATGGTAATTTGGAAAAGCATACAATCCCCAGCAGTGGGCGTGGTTAGCTACACTATAAAGGAAAGTATGTCTGGAGTTTCATCAACCATTACAATGAGAGCATCAGAAAAAGAGTTTGTCATGCAGAACCCAGCCACTCAATGTTATGTTCTCTTTGCTTGGCTTGTCTTACTTAGTTCTAGTCTACGAGTATCCAGAGCTGTTCAGGATTATACAGGAACAAATCAAACTCTACAGATTGAGGCTCTTAAAACTAGTATGCTGGAGTACTTAGGGATGGACAGACCGCCACCATCTAGAGGAAAGTCGTCTTATCAGGAACTAATCAGAATATACCGTCAATATCAGAACATGAGGAGGGACATGCAGTCTTTTCAGAGTGGCTCCAGTTTCTTCCTTCACACCACAGGTAAATAAAATAAGGCCATTACTCAGATTAAGCCTGGACTACGCTGTTGAGGCAACAGATATTTAACACTTAACGTTCTTGTAGTCCAGGACTAGTCTTTTGTGGAATAGTGTTAATTGATTTTGCATAAAACAAGATTTTGACTCCTTAGTCAAAGGTAGTTTATGAACAATTTCAATAGAACTTATGGACAGCTTGCATCTTAAATCTGTTTCAGTGACATTACTGTGCAAAGTATGAACAAAAATATAACTGTTTTTTAATAAATTACTTGTTTATTTGGTTAGTCTGCCAACTGTGAATGGCACGAAATGTGTTTGATAACTGATAAAATAGCTGTGAGCGCTGAGAGGTGCAAATTATTCCTTTGAGGCTTTTCTACCAGTTCTGGTGCTTTAAAAATGTATTATGAACATTTGGCAAAATTACATCTGTAATTAACCGTATATTTAAAAACTTCTTAAACACATGCAGTGATAAAAAATCAAACCATGACAGCATTTTAATGAATATCTTTCTTTACAGTGCAGCCATTGAATTCTCAGCAGACTGGTCCTGAATCAGTGACTCAATGGTTCAGGGCTGTTTTTCACAGGGAGTCTCATATAACAGACGAGTTTCTCTTGGCACAAGCACAGCTGCGACTTCAAAGACCTCTGGATAACAATTTTGACCAACCACTGCACAATCAGAAAATTCTGGTTAGAATACACCTAACCTCCCATTCTTATATGAAAAAGGTCTTTTATTCAAAAAAATTTAAATCAAGAGGCCACAATGTTACAATGGATGTGACTTTTGCAGTTAACCGATGGCTTGTGAAGACTAGTGATGTTTTACTAATTGCTGACATTGGCTTTGTTAGAAACAAAGAAGGTGAAACTGTACCCACTCCACAGATCTGTTTGGAACTTAAGCTAATGGATGGTAAAGTGAGAAAACCTCGTTCCACTTATGGAGAAAGCTTTGAGGATGACAGCTACTGTGGTCGGAAGTCATTGAGTGTTTCCTTTGAGGAGATCGGCTGGTCAGACTGGATTGTGGCTCCTGCTGGCTACACAATGTACTTCTGTGATGGCTCTTGCCCACACAATTACAAACCAGCCAGTATGCACACTCAGATAAAGTCACGTCTACATCGATTGACCAAAGGAGTGACGCCTCGCCCATGTTGCGTGCCAGCAGACTATGAGCCCATGATTCTCATGCACTACGATAGCCGGGGAAAGCTGAAACTAACATCTTTCAATGATTTAATCGTTACCAAATGCCACTGTGCCTAAAGGTTTTAAGCCGGCTCATGGTTACAGTTTTGGGGGAAATTTTACTGTGCTGTTAAATTTCAAAAATGATGCGCAACAATGCTGTACACGGACATGGTTACGTTTCTAACATTTCGCTGATGGGACTATTTCACCTGGATACTCAGTATTAAAAGCAAAGAAAAGCCTTAGTTTCACATGTAGAGTTTAAATTATTTATTATAACTTATTAATGACATTTTGTATTCTTGTCTTTTCTTATGTTATAGATGAGTAAACCATTTGTGTAAGTGATGCATTTAGTATTTAAAAAACAGTAACTTGAATAATTTTGTTAAATGTAATTAATTTATTTCTACTTGCTGTGTATTTACTATGTGAAATATTTTAATTTTCTTGTATATACTATTTTTGTCGAATCATTCTAATACCATTGTGTATAATGGCAGGCTTACGTAAGTGTATTCAGCAGATATTAAAGTAAACAATCTGTTATGATAATTTTTCAAGGACAGGGAGTGCCAGTAATCAAAGATATGACACTCTTTTACAGTACAATAACCTTGAACATATATATTTCTACCCCATATGGCCTTGACTAACAAGGGAACCAACAAAGGTGAATGAACCAACAGAGAATGAAGCATGACACTGTAGCCGATGTCACTGGAGCTATACATTTTAATGAACAAAGAAAGTGAAAAGATCACTTTGAACCCATTTATTCAGAGTAGGCATTTTACAGAGACAATCACTTTAAGAAAGCAATAAAGATACAATGGGAACATCATTTAGAGCAAAGTCATACTTGAGGCACCTATGGCCTTATTTTATCACTATCTGACCTCACAACATTGGATATTGCTATTGTCGCAATATACACAGATACAGATAAAACAATAACAAAAACCATTAGTGAACACCACTTATTTTCAACTGTTCAGTATGTCATTTACTACAGATCATAAAACTTGACAGTTCATCCTCTCACTGGGTGATAAGGAGTTCATTCTACAGTCATTTCCAATCACAGGCATCTGCTAGGTCATGTACACAGACCTATCGGATCATGTAACACATTCTTTCCAGCACATTGAGATCCTCAGACGTCACGAATTGAAGTTCAAAAACTGTGGTATTTGAACACAAGTGTCTCAAAAGAAGCTTAGTCTCACTTTTCCAATTGGTAGATGTGATAGACAGTGTAACTATTTACCACTATAAATGAAAGCTTTACACTTCTGCAAAATGACATATATTTGTCTATTATCCCACTGTGTTCCACTGACCATACATCTGTAATGTAAATGTAAAACAGCTATAAATTTTAATATTTTACTTGCAGTGTTATCCAACAGTTCGAGTACACATCTTAGAAAGCCGTTTGACATTGTACCAATGTAAATAAAATTACCACACTTTTCCCTTAACAACAGGTTAAAAATGTGAAACATTCTATTAAATAATTCATCCAGCATGTGTTGCAAGGTCTTCTATAGAAATTTGATGAAAGAACACAAAGGTTGTTATGTGTTTAAAGGGGGTTAATTACTAAAAGGTGATTTTCAAGCAACTATTGCTATTATCAGCTGAAATTGACAGTTGATGGAAAGCCATTCATCGGCTTATCCCAAAGCCACTCCTGCACTGTCTTTGCTGTCCGTGTTTTGGGTCATTACCATGTTGGAAGATGAGCCTTCATTCTAGTCTGTGGTCCTAAGTGCCCTTAAGCAGGTTTCTGTACTTTAATTTGTTCATCTTTTTGTTAATCTTCTCAGTCCCTGCTGCACAAAAAAAGATCCCTACAACATGCTGCCACCACCATGCTTCACTGTAGAGTTGAGGAGTCATGTGCCTTTTTCTGATGAGTGACTTGCATCTGGACACTCCTTACTTTTAAGAATGATAAAAATCACTGTTTTTCAGTACCCTTCCCCAGATCTGTGCCATGACACGATCCTATCTTAGAGGTCTAGGTCCTTTGTCCTTGCTTTTTCTATGGCATACACTCTCAACTACCATTTTACACTGTAATATCAAAGGGTCTTCTGTCAATGTGATATTTTTAATAATTTAAAAATATATTTTTTAAAATTATTTTCAATAAAACATAGATTTGTCAAAACCTGTTTGTGTTTTCATGCTAGGGTATTTTTACATATTGAAGAGAAAAAATGAATCCATTTTGCAATGAGGCTATAATGTATCAAAATGAAGAAAGTGTAAAGGGGTCTGACTAAGTTCTGCATACACTATAAACCTTAACAACAATTTAAATATAGTTAAACTGTGCAAAACAATAGCTTTTTAGTCAACATTACTGTTACTCAAGTTCTCTGAAACATCGAGTGGAGAGATCTACCTATAGGAGGGACATACGTACCTGACCTCTGCTAAAGCATCCAGCTGCACCAAGTCTGAATTGACAGATAGGAGTATGCATCCAGTATGCATCCAGTACCAAGGAAGGCCTCATACTGCCTGCCCCCCAACCCAACCCCTCTATTGTTCTGTCCCAGTATATGTATATAGCACACACAGGTCAAAGTGGAGTCAGCCTTTGAGGAAAAAGGTGGTGGATGAAAAGCAGATAGCTTCCATACCACACAGGTAATCAGGGAAGCACTTAGGCATAAAGGCTGGATTATGCTTGAGGAAAAACTTAAAGCCTGAGGCCAATGCCAGGTGTAGGGCTGTCTTATAAGATGGAGGGCTCAAATGGCCACAGGGATAATGCTTCCAGCACCAAGGAGAGGTCCCAGGTAGCGGTAAGCTGCATAGTGACTAGCAAGGAACAACCGAATTCCTTCATATATCTGGTGATGACCAACTGCTGCATTGTTGAAGCAAATTTAGCATGCTGAAATAGCTTCCAGGTAGACCTAAATGGTGGTGAAGGATTTACCATTGTTCATAAGTTCAAGTAGAGAGCATGGGCATATTGATGGAGATTGTAAATGGGGCTAAGGTGGAGAGATAAAATACACATCGTAAAGCCTCTCATTCTCAGTAGCCCTAACGGCAATAACTGAATGGCTGATGTCATTAGGGCCTATAGTCTCAGGTATGTGCTATATTCCACTCTTGCTTCCTCTCTGAATTGCATGAGAGGTCTCATGATAGAAATAACATGAAGGAGCTCATGACAGAAAGATCTGGGTGCACATAGATAGGGAAATCAAGTCTGGTCCCAGAAAGGAGTGAAAATGCTTTTTGTCTGACTCATTCTGAAACCAAAAGACACTAAGTGACAGTGCACAGTAAAACATTTTGACCTACCTAACAGGGTGTGTAACTTATCAAATACAAACAATTAAAAGGCATTAGCTAAAAAATAATGAAATTGTGTCTGTCTCATATCTCTTCACAGCACTGGGTTGGGTGAATAAAATGACACTGTGTTGCAAGTGCACTTAGAGTATGTCCATTGTTAGGCTCCTCCCAGACAAAGAGCATGAAATTTCTGTGACTTATTATGTGGATTTGCTGTAGTTAAATGGACCTGAACCAGAGTCCTCTCCTCTCTGTGGATAATCACAGATAACCACTGGTTATTGTCTTAACTACCCATTTGGGGGCTGATATAGCTTTCCAGACTTCTACCAAAAGCTGGAGACTGATGGGAGGTTGGTCATTATAGGCAAAATGGTCACGCTCATAGATGGTGAAAGATCACCATCTGGTGGTGAAGCAGGTAGCGACACATGGTGCTGCTGGGGGTTTTCTTCATTAGCTGATTTTCCACATTGAAACAAGGTCGTAGCGTGAGAATATGTTTTTAGTGGAGACGACAAAGCACTTCTATAAGTCACTCTGGAGAAGAGTGTGTTCCAAACACTGTAAATGTAATGTAAACATGTTTGCATTTCATTAGCAAACATCATGCATATTCCTTGATAGAAATTGCAATAGGTAGACCTAGCTGAGGTCTTTAGCACAACAAAAGCATCCGAGTTACTCCTACATCATCCCTCTGACTGCACTATAGATGTCTTATCTGCTGCTTCTCCTCCACATAGTAGAATTTACCCCCTTTCAGCTGCAGAGACCAGAGTCATGGAAGATTATGTCAAGGAACTGGCTTTGGGGTACATCCACCCTTCCATGTCTCTAGCCACAGCAGACTTCTTTGTTGAGAAGAAAGACAGTATTGATTATCGGAGCCTGTCTGTGTTCCAAGCAGAGGTGTAGCTACAGGACAGGCATGGCAGGCAATTGTTGGGACCACAGGTTTTGAGGGTGCCCCCTAAAGGCTGACACTAGGTCCATGAAAATGGTAAATCTCAAAGTGCAAATCTCCCCCAAAACATCTGAGGGGTAATGTACAACAATAAACCAGGAACCCGCCTAAAGCCCCCCCCCCCCCCCCAGTAAATTTTCGGTATAATCCTTTTACAAAAATCAAAAGTGCCATTTTTGCTAATTGCAAACACAATGATAGATCTTATTTTACATTAATGAATGCTAAACATTCTCCATTTATGTTGACAGACAATCAGGCAGTCCATCAGCGCATTTTTCAAGCACTGCGAAGACATCCCAGAAGATTACTAATGTTATGTGAGTCAAGGGGGAAGGGGGTGGGGCTTCCACGGGTTGTCAGTTAATATAGGAGAGTTCAAAACACCTATGCAAATGTTGATTGGCTCACCTGCTATTTTTAATTATTATTTTTAAAAAAAGGAAGACAGCTTTCTGGTGTAATTTTTGAGGACATATCAGCATACTCCAATGTTAAAATGCAGAGCTCCTATGCAAAATGAATAAAGGTTGGCAAGTCTTTTAAAATATTTTTTGGTATTTTGGTATCTCGCTCTCTCATTCATAATAATAGAGAGCTTTCATCCTAAATGGAGGGGAGGAACCCCCAGTGGATAATCAGCTGCATCAGACACTTTTTTATTTATGAGACACTTTGCTGCCAATATTGCTGCTACTCTTATTGCTGCTACACTACACAATAGTTTACAGTCCATGTTCTGTGTATTTATTGTCCTGTGTAGTTATTGTTCTGCGTATATTGTGCCTTGTATTTATTGTGCTGCATTCGTCTCACACTGTTGTGTATCTGCACTTTATGTAGTCTTGTGCTCTGTTATGTGTTGCACCATGCTCCTGGAGAAACAGTTTTTCATTCCAATGTATACAAGCTATATAGAGGATTGACAGTAAAAACCTACTTGACTTGACTTGATAACTGGTTCAACTGTAGAGAAGATACCTGGACAGGGCGGAGACACAAGGCAAAGGCAGTTCATCAATGCAGGGGGGGGGGGGGGGGATAGTTAGGCACCTGAATACCAACCTGTAGAACCTTGTGGCTGATTTTTGAACCCCCAGCCAGGTGCATCAGGAGCCATGCCAAGGCTTCTCTCACAAATTTACCCCAGGTAGCTCACCGTCTCCCCAGAGTACTAACTCCTGGACCTCATTTACCAAGGATTATTTAACCCTTTCAGCTTACTGTGAAGCCTTCATCTTTGCCATAAGCTTCTCTTGAATCAAACAAATCACAACATGCAAACTATTTTATTCATCAGGAACCAATACCAAGTATTGTATTCAATACTTAATTAATACTGACCATGCATAGGCCCCTCAGCTTGCATGGACATGTCTAGAAAAACAGGATTGTACAGAGCTACAAAGAATGGAGTCTTCTGATGATGAAAACAAGATTATTGAACATCCATGGCCATACTTTATCAACGTTTATGAGCATGAAGGATTCACACAGTAAAGGTTATATGTTTCCTTGTAACTTATGCAAACTGAAAATGAACATACTGTCAACATCAAAGACTTCAAGCACCAACTTAAGGCCACACATAAAGGTGGGAAGCTCATTATTCATACTGCAGTAAATGCCCAAATTTACATAATGCTACTTTGAATACAATAATTTGGATTACATTTCTTATTCTTGCATATAAATAAAATGCCCTTTCATAAACAGCATGTAGTCCTATCATACAGGCTATATATTACTTCTAATAAGCCTAAGTCAATAACTCATAGGCACTTATCAAATCAAGTATTGTTAAATATCTGAAGAAGAAAAAAACGTGTGGGAAGAGTGTTGTATTTATACATGGAAGAATAAGTTACTCTGTGATTTCAAAGCATTATTGTACCATTCGGTAAGTTTAAGGTGAAATGTGAGATATGTGACATATGAATATGTGGATAGCATTACAATAAGGTAAAAAGTGGTGGTTGCCACAGTTTTGTCACAGTTTCCTTGTCACCATCGCCTCTGGCTTGCTCATTAGGGATAAATTTATAAATTTAAAATTTATATCCAGAATTTATATATTTTTGTAAAGCTGCTTTGTGACAATGTCCATTGTTAAAAGCACTATACAAATAAAACTGAATTGAATTGAATTGAATTTTGGTCATTGCACACTAGCGTTCCTGCACCATGACATTGCTGCAATGTGAACTCACTTTTTTGGTAATATTATCTGTGATATTTGCAATTAATTCTACTTTCATTTTTACAGACAAGGCACCCAAGCATAGTTAACTTGAAGCATTGACATACATTGCCAACCATTTTCTATTATAATTCTATTTTTTAAACCCTAACCCTAGGTCAAAAACCTCAATGAAAACAGAGTCCTTTTGGGGATGAAATCTCAGCAGTGGGTGATAAATGGCATGAACAAAGCTTATTAATCAGTTATCGGTATGCATTTATAAATTATCAGACATCTAACTTATGAAGCTTTGTCCAAAAGTGAAATGTAATACAGTTAGCTTTCATCCAAGCTGTCAGTTTACACTGCAGATTTGAACCATCCTAATACCCTTAGTTTGAATCAGTGTCTGAATGAATCATTTGCGCCGAACTGAATCGAAGTTTCTAAACCCGGGCAAAGCAAATGATTCACTTCAAAAGAATCAGTTCATTTCAGTTCGGTTCAGTTCAGTTCATGCTTTATTGGCATGGATGCTATAAATCACACTGTTGCTAAATCAAATAGTGCAGGTAGATTAAACTAAAAGTTATACAGATAATACACGTACAGGATATCTGCATTTATGCATAAATATAACAAACATAATAAAAACATAATAAACAAAAAAACATAAGCAAACAACAACAACAAAAACAGACAGGTAAGTATTCGAGCATATTCTGTATAGTGTATATTCAGGGTGTGTACCAACTGCATTCTGTTGTAAGCGAGGAATGGTATATATGTAGCATGTACTGGTGGGTGCACAAGTGAAATGTACACTACACACTACGCCATTTGGAACACAGCCACTGAACGTAGCGTTACGTTGTGCGCGCGCTTACGTGATGACGTTTTCAGCGCTCCAATTTCCCATAATGCATTGAGGAAACGTTTTGATCCAATTCGCTTCATGAAATCGGGGAGGCACTCACCGCTATGAAGCGAAAAGAAACGACAACTGGCGAATCTTCATTATTCGGCTGAAATGATTTAGGAGTTCTTAAGCTAACAGTGCATATAAGAAACATGCGGATAGGATACGACTCGAATATCCAGAAAGAGCTGTAGTTTCTGCAGTGTACGTACCCTTAAACTCGGAGGATTTTCCCCCGTCGGCCGCTTCGCCCCGACCAGGCAATGACAACGGCCTCCGCAACCCCGCAGCAGATGAGAGAGCGGCTGCTGCAGGCCATCGACAGCCAGAGCAATGTGAGTAGCGCCTTAGCTAACTAGCGGCACCTTGTTGTTTTGCCTTTTTGTAGCCTCAACTTGCTAATTGATTTATTTCCCTAAAATACATTTAAAGCAAATTACCTCAACTCATCGAACAAGACCTCGGTGTCAGTATCGGCTGGGTTTATTGTGAAATAAGATGGCCGGTTAAGCTGCTGAAGCAGCCGGCTAACTGTTAGCCGAAGTTTAGCGACGAAGCGTTTAAAGTTGTTCGTATGGTTAGCCAGCTTCCCACAACAAGTGCTTTTATTAACTCAAGCTTTCACACACTATATTTGTGATGAATAACTAGTTACTTACGTTATTATATTTACAGAAAACATTCCTATTCTTCATGCACGTAAGTTAGACAATAATTAACGTTAGCTAGCGCTAAGCTAACTGCAGCCTCTCAAACGGAGCTACAGCAAGGTAGCAGGTCGCCAGCTAGCTGCTCCAGGCAAGACAAATTAGTTGTAAAAGCAAAATAAAACGTGACATTCATTAACTCAGTTTACGTAGATATAGAATAATGAAACTATTTTGTCGCTAATCATTCCTCAGGATAACTAAACGTTAAGAAGGCCATTAAGGGCAGCTAGTCGTGTTGCTCCCCTTCACATGTAGCTAACGATAAGTTGAAGCTAATTCGCTAAGTGAGTCTGGGCTGCACATTCTTAAACGTTATTTCTACTTTTTTTAAATTTTTTTTTTATTTCTGATATTCAGTGTCGAAGAACTCTAACACTACGTCCTGTCAGATTGTGCTGTATATGTAATTAATTAATAGCAATATAAAGTCCTGACTAGCTGTCCTGCCATGTAGCACTATAGTGAAGTGATTAAAGGAAAGTGCATGTTGTGTTACTCTTCCCAGAGCTGCACTGAGCTTGTTTACTGATGATAAATAAGAGTGAGACATAATTATGACATTCAAGTTAACTGAAAACTATATTGTGTATATATACGCACTGTGTTTGATTGTAAAATTAAATTAAATTAAATCTTCTGAACATCAATAGATTGTGACTGTGATTGGTCTAGCTCTGTCCAGCATTATGCTTATCAATCAGTCTGCTTTCAGAGTTTCACACCAAGATCCTACATCTGGATTTGTTATCATTATAAAGCTGTTTCTCTATTTCAGCCAAGCAGCTTCACTTCGCCGGTTAGATTGACACAATGTTCGAGGACAGGAGGTCCAAGCGTGTGTTTCATGTAGGACCTGCGCCCAGTTACGGTTAACAGGGTTTCCATGATAACATGAAGCTAAAAACCAGTTATAATATTAATGTAGTAATTCATTCATTATCTGCAGTCCAGTCAGCTTTATCCTGGTCAGGGTCATGGTGGAACACTGGGCGAGTGGTGAGAATACACTCTGAGCACTATGCACACACACCTTCACACACCCTGACACCTAGGGATTATTTGTCGTAGTCAGTCTATTTACCAGCTTGATTTTGGGAAGTGGGGAGGAAACCGGAGAGTCTGGAGGAAACCCACACAGACACAGGGAGAACATGTGAAACTCTGCTCCAACAGCAAACGAATCTCAGGATCAAACTGGAGATCCTGAAGCTGTGAGACGGCAACGCTGCCTGCTGTGCCGCCCTAATATAATAATAATAATAATAATAATAATAATAATAATAAATAACTAATTATTATTTTTAAAGCATATTCATTTTGCTCAAACTATTTCCGTGTAGCATATAATTGCAACTAATAACTTGTTTTTTGTTTTACTTTGGAGACTGATGCTTCTGATGCTTTGGAGACTGTATGACGTTGCTGTATGTAGTTGCACAGTGTCAGTGCTCAAGCAGGCTTCTTTCATATTTATAAACAGGAATGTGTGGATGTGTAAATGTGTTTGTCACACATCAGGGCAGTGGCAGCTCAGCCGCTGAGGCCCTGAACTACTGACTGAAGTCCTAGTCACACCGAGTGTGTCGCGTCAAGACCTTATTCTGTTTCCTTTTAAAAATTATTTCAGTGCAGACCAGCTGTATAAGCGTTAGAGGCGTGCCAAAAAAATTCCAACTGTAAACTCCATAGAAACCCACTGAAATCACAAACCCACACTGTCTATATGCTGGGCACTTTATTTAAAATCATTATCTACAAAGCTGTCATGATTTTCCAACCCGTAGCTGCATAACAAAGTTGTGCGCAACAATACTCATTTTACACCAAAATGGGAAACACATTAAACATAAACATACCAGTTATTCACTGTCCCACTTTCTCATGCAACATTTTTAGCTGAATATTTTTGTAATTACAGCTGGCAGATCGCTACGGGCGAAATAAGTTTTGATGACGATAAATGATATGGACATAATCTCATATCACGATATGGATAATTTCATATTTTGAAACAGTATACATCATGATGTTACGTTTTCTCTAAAATCGATGAAAAAATTATCTATACAAAATAACCGCATGCTCTCATGACTGGTCTGCAGCATACCTTACAAATGACTGTTTTCTGGTCACTGTCTGATTTGTTATATCCAAACCACGTCCAGACGACAGAAGTACTCCCTATTTTACATACAAGTTCCTCATCTTTTTGTTGGGCTGATGCCTGTTCTGTGTTGGAGTGTTGTGGGGCGTTTCGCTCTGTGTTCGCTATGCTCGTTTTTGTTACAACACACCTCTGTGTCACGCCAACCTTAGTGATGTAAATGAGCTGATGAAAAGTGGCTTTTGTGACATTGGCGATATAGAAGATATAGGAAAATATCTATCAGTAGACATTTTGCTGTCGTCCTACGGTATGTATCACCATATCACATAGACCTAGCTCAGGAGTAAATGAGACTCAGAAACGTGAGCTCTTCTTCTTGCAAAAAACATCGGCACCTGTGATGGTGGACTGTAGGATGTGCAATATTGATTTTTCCCTGATCACAATTTTGCGTTTTGAAATATCGCAACAAACTATTTAATCATCCAGAGCCATTTGCCTAAAAAAGACAGGAAGAATGAGAATTTCCACTATTTCAGTTTTGAGGAAAGTAGGGGACGGTGTATTTGCCTTTTAAGTGGTAATGATGTAATTTTTCTCCTTGGCACATCCAACTTGCAAAGTGAGGAGAAAACATGGTCGCAACAAGCTAGCCAGCTAACTGTTATGTAAGTGATGTGTATTTACCTCTTCAGACAGTAATCTGTGTAGTCAGTGTTATAGATTTAACAAGCTAACATGTCCGTATGTTGATGGATCTAAAGTAAATATTTGTGTATAGACTATAACTCACTTAAAGTTAAGAAGTGCTACTTTGTTTATTTCTGATGCTATGCCCAGCCATGATGTTTTGACATAATGCCGGTTGGTTGGAGGAGGGGAATTGCATTGCATCTTTATGTCAAACACAGCATGTTATTATCAGCTATGCAGACGGGAACTATGGCAAATGCGAGAAGTCAGCAAAATGGTGGATTTTTAAATGATTCTGCCGCAATATGCAGGAAGCATTTAGGAAAAAAAACACAAAATCAGATTTTGATTTATTCCTTTTACAAATTGATGATTTAATGTTCACGTGGCTAACATTTTCTCTGTTGAAACTGCTGAGTGTTGAGCAGGAGAGCGCCAGTCAAATAAACAAACCCAGCTGGGGGGCGAGATGGGGGAAGGGGACGCAGCTTCCAGGAAGTTTCTGTTAATATTGGCAAGTTTGAAACACCTGCGCAAATCATTCCAGATTCACATGTAGATTGGCTTATCTGTCATTTAATTGGGCCGAAAAAGACTGCTCTTTTGCCTCATTTTTGAGCGACAGCTCGTACAAATGTACGCCAGTGTTTTTGTGGAGATCATGCACAAAATGCGTAAAGCCTGGTGGGTCTGGTAATATAGTCACCGATAAACATCACTGAATATTGTAGCAATGAAATAATCATATAGAGGTGATACTGTTATATCGCGCAAGCCTAGTGCAGCGTGGAGCAGATTTCCTCATCGTGGTCTTAGGTCCTATTATATAGTTAAGCAAAATCGCACAAGCAAGAGTGCAGTTATACTGAGTTTCGACACGTGCTGATATTAACGCGTGATTGTGAATGTGTTATTGCTTTTATGCAACAGTTCTATAAACAAGACATTAATATCGAGTGAGTGACATTTCAGGCACAATATGGCCAAGTGTTCTGTTTATTTTTGCTCCACTAGTGGAAATAGATCCTGAAGAAGCCACACTCGCTTTACAGCATGTCAGCTAGCTGGCTAGCTAGCTCATGTTGATTTGTACATTCCCGTTAAATGTGCTCCCAGTAAAATTTTTCCTTTTCATCTTCAACTGTCGAGCTTTCATATTACATAAGTTATGTTCCTGAAAAGTATCGTTTGCCGTGTCCACTGATGATGTCTGTAACACTACTGTAGCTGTTTCGAACAGACAAGCAGAGTGATACGTATGGTGAAACATCCCAGTGCGGTTATAGGAAATATAGGCACTCCTAGAACGCTGCTCGACCAATCAAATTAGTGGACCAGAACTAACTGTTGTATAATCCTGTATAGCAGTATGACAAACTGAGTGACCTTTATAATGGACACTAGAGAAATAATGATGATTAATTAGTAAACTGCAGGGTTTCCGGTAGCTCTTGAACTAGACTTATTTCATTAATTATTAAACATTAAGCAGCTAGGCTTGCTCTCCAAACAAAAAAAATAGGCAGAAATTTACCTGCTTATAACTGATACTCAAATGCTGGAGTTGCCTAAAACAGATTTAAAAAAAAAAACCGAAGTGCACTTTTGCTCTTTCTCCTGCCAGTAGCTCATACGGAAAATGGACTGAGGGCAACACTTAGTGCGACCCTTGACACTACGCTATCCTTTCGCATCCGGGGGTGAGTGTGGATCCCTGGACTGTCAGAGAGACACAGTTGAGTGCTTGGCACCTCTAATTTAAACATGTACGTGCTCATTTGAATATCTTAAGCAAAGTGTGAAACGCCCTGACCGTCACGCCTCTGTGTGCTTTCTGAACATCCCATTCCACAGTTGGTCCCCACGTTGCTGCTGTAACAGCTGCCGCTGTTCTGGGAACGCCGTCCATTAGATATTTTTTTCCACAAGAGCATCAGTGAGGTCGGGCACTAATGTCAGGTGTCGAGGTCTAGCGGTTAGTCCACGTTCCACTTCATTCCAAAGGTGTTCAGTGGGGTTGAGGTCAGGGCTCTGTGCAGCCTATGACATGGTTCATGGACCTCGCTTTGTGCACAGGGCTTTGTGCATCGTCCTGTTTGGGCCTCATAGTTTCAGTGAAAGCGAAATCGTAATTCTACAGCATCCAAAGACATTCAATACCACTGTGTGCTTTTAACTTTGTGGCAACAGTTGGCTTTACAGAAGGCTTACAGTTGGGTGTGATGGTCAGGTGTCCACATACTTTTGACCATTCAGTATACGTAAAACTAGCTAGCTAGTTGTTCTAATAGATTAGCTAACTCAGAGCTGAGTGTACTCAGTGTGTTAACAGCCTGGAAAGTAAATGCAGTTTAACTGCACATTTGAACCGCATGTCCTTCGTTGGCTGAAGTCTGTGATTTAGAAGCTCACACTGTTTGACATGCTGTGGGTGCTCACGGTGTGCGAAACACAACCTCTGTGAACAGGTTTATGTGTTTAAAAAAAAAAAACCCGCTAGTTAGAAGTCACGAAAACTAATGGCCATCTTGTGCCAACATTTTTACTGTTCCTGATTAGGGTAGTCAAATAATTAACCGCTTGAGGCACCAGTATTCAAATACTGAAATCACTGTTTGGTTGTGCCCTACTTTACATGAAGGCAGTGACATTGTACACGAAAAGCAATAATCTGATACAGAGGACAGCACTGTGTGCAGGTTAGGCCTGGTTTATACTTCTGTGTCTGTATCTGTGAACACATCTGGGTGTTGTGCGCCAGCGACTGTATTGGTATCTACCTTCATATTTCCACTAGGGTGCAGAAAATGTGTTTGTTCATTCATCTTCAGTAACTGCTTTATCCTGGTCAGGGTCACGGTAGATCTGGAGCCTATCCCGGGAACACTGGGTGCCCTGGATTGGCAGCACACACACACACATTTGCACAGAGGCATTTTGGCATGGCCAGAGATTCAGAAAATGAAAAACTAAATAAAAGTCTCATGTTTTCATGATTTTTATTGGTATAACCCTGAGACTGACTACCACCGCTCAGCAGGAAATGTAGCTGACTGAAGTGTAGTGAAAGACTCACATTTGCGGTTACTTTTGCTTCTCGCTGACTGTCTAGGTGAACTTTGACCTGTAAATTCACGAGCCTCATTCTTGTGAGCCAGTAGCAAACAAGAAAGTGGGACTGTGGTCTCTTTGGTAAATAAAAATGGAGGAGCTGCTAATTATTAGGTAGCAGTTACACCAAACTTTTGCCTTGCCCTTTTCGTTCTGTTGCTTGGCGCACATGTCAAACACATTCTCTCCAAAATCACATGCCATCAGGACTGCCAGAAATAATCTGATTTTGAAGCACCAGAAATCAATGCTTTCATGCCTGCTAACACTTATTAGAAACAATAATAATAATTCAGCCACGAGCTTCCAAGAGTTCTGTAAATTCTTATACCAGGAATCAGCGATAACGAGATACAATGCATTGTATTGTTTTGTTTAATACATGGCTCTCGATGCGTCATTGTATCTAACAATACATTTAACGCTGCATAATAAAGTAGGTTGTTTATCATAAAATACTGCTTATGTTATGTGAGGTGTGATACATTTAAACTTCATCAAGCCCACACTCCCTCCTCTACAAAAAAATAAATAAAAAAATAAATAGCTTTCTTGTAAACAGGAGAAGCTACAGGGATTTAAAAAGAACATGCTTCTCTTAAGCACAGTGTTTTTCCATGAGCGAATATGTTGGCGTACTAGTGCACTAGATCCTCAGGCTAGCAGCAGGCAGGTGCTGAAAGATTCCCCCACATCTTTAAAGTCTAACTTATGGGAGCACTTTTGGCTAAATGTGTGTACAATACACCGGGGCTAATACCACATACGTACAGCCATACGGTGCACATGCGCGCGCAGTGCATTCAGGCAGCCTTTCCTTGCTGATTCAGTATGGGCTAAAGAAATCAGCATGGAAATTGTGAAGTTACTGTTTGTTAATGGAGAAAGCAGGACTCAGAAACACATTTCAGGCTACAGAGCGCAAAGCAACTCTGCCAGCGCATTTTGTTAACAGCTGAAAGGGAAAAGCTCGGTGCTTCAGACATGCCACCTTGTGAGTAACACCACTGAAAGTTTGGCCCTGTTTCATTTTGTTCCATTCTAATGCACAGCATTTGTTTCATTTTATGCTGCTAAGAGTGGAAAGGATCACACACACTGCCATTATTAAGTTTCAATTATTTTGCTTTTATAATGTCAATTGGTTTAATCAACTGATAATGGAATTCTAATATAGTATCTATTTTTGCAAAAATGTATTGTGTTGAGGCACCACTGTATCCAAATCATATCGAATTTGAATGTTGTGTATCGTTACACCCCTACAGAACAGACAACAAATCGAACCTTGAGGTAGATGAGCTGCAACAACTGATCACGTTGGGTTCCACTCCTGTCAGCCAAGAGCAGGAATCTGAGGCTACAGTGGACACGGACTCACCCAGACTGAGTAGTTGAAGATTGGAAAAAGACAAGGCAATGTTATTTCAATCTTTAACTGTCCAGTCTCGGTGATCCAGCAGTTTCTGACCCCACAGATGATAATATTATTACGCTGTCCCATCCGCTCCTTAAACCTGAAATGGTAGAAATGCTTGTCTTTTTATGGGCTCTGGGCTATTAAGATTCTGGAAAATTCAATTGGTCACTGCTGTTTTTAAAATGGAAAATGAATTAGCGGTGGGCAATATGACTATCTTAGAACACGAATGATTAAAATGTCTCCACAATCTGTTTATAGAGAGATCGTGTGTATCGTGATGCTAAACACATTTTGTCAGTTGCACTACAAATGCTCAAACATGACACCCCAAGCGGTTTTATGAAAGACTTTACTCGCTAGTCCAGCTCGTGTTCTCCCTGACAGGCACATGAACAAACAGATAATGGCCAAGAGTAGGCGGCTCCTTAGCTTGCGCTTCTTCCTCGGTTTGTTTAGGTAACACAACGGTGCCGTGACATTTTACCTAGCCAAGGACCCATCAGAACGGTCGAAACGAGGGTTGTAAGTGAAGTGCAGTAAAAAAAAAATAAAATAAAAAAAAACGTGAATCACGACTCAAATATTTTACAAATGTTAATAATGTAAAACCAACTCAGCTAATGGATCCACTAATACTCACTCGCCTGTCGATCACCTTTCCGTTTATTGCATTTTAAATACTGAAGACGTTAGTAGTGGTGATATAACTCCTGTATTTAATTTTTTTTATTAGTGTATAAATAATAAATAAGTATCCATACCTGATTGTTTTCATTTTAGAAATAATTGTTTACATTTTGTTGTTAAGTGCACTTTATTAAAATATTTGTGAAAAGGAACTTTGACCTAATTGATCTGTTATTCTTTATTCTTTGCTAATCTTTATTAAAGATTTCATTCCAGTTCTGCCTGTGTCTCCCTCTACATTTATAATATTAAAACATTACTGCCAAATTTTAAAGAATTATACATTTACAATGGGAAATGCTGATTTTCAGTTTGATTACCAGCATCATCTACATCAGTCAGGTAAAAGTCACCCACAGCATTTGAGCGTCATCGTCATCTCTTCACTCGACTAATCAACAGTGTTGCCCGCTCTTTTCAGAGGAAAGTAGCTAAGGCACACTCAAAATGTTGCTAGATGATGTCATAGACTAATTATTAATTATTTATCATATTAATTATATTAATATGATAATTAATTATTTATCATGATCATTGGAATATCAAATTACAAATTAGGGTACATGAAGAAGGAAGACTTTCATGTAGAATACAGTAGAATAGAATTGTATTTTTATCAGAATAGGAAAAAATGGATTAGAATTTCTTTTGATAAGAAATGAATTACTTATTTCTTAAGTCATCTGTTGTCATGGCACCACAAACTAAACTTTGTGCATTTACAAAATACCATACTTTCTGTCAAGAGCGCAGACAAAAGGAATCAGTGACAGTGAGTAGTCCTGAAAGGTGAATATGTCATGAAGGAAACAGGTACTCACTTTTATAACTCGTAAATATCTCCATGAAGGAAGTTTAAAACAGAAAATAGTGTGAAGGTGGAAGGGAGGGTGGTGATGCGTGACTGGCACAGCACAGTCAGGCATTATGTGCTGTTAGTGAGCTGAGTGAACCTGCTCTCTCAACTCGTATATCAGCAGCTGTGATGTGAGCTGGAGAGCCGCATCGAGTTCAAGACAGCTACTAACTTGTACTCAAAGAGTCACTAGATTTGTCACTAGGCTGTTTTTTAAATTAACGCCGCAAAAGAGGTCTAAAAAGTCAGTAAATCTAGCATCAAAGTCTCTAAGTTGGCAACACTACTAATCACTCTTCTCTGTTTCATTGGCAGGGAAATAATTGCTGATTAATTCAGTGAGTTGTGTTGACTAAATTTGTTATTAATGTCTTTTTGGGTTTTTTTTTTTTTTTTGGTTTTTTTTGTCTGCCATCATCTTTACTGAGGGTTTAAACACTCATGAACAGTTTGACGGGTAGTATCTGAACTGATTAGGCTTATGTCTAATTGAATGTGGCCATAGCTATTCAACCAGTTAATCAAATCATGGCGTTCATTGTGTGACAAGCACGTTTAGATTTTTTATTCTGGAATAAAATCAGTCTGCGGAACCTGAAGCTCAATTTGTAATGCTTGGGGGGGGGAATGTGATGTTTTTGAAAACTTAAAAAATTCAGGTGATAAAAATTCAGGCTATCAAGAAATCAATTTAAATGCCAGTGTTAGTTGTTTAATTAGCTGTCTTCTAGCACACGTTTGTTTGTTTGTTTGTTTATTTATTTATTCTCTGGTGGGTACCCTATAACCTTGTATATATGTGCACATGGGTTTCTGTAGCTGTCATTTGCTAAAGCATTTGCTGACACAAATCTCTTGCAATGACTGCTAATTAAGCATTTAGCAATAGTTTCATTTGATTTTGTAGAAAAGAGATTTCAAGAGACAAGACACTTGATTTCTAGCCAACTTTCGGCTGGCGAATCCAGCCATGCTTTAGCAAACCGCAGAAACCCATGTGCACGTATATATGGGGTTTTATGTTATCCACCAGAGGCGTGCCGGAAAAACTTCTGCTCGTTTGGTTCAAAGCGAGAGCAGTGTGTCAGACATACGGCCCGCAGGCTAGGACTGGCCTGATAAATACTCTAATTAAATTTACACACCTTTCCCCCCCCCGTTCCATATTTTAGATATCTTTAAGCAGACTGACTGTAATTACTGCTGCGTTTATTAAACTGGCTCCTTACCTGGCATGATTTCTGCAAGCAGACATCCAGGCGTGTAGCAGCTATGAAGAAAATGTACTGGGCAAAGCACTGACATTTTAAACAAACTAAAATCTCTATTGTGTGTGTGGGTTTTTCTTTTCTTTTTCTTTTTTTCTTCCCTCCTCTCCCCAGCAAGCCAACATGTGCACAAAGTCTTGTCTGCTAGCAAGATCCTGTTACTGATCACACTGCATTTCTGCTGAAGTGGCCACAACCTGCAACTGTGCAGGCATAACTTGATTAAAAATGAAAGGAAATTAAAGCCCTGGTTCCTGTTTTCTTTCCCTTTAAATTAGCAGGAGCTCATTCCACAAAAACATAATCAAGATAGCTAGTAGTATTTTTCTTGTGTTTTCCTACAGTGTGGTATTTAGAGATTCCTTATTCCTAAAAAAAAAAATCTAACCCTGGAAAAAGTCATCTGGTTATTGTAAAGTATGGTTTTCCCATTGTCAAATGTTCCTCGAGCTTTCTGCCTCGTAAAGCTGCAGTATTGGGACTGCTAATAATGCAGATTACATTTCATACACAACAGGGCATTTATTACAATCTTATATAAGCCAAGAAAAAAAAAACAGATTAAGCTGCATCATTTCTCTGCTTGTTCTGAAGTGTCTTAGTAAAGCGTTGGGCCAGTATGAGCCACTAGATCGGTTTCAAATTGCCTTGGCTAAGATTTTACAAGTCTCTGGAACTGTACTGGAGCAATAAACACCATTCTTCCATACGATGATGGGAGAGCGCTAACATGTTGAGCCAGGTTGGTCCAAAATCACCCATAGGTGTTCATTTGGGTTGACATCTGGTGACTGCATAGAAAGCCACAGCATCTATTAGGAAAAGGTCAAATAAATCTATAATGGGATGTTCAAAAAGCACTAGCGGGTGGTGATGTGATGTTTGTGGGCTAGAATAATTGGTAAAAATTATTAAATAATTGGTTCAAAAAAAAAAAAAGTAAGTTGCTGGCAATAAGACGAAAGATGTTATTCATACTGCCAAGAAGATAGAAGAGAACTTGATGAAAGTGGGCTTCAAAAATAATCTTCTGATGGAGTGGCCAGCATTTTTAACTGATCTGAATCCCACTGAGAATCTATGGAGCTTCATCAAACAACAGTTTTATGCCTCTGGATGTCAGTTTTCTTCAAACGATGAACTGTGGGATGCTTTTTCAACATCAGCCCTCAGAAATTCAGAATCTAGGTCAATGGATCATAGACTCATCTCGGTCATATCGAACCATGGCAGTTACATCAGTAAATAAGCTCTTGTCTTGGAGGATTGTTAAATAGAATTTTTTTTTCCCTTTAAATTCATTCTAAATAAGCATAGTCTGTGTAACAGCCACTTTCATGAAACTATTGTTATGGTTTTTATTTAATAGCTTCATGGCATTTTTTTAAATATTTTTTTTCATAGCATATTTACTTTTATTTCATAGCAGTGGGAAAATTGCATATTTTGTTATTGTGAAGCTCTCTCCATATATTGCATGAAATGCCTCATAATTTTCACTTATTTCTACATAAATAATGTAAACATGGTGGAATTTTCACTGGTATATACATATTATAATTTTGAGATGTCAGATAATTAGTGTTTTGCATAAGAGCTTGACACATACTGTATACATGCCACAGAACATAACAGGATCTCACACGTTTATTCAGGTTTCTCACCACCTGTCTGTCTATCCTGTCATTGTGATAAAACCTTAACGTACTGATCTTTTCTCCCCAACAGATCTGTAACATGGTTGCAGTCCTTGATGTTATCACCAATTTGGAGAAATATCCAATCACTAAAGAAGCACTTGAGGTTGGTATATTCCTCACTGACCTTTGTGAGAACTCTGTGTGAAACTTTTGGATATGTGAGTGAACGGCAAACCATGTAATCACATGTTTTTCAAAGCCTTAATAATAAAAGGAGGCCTGGCCAAACCGTCAGATATTCAGGTACTGGGGATGTCTGACAAGTAAACAGCAGTGATGATGAACGGTATTCACACCCACAGCCACTTTCTTCTGAGTCATTAGCACCCATTAGCCCTCTTCTGTGTTTTGTTGTTCTTTAAAATGATTTATAGCAATGCAACAGATAAAGTGACATAATAGGGCTGGTCCAAATTTCATGAAGCTGTGTGTGTTACATTGCCTGTTGAATGCTAAATCCATGTTTGATTATTGCCATTTATTTATAACCAATTTTACTTATAATATTTCAAGTACAAAAGTCATGTTGAATGTAACCTATTCACACTTGTTTATCTATAAGAGTATCCTGAAAGTAGCTTGGCATAAATAAATAACTTCAAGAAAGGTGTGAATATAGCTATTTAGATGAGTGTCTTGCTAACCCTTCTCAGATATATGGGCTATACATTGTATAAAGATAGTGTTTAAGGCACATTCCTCTACATTTTATGGCTTCAGTCATTTTAACAGAAGGTGTTCCTGTGTATGTAATACTTTGTGTATTGTTCAGTTGAAATGGTGCAAAGCCGGCATGTTTGTTTCGGAACATTGGCTGAATATGATTCGAAACTTAAAATGTATGTCTGAACCGATTTCTAAGAGTGTTAAAGGGTTAATACTAAGATCAATAACCTTGGTGGGTTTTTTTCCCTGACCAAAATTAAACTGTAAATCATTCAAACTGATCATCAGAAACAGAAAAAAATGCTTGTTATATTTATAATCATTGCAAACATTGTAACAGCAGTCTGATTTACACTCCTGCAATTTACACTCTTGCCAAGTGCCCTGAAAAAACACTGGTCAGTTTTATTAATTTAATCATTTTCTTTTATGTACAGGAAACTCGCTTGGGAAAGCTTATTAATGATGTCAGGAAGAAGACGAAAGACGAAGACCTTGCTAAACGTGCCAAGAAACTCCTTCGAAACTGGCAGAAACTGATTGAGCCCAGCCAAACTGACGCTTCTTCTCGAGGAGTGCAAGGCACCCCAGGCTCAGCCAATGGCAGTTCTCATCCGTGCCGAACAGATACACCTCCAGCTGTTCCCCCACCCAGCAAAAAATCTCCAGAACTTAAAAACAGAAATGATGTTCACAACACTTACTCAGCTACAGCAGAAAAGTCTAGAAACCGAAAACACAGGGGGGACCAAAGGGATAGTCCACATCCGCCCACTAAAATGCACAAAACATTCACGTATGGGCACACATTTTCTTCCACCCCTCCATCAAATGGATTTAGTGGCAGCCCTGAGCCTTTCCTAGAAAAACAAGATGATGCACCTTCTGATAGAAACTGCCCAGAGCATCTTGACAATGACAAACAAAACAAAATCCCTGTTAATGCTGTTAAGCCTCATCCAAGTTCTCCAGGGCTTACCAGACTCCCCAGCACTTCATCCTTACTCAAAACGTCAGTGTTACAGCAGCAATCAAGAACAGAAGGAGATGGAGGTGACAAACATTCAATCAGTAGCCCTCAATTCTCATTAAGTCCACATAGTGTAGCCCGTGAGACAGTGGCTAAGAGGTCTTCAGCTTATGCATCAAAAGGGACTCTGTCGAGCCCGTCTCATAATTCTGCCCAAGTGCCCTCTCTTTTGCCTTTAACCTCCCCAAATCAAATGTCTCACGCTGATGGTCGTCTAACTCTAGACCTATACGACTCGGTTCCCTTCAACAGATCTATTGAGAGAACCTCGGAATCCCTTCATAACAGTACAGCACAGGAGCCTTCAGAACTGTCCAGGCACAATTTCTCACCTGAGGTTCCTAAAGCTGGGTCAGAAAGTGTGACCTTGAACAAAAAAAGAAAGAAGTACAGGTCCAGGGACTACATGGTAAATCTTCAAGGCCAGTCCTCAGAGGACAGGACGAAGCCTGTGCGCTTAAAAGAGCGCAGATTGACTTTTGACCCAGTGACAGGACAAATCAAATCCCTCACTCCAAAGGAATCTCACCAGGAGGAGGAATGCCAGGGACCACCAGTTTTCGAACCTGCGAGGATTGAGACCCCCCAACAGAGGCCACCCACGACTGCTCAAAATCCTTTCCAGCAAACGAACTGGAAAGAGCTGTCCCGAAACGAGATCATTCAGTCCTACCTTAATCTTCAGAGCAATGTTCTGACTTCCTCTGGAGCTCAGACCCACGGTGCACACTTTTTCATGACCGAGTATTTGAAACAAGAGGAAAACGCTGTTAGAGAATCGAGGAAGACTCATGTTTTAGTCCCGAGCAGCTCGACTGCTGAACTACCGGGCATTAGTCGAGAGGTGACACATGAGGACCTTCACAGAATAGACAAAGAGCACTGGCCAGGAGTTAATGGCTGTTATGACACCAAGGGAAACTGGTATGATTGGACAGATTGTATATCTTTGGATTCTCATGGTGATGAGACCAAATTGAATATTCTGCCATATGTCTGCCTAGACTGAGAAAACAGCTCTGATGGCTTTTGGTTTTCATCGCCCCCACTGTGAGTTAAAAAAACAAAGTCAGAACTTCTTTATATTCTTTACTGAAGTTTTCTGATACGTGGAGTGAAAAGGGGGCTCTTCGGTTTTCTTAAATAAAAAAAGGTAATTAAATAGATGTCCTGTTTGTAATGTGCTGCTACCAACAAAAATTTGCAAACTAGATTTGTAAATGATGGCTCAGTCAGAGTAACTGGGCCGGTTATTGCACAGTGTGTATAGGAGTCAGAGCACTAAGCAGTGCAGGTTGGAAAGCAAGTCAGAAACTTGTTTGGCAGTTACAAAAAAAAGCTTTATGTGACTTAAAGAATAAATTATACTTTTTTTTATCATGTATGCATCTATTTATTTGACTTGATCATTTTTTCCTATCAGAAGGTTTATCTGCCAAGATGTGCGAATATCTTTAAGGCTTTTCATCATCACACGTTTTTTTTTTTTCTTTTTTGTTTGTGATGGACATGCGGTGTGTACATTTTTCTGTCTCGTGCTAAACAGTGCAGCCACCAACATTCCATATGTTACATTGTTCTCAGTTTATCCTGTGTATGTGATTTCCACGAGAGAGAAGAAAATCTATTTTTAGACATCTTGGATAAGAAATAATGGAAGTATAATACATATATTTGCTTAGATAATTATGCAAATATCAAAGAAATAAAGATGTTTATTTCACTTCATGCCACAGTTGAAGAGTGGCAGCAGAGAGTGCGCCTCTCTTTATTTAAAGACAATGTTAAAATGCTGGAAATTTACTCGTTACCATTCCTTTAGATGTTGTTTGCCTTACTGGACACAAAAAAAACGTTAATTTCCAGAGTCTTTGGGAATGTAGAATGTTTTTTTTTTTTTTTTTTTTTTTTTTTTGGTAAAATGATTGTTTCCAGCCCCACTATCTCACACACACACACACACACACTCTCTGACAGTAAATGTGCATTATCTGC
>CM040474.1:7608689-7674883 GCA_022758105.1 Pangasianodon gigas
CCCCCCCCCCCCCCCCCTTCCCTTTAAATTAAATCTGGTTTGTTTCATTTTCATAACATTTTGTTAAGGCAGTGAAAGTCATTTTGCTGCTGACTTGCAAACACTGTGTGCTCTGCTACTTTCGTACCAATGTGCCTTTAATGTATAAAAAAATGGAAAAAAAAGAAATTGGAATGGCTTCAGCTAGCTTAACTTGAAAAGTACAACATATTTCTTAAAACCATGTCCGATATTGCAGGGATACACATTGTTTTTGAAGCAATGAGCTCAACCCATGTTAAGGGTATCATGAATCTGCAATAAAACCAGATGGCAAACTATTCTGATCAGTTAGTTGATCAACACTTTTGTTCAGTGTTCAACATGACTCATTTGTTCAAAATAAATGATTTGATTGAACCTTGTCCATTATGGTAACGTTTCTGTTAATATCCACTAAATCTATTGCCTTTCGGTTCTGGTGTAAAATAATGTCTGTTTTTTGGGTTTTTTTGGGGGGGGCGGCAGTGGGATTGTCTTATTTAAACATTAATCTTTAGAACTGTTCTGTTTTAGCCTTGCAGTAGCAGCCTGATGATACTCTAAATGTCTTGATGCCTTGCAGAGTATGAAAGGTAAATTCTAATGCAGTATATCGCTACTATGGATGGCACTACATCCCTTATGGATGGCAGTTTTTCACTGCAGGATCTGGCTCACAATCAGACATGTTCACAAAATAAAATATGTCAGTGGATCTGATTGATGCTGTTCCACTGTTTCAGGCCAGTACTGTATTGGTACATCCCTACATACTGCTGTATATACTTCATTGTGGTATTTAGGATCTGTTCTCTATGGCTCCACAGGTCCAAAGTTCAATGTTATGCAAACTCGTGGTGTCTATGCAGCATTACAAGCCTTCCAAACAGTTGGATCCTTCACAGTGACTGATGGGCAGTGTAAAACACTGCAGAAAATTCTCTGACTTTGATGCTAGGGCCAAATTGTTAATCACATTTTAATCATATCCCCAAGCTGTTATTAACTTTCTGAACTATTTTTAGGTGTGTCGCTTGCTTTATAGTCAATAGCAGGTTTGTAACACTGCCGACAAGATTGCTGCTTGCTGGAGAGAATGGTCTACTCACCACTCAGAGACAGGTTTGTGTCATTCTAAATAGTTGAAGATGGAGAAAAGTTCAGTGTCTTCCACATTCTTTGCCTGGGTTTTCATGATTTCATTTGAATTACATACAGGTCAGTCACATGAATTCTAATCAGAGTTAGGACTCTCACTCCAGTCGCTAATTTACTCGCAACTCTACTCGGATTTCTTATTCGCCGACCTGACACAAGTCCTTTCAGGTCATTTCAACAGTGTTCAGAATGAACATAATGTTTCCATTCAAAATAAAAACACTGAGTGGTCTTCTGAAATTTGAGAAATTAAATCCAGTCAAATCCAGACCCATTTATAATGGATACCTATTAGTCTCAGTTGTTTGTTAGTTAAAAAAACTGATACAACTTGCTTTGTAAAAATAAACCAAGTCAGTCTTGTTTTAAATTATCAGTCTAAACTGATAAAACAGTGGAAAACTGTGATCTGTCCCTGTAGTGCCCCACTGGTTCAACTCTGCTATAGTAGGTGCAGATGATGTCATGGCACCTAAGTACTGAGATATGCCACATGATGCAAGTCATTCGAGCAATGTTACCACTCTCTGGTGATGACACCCTCCACCTGTTCACACCACACTATATAAGCTATTAGATTGGTGATCATCTAAGGAGTTTGGTGGGTATTTTTGGATTATGAAAACTTTATTACAAAAAATGTGCCATACAGATGAAACTATGATTTTATTAACAGTTTGTAAGGGAATAGTATCTCTCCATTCTATTACCATGGAATGTTGCTGGCAGGTGAATAACATACTACCGCCTACATATGAAATCTCTGGCTAACCTGGGGGACTCCCCCTGCAACAAACGTTTCCCTTGGTCATGGGGGACCTCCCTGCCACAAATACTTGCCTTGGCCAAAAGTTTGGAACCTCATTTCTGCTGCTCTAATTACTAACTTATTCATTCTGTCATTACCCACAGTGTGTGTGACTATAGGTGAAGTTAGGGACATAGATTGACCAGTAAGCAGAAAGCTTTGTCCAGAAACTGATCTACTCCTTTACCACCACAGACTGTAATGCTACTGCCGCTGACCCGATCCATTTTTCAATCTCACACACACTTTTTTTTTCCCATCACTTGTGAGTATGATTCTCTCCCCACAGGTAGAGGATAGGGTTTTCCCCTCATTTGAAAGGAGCATCCCACTCTTTACAGGGAGAGAACCACGGCCTCAGATGTGGAAGTGCTGATTTTCATCCCCGGCAAATAATAGGCATTTTACCTCTAGCCCCCTCATACTGGAGACCTCTTCAAATTTGACTGCATCTTGTTGTGTCCATGAAAACAACACACACCCTTGGAGTTCGACACCCAGCTCAAACTGTTTTAACTTAAAACCAACGAAGCAGACCCAACTCTAACTGCATTCAAATAGAGACCAGCCAAGATATCCTGTATCCCTGCAGTGGTTCCCATGACAAATGGCATGGCACGTGATCATACCCCGCCTCTAAATCTGCAAAGCACCTCTAGTCTGGATTAGCATACTCCTATGACCACTTGCAAAGCTGTGCAAGTAGGAAAGAGTTGGTCCACTGTCTCATAGCCTGCACAGAACCTGCATTGTTTCTTCCAAGTCCTAGGTTCAACTGTCGGACAGAGTCTCCTCTCCAGAATCCTGTAATAAACTTTTCCTAGTATGCTGAGGAGTGTGATTCCCCTATAATTGGAACAGACCCTCTAGTCTCCTTTTTAAAAACATGGCCCACCATCCCAGTTTGCCAGTCCATAGGTACTGCCCCAGATCTCCATGCATCATTTAAAGAGACATGTTAACTACACAACTCCAACCTTATGTAGTGCCTTTGATGTCAGAGGTGTCATACACTTCTGTAGACTGGCATGTTTTTTGTGTGTCACTAATGAAGAGAGATGCTGTTTGTGTATTGTATTTCACATTTTTTTCACTAGCGTGAATGTTCTTTCATCTGCCCTGGTGAAATGCAAACATTGCCTATTGCAAATATTGTGAAATGCAATTCAGTGGTCTCTAGGTCAGGCAAGAAAGAAACAAGAAAGCCTGGCTCACAATTGACATTCCAGTTCATCCCAAAGGTGTTCAGTGAATTTGAGGTCAGGGCTCTGTGCACGCCACTGGAGTTCCTCCACACCATACTTGTCAAACAATGTCTTTATGAACTTCTCATTGTGCACAGGGACACAGTTATGCTGGAACAGGAAAGGGCCTTCCCCAGACTCTTGCCACAAAGCTGGGAGCATACAATTGTCTAAAATGCATTAACATTACCCTTCACTGGAATGAACGGGTCTAGCCCAAATCCTGAAAAACAGCCCCAGACCATCATCCGTCCTCCACCAAACTTTACTCTTGGCACTATGCATTCCGGTAGGTAGCGTTCTCCTGGCATTCGCCAAACCCCGATTCATCTATCAGACTGCCAGATATAGAAGTGTGGTTCATAACTCTAGAGAACACATTTTCACTGCTCCGGAGTCCAGTGACAGTGTTCTTTACACCACTCCACACATGGCATTGCACATAGTGATCTTAGGCTTGTGTTCAGCTGCTTGGCCTTGGAAACCCACTTTATGAAGATCTTGACGCAAAGATCTTGTGCTGATGTTGTTGAATCACTGACAAAATACCAAATTTGTGCAAATTAACAGAAGAAGAGAAATTAAAAATTGTATTAGGAGGACACACTGCAAAGTATATGTCAGAATGTGACAGGTTGAGGGACAGTGAGACACACTGACTGTCCTGCACACACCCTGTATATACAGTTGGGGTCAAAAGTTTCCATATGCCTTGCAGAATCTGCAAAATAAGTTGCATTTTGTTTTTTTATTTAGTACTGCCCTGAATAAGCTTGAATAAGGTTTTCCAGCATCTTCTGCATATTTGATCCCTTTGCAGCAGTGGCTATATGATTTGGAGATCCATCTTTTCACACTAAGGACAACTGAGGGACTCGTACACAACTATTACAAAAGGTGCAAACATTCATTGAAGGCAACATGATACATGGTGTCAATTGTTATTATTTTATTTTATCTTATGTAGCTTCTGAAGGGCAGTGCTAAATGAAAAAATGAGATCTTTAAACAAAATAATATCAATGTACACAGATTAATATCAATTTACACCCCCCCCCCCCCCCCCCCCCCCAATCCCAGCTCTTAATGTAGTGTGTTGCCTTCTTGAGAATCAGTGAATGTTTGCACCTTTTGTAATAGTTGTGTATGAGTCCCTCAGTTCTCCTGAAAAGGGTCAAAATATGCAGAAAACAAAATAACATATAGGATGTGGAGGATTTTCCTGAAGAACAGTGGGCAGTTTAACTGCTCAGGACAAACAAGGAATTCATGAACAACTATCATAAAACATGAAAGCAATCACTGATCATCCAGGTAACAACACACAGTATTAATAATCAAGTGTATGTAAACTTTTGAACTGATTCATTTGCATGAATTCAGTTATTATTGTGTCTTGTGGACTATATGTAAACGTCTGTTATGTGAAATAGCTTATTCAGGGCAGTACTAAATTAAAAAAAAAAAACACTGCAATGTTTATGAGCCATCTTTTTTTAAATTATTAACATTTTGCAGATTCTGCAAGGCGTATGTAAACTTATGACCCCAGCTGTACACTATACATAATATGTTCAAATATTTACCTGTCAGTTTTTCAGCCTGTACTAACAATGTGATTTTAATATTCATGCAGTAAAGCACTGCTGAACTGATCTGATCTTCAGCAGGGGGCGTCATGGCTCTGCATCAGTGACTCGCCCGGAACCGGAAATAAGGAGGAGAAGAAGAAGAAGAAGAAGAAGCGGCGTAGGGTTGGCCAGGTTTTGGCTAGATTGTGTTTTCCAGATTATATGCGCTTCTTTAATCTCGATTTCTTTATCGTAGTAGTAACATTCAACCAGCCAAGATGTTTAACAGAATGACAAGTCTGTGGATGGGCGATGTAAGTATTAACAACGTTTCTTTTACGCGTTTGCAGCATGTGCTAGTCAGCTAGCTAACCTTAGCTAACCAGCTCACTCTAATAGAGCAGAGCTACTGAGCTAGCCACTGAGGTGTTTTAAAACTAGTTTAAGAGCGTTTTAAACTATAGCTATTGTTTGTATTTCTCAGCGACTGACGATTTCTGTTGAAAATGCGAGTTAAACATGAACCACAGTGTAATGTAGTGCATTAGTATTAGTCCATTTATTGGCTCCGTTGGCTTGTTTAGCTAATGTTAGCCCAGCTGACTCGGAGAAGCCATGTTCTTCAGAAGTCAGACTCCAGCTCGCTACTGTATCGCGTTATTACTGCCTTTGGGACTTTTAAACTACAGTTCTGATCATCCATCTTTCCCAGTTGCTTGCTGATATTATTACAAGTCTTTTTTTTCTGGTTTGAAACTTTAAACATGCACACATTTGCACACTTCATTATGCTAATCTAGACTTTTAATTTTGTAATTAAAAGTTATTTCACTGTGAAGTCGCTATAGAGAAAGAGAACAGGTTTCTTTATCATTTAATCAAGAAAACACCATGTGCTGGTATACTGTTTATGCCATTTTTTTTATTTAAAGTCTAAAGTAAAATCAGAAATAATCACATTTTGAGAACTCTTCTACTAAATAGGGATAGAAATGTAAAAGTAAAAATATGCAGGTCATCTAGAACCTGAGAGTTTTGAGAGGAAAATAAATATATATAACAAACTAATTTTGATGAAAAATACAATGTATATTAATGTGTACCTCTAGTTAGTGGGGTTTCTAAGGTTTGTAAAGGAAATGGACAAACATCAGAATGACACACACTGCCGTAAACACTATATGGCCACTGTATGACCCATGTCGTATAGTGTGCACAAAGCGAGCTTCATAGAGACGTGATGTGTCAAGGTCGATATGGAAGAACTCGAGTGTCCTGCACAGAGCCCTGACCTCAACCCCACTGAACACCTTTGGGATAAACTGGAACGCTGACTACATGCCAGGCCTCCTCACCCGACATCAGTGCCTGACATCACTAATGCTCTTGTGGCTGAATGAACACAAATCCCCAAAGCCACGCTCCAAAATCTAGTGGAAAGCCTTCCCAGAAGAGTGGAGCTTATTATAACAGCAAAGGGATACTAAATCTGGAATGGGATATTCAGCAACACATATGGGGGTGATGGTCACCTGGGTGTTCTATAGTCTAAATAAAGTTGGACACAGCTGGTTTTTTTACTAATGTGTACATGCAAAGGACACACTCTAGACCATATAGATAATGCCCAAGGCTAAGACAGGAGTAAAACATAAGCAAGGACAAAACATCATGACCCAGGAACAGACATGTGCATCACACGTGATCATGAGTGAACAAAGACACTTACAGGAATCACATTAAATTGAATTGATCTTAGAATGAATAAATCATGTATCTATTAACACACAATTATGGAAAAATAGAAAACAGTCCCACATGTATGACCTGACATGTTTGTGCTGAGTGGGTGGAGCTTAAAGCCTTCAGTTTTTCTATTTTTTAGTAGTACAGTTTAAGAGAAGACACGTTATACATGAAGGTAATTAAAAAATCTGAAAAATGCTTGACATTTTTGAAAAAGATTCATTATGAAAAAGATTCAAGATTGTGTATATGTAAAACACAATGTTTATTCACAAATATACATGTAATGTTAACATATTAAGTACTGGAGAGACCTCAGAGTAGCTCAGAGTAGCAGAAGAAGCCTCACTGATTTAAGCATATTTAAATCTCTATCTCTAAGTCTCTATCTACAAAATACTGATCTTTCTATGAGCATCTGGAAAGTGCTTCATAATTACTTTTTTCGGTGTGAACAATGCATTTTCAGCCATTTTGAAGAACTTGCTATGAGCTGGACTGTCTGAGAAGTACACCATTAACATTGTTATATTCAATACATCGCATTTTAAAAACCGAGAGGCAGATCAATACAATATTTGATTCGTCCATCTTTTATACCAAACTTTATGAACTGAAAGTTTTTAGCAAATCACCTGTGGCTGAGTTGATATGGAGCGACACAAATAGCCAAATGGGGGGGAAGACAGTCCCAAAACACACAATGACCCTAAATAATTATTTTAAGCTGTTAACAGATATTGCCATTTAAAAAATGACTGTTTGAGAGTGAAAAGACAAGTTCTTAACTCCAGCTAATGAGTATAATGTTTTTTTTACAGTTAGACCCATACATGGATGAAAATTTCATCAAGCAAGCTTTCAGCACTATGGGGGAGACGGCCTACGGGGTTAAAATTATAACACATCGGGTAACAGGGTAAGACCGTTTGAATTCTGTTAACAAATCCGTGTCAGCCTTTTTACTTTGTTTTTCTTTTTTTAATGCTTTTTCCATCATGTTGATTCCCTATAGAGGCTCTGCGGGATATTGTTTTGTGGAATTGGCAGATGAAGCCAGTGTTGACCGGTGTGTCCAGAGGCTCAATGGCAAGCTTGTTCCAGGATCAAATCCTGTAAGTGACCAACTTTATGTGCATGATTATTATTATTATTATTATTATTATTATTATTGTTATTATTATTATTATTTAACCATTTTGTCTGTTTTAATATGGATTCATTATAGATTATAGATTCTCGGCCCCCACCTTAAAGTACAGACAATATCAGTGAAAAGTTTGGACACACCTACCTTTAGAACTTTTTATTTTTTATTTTTTTTTAATTTTGACTGGTTTACACATTTTAGAATGACAGTGCAAACATAACAATAGAATAACAATTGAGAATAGTACAGTGACCAAAAGGTGTAAAAGAAGTAAAAACTCAGCATATAATGTAGCTTCTTCAGGTTAGCCTCAGTGAAGCTCTGCACTCTTGCTTTTCTCAGCAGCTTCATGAGGAAATAGCTGTAGTGCTTGTGCATTAGTCTTAAAAACATTCCCTCACATGCTTTGCATTTCTTGGCTGCTTTTTTTGAGTTCCAAGTTTTGAAAAAATCTTTGGGTAGTGGCGGGGTAGTTTAAAAGCAATCTAAAGTATACTATTTTGTTTTGGAAATGAATCATGCATCAACTTTAATATTATTTGTATTAAAAACAAGTTTCAATTATTCCAGTCTTTAAACTGAATGAATTTCGGGGGTCTGAGATTCAGCTGCTAGGTGTTCCTCTAAGATGCCCCATTTTATTCTCTTAAACCTCTGATGGGATTAAGATTGAAGTAATGATCCTACTTGACTGTATGGGGGGAAAAAGTCATCACAGTTTTAGGCACGGATATAGAACATTAGTTTTAGGCCAATATAACAGCACTCAGCATTCCTACTTTAAGATCTGAAACACATACATTTAATCAGATGTGTCCAAACTTTTAACTGGTGCTGTTTTCGAATGCGATTCCATGTATGATTAGTGATCAAGTTACAGAGCTTAATTTCTTTTCGAATCAAGGTGGTTGAGGCTGTTTATATAATGACTTTGTTTGAAGCTGGTGAATAAACTGGTCAGTGTTAGGAACGAATGGATAAAGCCTGTACTGAGTGATGGAGGTATGTAATCATATATGTAAGTTACTTTTCTCTACTTTGCAGAGAAATAGGTCCTTCCTTTCAGAGTTTATTTTCTGTATTTTAATGATTGTATTATTATTTTATTTCTAGCCCAGAAAGTTCAAGCTGAACTATGCAACATATGGGAAAAGGCCTGAGCCTGGGTGAGTCAGCATTTATTCATGTGCCTGATGTTTAAGTGCTACACATCTGTAATACATAGCTGACTCAAATTAAACTGACTAAATGGTTATTAATGATTTTTACTTGAGTGCAAAACTCCCCACCTTCCTCAATATGTTGTACTGATTTCTTTCCTGTTTCTCAGGCCTGAATTTTCTGTCTTTGTTGGAGACCTGACATCAGAAGTTGATGATTATCAGCTACATCAGTTCTTTCTGAAAAAATACCCTTCATGCAAAGGAGCCAAAGTTGTCACTGATCCCTATGGAAATTCAAAGTATGAACATATTACTTGTCTGTTTCTGACTCTTTCTTTCTTTTTCTTTTTTTTTTTTTTTAAACCAATATGCAGTGAAGAGAAACTTGTTGCCAGGACTGTTGTGAATTTTGAGCCAATTGTTTTGCTTAATATTTATCCTGCTTTCCCAAAAAGGGGCCACACTATACATGGATGTGATTTGCCTTTGTTACATCTGCTAAAACTATCGTTTTTCCCATATAGGATAAGCAAGAGCAGCTCACAAATGAAGTGATGCTACTTCATGTTAAAAGTAAAAGAAAAGTTCTACCGTCAAATTAATTTCAAATTGTTTTACCATTCTTTGAAAACTTTGAAATATGTATATATTGCTGCATGGTTCAAAGTGTAGAAAGTCTAACAGTAAATACTGACACTTCAGTGTTGTTCTTAATGACGCAGGGGCTACGGGTTTGTGAAGTTTGGTGATGAAAGCGAGCAGAAGAAAGCCCTGGAGGAGTTTCAGAATGCTACAGGTCTGGGGGGCAAAGCCATCAGAATCAGTATCGCAGTCAACAAAAGGTAAACCTGTTTTTAAAGGGAGTGACCTGCCTGCTGTTAGCTTGAACAGCTGTCACACGACTGCTGTGATCATTTATAAAGACTAGCTTGATGCATCACGTTGAATCAGTCTGCATAGTCTGGTAGATGTGAATCAATAGTGGGTCAGTGTTCTTGCTAAAGAGGGTTTGGACCTTTGTATTTGGTGCAATATTTAAAGGGTATACATATACATGTAAATGTTAACCTGGCCTGTTTGTTCTAGCATGATGAGTAGTGCATTTCTATAAGTCTGTCCAGATAAGTGTGTCTGCCAAAAGCTGGGAATGTGAGTGTTAGCAAGCCTTTTACTAAAACTGTCCTCAATTTACCTTACAGCAACAAATCAAACAGCTACCACAACCAGAGTCACAACTATAATAGCAATTACCAGCAGCAGTACTATCAGCAGCCCTACAACAATTACTACCAACATTGGGGTTATGATCAGTACAGCAGCTACAACTACGGCTATAATCCATATGCAATGCCCCCTCCTGTTCCTCATGGGATGATGGGACCCCCTCCGCCAATGGGAATGCCCCCCATGCCCCCTGACATGCAGACAACCACAGAGGTAAGCAGCTGTTTATGCATGTATGTGTAAAGCCATTACAGTAAATATAGGTAATCACATGTAACTACAGTTCTATTTCACCCCTCCTAACCGACAGGGATGGTCAATATGACCTGGATACCATCTTGTGCACACTCGCATTCATTCCATTACCTTCAACAAAGTCAGAAGATGACTGAATAACATGTATTTGATTTAAATACCATAGTCAAACAGTCATCATCTCCCTTTCTTTTTCTTGCCATGTACACGGCAGACCTCATGTGCCCCTAGGAGCTATGTACAGCTTGTGACTACAGTCAGAGCTTCAGGCAGTCTGTCCTCAAAAGCACGCAATAGACTCCTATTAAATAGAATCATCTTGTCTCTTCGTGAAGTTCTGAATGGCGATACTCAAGTCTGGCTTCAGCACCATCCTAAATTTCCCTCTGCCAGCCTGCTAGACCGCTGGCAGGCTCCATACAGTCTGTGACAGCCACGACGGCCCAGACTGGACTGGATGTTGGCGTGCCGCCCATAGCACTAACACACAGCAGCAGTCACGAAGGATTTCACTGTACTGCGGTGTAAAGACCGTATTGAGTGTATTAAAGGAGGTTTTGGACCGTCTGCCATAATGTGCCCAAGCTTTCTGGCATGTGCCTCAGAAAGCATGATGGACTAAAAGCAGGTTAAAACATAAAAGCTTTATGCTGCATGCCTGCAGCTGACACTTGTATCATGTCGCTGATGGTTTCACCAGACATATGCTCCCTAAACACTGAATGAAGATGTACTGATGACATCCTAGTGAGGTATTATGACAGTACCATGTGTAAGGCGAGTACAGGCAATTCATTAGTCGTTTTGTTGCTTGAATTGGAACGATCACTCCAATCTGCAGCTATACACCCCTGTGTGAGGAAAGTCTGGCAGTTAGACACCTAGGCTAGGGAGGAGGCTCTCACACTGCCAATCTGGTTAATGAACTGCACCAAGTATGGCTGGCACAAACCTCTTTCGGCCTTAGAGGGATTTAGAAACTAGAAACCACCACAGCCAAACGCATGCACACAAGGTATCCAGGTAATAATCGCCATCTAGCTACTGTTTATTCACATATCTATGCAAGCACCCCTCACTGTAGAACAAAAATTAGGTGGGGTGGAGTTGGACCTGATCCAGCTCAGTTAAGTGTGGTGTTTTGTGTTGTGTGGGTTAAGGTTAGGCTTATAGGAGGAGTTGGATCAGATCCAGCACCACCCCCTGGACTTTTGGTTCTGCAGCAGAGACCAGCTGCATATAAGAGCTACAACCCACTGCATTTTCACATTTTATGATTACCGTCAGCTTTTCACGTGATGTGTAATGCTGGTAGACATTGCCAGAAATCTGAAGGGTGCAGTGGTATCATGCAGTGGTGCTCAAATACCATCTGCTCTGCTGCACACAATTGATAAAATAATTTAACCTTCAAAGTTCAACTTCAGCAACAGTTTCACAGCTCTCATCATACTACCCCACACCATTTACTTGAATGTATCCTTTTTAAATCCTACTTAGTTTAATCTTTATTTCATTTTTGTGTAGCAATCCCAAGATGCCACTGAAGAGGTTGAGGAGGAGAATGAAGGTAAGGTATCTTAAACAAGTGTTTTGTGAAAGGACTATCAAAAACGTACTGATACCCAATCTGTTTTTGCAGGTGCTGTTAGTGAAGTAATAAAAACCAGAGAATTTAGTCATTCAAGAAGAACTAGAGAAGAGAAAATATATAAAATAAGATGGTTTTGGCATAAATGATGAGCTTAAAATGAAAGTTGTGGATGGATGATTCAAATGAGTGGAATATTCAATAGTTTCTTTTGCAGTCTTTTGCTTTAATGATATCATGAAGGTGAATATAGACAATTAGTATTTTTTTTTTCCCCAAAAGAAGCTGATGAAGGAAATCAAGTACTTCAGCTACAACTGAAACTATTTATGTGAACTCACTCTATAGTGAGATTTGTATTCATATCAGAACTTGATCAGCCAAATTATTTAAAACTTTATAGACCTCTTAAAGCTCTGTGATTGTGCTGGAGTCATATAGGGCTGAGCCTCATAAAAAGCCCCGCCCACTTCTGAGAAATGTAAGAATCTGACTGAAATAAACAAATCCTTCATTCAGACAATCACAACGCTGAAAGAAATCACACACCGAAAAGCAGACTACTAAAGTGAATAAAATTGGGCCTGGCATATTTTAACGTAACTATACAGTAACTTCAAACACCGCACAGTGACATCTAAGCCCGGTCATGTGGTTCATCTGCACACAGCTCTTTATCCAGGCGCTCAGCCCCATGCAGCACTTCACTGTGCTTTTTGTACGTGCCTGTTAGGCAACTGTAGGAATAATGTGCTAATAAACATGGCTGTGCATCCCTATTCATATTTACAAATTTCCTAGCCTATGTTTGAGTACAAGGGTTCTGTGAGTACAGGAAGGCTATGATTGTCAGTTATTTCTACTTGTATTACTTGTACAACTTACTGTACTTGGTATAATGATTAATTAATATTGATCTTGATTGTACTGCAAATCAAGCATTTTTCAGGTTGTTGAAATGCTGCACTCAAATTTACACTCATGTGAGTTTGATCTTAGTGATGAAAATGAATAGAATAGAAACTCTCAGTGAGGTTTTGCATGTACTTGATTAGATTTGACCATACGTAACTTGAGGAATGAGCATGCAGAAACCAGATATGCGCAGTAAATTGGAATTGAGGACTCTGACTTGGAGTTTGAATATAGCCTAAAATAACCCCTAAGACCCGATCAGTGTGTAAATCTACAGTTCAGGTAAAAAGCACAGCTCAGTACAGACTGCAGGAGCAGCGTCAGGAAGAACCAAGCACCATAATTGTGCAAAAGCTGAGAAATTAACAGCAAATTACATTTTAAAGGATGAGACACGGCAGGGTATATGAGGGTGGAGCAGGAGAAAGCGAGCTAAAGATCTAGTCATGGAAGTGTTGATACAAATGCTAGCAGTGGAGCTTTTTTTGGGTCCAATTTTGTTCAATACAGGTACGTTTTGGGGACAAGTAGGTTGTTAATGCATTGCACTAATCCACCCCATCACTGTAACCAGCAGATGACCCGATTAGATTCTGGAAAGGATCCAAAGAGGACCAAGGTCACAGCAAGGTCAAATGTCCAAAATAGTTTTTCTTCAGTAGCTTCCTTCCTGTTTACCATTACAGAGATGTTATTTACACATTCATTTTCAGGAATTCAAGGCCCACTTTTTGGGCTGGCTACAATTTTTGCAATCGGCCCATCTATCCATCCGTGTGTCTGTCCGAGATTCTCCTTAGCATGACATTTCAAGAACAAGTGGTTGAATGTTAGGGTCAAGGTCACAGCAAGGTTAAACATCTGAGTTTTTCTTCAATAGCTTCCTTTCTGTTTGAAGTATATTTTAAGGGTATTTCTGGAATACAAATTAGTCACAAGAAAGCCTAGACTTGGTGTTGAGTGCGCCTTGTTAAATATGTTTGTGCTAATTAACCTTTGGTGTTTTCCTCCAGAGCCAAACCCCCCGGTGGACGTGGAGTCACTGAACAAGCAGTACATGGAGCGCAGTGAGGAGCTCTATGAGTCACTCATGAATTGCTACTGGCAGCCTTTGGATTGCATCACATCAGAAATCTCATAATGGAATTTGTCCTGATTATCCGGATCTCCTTTCTGTAAATGTCAATGCCTTTTTACCCAGCTCTCACTTTTCAAAAACACATACACACTTGGTCTTTTTCATGTGGAAGTTGCTTTGTATTTCTGTGTTCAGTCTTCTGTTTTCTTCATCATTTAAATAAAGATTGTTCTTTTTAGTACAGAGTTTAGTACAGAGTTCAGTCTTGATCCAGCTGAAAATGATGGAAATGCTTGCTTTTAAAATGTAATAAATTTTGTAAAATAACATGCAGTACAGTATGTGTAACAGTCTGTGGCTCATATCTGAGGACACTTGGGAAGGATATAGAAGGTTGTTCCAACAGGACCAATTTGTTGTACTTAAGAAGTTATGGAGAGAGCTTTTATGAGCAAACTACAGTTTCCTATGACATTTTTAGTTAGTAAAAATCAAACCAAAAGCCCCACTTTGAAGATAATGTATTTGGTCAAGAATTGAACAGTTTGAGGAGTATACCTTTAAGTCATATTGCTGCTGCTGCTCCTAAAGCATCAGCCACATTTATTCAGTAGCAAGCATTTTGTTCAGAAATTCTCAAGTGTGGTTTCAACCATGATGTCAGAACAGGATGAATTTAACATTGCCTTCAATGATGGAAAAAAAAAGAGTAACTTCATCTAAACACTTCAAGCATTTTACTCCCACACACACCCCACAGGGACTTTAATATAGTCTCAGGGGGAAAGCTGCACGTAGTTACAGCTAGAGTTCTTTGGTTTGTCCCTCTGGGTCACCCGTAGAGGACACAGAACCAAGCAACAGTGTGGCTCTTTAGAGTCCTTAATTATTCATCAAACCCTTGAGGAATCTCTTGCTGCAAGCGTACATACATGTGTTCTGGGCAGAAAACAGGTTGAATTGATCACTGAAATGAAATTAAGAGATAGACAAATAGTGTTAATATTAAATATATTGATGTGGCTTACACTAGACTTCTAAAACAAACAAAGTTTAGACTTGTTCAGTAAAGAGATTGGACAAAGTAAAACCAGTGAAGTGTTTTATAGTAGAAAAATCTACAATATGCTAAACGAATATTACCAGTCATGAGAAATTAAAGTGATTCTTAACATAATACACCACATGGAGATTAAATTTACAATCAATCAACTGAAAGGGAAAACACACTGGAAAGCATTATCCAATTGTTCAATAAATACTTAATACAGTTCATAAAGTATAAATAACTTTTAAACTAATTTTATAGTTGGAAGTTTAACACTGTTGTCTACCAGATGGAGATTCTCACATTGCTGGAAACTGGGGACTGATACATGGATACTCAGTGAACAAGATGGAATATAAGCACAGATCCTGCTAAAAATTTAAATATTTCTCAAATCCAGCAGGAAAAAAGCAAACTATTGTTTTCCTAAAGTATCTTAAAGGAGGTGATGAGTGCTAAATGAACAAAAAATGGGGAAGAAAATCCATCAGCTGCATAGAACCTGAACTGAGGGCCCTGTCTGGGTGGTTCGGCACATGTTAGGTGTCAGTGTCCTCAGGGGAAGTTGCTATGTATAAAAAAAGTATTCTGCAATATTTACAGCCGAAACTGAAATCTTTCTCCTCAGAAAGGAAACATATTTCGACAGGCAAATGTATAAACATGGTCAATACTGAGATTTACAACCGCCATTATTTCAAATTCAAATTTCCTGTCTTTCCCATCAGGCACTTGTGAACGACGTCCACTGTGTAACGTTGAGTGAATATATTTGTGTGTTCTTTTATTAACTCAGAAGTCATTCATCTTCTGCAGGTATTTCAGTATGGAGTCCATGCCCTGTGGGGAGCCCCACACCCTCTTTAGTGCCTCACACTCCCTCTCGTTGGCCTGCTCCAGGGCAGCTCGATTAACGTTCCGCACCAGCGCTTTGGACTCCCGCAGAACCTCCAGGGTTGCCATGGTGGAGAGCAGCATCATGAAAATGAAGTAAAATAAAATACAAAAGGAAAAAAATATGACTTATGGATGTAGATGTACTGTGAAGGTTTACAAAAATATTCATCAACTTTTTAAAAAAAAAAAAAGATACAAAGATTAAAGTACTAAATTCTCTTCTGGTTTAGGAAAAAGGGGGGAAATAAAAATGAGTTATTCCACACACAACATTATTTTGCAAAAGTAGAAACTGAACAGAGAAAGTGTCTTAATGTCAGTTATGCATGACTAATGGAATGCATTAAAAAAGGAGAAAATCAAATATATGAACATGAAAGCATGCAGAATGTCACTGAAGAAAAAAACATTATGGAAAAGAAAACACAAGTGATGACTTACAACTGAATTACAAGAGACTAGCTCTCTAATGCGAGCCATGACCTCCTGAGCGAAGGTCCCTGGCCAGAGCACCTGGGAGACCAGGCCTTTGGCACACGCCTCCTGGGCCGTCAGCTTTCTCCCACTCAGCAACATCTCATTAGCCTGAAAGAGAGAAGCAGTTTGTTTAACCTTAACTGAAAATGTACAATGGGTTTTAAAGGAAAATAGGGAAAGACTGGTAAAGGGTAAACTGACAGCACAAGATTACTTTTTATAATGTGTATTTTCATGTTCAACTGTTTTAAGGGACTGGGAAGTAAAATCAAAATGACTTAATTCTGCAGTTTAACAAGAGAAATCATTATTTGGCTGAGTGTGGACTAGTTGCATCCATTACAAATATTTGTACATACTGAAATTTTATTTTGAGGCTATACAATAATTAAACAAGAAAGAACAAAAGATAAAGCAAAAACGTATGATAAAACCATTGAGTTTATAATAAATAAATAAACAAATTAATAATAAATAAATAAATCAGACTAACTTGGCTCCTAAAAGGCTCTAAAGTGTACTCGACAGGTAAACCCTATCACCCTATCACAAAAGCTTTTATTAAAATGACTCCTATAAGTAAAAAAGCAATAAGCCCCTGGTGATTTTTTTTAAGTTTCTAAATGTACAGTGGTTTGGAAAAGTATTCATATGCCTTCTATATTTTGGACACATTACTGTGTTCTAGGTTTAATTTAAAATGGATTAAACTGACTTCTTGTCCCCTCTCTACACACAATAACTCAATGACAAAGCGAAAACAAGTTTTCAGAATTTTTTTTTGCAAATCCATTAAAAATCAAAAACTGAAATCTCTCATTTAGACAAATATTCAGACCCTTTATTCAGTACTTCAGGGGACCTCTCTATATTTCATTCATCCTTTCCTCAATTCTGACCAATCTCCCTATCCCTGCCACTGAGAAGCACTCCCACTGCATGATGCTGGTACCACCATCTTGCTTCGCCACAGGGATGGTATTACCAGTTGATAAGCAGTACCTGGTTTTGCCAGATGTGGCACTTGGGTTTCAGCCCAGAAAGTTAAATTTTTGTCATATCAGACCAGAGAATCATTTGCCTTCCTCTCAGAGTCTATGAAGTGCTTACTCAAGAGTGACTTCCCTATAGCCATAAACGCCTAACTGGTGGAGTATTTTCTGAGATGGTTGTCCTTCCGGCAGGTTGTCACATCTCTGCGAAGGACGTCTGTAGCTCTGTTATTGTGGCCATTGGGATCTTGGTCACCTCCCTGACCAAGGCTCTTCTAGCTCAGTCTACAGAGAGTTCCTTGGACTTCATGGTTTGGGTGTTGGTCTGACAGGCACTGTATATTGTGGATCCTTATACCCACAGGTATGTGCCTTTGTAAATCATGTCCAAACAATTGAATATGCCACAGATGGACTCCAGGCAATTTCTAGAGATATCTCAAGATAGTCAAAGCAAACACTCAACTCAATCTGGAGTGCCTTAGTCAAGGGTCTGAATACTTGAACAATAATCTAAATGAGTGCTTTAAGTTTTTGATTTTTCATAAATTTGCACACACACAAAAAAAATCACTTTACAATTATGGATTACTGTGCATATATTAATGGCAAAAAATCGATTTAATCCATTTTAAATTAAATCTAAACACAAAAAAATGTGCAAAAACTGAAGGGGTCTAGATACGTTCCAAACCAACTGCAGTTCTTTATACAGCAATATATCATTTATATATATACACCAAGTAATATGGAAGGAACATGAATGAATGAATTTATCTTGCATTTTAGAAAATGTACGCACATACTCACCGAAGCTACCCCCATGATGTGTGGGAACGTTACAGAGGAACACGCATCTGGTGTCTGGCCAAAGATGGCATAAGGGGTTTGAAACCAGGCCTTCTCATTGGCCCAGATAACATCACAAAGGGGCAAGATGGAGGCTCCGAGCCCAACAGCAGGTCCATTTACAGCAGCAATAATTGGCTTCTTGAACTGGATAAATGTGTTCACAAATGCCCTGAGAATAGATCATTAACAATTAAACACTGCAACTGCTATACTGTCATTCACTTAAGTAGTAGCTCTTAAAGACGGTTTGGGGGAAATGATCCCACACTTGGCTCAAACCACGTTGTTTAGCTAATGGCTCAAAATACCTGTACTTTTATTCCCTTTTATAGACAATATGTCATACAGTTTCAAAAACCATAGACAATTACATCTGACAGTGCAGCTGGACAGAGGTTGAGGAAAATGTGTAATGATTCTGACATGCGGTTTTGAGGCAATAAACTTCCATGCAAAACCAAATAAGCAACATTCAGACCTTGGTTTCTTAAATACATTACAAGTATGTGGACACCTGATGATGGAACATCCTACTCCAAAACCATGGGCATTAATATTGAGTTGTTCCCCCTTTGCCCTTATAATAACCTCTTCTGGGAAGGCTTTCCACTGGATTTTGGATCATGGCTGTCTGGATTTGTTCATTCAGCCACAAGAGCACAAGAGTCAGGTACTGATGTCGGGCTAGGATTCCTGGTGTGAAGTTGGCGTTCCAGTTCATCCCAAAGGTGTTCAGTGGAGTTGAGGTCAGGGCTCTGTGCAGGCCGCTTGAGTTCTTCCACACCAACCCTGGAAAACCATGTCTGTCTTTGTGTTTCTAACTTTGTGGCAACAGTTAAGACCCGCATATGGGTGTGATGGTCAGGTGTCCACATACATTTGGCCCTACAGTGAACATTACAACATTTTTAAATGTATCTTGCTATATTATTTCTTACGACTGAAGACACTGTTGTTTCCTTGTTAAATGGGTAGACAAAACAATATCGATTTTACAGTGATTTTACAAAATCCTACATCATCTCTCAAGTTCAGCCAAAAACCAGCCCCTGAAATTCTGGCAACAGCTTCACACAGGACCACAGGCATCATAAGAGGGAGAAGTCTTTCTACAAGGCTTTGAGCTAGCTAGCTAACATTAGCCAGGCAGATTGCTACCATCAGCCTGAGAGACCGGAGAATTTGCAGGCAAACGTAAGCAGCAGGCCAACACATCTTAACAGAGCAGTCTTTCCTCTTCTGTCTAGACTATATACCTACCTGTTTATGCAAACATACAGTTAACCTACTATAGTGACTATAAGCAGTAGACGTGGTGGACTACTGGCATAGTGAGCTGAAATATCAGTTCTGTTTCCAATAGTGCTTGAAGTACCGGTACTCCCATTTGGCCATGTTTTAGCAACCTTGCTCTGCAGTTAATAAGACACTAAACTGTCAATCTTTGAAATGTACTGTATAATACCTTAATGAAGACGACAATTCAGGAGACCCAAACTAATCAATCTTTCAAAAAATATTAAATGTTCAAATTTTTTTGGCTTGCATGCAGCAGTTACATTTTAACAAGCGTTTCGATCTACACCAACTGCATTTGAGGCATGTAAAACATGAGCCCTTGCATTGAACTACATTTCTTGACATTCCTTTTTTTTCCTCCACATGTAGGCAATGTGCAATCACACTTTCTCTACGCTTAATTTCTAGGAGAACTTAATTTCTACTTAGTTTGGGTGTGTCACCAAGAAGTGACTTATTATTAGCTAGATTATCCATTTGATTCAGCAGCCAGATAAGGGTAAGCGTTTTTGCATTTCAGCACTTCTCATAAGCTCCTGGTACTCTTCCCAAGAGCTTATGAGAAGTGCCGAAATTCAAAAACGCTTACAGTAATCAAAAGGGAAAACCACAGAAGTGCCGGAACCGTATACCACAGAGTGCAGACCAACTTCAAGCACTGATTAACAAGCATTGTTGACAAACACTGTTGATCAATTTGTTGACAAAGAAATAGAGAGTTGACCCCACAATCCTTACACCCCAGTTTAGCCTTAACCAGATTTTTGCCTTGTAAATCCCTTCACCAGGGTGGAGCTAAATCAGGCATTTATGGGCAGTTTTGACATGATGTGTTTCTGGTGGGAAAGTACTGGTTCGGTGAACAGCTAACTTTAGTCAGCATGATGTTTCTTCACTCACATACAGTACTGTGTAAAAGACTTAGGCACATGCAAAGAAATGCTGTAGAGCAAAGATGCCTTCAAAAATAATGAAACTAAATGTTTCTACATAAAAAAAAAAATACTATAAAGAGCAGTAAACAGTAATAAATGAAACAAAGTCAATATTTGGTGTGATGATCTTTCGCTTTAAAAAAAAAAATAGTAGTCTCAGGTACAATTTGTGCAGTTTTATAAGGAAATGAGCTGTAAGTTTTACTGAGCATCTTGCAGAAGCAGCCTTCATTATGTTTTTTTGTCTGAAAAGTGGTCTCTTATGTAATATGCTGCTTTCTTTACTGACATACATACGTTTTTCTGTAACATTTAATTTTGTGCTGGAAAACTAATGTTTGGAAATCTAAAATGTTTTTGTACTGAATCAATAATGTAGAAGTCATAAAATAAAAATCTATAACAAAGTTTGTACTAAAAAAGAAACAGGGTGCTTAAGACTTTTGCACAGTACACCAAACTACATAGATGGCTAATCTTTGCAGAACACTAAGTGCTGCTAGCTTGTTACTTCATTAAATAGAATATTATTAGCAGGCTCATTTAGGTCATGTGTGTTCCTTTGTTAGTACCACTAACCAACCCTTTTAGGCTCAGAGGAACCTCCACTGATGTTAAACTGGAAATGTCCCGTCACTTTAGCCCTAAACCAGACAAGAACTTTTCTACTGCAACCAATTGTGTTTTTAAACCTGTCCAAGAAAACAGCCAAGGAGTACATCAGTGACCACTTTAGCCAGCTCTGATTCTGTACTATGATGTTTTTGGAAACCAGACTGAAATACAATACTTATTATTTCTACTTAAAAAAAAAATCTAAAAACCTAAAAGAAGAAATGTGTTAGATATCAGACACTAACCTATCTAGAAATCACTGAGTACTGTGTCAGTGTATGACTATGAAGAGACAATCAGTGAATCAACCTTCACATGCATACCTGGCACCTCCTTTCTTCACCGAAATGCCTGAAAGTCCTTCAAAAACCTTTGAACACTGATGCACAAACATCCTCCCTCTATTGCTCCTTTCTGGCAGCTGTTACCTTCTGAAGTGACCTACAAACTTCTCACTATTGAATATATTATTCTATTACTGTTATTACTATATCACTATTATTGTATTATTCCTCAGCTGACAGGATTTATCATGTGTAGTTTAACAGACTACTTGGTAACCCTCTAATTTTAGCACTTAGTCCAACCCTTGTGTTGAGTTTACGTTCTCTATTTTTCCTCCAATTTAAACATCTATTGCTCAACAGGTGCAAATCCAGTTCTGCAGCACTGTCCATTCCTTAAACAGTCATGTGCTCAGAATGAATTCTGCCTCCTTGGTAAGTTGTTTTAGATCTACATTAGCATATTCACCATTAAATACTTTGATGAAAAGATAAACAAGGAATACAAACAACTCTGTGAGAATGTAATTTTTACCTAATGGTTTCTGCCATTTTGATGCTTTCTCTTTTGCGGTCATCTGTAAGTCGTCTGATTAAGTAGATGAAGTCCAAGCCAAAACAGAACACACTTCCAACTGCGCTCAGTAAGACCAACTTGCTGTCGTCAGCTGACGCTGTGGCCATGGCGCTCTGAACCTCCTTCATCACCTGCAGCATTCAGGTGTCAGAGAGCACTTTTATCACTTGCTCCCAAAACATGTCAAAAAAACACTTTTAATTTAATGTAGGCATGTGTGATAGTAATATGATGAAATAACAGCATACTGCATTAAATATGTAAAATAGATTTGTGACATCTCCAGATTGTCTGAAAGAATCCTAAATTCAAATAATTATACAGTTTAACTTAGAAAATATAACTAAGGTTCCACAGACACCCTGATTTGACACTTCTGATGCACTTCTCCAACTGTGTGTGGCGTGTTTACACTCACATCAGGATTTAGTGAATTGTTCTCAGACGTCTTGGTAGAAAACAGAATGTGTGTGAAGCCATCCTGCTTCTTCACAACAATGTCTCTATAACGATAAGCACTCTCCGTCTGACGAACGCTGAAGCGCAGGCGTTTGTCGATGGCAGAGCGTTCCTCAGGCCTCCGTTTGCCTATTGCACTTGTTACACCCGAGCCAGCTGCCACTCCTGCTGTGCCATTCTGTACACTGGCTGACCCACTGGCTGACGAGGCCTCCATAAGTGTTGATGCACCTTTGACATAAATTATATCAATGCCAGTCTGTATTAACATGCCAAGTAGCTCAACACACATTTACTTCAGTTAACATACATTAGATATGTATATGGGGATGGACGGTGATTGATGGATGGTTAGATGGAAATGGAAATCGAAAGACAGAGACGACTGATTGACAGATATATAGGAATGGACATGGATGAATGAGGATTAATGGACATTATTAATCCTCAGTGGGAAATATTCTCAGACCTGCCAACCCTGAAGAGGAACAATGCATTGTCCCGCCTAAAGGGAAGTGGGTGGGGGTAGTTTAAAAAAAAAAAAAAAAAAACCACAGTAGTCAGTAAAATAGCAACTCTTAGTGATGCCACTGAAAATGGTCAAAAATGGCATTTTTATGGCCAAATGTTTTCTGTGATACCCCTAATAAATATACATAAATGATGTTAAACATATACTTGTCTAATGTTAGCTAAGTCAAACATATATAGATTTTATTTAAAATGAATGAACTCAAAACACTGGAAATTTACTTTGAACGTGTAGGCACAGCATCGTTCAAGTCAAGAACAACGCACCAATCAAAAGATTACTAATGTGAGATGGGGAAAGGGGCGGGGCTTCCACAAGTGTCAGTTAATTGAGAGTTCAACCCCCTATTGAACTCAGAGTTAATATGTCAATTGGCTCATCTGCAGTTTTGTTGGGGCAGTTAGAAGACTGCTCTTTTGGTGTATTTTTGTATGATAACTCGTAGTAGAGTACTCCGATGTTAATATGCAGTGCGTGTGCACAAAATGTGTGAAGGTTGGCAGGTCTGTATTCTGTCATGGCTTCTACATTTGAAAGTGCAACATCTCTCCGGAAAACAAAACACAGCAGTGGGCATGCACTAGAGCGTTCCTGGTGAGTTAAATTTATGAATTCTATAATAAGTTGTACATCTTAACAAATAGACAAAGATAAATATAGACAAATACACATGCAACATAACGTACCTTTCCCGTTCAGTGTGCGTACAGCAGCAGGTGTGATAGGAACTTGAGGCGGAGGCAGAGCTGCCTGTGTCCTGGGCCGTGTGCCCATGCGTGCCCTCTCCTGTCCAGGCACAAGGACATGTCCGGCAGACTTCTCCTGCACGGCCACTTCAGGGGGGACGGAGTCGGGCTCCTCTCCACCCTGTTCCAGACTGTGTGCTGCCTCACTGGGAGACTGCTCCGAGTCAGCTCGGCTGTTCATTGGGCTTTTTGGCACTAAGATTTTGATTCCAGACTTCACCAGGTCCATACTACAGCGTAAAGTGCTGGCAGTAGGCGTGGATAAAAAAGGCTGCTGTTGTGTGTCCGCTTTAGCATCCATGTCCCTGTTCTCCAGTGCATTCTGTGGTGGCTGCAGTTGTTTTGTAACACTGGTGGAAGGCGTGCTCAGAGCAGATGTAGGAGTTGCACTGCTGTTATGTGGCTGAGGCCTGTTCATCTGCTTACGTGCATTGTTGTTGGAGGCATAACCCACAGCTGTGCTGGGAGACCTGCGTGTAGAGCGCACACAGGGCACATCTCCTGGCCTCTCACTGTGTTGACGATTAAACTCATTTATAAACTCCATGCAGCTGGTTAGATTAGCTTCCGGCTCCCAAGTGTCTCCTTCAAAAGTATAGCCCCTCCAGCGAACCAAATACTCCATTTTCCCTTTCTTGTTTTTACGTTTACCAACAATTCTCTCAACCTAGAGAGCATGAAAAAGGGAGAGAATATATTTTAATTTGGGCATAAAAACCGCTCAACGCTTGGGAGAAATATGAAATGTGAATTTACAAAATGGACATGATTTGTAATATTCACCCAATTACAAGTATATGTGTCTCCTCAGAAGTGAACACAATGCAAAGGGTGGGCCAATATAGCACAGAGGGATGCAACATCACACAAACTAGAGATGTGTCTTAAATTGCATAGTAATGCACTACTGAAAATGACTTTTAAGCACAAACATTAACCAGTTTCCTTAGTGATAGTGTTTGAAAACTCATGTATCCGAAAGACATGTTCTAAGTACTAATCTGCTGGATCACTGAGATTCTAGCTTGTCCGCACGTTTGACTATTCTTACCACTCCACAGTGACAAACATGCATCTCAGAAAAGCTGGCATCAGGGGACATTACTAGGCCAGATTTCTGAGGCTTTTGCCCCTCCTAAATGTTCTTTATCATCCTAAATAGATTTACATTATTAGTTTAAATCATCAGTAGATTTTATCATTCATTTTTTATTATTCAGCTGTGCCACAGAGTCTCCAGATTCACAATATATCAATTTAGCAGGCAGATAGGAGCTGGGGGATGCTGCTGCTGCTACTCTAATCCGATATTGCCTGGGCTGTGCTACTCACTCTGTATGTTAAGAATAAAGACTGTAATGATAGTTGGCAACCACTGAAGTTGTGATAGGATGCTGGCTAAAAGCTCACTAAGAAAAACATTAGGCCTTACTCAAAATACATCAGATACAGAGTGAAACAGTAAACAGCTAGAGTGAAAAGGTCTTGCTACAATATGAACAGAAACGACAGAAAAGTACCCATATTTTTGATCAATGCTACTTATACTATATATATATATATATATATATATATATATATAGATATATAGATAGATAGATAGATAGATAGATAGATAGATAGATAGATAGATATGCTACTGCTATTCATATATGCTAAATATGCTATTGCTGTTCATGATGAACAGACATGTTGGGGCCATTTAATAAAGTTCTCTTTATTAAAAAGCATTTCCGTAGTGTTTTAACTTGTCTGTATTCAGCAGTATGAGTGGCTCTTGTACAGAAGCACTTCAAATCCACATTTCCACAATTCTATCAATTATAGAATGACATATGCTTTAGTTTTTATTTTTACTGACATGCTTGACTTGTGGTTTACACCTACACTGTGTGTTTACTGGGAATCCGTTAGAAAAAAAAAGAAAGTAAAGTGTGCAATCCTGCAGGTTTAATAAGGCATTATAATGATAAACAATTCAGGTTTAACAAGTCATTATAATGAACTTATATAACATACTGACATTAACACAATATCATGATTGTAGTTTTCAGTAAATAAATCTATTACACAGTAATGTGATCATATCACTGTGTGTGAAGCAAACATGAAACACAGGGGGAAAACTCACCCAGAACAAATTTCACAACGTCTCATCAACCCAATTCCGTCTCGGTAACCGACACACCTCTCGCCAACCAATCAGCATTCGCCCGATGCATAGCACCAAAGAGACATACAACGCGTAACTAGCTCGTGGGAGGACTGTGTGCCATTTCTGGCGTATATATAGAGTTCATGCTTTACCGTGAACCCGTTTCGAAGATGGTACTAATGGTAAAGCACAAAGGATTTGTGAAAAATGATTGGATCAGGGCAGAAAAAGAATACTATGATGCTCCTGAGCTGCTGGAAGTCACAAGTGATAATCCTGCAATAGTAAATTTGAATGCATGCACCACACGTCAGCTCAGATACATCAAACATGTAAACATGTAATGCTGTATTCGACTAAAACTCATCACTAAGTCCAACTAAGAAAAAACAAAGAAAAACCCCCTTAACTCAGGACAGTCTCCTCAACCTTGAATTCACCAAGTGACATCAAATCAACATGACTGCTCACAACAACAGTAAACAAAGTAGCACCTCTTACCTTTAAATGAGTTACACTTTATATACAAGTAGTTGCTTTAGATCAATCAACATACAGACATATTCACTTGTTAAATCTATAACACTGACTATACAGATCACTGTTTTGAGGAGGTAAATGTACTTTAGCTTAAACGCATGAAGGTCGAATATGACACAATTCCGAGTTCTGTCTTCTCACTTCTGGGGCAAATCGAATGCAGCACAAGACACGAAAGAAGTCCGGACACACAGTGACTGGCAGAAGCAACAGCCAACCAGAAGAGTGAGAGAGCATGAACATGAGAGTGTACACAAAGCAAATGATAGTAAGATTTTAGTTCTTTTCTCGGTGAACAGGAAAAGTGTTTAATTGTTCTCTAATTTGGCTGGAAGCTAGTTAAATGGTTTACAGCCTATTCATCCCTTTTGATTTTTACTGTTACACAGTTAGGAAATTAAGAGAGCTAGAGAACTCAGGATAGATGGTAGTGACTAACGGAAGGTATTGGTGAGTTTTTTCCATATTTTTGTATTTCAAACTCGGGTGAGAGTGAGTGATTAAAGCCCTCTGCTAGCCTGATCTGTGTCTTTTCAACCTCTGGTGAGAGTTGTAACTAGTGTGCTAACACTATCTGTTCAAGCCTATCTTTTCCGACAAACTGAAGAACAAAACCCACTGATTAGATAACAAAATACATGGATGACACAGGTCTCAAAAAATTTCAGAAATAGCAAGGCGTAAAATACTTTTGTCCTCTACTCATGTAGAGATATTTGAATATAATAAATGAAACCAAGTTTGAATTATTTGTTACTTATTTTTTATTTAAATTTTAAAGAGCTTTGTATTCCTAAAAAGTAGGAAAATGTAAATTAGCACTAGCAATCAGATTTTTGGTTCTTCAATGGATTCAATCTGTGTGTGTGTGTGTGTGTGTTTTCCCAGTTTCGACCTATTTATTCATTTTTGGCCAGTGTATCATTTTGGTAACGAGAATCGCTATACTACACCTGCTATTGGTAACACTGCCAAAGTTTTGGTATTGTGACGCGCTATAATACGCTTACGTGTAATTGTCTTTATTGGAAAATGTCAAGATATCAAATAACTCAAATAACTACAACAGAAAAATAAAGCAATAAGCAAGGGGTGTCATATTTGAAAAGTAATTACTTAATGTTTAGCATCCAAACAATTTATATATTAATTGAATATTAGCTCACAAAAGCAAAGAGAACCACAAGAGAATGTCCTACTGTTATCTTAAGTATCATCTGTTTCAGGTTTATTTATTTTCACATGTCTTCCTGTCACTGATATTTATGCAAGAGTAAGTCTCACAGTTACGCCAAATCCCCAACGGCATCCTAGTTACAATCTGCAGTCACTAAAGAGAGTGTCCAATATGTGCTCAACAGAACACCACTTAAAACTGTTTTCCACAGAAAAAAAATGTAAGAATTTACTAGTTACATGTAGTCTAATATCACTGTTAGGGCACATACCTAGTTCATTTTTACATACATCATTTTAAAATGTGTTAAAATAAGACATGCGATATACATCACTTATCACAGTTAGCTGGCTAACTTGTTTCCAACAAGAGACAAACATGGAGGTGTCCATGGTTCCCCCCACACACTTTAGCTCAAAACAACAGAGGTTGAAAACGACATAATTGCGAGTTCTGACTTCCCACTTCCGAGTCGAATGCAGCTCAAGACAAGAAAGCAGTCTGGCTACATAGTGACTGGCAGAAGCCACAGCCAGTCAGGAGAGAAAGAGCACATGAGAGTGTAAACATAGTAAACAATAATAACGGAGTGAAAGCCTGATATTACACTAAGGTTTCAGGACTGATGGAATTTTAGAGTTTTTTTCTTTCTGAATTTTAATTTTTTTTTTTTTTTTTTTGGCATTTTAACACTTAAGTGCACAACAGAACATGACAAGATGTTCAGTTTAAAAAAAAAACATGGGAGTTTACTAATTATATGTAGGCTAATATCACTTTTAGGACACACACTTAGTTTGTTTTTCACAAACATCATTTTAAAATGTGTTAAAATAAGACGTGCGATAAATGATTTGAATTTATTCCGAGTCCTTTTTCCTACGTCAAGCAGCGGAAGAGTCACTTAGCTAAACATTTTTTAGGAAAAGACAAATTCAACCAGTACGTCATATAACTAAATGTAAATCTTGGGATCTTATAAGTCTTCTGTTTGTTTGTCTGTTTATTTCCCTTCAAATACTTTCAAAGACTTTCATTTTAACAGGCCTAATGAGAACATAATTTCTCAAAAAAAAAAAGCATAGTGTAAGCTATAGAAATGAAAAACTATATGCATAAAGAAGTGATGTGAAATTGAAATAAATACCCAGCCCTACAACAAAACAATCTCTCAAATACATCTCAGTAGACTTTAAAGGTGTACTGGGATATGATTTGCTAGGATATTGATATTACATAGACATGACCATTAGGAAGCATAAAGTAGGAGAGTCATCCTGGTCAGATAAAAAAGAAAACAAAGAGGGAAGTAGAGAGAAGTATTTTCGGTCACCGGGGAAACCTTCCACGTTAAGTGCTGTATCTTTTTTATTCCAACATATTTTCACATGTGAAGAATTTATTTTTAAAAAAATAGTGCATGCTTAATGACACGCACATCTCCATCACAATACAACAACAATAAATAATACAGGTACTCAGGAAGCAACGTGTAGGAGCTACAAAACAACTAGCCACGGCTAGCATTCCACCCAGAAACTGCAGGATCTAGCGCCTGCTATACAGCTAGCTGTCCAACTCACTGCAAGCCTTAGTGCGTTAATAGTGATAGCGCTGAAGCCTGAGTGCGTGAATCGCTGCAGTCGCTGTTATTTGAGCAGCATTTACCTCATACAGCTCCTCTGTGGCCATCATGGCCTGGTACTACTCGATGCTGGAGTAATCCGACTGGAAGCCTTTCTCCAGTTCAGCTCTGTTTCTGGCCTTGTTCTTCAACTTTTTCCGTAAGACTGACTTAATACACGGCAGCACGTCTTCTCACTAAATACCATACGAAAAGATTTGATCCAGGCGAGTGCTGACAAACTTAAAATAGTGTTTCTAAACTTCGGAAGCAATGTTGTACGACACAACGCTTCGAAGTCAAAGTGGAGAGGTCACGTGGTCATGACGTTCCTACGGTTGGTCAACTAGCGTCTTACTTAATAGCCAATCAATTTCTTTGGATTTAAACAATAAATACATTATTATATTCATATGCGTGTCAGTTCTTTTATTATAAACGAAGTAGGCTGCAAAAAACGTGGCTAGGTTTTGGCTACTAGCCAGGGTGAATTTGGGTAATCTGGAATCATTTTTGCCAAAATTTTATTTCTCCAAAGTTTTCTGTCCTCAAGCCAATACTGAATAATGAGCGATTAAAACTTTTTATTCACAAGATTTTGTTTAATAACATCATAAGAAAAAAAAAGTACATTTTATACTGACAAGAGATGAGCAACCATGTTGCATTGTGGCCAAAAAAAAAAAAAAAAAAAAATTTAAATATCCTTGCATTTGATATGATGGACCCCCAAACTAGATAACAAATAATAAGAGGAAATGATGCCTAATGTATGCTGACAGTATAGCTATACACACATTGCATGAATGTCAAATTTTATGAATGTTGATTGAATTTATGAATCCATTGCATGAATGTCAAATTTCTTTTATTAAGTCTCCTCTATTCTTATATGTTGAAAATATGTAATAATAATAAGTACTACCTAACAGTCCTGCAGCTACCTAAGTGTCAACTGCCCCACTCCAAGATAACACTCCTATAATCAGATCAAAAGTACCATCTCTTCAGCTAAACTGGGCAAGAGACAAAAACATCATTCCAAGCAAAGTAAAACACTTTTATTCACACTGAACCTAAAGTATTGACCCTTGCTTGTTCTGAAATGTAAATCCCATGTTATGAGCAACCTGTTGCTTAAGTTTCGTAGTTTAGTAGTAATTTCTCACCTCACCCACTTGGCTCACTACTTTTACTTAATTCATTATTTTTTTAATAGAATTAATTTGACATATTACTTATATTTACTTATATAAGGTATTGCCTGCTCTACCCACCACTGCTCACTACAAGTAGCTGCAATATTACAAAAAAAAAGGTTGTTCAGTGATTCACATGGATTTTACTTTATTACTGAAGTGTATGAACTGATTACTGAAGAAAACATAAATACAACTGGTGTACACTATATGGCCAAAAGTATGTGGACACTTGAACATCACACCCATATGTGGTTCTTTCCCAAACTGAGAGAGACTGGTGAAAGAAAAGGCTGAGATTAATTAGGACCAAAATGAGGTACGGAGTTCTCAGTTACAGGAACCTGAGTAGGGTCTTTTGGATAAAGACAAGACTCCAAATAGTAAAGACAAGACTCTAAAGCATACATGTCCACCTTCTTGGCAACATCAGCTGCTTGATGTAATATTCTTACCTCTGTTGAAGTATTATATATACCAAACGAGAACAAAATTCTTGACTTGGTAGATTTGTAATGGCAGCTTCTGGTATAGTGGTACCTGCAGGGTTTATGTGATTAGTTTCCAGCAACTTTTTTCAGGGTAACACTGGTTATGCTGCTTTAATTGAGGGCTTAGAATTAGAGGATGGGGCAATGCCAGGAAACCTCTTTGTTGCTCTAGCCTGTGTATGGGTAGAAAGAGAGCAGCTAATGGTGCCAGTCATTAATGTGGGCACACTTCATAGAACTTTGGAGCAGCATACATGTATTGCAATTTTAGATCAAGCTGAAGTCATTTCAAGGGGGATGAAGCAATAATGTTTCAGCTGGTAGATGTGGGAGAGTTGAAGGTGTCCATATGTTTGTATGAGGCCATACTTAACAATCAGGAACCTAGTATTTTTACAGCCACAGACACAAGTCACGCATTTATCTGATGATACCTGGTACAAGTTGCAAGGATACTAAAGGATTATGCAGATATGTTTGAGCATAGTGAAAATGACTGGCACTGACGTGATACAGAAAGAAATAATGGTGGTAGTGGCACCCCAAACCAGTATGAGAAAGTTAAAACCCACATGATACAACTTAGAGCAAGGATTCATTAGTGAGAGTAGCAGTCCCTATTCTTCGCCCCTGGTGATTGTGAAGAAGAAGGACAGTTCTTTAAGAATGTGTGTGGATTAGAGACTGCTGAAAGACTACCTATCCTCTCATAAGAACCATTGGATTGAATTGATACTCAATCTTGGACTTGGATAGTGGTTACGGTCAAGTTGTGGTAGCAGAGAAGGATAAACATAAAACTCCTTTTTTTTTACACTGTTTCACCTCTATGAATTTATCCTGATGCCCACTGGGCTGTGCAATGCCCCAGGAACCGCCTAATATCTTAGACACAGGCTCCTGAGGGATCAATTTTTCCAGCCATTACTGCTATGTCTTTGAGCATCTCCTTGCTTATATTAGTGTTTTTGAAAATGTGGTGTGAAAGTGAAGTGAAGTAGGTGTCATATTTAGGCCTCATCAGAAGAAGTGGCAGAATGGTCATGTCCAACAAACCACACAGAGTTAAGACTATTCCTTGATTTTGCTGGCAATTACAGATGGTTTGTGAATATTCTTTCTCAGGTTTCAGCCCTATTGCATGCTTTGTCTGCCTCTTCCTCCCCAAAATCAAAAAGACCTCAGGATCCATAAAGCATAAACTGAATTCAGAAGTATGGTGCCCCCAAAAGATACATACAGATCAGAGATTGTGATTTGAGGCTGAAGTAAACTGCTGTCTCTGTAAAGTATATATTATGAGACAGAGTCAGACAACCTCTTAACACTATCAGAGCATGCTAGTACTGGGTATGTGCCATGTGTCCTGTTGTTCGACAACAGGTAATATATGATGTGCTGGGAACAGATAACAGTCATTTCAAGAGGCTTCTCAGCAAGCAAGAGAACAAATAGAGCATTCTGCAGAATAAAAAAAAAAAGTTGGTCTATTGTAAATATCACAGCATTCAAAGGAGGCATAAAATACAAGTTCTGTGGATGCCTGGAGCAGCTTGTGGAGAACCACCAGTGTTACAACAGCATGGATTCTTCTGAAGTGGAAACCCTATGGGCTGTACATTAACCCTTTTATTAGGAGGCTAGATGGAAGGGAGATCAAAGCAAGTGATATATGTAACAGTGCCCTGCTTAGGGAAGAAGGAGATGTGTTGTTGCAGGCTTCTGGGGTAGAGTATCATTGTGTCAGTACCTTGAGTCTCAAGATACATGCCATCTCAAGTACAACCACAGTGCTCTGCCAGACAAACATGAAGAAAGCACTGAAACCTTTTTTCATCTACCCAGATCAACTGCTGAGAATGGAGGCAGAGAATGGAGGAGAATGGGGCTGAGGCTTGAATAGTTGTCCACGCTATTTATTTGTGTTTAGTGGCTCTTAAAAATATTGTGTCTGTGCTAGTAGCAAGTTTATGGAGAGAGGTAGAAGCCCTTCAAGCCACAAGTAATTTATGATTTTATGATGTTTGCCAGCAATTTTTTCTTTCAGCTGTGTGGGGGCAGTTTTATGGTAGGGTACCTGGCTATTGGTGTATTTATGGTATCCAACTGCAAACATTAATGGCAGTGCCCAGGCAATGGCATGAAGTGTAGATTATTTTGTTGAACATTCAGAGTGCAATGACTCAGAATAAACTCAGACAGAATGTGACTTATGAATCTGGGATTTCACTATCTAGAAGAAAGCCATATTCCAGCCTTTTGCTGGGGATTGGTCCAATTGCAGCTTAGTACATTTGGTGTTTCAAGGAAAAGGAGGGGCATGTAAAGAATTAAATATCTAATTGTTAAATAAAATGAGTGTTTTGTCATTATTTTGCCAAGATGACAGAAAGAAAAATTAGCCCCAATGTGACTCAAATGGACTAAATGGTTGAAGCATTGATATAACCTTCTTTAACTGCATTGTGTTCATCAACAGAGCTTTTAAGATTGAACCAGGCTGGTTCCTTTGGTTAAGTCAAGGGCTTATTTTCGATATGGCATCCATTGGAGATCTGGTAATGGATTATGTGACTGGGCAAGTTAAAGGGAAATGCAGATACCAGATCCACTCCCTTCCAGGCCTTCTGTTCTCTAACACCATAAAATGCTTTCATTATGTATCCTGATGGGTGCAAATGTTGACATCATGTCTGCCTTGAGTGAGTCTGTTTTTCAAAGGAGCAGAAATCAGCAGTGTTGTGTGTGGATAAACAGCATTAACGATTTGCTTTCATTTAATGTTCTCAATTAACATTGCCCAGAAAAACATTGCATTTATCATGGTAAAATGATTTTTTGTTGGATAAGTCTTGAGGTACCTTAGAGGATTGGAAGAGGAGAGCTCTCAGCCCAGTGAAGATGTCCTCTGCTTCCTCTTCTGGCTAACTTACCATATTAAGGTATAGTAAGTCAATATTTTCCCAATGGCCAAACCCAAAACTCAAGCCCATCCAACATGCAGTAGCCTAAAAGGTGTTTCTGGGAAGAGCTGTGATTGATTTCACAGTACACATCCACATCAATAGGTTGGAGGTTTTTATGGCGATAAATAATCAGAGGTGTAAGTAAAATGTTTTTACCCAGATTTGCTCCTTATGTAGGTCTATCAAGATTCTTACTTCCACTTCTTCACTTTCAACAGATACAGGTAGCTACATTTCTGAACTACATTCTCAAGAATCAGTCTCCCATTTATCATAACATCAAGATGATGGTGTACTTAATTGCAAGGATTCCTCCATGCTTCTGGTCGTCCATGATGATACTCCAGCTGGGAGAACCCACACAAGAATCACTGCCCCTACTGGCCCTGTACTTCTCCAGCTCTTTTAAAAATATGCACTTTGCATGGCACCATGGTACTTTTTTCTTTTTTTTTTCTTATATTTTCACTACTGTATAACATCTGATTAACAATTGATTAGCAGATTATTTGACCAAGTTTCCATTTACTTTTAAGTGGGTTCCGAATCTAAATGCAGATATACTGTATGTAAATCTCATAATGAGATTTTGACATTTTCTTCTACTGTATATAGAGTTCTAAAACTACAGGTGTTCCTGAACTGAAATGTGTATCTCTTTTGCACATATCTCAACCACAATTGAAGTTATGTAAGGAATAACACACAACAAACCATGCAGTTATATGAAAATAATACATGCTGAGGTGGTGTGATATGGCCCAAAGTGGATTAATTTCATATAACCGCATGATCTACAGTGTTGTTCCATTTATACCAAAGTAATTTGCCAATGATTACAATGTTTAATTTATTAATGAAAATAAATTTAACACTCACTCTCTCAAAAAATGCAGCTTGTGATTTTACTGAGAAACCAAGAAGTGTAAATTCCTGTCACGAAGACTTTCCGATGCTGGGAAACTTTGCAAAGCACAGTAACTATTACAAAGCACTGACACTTTCACTTTTTGACTCCTTCTATAAATGTTAAACATCTCCTAACAAAGACTGTCACTACATCAACTATATATGTTTTTCTTTGTTAAGAAAAATGTTTCTTTAATCTGTTTATTACTAGTCTTAGATTATGTGGCATGTCCATCATACAAGCCTGTGTATGAGCTCTTACTACAGAAACAATAAAAGTGAAAAGTACAGGTGCATGACAGATGGTATCAGATTACAAGCTGAATTGATTAGGCGTATGTCTGTTTTGCACATGATCAAAAAACCTGATCAAAACTTACCCAACAAGATCAGCAAACATACAGTGCTGCTAGAAAGTTTGTGAACCCTTTATAAGTTTCTGTATTTCTGCATAAATCTGACCTGTGATCAGATCTGCAGTCGTAAAACTAGATAAAGAGAACCCAATTAAACAAATGACGTAAAAACATTATAGTTTTTACATTTATTTATTGAGCAAAATGATCCAATATTAAATATCTTTGTCAGATAAAGTATGTGAACCTTTGCTTTCAGGAACTGGTGTGACCCCCCTTATACAGAAATAACTTCAACAAAATGTTTTCGGTAACTGGTGATCAATCCTGCAGAACGAGTTATAGGAATTTTGGCCCATCCCTCCTTACAAAACTACTTCAACTCAGTGATGTCGGTTCCTTGCAGGAACTGCTCTTTTTAGGTCCTTCCACATTATTTCTGTTGGGTTAAGGTCTGGATTTTGACTTGGCCATTCCAAAATGTTAAATTTCTTCTGCTTCTTTGTAGACTTACTTGTATGCTTAGGGTCATTGCCCTGCTGTATGACCCCACTTATAGTTAAGCTTCAGTTCACAGACAGATACCCTACATTCTCGTGTAGAATTTGCTGGTACAATCCAGAATTCATAGGCCCATCAATAATGTCAAGCTGTCCTGAACCCGGACATGATATGATATGACATGATATTGCCACCCCCATGCTTCACGATTGTTATGACGTTCTTATGTTGGAATGCAGTGTTTGGTTTTCACCAAACATAATGCTTTTCATTTAAACCAAAAAGTTTTATTTTGACATTGTAGACATTCTATACAATTGTGTGCTTCCAACTTTGTGGCAACGGTTTGGCGAAGAACCACATATGGGTGTGATGGTTAGGTGTACACATACTTTTGGCCATATGGTGTACATGAAGCTTAAATGTGTGATCACCAATATCCCTCAACAATATTAGCTGGCCATCCTGGCTATCTAACCAGAGAGAACTGAATCATTCCTAGGTGTGATCCACTCGTAGACCTAATTGTCCAGAATTACTCATTACTCTGAGTATTGTCATATTTAATGTTTAAAATATTAGCCTGTACTTTATATTTTTGTCCTAACTGTTGCAAGAACAGCAAACAAATCGTATCAACCAATCTTCTATGGCAGTGCTCTATAGAACCGTTTCTGAATAGAACTGATTTCCTGTAATATTACAAAACAAAAAATTGTATATGAAATGGAATGAGAAATTATATACTGTGATGCTGGACCTCCAATAGAAGCACCACCTCAGCCAAGCCCCGAGCAGCACCATGGACAGCAATGCAAATACTGGCACCAGCACACGGACCAGAGGCATGACACCTTGGTAGAGGTCGTACTCATAGAATTCTACTGTAACATTTTCTCTTTTTCTCCACATTAACCCACATTTGCTTGCCCACATTGCACACAAACCTTTTCAATATTATATACTAATATCAAATAACTGATGTCACTTCTGCAAAATATCACATTTGTCACACTCAAATGGAAAGTCAACATAAAAAAGCATTTGTGCATATGAACTTTAGTGTAATGAATTCTCAAACTCATTTTTACCCAAATGTAAAGAAATATGTGAAATTTGTTTATTCAATACTGTGAGATGTTAAAAGCATTCATCTGAGATTTGAAAGCAGCAATAGAACCAGGTTAATGGCCAGCATACAGAAGAGTTTGCGATGGAAAGTAAGGATAAAACAGCTCAGAAAGACAGGTAGGAGCAAGACTGTGAAGGGCTTTGAAAGTAAGGACAAGTAGCTTATACTGAATGCGGCAAGAGACTGATAACCAGTGTAACTGATACAGCACAGGTGTGATCTTTCAGTGTGTGTTAGTAATCAGTCTGGGTCTTACTTCATGCAGTATTTTCCCTGCTTGGCCTAGTGCTCTTAACTGCTCCAGGTATTCTGTACAAAACACTTACACGACCCTTCATTCTGGAACTAGGTGAAAAATATGAATGGCTGTGATTAGGGGAATGCTATTGTAGCTCAATCATTTTACCAGGTGATTTAGGAATTTAGACATCTACAAAACCATGATCCTGAACAAGGAAGAAAAAGTGTTTCCACTATGCAGTGATATCTATTACATTAAAACGTTCTCGGTGTTTCATCCTCTTTCATTCCTCATTCTTTTTTTTTCCACTATTTCAGAAGCATGTAGAGTTTGTAGAGGATGTAGATGGAAAACCTGATCCAACCAATATTAATTTCCCTTCCATCGTGTACTGCTCTGATTTCATCATGTGGCTTGACCCTAAGCATGACATGTCGCGAGAACTTGTCACACCCACCATTGAGTAATATTTATTTCTTGTTTGCATAATGTTGAAAAATGAAACCTTTTTCCTGCTCTCATTGCCTGCTTTGAGCTGCTCTACAATACTCTGAATGAGAAAGGGGACTATAAATGCTTCATTTGCCGCAATGCGAATGCACCGTAAAACAATACTTACGTCATGAGACAAATAAACCTTGCAGTTTGCAGTATTGTGCTGAATTTAATACTGTTCAAAAGAACTTAAAGTTTTATCAATAATGTGTTCTGTTAGCAAGATGTTACTATTTATTATTGTTCAAATAATAAGATAAAATAATCATATTTAACAAAAGTCTCATTTCCATTCATATAAAAAGGTCTTCAGGGCATAATTTCCATATGTCAGAAATGTTAAGTAGCAGAGTGAAAATATAACCTCTTTCTCCAATCCAGATCTAGTTCATCATGGGGGACAGCCATCATGTGCACCAGTTGCCATGTGCAACCAGTAATCCTGGTTCTTGTAGCAAACAAAATTGTAGAAGTTTTCTCCCCCTTTAAGGAAGCCATGTTCTGTCGTTCCCCAGCACACAGGACTATCCACAAAGCCATGCACAGTGAGGGAGACCCAAACTGCAAACTTTGGCGCATCAAAATACCTTCTGGATGATCAGAGAGATTGAGAATGTTTCACGTCATTATTTTTATTCATTAAAGGCATTTCGTTACATTCCTTTGGATACAAAATGACACAACAGAGAAATTTACTGCTAAAGCAAGCGAACTTACCTAAGCTCTTGTAGTAGTGCAGAGATGTCTTCAGGAGGGATGAATCCAGTTACTGTGCAAAGAAGGGCCTGGCTCACAGAACTGCATGGTTCCGGACACGCATACGTGGACAGGAAACTTGTAGCTGAGTTTTCGCTGCAACAACATCAATAACACCATCTGCCCAACAGAAGTAATTACATTTTCAACAAATAATTCCACAGAATACTCACCAACTGATATTCAGGTTGACTGCCCCCAGCCACTCCAGGAAGTGCTCTGGGGTGCATGAAAGCCTCTTTCCCTGAAGATCTGAGGATTGAAGTGATGGGCACAACAGATCTCTCAGATTGTGGGTACTAAGAGTAGGCCTACACTTCTCGTATGTGTACTGAGACATGAGAACCTTCAGATGTCCATCTCGGTCTGAGCATGAGAATGACACTGATTAGCACACACCCAGAAAACATTGTCTTAAACATACATACAATCACTAAGCAATGGCAAAGACGCTTCAAGTGAACACTAACATAGCAGGGCATCAATAATATTATTATGACTAATATTGTTTTATTTGTATAGTACCTTTGATACACTAATTGCACTTTATGTGTACTTGAAACAGTATGTAATCTCATCAGTATCTCATTTATAAATCTAAGCAGTAGAGGGTAAAGGGCCTTGCTCAAGGGCCAAACAGTGGCAGCTTGGAGGTGCTGGGGTTCAAACTCATGACCTTCAGATTAGTAGTCCAGTGTCTTAACCACGAGCTACTACTGCCACACACTAATTTAAACCCAGGGGCAGAGAGCAATCCACCTGCTAGCATTTTTATGGGCAGTGGTAGGAACAAAGAATCCTGAAAAACACCAATGCAGACAAGGGGAGAATATGTGAAACTTCACACAGACAGTAAACTGGGCTCAGATTCGCACCCAGGACCTGGGAGCTGTGAGGCGGCAACACAACGTGGTGCGCCACATGTAAATATTGAAATAAAAAATAAAATAAAGCCTTCGCCCTATCATTGGGAGACCACAAGCTCAAATAATGATGAGTCACAGTCAACCATGGAGAGAGCAAAACTTCCTGTGCTCTCCGGGTAGGAGAAATGCAATTACTCTCTCCCCTGTTAATCAGAGCGTCACTAACCGATCACGGTGTCTGTGAGCTTGTATACGGAAGTATACGGAAAAGGGTAGTTAGCACTTTCCTCCAAGTTTGTTCATGACAAAGCATGAGCAGCAGTTTGAAAAGATGCTGTGGTTGGCTTCATGTGTCTCAGAGGAAACACCTGCTGGCTGTTGTGTAATGGGGGAGAACTAGCTAGTGGGAGGGAAATGACAATTACTAAACCTGGGCGAAAAACAAACAAAATTAAAAAGTCACAAAGATAACAAGGAACAAATAAAAGTAATACTAAAATTCTAAACTAAATTCACTGCAAACTGTAGAAAACTGTTCTGCGCTGGGTCGTAAGGTGGGGCTTCCACAACTTGCAGGCACGAAAGAAAATGTAGCCTCTGTGGGACTTTTACTAGTCCTGTACAAGACAATCTTAAATAACAAACATGCACAGAAAGTGATTCATAGCAATTAAAATAATTAAAAATATATGTCCTTCAATCCCAAGTTCTGAGGAGAACTAAGGGACAAGTAGGCACAAACCTTTTATCAAGGCCACAAAAAAGTCAGATGCATAAGCATGAAATGGTTACTCCTATACATGTGTGTCATACTTTAGCTGTTACATTTAGTACCAGTTGCAGTCATCTTTTAAACAAATGTCAAGTATTACTTCATAACAATAGGCAACAAATCACAAAAGCATAACTCCTCTCTCATACGAGAAGGTCAACAGCTTAAATCCTAAAGTGAGACTGAACACAGTCTTAGTGATGTGAATGTGGAATTGAAAAATGATTTTGGTATCCAGTTAACAAAGTTCTACCCTAACTGAATGAAAGTAAGATTTTAAATGAAATCTCATCTCAGCTGGAGGTTGAGTGGAAGGAGTAACAATTAGGTGAACATTTTTATCAAAAAATACAGGTGTAGTTTTTGTGAAGAAAAGTGTGAACAGAAGTGAAAATACCTCTATAAGAGGAAATATATAGATATTCATCACAAACAAAAACAAATCACTTAAATGAATAAAATCTTTCAAAGATCTCCAATACAAACCTGAATGGCAATCCGTTAAAAGAAAGTCGCTTCTCAGTGGCACTCTTTCTTTCAAACTTAGCAGAACTTGCTGGTATCTCTTTGCACCAGGAACCAAAGATTTATCAGTGAGGTCCACAGTTACAACTGCAAATGTAGAAAAGTAATACGCAAAAATGTACATTAAATCAGATTTAGATCGTTTTGGAGGTACTGTCTATTTAGTTAGAAGCTGATAAAACTTTTCACCATATCTCATGGGCTTTCTGTGATTGTATAGCGAAGGTTTTCCCTCCAAGCCAAGCTGCTCATACGTGTCCTTATCAAGAGACAATATTAACTTTCCTGAGGAGAAAAAAAAAAGAATCACTACATAGTGCACCTGTCCAACACCAAACAGAGTTCAAGGGTCAAACTTTAATTACATAATTTACTTTGGTAAATCTGGTATTTCCCATATTAGATCACCATTTATGACCAGGCATGAAGGGCAATATATATATATATATATATATATATTTCCCATTTCTAACCATTTCCCATTTATAACCTTCTGTAATTATCAATAACTCATATATACACTACATTTTAGTACTTTCATACCAGCTCCATTAACTGCCCATAACATGTTACTACTATGGAAAATATGCTTATAACATATATATATATATATATATATATATATATATATATATATATATATATATATATATATATATATATATATATATATATATATATATATATATATATATATATATATATATATATATATATATATATATATATATATATATATATATATATATATATATATATATATGTGAACAGTGTTTATGAAATAATTACATCAAATTATTTGATGTATGTATGTGAAAATCTGTTTGTGAAAACAAACAAACAAAAAAAAAAAGACAATGAGTCAAATCCATTTTTGGGATATTTAGATAAACACAAATTTAGTGATCTATTCCCTCATTTGCATATTTTAATAGAAAACTGTAATACAATTTTTTTTGTATTACTTCATATTTTCAACAGTAAGCTTTAAAAAAAAAAAATTTTTTTAAAGTGGTAGCTCAGTGGTTAAGACATTGGGTCCTGATTGGAAGGTTGAGAGTTCAAATCCCAGCACCGCCAAGCTGCCACTGCTGGGCCCTTGAGCAAGGCCCTTAACCCTCAACTGCTCAGTTGTATAAATGAGATAATTGTAAGTCGCTCTGGAAAAGGGCGCCTGCCAAATGCCGTAAATGTAAAAAAAAAAAAAAAAAAAAAAAAAAAAAAAAAAAAAAAAAAAAAAAAAAAAAAAAAAAAAAAAAAAAAAAAAAAAAAAAAAAAAAAAAAAAAAAAAAAGTAGCTTGAGTGAGGGATTTCAATTGGTACTCAAGTAATTCATAAGCAAAATACCATCCTGATTCTTGCAAAGTAATTTTGAGACAATTACTGGACACATGTTTTTAAATCATACTTACTGCTCAAAAAAGCAATAATATTGTCTTCATCAAGTCGAGTTTTGTAGGAGAGTGCATAAAAACAGCCTGTGAAAATAAAATAAAAAACATTCAGGACAGAACCAAAATGAAGCAAACAACTAACATTGTGATAAAAGAATGCAGTCTTTGCTTTTACCTTTCTTAATTATTTCAAGCATGTCCTCTTCCAGGAATCTGTATACTGGTAGATCCCGAACAAGGTAATATGAACTGAAATTACTGATAACTTTTGCTATCTCAGCAGGCAGTACTCCACATTCAGGTATCAGTAAAGAAATCTGCGAATCAAAACATTTAAGTACAAAACGTACTACATGAAAAGTGTCCCCAAACAAACCATTTTTTTTTGTTATACATAAAAATACAAAGAGTCAAAGAGTCACATCTAGTTAACAGCTGGGGCAAAGAGTTTGGTTGACAGACATTCACTCAGTCTGCTGAAGTGAATCCGTACTGCAGTGATTCTCCAGTAAGGAGTCAGAGATCACTGAGTTTAAAGCTCAACATTTCTGGTGAAAAATATTTTTAATTGCTCATGATGATTTAGGGGCACAGTAGCATTGGCGCCTCGCAGTTTCAGGATCCCCAGTTCAATCCTGAGCTCAGCTTACTGTCTGGGTGGTGTTTCAGTGTATGTTATCCCCCCCGATGTCTATGTAGGTTTCTTCCGGGTTCTCTAGTTTCCTCCCATCTCCCAAAAGCATGCCAGTGTTGTGAATGAGTGTGTGAACGTGTGTGCATTGCATCTTGCAATGGACGAGTATCCCATCCAGGCTGTATTCCCGCCTTGCTCCCAGTGTTCCTGGGATAAGCTCCAGATCGTTCTCGACCCTGACCAGGATGAAGTGGTTACTGAAGATGAATGAATGAATGAATGAATGATGACTTAAAATGTTCTTTACCGTACTTAAAGTTAATTCATATTCTAACTGAATTCATACACATTCACAACCTTATTTTGCTCACCATTACCAAGAATATATATATATTATATTATTATATATATAAATAAAAGGGAACAGTTCCCTAGAAAGGCATTATCATAATCATCATCATCATCATCATCATGAAGCACTGGACTGACAAAATGACAGGTTTCATTATACACTGAATTTTATACTACTTTTTATCTACTTCAATATATTTTAGAAAAATGCCTGGAATATATAAATAACATTGTCCTATAAAAGGAAGCAAGAACATTAAATTAGCATATTCTATACAAAGCTAAACTGTAAAGTCAGACATGTATTTAATGAGTAATTAATGGATGCTGTTTTCAACAATTTACTCCAATGTCTCAGTGTCAACAGTGCAGTGGTATGAAAACTACTCAGCCAGCTGTATTTAGAGCTCGTGGAAATATTTCTGGAAATATTTTCATTCCTTAGTCTTGAGCGAAGAATGTTATCCTCTATGCAAACACATTTAAGCTACCATTATGTCAACCAAACGGAAAGAACCGTTCAGTACTGCTAAACAGCTCTAAAAGCAGCAGTGTTGTCTAAGCTCACCTTATAGTTGAAGCTGTGTTTAGACACGTGCACTTCATGACGTGATGCTTCATTCAAGAAGTTGGATTTTTCACAGACTAATATCCTCCTCGGACATTTCTCCAAATCTGGAGGCATTTTTACACACAGGGAGTAAACTTATAATTCGTTTGTGCTTTATAAAATAAAAGGAGTTTGGAAAGCTACTTCGGCGTTAACATCTCTTTCGCCCCTTTTTCATGTCGGTTGACAAACATAATAGAGCTGCGCTACTGCCACCTGCTGCACTGGAGGCGCGTTTTAAAAATCAGCACGCAGAATCTGGCGTACAGAGCAGTGGCGAGGTGGGTACGGGGAAAACAGGGTGTGCACTGGGAAAACAGGGTGGGCACAGGGAAAACAGGGTGGGCACTGGGGAAAAATGGTGGGCACTGGGGAAAACAGGGTGTGTACTGGGAAAACATGGTGGGGACAGGGAAAACAGGGCGGGCACTGGGAAAACATGGTGGGCACAGGGAAAACAGGGCGTGCACTGGGAAGACAGGGCGGACACTGGGAAAACAGGGCAGGCACTGGGGATAACATGGTGGGCACAGGGAAAACAGGGCGGGCACTGGGGAAAACATGGTGGGCACAGGGAAAACATGGTGGGCACAGGGAAAACATGTTGGGCACAGGGAAAACAGGGCGGGCACTGGGGAAAACATGGTGGGCACTGGGAAAACAGGGTGGCAAAGGGAAAACAGGGCGAGTCTGGGGAAAACAGGGCGGCACTGGGGAAAACATGGTGGGCACAGGGAAAACAGGGTGGGCACTGGGAAACAGGGTGGGCACAGGTTTTGAAAAGAAAACTCAGATGCCAACAGTTGCTGAAAAGATCTTAAATGACTGTAGAAAGTGCCCAGTTAGTTATATGAGCCAAATGCCAGTTGTATATACTGCAGCATACACACATAGCATCCCTTCTCTCTCTCTCTCTCTCCCTCACACACACACACACACACTGTTCCTTTGATCAACTTTCCTTTGAGAGTTAGAAGTTCTTAGTTAAGCAGTTAATTGGTGTTTCTTCTTTCCTCTCAGTAGATTCCATTTTATACCACAGCATGGATGAATGCTCAGATCTGATTGGTCAGGTGTGCTGCATTAATTTTGTACACCAGCATGGCTCAGACAGTAGTTCCAGCTGTAACATGAACAATAGGTTATTGTTAATGAGTTTATTCTAACAGGTTACTGTTTCTATAATAACAGCCCATACACAGGGACATTGTATGGCGGGCACTCCACATAATGTATATAAAATATATATAAAATATAAAAAAATACTTATATAAAAAGTCTACACACCCCGATTAAAATGGCAAGTTTTTGTGATGAATAAAATTAAACCAAAATTAATCATGTCAGAACTTTTCCCACACTCAGTGTGAAATTACAAAGTATAAAATTAAGTGAAAAGCAATCAGAAACATTTTAGGGAAAAATAGGAAAAATAAAAAAGTTACAATAAACTTTAAACTACAAAAAACACTCTTTTATAATTGGGGATGTGGCTTTGTTCAGAATGAACCAATCACATTCAATCTCTTGTTCAAAAGTAATTATCATACAGCTGTCATCAATGAAATTAGTCTGATTAACCCCAAATAAAGATCAGCTGTTTCTGCAGGATTTTCTTGACATCTTATTGGTTTCATCTGACTGCTGAAGCCATGGTCTGCAAAGAGCTTACAAAGCCTGTATAGGGTCTCACTGTCAAAAGGAATCGATCAGGAGAGGGGTACAAAAAAAATTCCAAAACATTATATGTACTATGGAACACCGTGAAGGCCATCATCAGCAAGTGAAGAAAATTGGGTACCACAGTGACATTACCAAGAACAGGACGTCCCTCCAAAATTTACAAAAGGACAAGACAAAAACTTATCAGCGTGGCTGCCAAGGGACCAACAGCAACATTAAAGTAGCTGCAGGAACATCAAGTACTGATTACTCTCTGCATGTGACAACAATCTCTCTTATTCTTCACATGTCTGGGCTATGGTGTAGGGTGGCTAGACAGAAGCCCTTTCTCACACAAAAAAATCCAAGCCCAACTAAATCACCCTAAATCATGTGGCAAAATGTGTTATGGTATGATGAGACCAAGTACAAAAGGTATAATAATTCCATAATGACAAAAGTTATGTTGGGTGCCAAAAAAAGAACACTATACCCATGGTGAAGCATGGTGATGGCAGCATCATGATTTACGGCTGCTTTTCTTTAGCCAGAACTGGGGCTTTTATCAAGGTGGAGGGAATCTTGAATAGCTACAAATACCAGTCAATTTTAGTGCAAAACCTTCAGGTGTCTGATGATGATGATGATGATGATGATGTGGTGAAGGTTTTTTTATAAAAAAAAATTTAAGGAGACATTTATTTAACATTAATGGAAGGCATTTCGGTTGTAAGCGCTTTGTCACAAAGTTTCCCAGCTCAGGAAAGTCTTTAGGACAGGCGTTTACCCTTTCCAGTTTCTCAATAAATTGACAGGCTGCATTTTCTGAGAGAGAGAGAGAGAGAGAGAGAGAGAGAGAGAGAGAGAGAGAGCTCCGATCGAGTGAATGAGAGAGAGAGAAAGATTGCTATATTGCCAGGATGTACCTTGCATTTCTAGTGCTTTCCCTGTCAAATAATGCTCACAACTCGTAATGCTCACAACTTCAGAAATGTAGCTCTTACACTGGCTGTAAAGCATCAGAAACTGATGGCTTACTATTTAGACATAAGTTCATTTTTCAAGCCCTCAATTGATATGAACAAGGTTACTACAGCATTGATCGCATCTTACCCTGAGAATGTCAAACAAATTTTCTGCCAGAGAGTTCCTCAGCTTGCAACAGTTCTTGTTGCAATACAGATATATTAGATATTGTGCTGATATGATACTCTCATTAAAGAATTAGATATTGTGCTGATATGATGCTTACTGTTGGTTCATGCTCAGGCCTCCCTAAATTTAAACAGATCAAACAGATTGTGGCAAATAACACAGAGATCCTGTTTGTCTGAAAAGCGATGACTGCATTGTACCATGAGCATTCCAGATGTTTTGAACTCTGTGACAGCACTAACCCCTCTCTGTGTGTGTGCAACTAAAAGAGCTTAATGATCTTTTCCCTCTTCCAGCATACAGATTTGGAGATAATTTAATAGTGACACTCGGGTATTATATTCTGTATTAAAAAGCCACGAGTGTGATTGATGCAATCAGTCAAGCAACATGGCTCCTGATGGAGTCTAAGTGTAGCCCTAAATGGTCATAATTTGCAGCTTTTTTCAAAGACGTGCTAAACTGTTTTTTGATTATGCACTGCACCTGTCATATAAATATTTATGTATTGTAACTTTCTTCTCATACTTCATTTTGCTGATAATACTTACAATGGCTCGGCAACCAACTGTTCTTGAGGACATGTATATTTCTAATGAGTTAATTTTTATTTTTATTCCCAATATGACGGCACACCAGAAGATGACCTTAAGGGCCATTCTCACAGAGGTGGATATAAGAAAGGTCACCCTGAATATGAGGCCTGCTACAGTGGAGGAACTGATAAGCAAGCTTAAAGAATTACTGGGACTTCATTACAACTACATTCTCCAATACAAAGATCCTGAATTCAATTGAGAACTATGCAGTCTGGCAGATATTGCAGATCTTCCAGAAAAACCAGCAGTCAAAGTCATCCCTGTACTTGAGCAGGTCAACCTGTCTCAATATCTGATGAAATCTTAGGTGACACACAGTACAGCAGATACAGAGATCCTCTCACACTCATCTCAGGAATGACAGACACAGTGGCCAGAACTATTCGATATCCCAACTTTTTCTGTTGATGTACAGTATAGACTTAGGCAAGCAGATCTGCTGTATCTTAGGGTCGGAACACACCTAAAAGTATCAAAAGATCTAAAACATGAGATCCTTGAAAGATTGGCAGAGAGCATGTATAGTCACACAGCATACTCAAATAATGCTCAGTTTGAAAGTGTTGCAGCAGCACTAAGCAAGCACCCTTTTTACCTGCATTTACAGCCTTGTAAATGCAGGTATCCGGGGAGGGCATTCAGCAGAAGGAGAACCAGCTACCAACAATATCAAGAAAGCAAAGAAAAGTGAACTCAACTACTTTCCCAACTTTCCAGACAGATTTGATCAGGCAGGCCTCGAGGGTGCCCACAAAGACTTGGTTGATGAAATGCAGAAGAGAACACCAGATGGATAATCTGGTGCAATAAGCAAGATGGTGGAACGCTGGATTTGGAACGCTTCTTTTTTCACAGAAGATCAGGTATGTTCAAGAGAGATATAATGCTAATAATGCTAATACTGCTTCTCTACAATGATAGAGAACTTTACATTATCTGGTAATTACCTTTTTTTTTACCAGCAAAATCTGTTCAAGTCTGACATATTTAAATCTCTCTGGTCATAATGTCCGGTGAAAATAATTTCCTCTAAGGGACTCGGCAGCAGCATGCCGTAATTAAAATGTTATGAGCCAGATAGGCCTACATGTATTTTTATGTTTGTTTGCAAATAGTTTTTATTCTGTTTTATCTGAGAACATGTAGGCCTAACAGGCAGACTACATTGAACACTATAATCAACTCTTGCTATTCATGCTGATTTTGGGATGAACGGCTTGATGGCTTGGACTGTACAATAGGAGGATCTTTGTGCTGGTAAAGACAGGTAGCTGTTGCAGAGTAGTGTGAGTAGTAACTTACCTCTGATTCTGACATCTTGAGTATCAAAGCTAACGACTGACAATTTCACCATCAAATGAGAGTGATCGGCCCTGCAGAGCTGGTGAGAGACACACACACAATACAGGTAGAGTGCAAAGGAAACAGCTTCAACAGGAATCACTTAGTGCAGTGTGATCAATTTTGATTGCTCACCTCACACTGGCATCCCCCAGCCACAGTATTATTTATTTTTGAAATGTAATACTCTGTATTTTTCTCTGTATTTTGCAAGCACTTCAACAGGATTGTGGGCAAGAACCTCAAGCAGGAATTCTATGAAAGCATAGATCTGCACAGTCTTCATCTTATTGAGATATTTCGATGTAAGCGAGGGAACATTAGTAAGCTGTTAACACAGCTTTCAAAACAGACCAAGGTTGGTCCATATCCATTATACACTTGTATTGTTTTTCACAGCTTATGTAATGACAAAATGTCTCAGAAAGTGCTACTATATTGGTTGTGCAATACAATCAAAATTGTACTTGGTTGATTCAGCTTTCTTATAGACCATTCATTTCTTGTCATTCTAGCTATGTAATTTGTGTTGTCATTTTACTCCCCAAAACACTAAAGAGCCAACTGATATTTGGTTACTGTTGCTCAGAGGGCTTCCTATTGTCCTTGAAGACAACCCCACAGACTTCTACAAAGCATGCTTTGTAAGTAACCTCTTACTTTCTTAAAGAGTATCTAAAAGGACCGTGATGGCATAATCTTGAATTTTCACCATTATTTGCTAGTTTCTCTCTTTGATAAAACCAAGAGCAAATGCCGTGAGCAGTAAGTCCCTGGTTCAATTCATGGCTGGCCGGACCATTTGCTGCATGTCATTTACCCTACTCTCTTTCCCCACGTTTCCTGTCTCTCTCCACTTTCACTGTAGAATAAAGATATAAAATAGCCAAAAAAATAATAATCTCCTCTATCTCCTAGCACCCCAATACAATGAGGCTGAATAGGTGTCCTTTTGTGGAGCTCAAACCATTAAAAATGTACACGAGGAAAACTTAATAACAACAGCTCTTTCCAACATCTGTGGGTGATCTGTTTGTTTAATCTAATCCAGCAGTCATAACCGATTCATACCTTCCTTCATGTGTCTGACTCTCCCATGACTAGACTATATTGCTTAACATCATTGATGGTTATTTAATGAGAAATGTCATGATTGTGCTCTTATGTTGTTAGGACTCTGATGATGATGACTCATTCTGCCATCTTGACTTTGGGATCCTCCTCATTAATCATGAAGGTGCTGTGCTCTCATCTTCCCTCCATCTCAGTCCAGCCTCATTGAAGATCTTCATTGAGGCAGAAGTTGTGATGGACAACATTCAAGACTTGCCAAAAGCCATGTGCATTCTGTTTGGACTTGCATACGCACTGCATCTCAACTACCCCAAGTCTATGAAGAACACATTCCAGTTCATCCAACAGGTACTTCTCACGTTGGGCCACAGTAAACTAAAACCCAGGTTACAAACACTGAAAGCTTGCAATTTAAAGACATGCTATGACAAGTCTACTGTGAGAAGCCATGGCAGCTTTTGTTTTTTCCACAGCACACCATGCAGCTGCAGACAGGGGGTGAATATAGGTCAGACCAAACCTTTGCAAGTTGGATAAAATACAGCACAAATGCCTCATGTGGTTTCATTCTCCTTTGTCACCAATGATACAAAGGAAATGTTGAACATTTGCTTGTAATTTTGTATTATGTAGGAACTGATATAAGATTAATGAGAGACAGGAATGTCCAGCCACTTGTGTTCTACAGTACAAGACGTAGAAGTGTATGCTCAGGACTGCATATTAGTGCTCAGTTGATATGATATAGTTAACACAATTAATATATCCTTCTCCAGTCAAGCTGAAAGTTTTAGAGGCTTATATCTAGTTTTAATGCATGTCTTTATGTGTCCAGTCATTCACAAGGATATAGCAGATATTGTTGAATGCTGTGCATTCATATTCCTTTTCCAAACAAGTTGGAATTGTTACCAAGCAGTTTTAATGCCTGTTTTTACTTGTCTTTTGGTTGGCAAGTTATTGGTGCAATAACACATTTAAAGTATTACCTTGCAATGTTTTATAAACAATAAAATACAGTGGAACATTGAAATGTATTGTTTACTTTCTTCTACTTTCCACTGTTGAAACAGAATGTATTTAATACAATAATAATTTCAAAATCAAAATAGCATAATTAATTAAATTACAAGAAAAGACATTACTTATATAAACAAATGATTTTAAGTAGCAATTATATATTTTTTGAATGTTTAACTTAAAATAATTATAAAATTTAGACTCCAGAAAAGAAAAAATTTATGGGAACTAATGATTTTGAGTAAAGACTACTAATGTAAACTTGATTTGTCTACTGCATCCAATTAAGGTTCTATGTTAATACAACTTGACCTGTTTAGTTTCACCTTGTGTAAAAACATAAATGATTTAAGGCAACTGGTTTCCACACATTTTTCTAGTAAAGTCAACTAATTCAGGTTAAGAGTGTAGCCCGATGCATTGTGGAGGCATTTGGTCTTATTGGTGTTATTCTATGCTTTGACTAGCTGTAATGAATTTAGTTAATTACACAGTCATATACCACAGGGTGTTGTCACACCCTGTGCTGTTTGTATCCAATGTGCTGTTGTACTGCTTTCTGTACCTTGCACAACATAGCTGTTACCACTTATAAAGCTCACTCTGACCACAGGCTTCTGTGCTTTAGTTGACTTTAGTTATCGCTAGTTAATTATACAGCTGTATACCACAGTGTGTTGCTATACCCTGTTGGTTGCTTGTGTGTAAGTGGGCAGCTGTACTGCCGTGTGCCATGTTGCCTGAATGCACAAATAGGCCCAAAAATGAGCTCAATTTCCTGCCACACCATGACGGTACAAGGACAGAGACAGGAACATCTCTCTCTTGCTGACATCATCAGCAAGCAGTGCCAGTTCGTCTATAGCGGCAGGTCGGACAGAGACCAACTGTTTATATCAGCTGTTCAACAAATATTAATCTTCATAAAGTTCTGATTCACAACTCCATACACTGTAAATTCTGTTGAAATGCTAATTACCTCTTTTGTGTCACTAACAATTTAAAACATTTTGTTATTTGATGGATGTAAGCCTATTTCTCTTGATGTTGTTGTGACAGTTAGTGTTACACCTAGTGGTCAAAAGTGGGAACTGCAACAAGCACTAATAGAGATCCATATGATCCTTCTATGAAAATGTTCAGTATAGGAGGAGGAGACATGACAGTTAATTACAGGATTGCCAGATTGGGCTAGTTTAAAATGTTGTTTTATAACAAGTAATCTAAATTAAATGTAATTTGTCCTCGAAATGGCACAAAATGTAAGTGCAGATAGTGTGTCTATGATGTACGGAACCATTTCTGTTGTAAGATATTGCAAAGCTTGGGAGAGGGAAAGCGGGATTGTGGAATGGATAATGTCCATACAGAAATACCTGTGAGACACTTGTTTCCTACTCAAAGGCTGAGAAATGTCTCCATTTTTCAATGTCCAAATTATTTGGGCTAGTTTATGGTATTTTGTTTGGTTTTTGAGATGTAGATGGGTTGGAAATGATCTGCTGAAATAATTTAAAACTCATTAAAAACACTTGCAGCATGATTAAAAAGCTGAATGGTCTGACCAGATTGACTCGCTGGTAAAGACAGTAAAGCTCACTCCCTGCAGGCATATAACTTAGACTGGATAATATAACATGCATATAAATGAAGATCATCTACAGACAGTTCCACACTGTAAAAAATGTCTGTGTAATTTACTGTGTAAATTACTATTAAATGTGTGTGTGTGCACAATCCAATCTGCAATTTGCTGGTGTGGGCGCAGGATTTCATTCCACCCAAACAGAATTCACACCTCATTCTACCTGGTTAATCAGCTGATCTTGGGACCACATCATATGTGACTCCTGCAGGCCTTTTAGAGTCTTTTTGTTTTGGAGGGTTTTTTCCCCCCTTTCATCCCCAAAATCTTAACAGCTGCATAAGGCTGGGGGGTAATCCACGAAGTGGAGCTTATATGAAATAGCCTTGCTCAATTTAGCGTAACAACTCAATCCAGGCTCAGTGAGTTCCATCAACACCTTAGCAATTAACAAAGCTTGAGAAGCAGCATAGCAGAAAATATGACAGAATAAATGTGTAAGAACATAAAACTAAAACAAATACATAAATAATATAAAAGACCATTTAAATTAATGCTTAATACATACTTGATCTCCAAGTACAAATAGTTGATTATCATTAGTAATTGCAGCTGTGTTAGGCAGTCTTGGCAGCAGATAAAGACAATTATAAAAACATTATACAAAATGGTAATTAGGCAACTTATTTAAAAGTTGATGTCCTTACTCTCTTTGTCTCTTTGATTGTAGGCAACTTTGAGCATATACAGGTATACAGATTTGAACAAATACAGATTTTCTAAACTGATGGGGTCAAAGATGAAAATGATGATACAATCTCTGTGTGCTCTGAGAGGTCTCTGGGGTAAACTCAGTCACTGGTTTCACATTAAATTGCCACAGTGGTCTACATAATGTCTTGTCTGTTCAAATCTCTCTATTAGCAATATTTTTTCCTGCTTAATCCACAGGGTATACAGTAACAGACTTCCTTTCCAACCTAGGACCTCCACCTGTAGGTACACCAGGGTGACCTCAGAGGTAAATCAGTATTTAAAAAAAAAAAAAAATCTGAATTACTGAGCATTTTAACATCTCCCAGGTGTGGGTGTATTTTGTAATGTAAGGGTGCTATACAAAAGAACCCTAGAACAGGGGTGTCCAAACTTTATTCAACGGGGACCAGATTTGACCTCATCAAAACACCTGAGGGCTGGGCTCCAGTGTACTGGAGTTGAATTTAAATAATCAATATGAGCTTTACTTTGAGGGTATTTACATCCAATTCGAGTGAATGTTGTAGGAATTACAGCACTTTTTTATATGTGGTCCCCTGTATTTTAGTTTGTAAGTAATTGGACAAACTAACATAATTATAAATTAAATGGTCATTTTTAATACTTGATTGCAAGAATTCACAAAAGGTTTTCCATGCTTGGTGGTTTCCAGCTCTTTTTAAATTGCCCCTTCTCACTGTTAACATTGTGCTTTTTCTCTGTAGCCATGACTAAAAATCATTGTATAAAATAATTTGCACTGTGTAGTCAGAGGGGGAAAAAAGCTCTTGCATTTTAGCCACCAGCAGGTGAAAGGAAAAATTGCAATATGTTGGCCAGCAGGTCACCTGTCATATATTCTAAGAGAGAAGCCGCAGGCCAGTTAACAGCATTCCGCAGTCCGCATTTGGAGACATGGAGTATAAACTTCTACAAATGCAGTAAATCAAAAATCTACAGATTAAACAGCTCTACAAATTGAACAGCTGGATTATGGAAAATGGTAAAGTATTATGTCAAAATGTGGTTTAATGCATTTCTCAAAAATGCATCATTTTCCCCTGCAAAAAAAAAAAAAAAAACCTAAATTAAAAAAGAATTGGTCAAATAAAGATGGTGTCTGCATTGTTTAATGTGTGGTGTTTCAGTGATAAAATAAATTTATTAAGTAAGAGAATTGTTCTGCAGTGGCATGTCTCACAGCCCTGCCCTCTGTTTCATGGTGACAGAATGCACCATCTCAGGGAGTCTCTCCTTCCTAATCATGGCTATACTGTGCAGCACTGTTATGTCACATGCCTTGGATGGTACTACACTTAACAGTCTTCAATCAGTGATGTGTGACTTGAGCATCCCAAGGCCATTTCTATCCTAACCCTTGTCCAGGCAGTGGCTCTGGACAGTTTTCACAAATCAGGTCAAGCCTATAGCATGTGAAACTGCATGGTTAAAGACAGATATAGTATTTGAAAGAGCACACCAATGTCAAAAAAATGCTGTTTTTCATCTTGCTGGCACACAGGCTTATCAATGAATAGGACAAAAACATGACTGAAACATTTCACAGATCAGGCTGGTTGATTTGAGCCTGCTTAGACACCTATAAACAGTCAGTATTTCGAAGGTTTATGCATTAATGTTGCAGTGCTTGGTCCCCTCACTGAAATACCGTGGCCTTGTTCTCAGGCATTGTAGATCATTGTAGCGGCATGGGGCTGGTGTCATTTGAAACATACTGAAGAGCTCTTTTTAACTGTTATGATGTGGTTGCGTAACCATAAATCTCATAATGAGTGTCAGTCATTCTTATCTGGAGCTATAGGTCCCAGTGTGCTCTCTATATATTTTATGGGTTGTGCAGATTAGGACCTATGGTGTTCAAACAGTGCAACTGTATTAGATGCATAATTAACAGAATGCTGATTTACACAATATGAATCACACTTTCCCATGATACACATAATGGAATTTTCTATTGCGATGCATTGTGTCACAATGTAGCATTACACCCCTAATAGATGTATAGAAATTTGTGTACTATTACTAAAAATGTTATCATTGTTGTTGATCTGCTTGTTCTTTGCTGTTAATTTTTAAAAGTCAACTGTATTATGGATCCTTTATTCTGTGTGATGTCCTAGTTAAAAACAGCTACTGTAAAATAAAGCAGCCCATACAGCTCATACAACACCCAGATGGTGCCCACATATAGCACATTCAAGACCCTCCATGTGCCCATGTTGCTGTTCCATATTAACCTACATAAAGCTCATGAGGGGGCCACCCTGTTTACCTACAAAGGCCCTACATGTGGCCCATCTGGGCCCCATCATTAGCCCGTATGGGCATCTTACCAGATTTTATCATCCAAATTAACAGTTTTCCTAAAATGCAGCGTACCTTGGTTCAAACGAGGATCCAGTTTGAATCCACCACAAATGTTATGATACTTGCATGCACACACATACACACACAAACACACACACACACACACACACAAGAAACAGTAGAAGTGTCCAAATTTACCCATATACACTCAATCCTGCAGAAACCCTAATTGCAGACAAAAATGCTTTACTCTCTGGATATCATTTGTAAACTGTACATGGCTGTCAAATAAACCTTTTTTTAAACTGCAGTTTTAAACTGCTCAAAATAATAGGCACTCAACCTCACACCAATTATAAAATGGTAGTTCATATGGACCCACCCCATCATTAAGACTAAATTTATCCATATAGTTTGTCGTGATATAACCCTGTCTCATTTGATTTGATTTTAAGCATGATAAAAATCACAATAAAACAGCAATTTCTTTACAATCTACCAGTGTTTGTAGCATGCAAATGAAGAACTAGTCCTAACAAAATTCTAGACTGATCCCCTAATACAGTGCAATGTGACACTGGTTCACAAGCCGAATGGACTAAACTCGAGTAGTCTAAATGTTGCAGCTGAAAACAACTGGCCAGGGGTTTTTGAGTGTTGCAACAGAAAAGCTAAATACAGAAACCTATTTCTGGTGTTTTTTTTTTTTTTTCAACACAAACACATCATTCATGTCTAACTTACTTATTTGTTTATATTTGGGGGAAGACTAGGGGCATTTAAAAACTGTGGGAGGCAGGGGCATTTAAAAACTCTCCATTTTTTTAATTTTAGATGCATGTACTTTAACATGCTGCTGGTTCACAAAACAACAACTTCAGTTCACACCGTTCAGCTGAATGCATCTGAGCAGCCTGTTTAACCACTCCAGATCAAAACAATTTTTAGAAAATATAATTAATAATTGCCTTAATTTATTCAAGAAATCAAAATTGAAACTCTTATGACTGTAGTCTTATGTGATTTTTTGACTATTCAGATTAAAAGACCATTATGGCTTTTCTTTTAGCTTTAGAGAAATGTGCTGATTAATATTTCCAAATGCAGCTTTCCAGACCTATGTGGGAATGCAACACTGTCATGGTGGATACTTTCTCAATTATTTAAATAACAACAAATGCTTCTAATTTTTTTATAATCTACTTGATAAACTGTTGAGATAAGGGACAGTTTATTTATGAGTCAAATATACAGTGCCTTCCAGAATTATTGGCACTCTTGATAAAATTGGAGAAACATTAGTGTATAACATAAACAAATAAACATTACACACAATAAAAAAAAAATTTCCAGTAAGAAAATATTAAATAAACAATTCTCATTAGGAATTCTTTTTAAAATAATCAAGTATTTTCTGTATTATTTAAAAAGTAGTACAATTAGTAGTAAAAAAAAAAAAAAAAGTAATATGAGAGAAAAAGTAATATATTATCTTAAAAATATAAAACATGACACCTCTGTGGAATATTAAATATTAAATATGCAAACAAAATGTCAAAACATGACACCTCTGTGGAATATTAAATATTAAATATGCAAACAAAATGTCATTCTTGAAAATCATATTACTGTATTTTTTCAAGCCAAACAAGCTTTTAAAATCAACACAGAAATGTGTACAGCAACACAAAATCAACAGTTCGCAGTGCCTATGAAATCCTTTAAATCTCAGGATTTAAAACCAAATGAAAAACCACGGTCTAAATTGAAAAGGGATGTCCACAAAAACAAACCTAAGAATATAAAGGAGCTTAAAATGTTCTGCATGGCATAGTGGAACAAATCTCCAAAACTGTTAGACGTTACAGGAAGAGACTCAGTGTTTTCTCTCCAGATACTTAAAAAAGTTTAAATAAAACTATATAATGACTGTTTGAACTCAAAATATCACTTATTTCATATGTTTATTCTTTTAGATAGTAATTTTTGCTCGTTTCTATGAAGGGTAATAATATAATTATAATAATTCTGTAGGACACTGTATTATTGGGAATTTTGACCAAAGATGAATCCAGATGAGCTAAAGAACTTGCATTGCTTAATAAATTGTTCTGCTGGAGCCTTTAACCACATTATTATTGATCTCATATTTATATCTTCTTTATAATACTACTCAAAGTTTTTAGTCTTAACAGTAGGTGGCACTTGTTACATCATAATGAATAACATCATTCGGAACACATTCCAGAATCGTTCTTTTTTTTTAGAAATTTGTGTTGTGTGCAGAGAGTGCATTCACAGCATTACATTTGTGTTCATATGTGTTTACAAGAAGATTGATCTGCCATGGGAAACTCGATGTCTTTCTTTTGTCATTTGAAAAGGGTAAGATTGGATCTTATATTTGTATTAAAAATAAATTATTTTAGAGGAAATTGGAGTGTTTGGAATTTCTTACAGAATAATACCTTAGTAAAACTTGTGCCTAGTGATGTTGTGAGTATGTGCATAAAACTGAACATTGTTGTATTTGTGTTGTGCTGAGCAGAAAAAGGAGAACAAAGTGAAGCTGGGAGTAGATGATGAAGTGCAGGCCATCACTGTGGAAAGGTAAATAAAGACTCATACAACCACATTTGAGGGAAGATTGTGCCAAAAGTGGAAAGTTAAAGATATTAGAAGTGTGGCTGATTACATTTTCCAGAAAATTCACTAAACCTTGTCCAGCAGGAACGTTGTTGGAAGCAGATAAAGAAATGTGCTGCAGATAAAAAGAAATGTGATGAAAAAACACAAACCCAGTTGATAATCTAAAATGTAATTTGATGATCATTTATCATTTAATTGTGACATTTTTGTTACCTCCATGCAGTGTTACTTCCATGTGCTGTGTCATTTTGTTACCTCCATCCACTGAAAATGAATAAAATAACATGTTAGTCATAGGGATAAAGTGAAATTTTACCATATAGAACTGTAGATCTACCCTTCTCCTCCAGTACTTCATCAACTGTCACTTTGATATCACTAGATATATCCGTAGAGTATAACTAAAGCTAGCCAAGAGCTTTCAAACAGAAACATGAAAAATGCACATTGCTGATTGGTTAGTCCAGTTTCTCACCATAGTAGCTGGTAGCCAATAAAATGTGATGGAAGTGGAAGTGAGGGATGCGTTCCTTTGACATGTGGGGCAGTTAAATATAGAGGAATTGTAATGATGAATTCTTTGACCATTTATGATCATCAGTAAAGAGCAATGACTGGGCAAAAAATTTTACTTGACATGAATATACATGTGCTATACTTATGTCATGTTAACTACCCATGAATAAGCATTTGGAACTAAAAAAGTCAAATTCTCCTCCTAGCTACACCTCTGCCTCAATGTCATTTAATTAAAGCTATCATTTTGGTCAGCCTTGTTCATCATTTAACTCGAGTAATTCTGTGGTATGAATGATAAATGCTAAAATGACAAAAAGTGGTGATAAATGATTGACAGCTCATATTTTATCATTTACCATATTTTATCATTTTTATACAGTATATACTGTTTTAATCAAATCTGATCATATCAAATGGCTGATTTCTACTTTTTTGTTAATCTGCTTACATTTTGATCAGTTCGAGTTTTATTTCACTTTTGTCAAATCCAGTCCTATCAACCCTGTGCCTCAAGTGGAGTATAATTCGTAGGTGGTACCAAGTGCAGTTTATGTGATAGAAAATTAATTTCTGAAATACTGCAAGCTCATATTGCCGTCAAACCAAGTCACATACACATGCCTTCCCATGTGTGTACATTTGTCACTAAGTGTGAAACTGTTGGATAGTATCAAAAATCCACTACCGTGTGGACTCAGAGGAATAACAATGAATAATGTTTTAATGTATAGAAGTGATAGATCTGCTGTGCTTGTGTCTCTATTGTAGTGTACAGAGATGGAAAAAGATCAGCGAAGCTGTAGCACCTCAGCCTCTGAAACAACCAGAAGTGGTTCTCTCTGAATCTGGCACATGTGACAGGGACATGACAACACTGCATCTTGATCACATGGAGCAGAAAGTAAAGCCAAGTGCATCCATGAATGAGGTTAGTTCAGAGGAGAGCCGAGAGAACGACAGGCTACAGCCTGAAAGGAAAAACTTGAAGGACTTCAACTTCCTCAGCATGCTTGGAAAGGGTGCATTCAGCAAGGTTATTCTGGCTGAACTCAGAGGCACTGATGAGGTGTATGTGCTGAAGAAACTGAAGAAAGACATGATTCTGAAATATGATATCATGGACTACACTCTTATGGAGAGACGCATCCTGGCTCTGGCCAGCAAACACTCCTACCTGACGCACCTTTTCTGCTGCTTCCAGACCAATGATTACTTGTGCTTTGCTATGGAATATGTGAATGGAGGGGATCTTTCATACCACATTGCATGATGAACCCTGCTCCCAATTTTATGCTGCTGAGATCACCTGTGCTCTCATGTTCCTCCACCACAACGGGATCATTCATAGAGATCTCAAAGCCGAAAACATCCTCTTAGATGCCAATGGCCACTGCAAGCTTGCTGACTTTGGCATGTACAAAGAGGTCATTCTAGATGGTATGACTACCACCACACTGTGTGGCACACCCAACTACATGGCACCTGATGATACAGAGACAGGAATATGGCACGTCAGTGGATTGGTAGGCCCTAGGTGTTATCATGAATGAGATGATGATGGGCTACAAGCCGTTTGATGCTGACAACGGTGAGAAGCTGTTCAAGTCCATTCTTTGTGATAATCTGTGCTACCCATCAAGGCTCAGCAGGAAGGCAGTCAGCATACTCAAAGCATTCCTGAGGAAGAGCCCCAAGACTCGGCTTGGCTGTGTGGTGTCCCAGGGCCAGGAGGAAGCTATCAAAGTTCATCCATTCTTTAAAGATCACCTGGGTGCTGCTGGAACAGAGGAAGATTACACCCCCTTTTAAACCACTAATTACAACAAAGAGGGATGTCAATAACTTTGAAGAAGATTTCACATGTGAGGAGCCCAAGCTTTCTCTTGTGAATGATATCATCATCAACCAGTCCTGCCAAGAGGAGTTTAAGGGCTTCTCCTACATTAACACCACATTTTAACTGATGTAATCTAATATTGATTATATCATTTTGGAAGCTTAATTTTTTAAGTGGCTAAGGTAAGATTTCTTTGTTTCTTGTTGAAACACATTGGTGGCCTTGATTAATGTGTTCAAGGACAGCTGGGCACAATGGAATCATATCTATGTGTGAGCATGTGACCTAAAACATTTAGCTGAAGCACCTACCTGATGTGTATCAAAGATCTCAAACCTGAAAACATCCTCTCTATTGACTAGATTTGTCCTCAGAACAGCGACATCACTTCCTGAAATCATGAATATTAGTTTGAAACAGTCCATACAGACATTTTTAATGTATTGTAATTCTAAGCTAAATTAAGCTACATTCATACACAACTTATTGTAAATTTGTAAATGTATTGCTCTGCAGGTAACAGAAGCTTTTTGTACCTACTGGTGATGACAAAATGATGGGATCTGTGTGCTGGGGATCACTGATCGTCCCATCTCCTCAAGAACCTCAATCAGGATCAGCACCAGTTCCACAGCCCCTCCTCAGGACCTAAACACAGCTCCTCCTCAGGACCAAAACACAGCTCCTCCTCAGGACCATCCAACAGCACCTCCTCAGGAGCAAAACACAGCACCTCCGCAGGACCGAAGCACAGCACCTCCTCAGGACCAAAACACCGCAGCTCCTCAGCCTCAGTCCGCACCCAGGTATAAGCAGAGCCCAGAGTCCTGCTGGCTGGAGTTCTAAAAGTAAAACTATACACATTGTTATGGCACCAATATAAGCAAAATATCCTTGCTCTGGATTTCATTTTATTGCAAGCTAATTTTTCCTCCTTAAGTCTTGCCATAATTTTACTTTCTCGGGGGTTTGCCAGTGATTCGTATAGCATTAACAGTTTTTATTACGGCTCTCAGGAATATTTTGATGGAACCCATTTCTATTCACAGAGATGTGTTTTTCTCACTGAGTGTTAATTTCAGACACACTATGAGTGGATATTGAAGCCATGTAAAATAACATTTTATGAATGGGAGTAGTTTGTTCCTGCAGATGTGATAAATATGCCGTGTTTCTTAATTTCTATATTTCAGAGAGGTGGAAAAAGTCCAAAGAAGGTGCCCGAACCTCAGTCTCTGCCAATATAAACAATAAAAAAAAAAAAACATAATAAAGTGCACTGTGAGTGTATATTGTGCTGGGTAATTATTGACTTGTGTATATATATTGTCCTGTGTACTTCTGGTCCTGTAAATATATTGTGTTGTGTATTTATCAGAGGCAACTGGTGGTAATATTAGATGGGAGGACTATAATATCTGTAAATATCTGTCTAATATCTGTAAATAGCTAGGAAAATTAAACTATTAATTGACTAATAAAAGGGTTGACCAATCAATAATAATAATAATAATAATAATAATAATAAAATGTGGAAGCAGGGGCATGGTCGAGTGCTGGTTTGTGAATGGAGGGAGGAGACGGAGAGAGTGGTAAGGATCACACACCTGTGGGAAATTTGACTAATGAATGTTCTGTGTTGCAGTGAGCGGCAGAAGGGATAAGGAGGAGAGAGACGAGAGCCTTAGGAAGAGAGCCGACCAGCAGAGAGCTATGTGTGTGTGTGTCTCTTTGAATGAGTCCAGTGAAAAGCGAAAGTAAAAATAAAGAGAATAAAGAGCCCTTTTGAGTTGTCCTCAGTCTGCCTCCTGCCTCCTCATTCCTGACCCAGGAGAAGTGTTACACTGGTGCCAAAACCCAGAAAGTGAGGAAGATCCACCGCCATGGAGTCCTCGCCACTAGGTGAAAATGTCATGCCCCTCACCGGCCTCCACTAGACTCAATATCAGGCCCCTCTCAATCTGTGGAAGGAGCAGGAGCAGCGCTTCCAGCCCCTGATCCAAGCCCAGACGGACAACTAGCAGGTGCTCTGGAGCCTGATCTAGCAGGCCAGTACTCCAGCAGCAGCCCCCAGTACTACTCCAGCAGGCCAGTACTCCTCCACCATGCCCAATATCACGCTGCCGAAGATGGTGCCACAGGACGACCCAGAAGCTTTCGCTTGAACAGCTTAAACTTTTTGAGCATGCCGAGGAAGCACGGGACTGGCCCGACTCGCAGTGGGCAGTCTGCTTGCTGCTGTTACCCGGACCTGAAGCGGGTGATAATGCAAGGGGTCCACCGCACCCCCAAACAGCACAGTCAGTGGCATTTGCCCAGCAGCTCCGAGACACCTGCCGAAAGAGGCTGCTAGCAGAGGAGTGTGGCGCCGACGAAGTAATTGACCTAGTGGTGCTGGAGCAGTTCGTCGCCTGGCTCCCGGAGGGGACAACGGAATGGGTCCAGTGCCACTGTCCAGCATCGCTAGATGAGGCAGTCCAGCTGGCAGAGAACCACTTGGCGGTCTATCCAGGGGCAGGCGAGCCCCTCCCATCTCTCTCTCCCTCACGCTCGTGTCTCTCCACTTTCTCCCCACCCTCCCCCCATCCCTTCACCATGGAAAAGGGGGCCATTTCCCCCAAAGCCAGTTCCCTGAACCTGTGCTTTTCCTTCTGCTCCCTCTCCCCCGTGTCTGTCTCTCCTTTGTCTCAGATGGGTGACTCCTGGGCCACAGGTGTGGGAGTACTGGCATTGTGCTGGCATTGCGGGGAGCCCGGGCATTTCCAGGACCAACGGGTCAGATCTCTGACACACAGCAGGCCACCCCCAATTGAGCTGGGACGTACTGTCGTGTGACGAGACCCTAAGGCACGCCTTCAACCAAGTAAGAGTAATCAAAGGTCAGCAAATTCAGCAAATTCAGCCTAATGTTGTGCTATCCCACCCCTATTTTTCAAATGTTAATGATAGGTTACGCAAAGTGACGCAGGACACTCAGACCAAAGAGGAACCACCCCAATTGTTGGTCCAGAAGAACCGTTGGGAAATGCGGCTCACCATAATCCGATTGCGGGGCACTTGTGGCACTTGGGGCAGGAAAAACACTACACCGCCTGTTTCTATTGGCTGGGCATTCTCAGCAATGTTCGCAGGTCGTGTGCGGCACGTCGCGAATGTCAGCTGGTGAATCCGCCGGCCACTCTAAAAGCGCCATTGCGCCCCTTACCATTAATTGAGGTCCCCTTCGAAAGAATGGGTATGGACCTCATCGGGCCATTAGAACGGACTGCTCAAGGGCATTGCTTTGTGTTAGTTTTAGTGGACTATGCAATGCGATAACCGGAAGCAGTGCCTCTCAACACCACCTCCACTCGGAGTGCTGCGGAGGCACTCTTCTGCGTTATCTCCCACGTCGGGATCCCGAAAGAGATCCTGACTGACCAGGGCACGTGCTTTATGTCATGTGCCCTTCGCGAGCTGTACAAATTTCTGTGGATTAAATCAATTTGCACCAGTGTTTACCATCCACAGATGGATGGGCTGGTAAGAATCATATTCTTAAGTTCTTCCACAACAATGCTCGGAATTGGGATAAGTGGCTTGAGCCCCTGTTATTTGCAGTTCAAGAGGTCCTGCAAGCCTCCAATGGGTTTTCCCCATTTGAATTATTGTATGGGTGCAAGCAGCCACGGGTCCAAGATGTCTTAGGGAAAATTGGGAGGAGGGAACTTCTGATAGCAAAAGTGAAATTCAATATGTTCTGGACCCGAGGGCAAAACTCCACACCTTGAGTCACATAACACAGGAGAATTTGCATCAGGCCCAAGAAAGACAGTCCTGGCTGTATAACAGGGGTACTCAGCTACAGGAATTTTCACAAGGAGATAAAGTGCTCATAATATTACCCACATCGAGCTCCAAATTGCTTGCCAAGTAGCAAGGGCCCTTCGAGGTCACATGGCGAGGTGGGGATGTCAAATATGAGGTAAGAGGGGGAACGGATAGAGGGAGGGAGCACAGCAGATTTACCACCTCAATCTCCTCAAACCATGGAGAGAGGTGGTCCCCATGGCTGGAGAGGGAGGAGCTAGAATCGGAGGTGAATCTTAAAACGGCAGCTCAATCCACCCTGGTCCCACCTCTCACTGTCCCAAATCACGGTGGTTGCCAAGTTGCGGGCGGAATTTTCTGACTTGTTCTCACCCCTACCCTGTCGCACTACCCTCATAGAACACCACATTGAGATGCCCCCAGGGGTGGAGGCACACAGCCGCCCCTATCATTTGCCCAAACACAAAAAACAGGTGGTCCGGGAGGAGCTCATGGCCATGCTCAATATTGGGTGTAATCGAGGAGTCCCACAGTGACTGGTCCAGTCCAGTGGTCTTGGTTCCCAAGGCCAATGGCTCAGTCCGAAAAAATGCTATACAGAAAAAAATGCTTTACTCTCTGAATTACATTTGAAAACTATACATGGAAGCAGGGGTATTTCTAGCAGTTTAAAGTACAGAGTAAAGAGCCTATACCAGAAGCCTCACTTGATTTTTATCAAGCTGTCTAAAATCCTCTAAAATATTTTTCATATTGGTGTCTTCGTGGTTTCATCATGACAAACACTTATCAGTGAATAGCAGTACTGGCTAATGTCAAAGAACAAAAGTGTGAAATTATCAAGTGAATTCATTGGGTTTCTTGCTTCCCCATGCTGTTTTTGTGTCAGATTGATGTTACTACAGTCAGCTATGCTGACAGGAATGGGTCTGCTCAGCCACCACTTTCCTTACAGCCCTCCTACCTTCACTCAAAGTGTGTTCTTTAAACAGACAAAAGTTGAAAACAGTGCCCCTGGGTTTGGCAGAATGGCATAAAATATAAAATCGTTTATTTTTTAATGGGACAAAATATACCTTGGTGGCTGTCAATAAACTCTGACAGGCCACCCAAGTGTAAACTTGTGTGCAAAGCATTGCTAATAGTTTTGTATACTTACATTAATAAGAACTTGAATCAAACTATTTTCTATGTTAATGTTGAACAGCCTATAGATTACGATATAAAAATATATACTAATAACCTGTTTTTAAATGTAGACTACCTGCTGAAAGTTGCTGCTCCACCTGACTGCCATCAACCTCACTGCCTGGCTAAAATAAATAAGAAGAATAGAAAGACAACTCAGTAATGGTTGATTACAAAATGAAGAAACATACAAATGGCCAACTTTTGTTTTGAGTACATAAAAGGTACATTGTCTAAAAATTACACTTTGCTCTTATGGAAGTGTGTATTTTTGTGCACGTCCATAAAAGGATGAGATTGTAACTATTTAAGCGTTTAAAAGCTCGTTGCCTATGTTTACCAGGTACAAGTACAAGTACAATTCATTAATCAATTTATTTCTTTTAATAAGACTGAAACAGTACAACTGCCTACATATTAGATGAAAAATACTTGTTCTTCACGCCACAGTCCACATAAACATACACTGCCTGGCCAAAAAAAAGGTCGCTGTTTGGGTTTAAATAAGCAAATAGTTAAGAGCCTATGATTGGATCATTACTGCAGTGATTAATATGTTTCAGCTGGCAACAATTCTTTTAACCTTAACTGATGCAGTGTGTAGCTTCTCATTTCTTAAACAACCATGGCAGATTACGTATCCCATGGTCGTGGAAAAGATGTTACTGAAGGGGCAAACTGTTGGCCTGCATCAAGCAAAGAAAACAACTAAGGAGATTTCTGAAATCACTGGAACTGGGTTATGAAATGTCCAGTGCATTATTAAAGCCTGGAAGGATATTGGTGAACCGTCAACTTTACAGCAGAAATGTAGTCGGAAAAAAATCTTGAATGATCGTGATTGGAGATCTTTAAAACGCTTGGTGATGTCACATTGTAAAAAAATCGACAGGAGAACTCACGGCTATGTTTAATAGTGAAAGTAAGAGCATTTCCACACGCACATTGCGATGAGAACTTACAGGATTGGGACTAAACAGCTGTGTGGCCACAAGAAAGCTATTTGTTAGTGAGGCTAATCGGAAAAAATTACTTCAATTTGCTAGGTAGCATAAAGACTGGACTGTGGAGCAATGGAAAAAGGTCATGTGGTCTGATAAAATCAGATTTACCCTATTCCAAAGCAATGGGCGTGTCAGGATAAGAAGGGAAATGCATGAAGTGATTCACCCGTCATGCATAGTGCCTACTGTACAAGCCTCTGGAGGCAGTGTTATGATCTGGGGTTGCATCAACTGGTCAGGTCTAGGCTCAGCCTCATTGTGTGGCAATAAAATGAAGTCAGCTGAGCACCTGAATGTACTGAATGACCAGGTTATCCCGTCAATGGACTTTTTCTT
>CM040474.1:7679088-7691761 GCA_022758105.1 Pangasianodon gigas
CATAAGAGACACTTTTCAGATAAAAACATAATGAAGGCTGCTGGGTTTCGCTGCAGAAATAAGAAGCGAGTCGACAGTCAAAGTCTCCAGAAGAACTGTGGCTGCTTCTGCAAGATGCTCAGTAACACTTACAGCTCATTTCCTTATAAAACTGCACACACTGCACCTGAGATACTGATTTATTTTAAAGCGAAGGATCATCACACCAAATACTGACTTTGTTTCATTTATTACTGTTTACTGCTCTTTATAGGATTTTATTTAATGTAGAAACATTTAGTTTCATTATTTTTGAAGGCATCTTTACTCTACAGCATTTCTTTGCATGTGCCTAAGACTTTTACACAGAACTAACTGCTGTAGAATTATAATTTTATAACAGATCATGGTATTTTCTTAACTAACTGATAAATAAATCATCTCATTTAGTCTTTCTCTCGAGATCATCATCACACAGTGTGAAATAAACATTTTAATTCTAACAACATCCAAAGACTAGACTTTTTTGTTGTTGTTGTTGTTTTGATTGATTGAAGTATGCAAATTTATGGATATTTAATTAGAAGCCTCAAAACCCAGAACTTCATTGTAAGAATATAATTAACATATTCATCTGTAGTGTCTTTTCTAAATCTCAATAACAACCAGATTTCCTTTTAGAGGAGTTTTCTATTAAACTCCATTTAAACACCAGAAGCTTTATTTAGTGAAATAATTTTATTCTGCACTTCAGTGTGTGTTTAAAGTCCTCTCTCCTCCCCCTGGAGCTAACTTTATTACTGACTTCTACTGGAAATAAGAGTTTTTTACTTTATTGTGTTATCTCTGTATTGTAATGTGCAGTTTGTAGTATTTGTGTACATTATTATTCTCAGTAAATGAGTGTAATAAACCGACCTTCCTCTCCAGCTCATCCGTCTCCTTCTGCACTGTCTGAAGGCCTGCTGTCTTTCTCGGCGCCATCTTAAACCTGGACATTAACAAACTATTCAATCAGAAATTAATATTAATTATTATTTTAGAGCAGTTTTAACCTAGCATAACTGATCCGCGCGACGCTGCACACGGTTGCTAAGATACTTCAGAGGCGACGGGGATGTGACGTCATCAACGTGCGCCCGAATGAGCCACCATTTGAGTTCACTAGAGGTGTCATTTCTGTAATTGCTCATTTTTCATTTTTTCAAGTCAAAAAGCATTAACATTGTTTGATCCTCTAATATATAATTTACTGTAGAAAACCTCTCCTGTTCCTTTCTTTCTTTCTTTCTTTCTTTGTTTATTTATCTCTTCTTTATCCATCTTGGACTCTGTTCTGATGTGTTAAATCTTTCATGTCATTTTCCTGATGAAACTTTACTATTTATTCCATTTTGTTGTTAATCATATTTTGTATTCAACAAATATTAAAAGAGAGAGTTCACTCTAGATGTTGCGTTTAATAATATTGAATTTTTTATTTTAATTAAATTTCCACAGTGAATTCTGTATAAACTGTATTTATAAAAATAATATTGAGGTTTATTCATTCTGAAAGAGAAATAGAAAATGCATATTTTATTTGTAAGTTAATTATTTTCCTCATTTTTATTCATTTTATTTTTACTCATTATAAAGTGTATAATAAACCCCTTTGTTTTTATACAAACATTAAACGCCTCGTGCAACATGAACGCTGTTATTCAACATGGAGTCTGTGTTCACAATGTGGCTTTGTGTACAATCTTCCTTTTTTACTATATATATAATAGCTCAAACTGTATTTACTAGTCTATAGATTTTATTTGTTTCTTTATGTTGTTCTGTATTTGTAAACCCCCCCTCCACACACACACACACACACACAGCATTGATTTGTTTATGTTGTTCACATTGTTGTCTATATGTATATGATCTTTGGCTTATTAGGAAAAAAAAGATTAAATTGTCTAACAACTTGACATTAGAACGTAACAGCAGATGAAATGGAAATATTTAAATATAGAAGCTTTAAAAAAAAGAAAGAAAAAAAACCAATAATCATTTCTTTTTATTTCTATATATTTTATATGTCAGGAAGTTTCCTGAAATGCAGTAAAAAAAAAAAAAAAAAATCTCAGAACAAACCCAGCTACAGATTTATTCTATAATCAGATTTAGGTTTAAAATGAAAATGTTTTCTAAATAAGAACCTCAACAAAACATCATCGAGTCTTAATGACAGCAGGATCGAAATACTTACAGCCAGATAAATAAATAAAGACAAAGGAAATGAGGAATATTATTCCCTAGAGGAATGCGGATTAATACAAACATGTAGGAGGTTGATGCAGTTAAAATTCCACACTAAACCCCAGAGCCGTGATTCAGTGACACGACTTTTAATCAGTAAAATATTTTATTTATTCCATTTATATGATAAAGACATTATTACAAAATGTTCATAATAAAACACTTCTATCCAAATAAACATCAGTGTAAAGTGTTTGTAAAAAGTCTGTAGCGTCTCTCGTGTGGGTGTTTCTGTGTTTCTCGGCATTGCGTAAGGACAAACTGAGCAGAACTTCTGAATATCAGGAGTCAGGTGTGCAGATCCAGGCTCCCAGGTCAGAGGTCAAAGGTCAGAGGTGAGGAAAAGAAGAGTCGCTGGCTTCAGGAGATCTGATACAGATGAAGAAGAGTGAGTTAGACAATCAATCAGAGTTAAATTACACCCTTATATCAACTACACATAAACTAAATATCATAAAAGCACAGATTATTTATTTAGTGTTGCATAAATTACATTTATTTATTTCTTCATTTTATTTATAATAAAAGCTAATCCACTTAAACGCAACACGATGGTATACAGGTGTGTCGTGTTATTTACATGCATGTGTAAAATAAATATTATTAATTATTAATGAGTTACTGTTCTCTGCTCACTCCATGTCCAAACACTAGTGATGAGTTTTCTGGCTCTTTTTAAGGAGTCAAATCTTTTGGCTCAGAATCAAATGAATCGACTCTTCCGCTTGCCAAACTGCTCGCTGCCATTTTTAAAACTTTATAATTTTGAAATGTGATTATTGCTCTTATGGCACGTTTCATGAAATCTTCCTTTACCTTTTAATAACCAAAATAACTTTACATTTCTTTTTTTTTTTTAAATATGCAGACGAATCCCTCAACAATGATTCATTCAGACGGCTGAGAGTCAAACACACGGCTCACTGCTCACACTAATGAACAGCTCAGGTGTGGAGAAGACGTTTACACTTAAACATGTTGATTAAATCACACTGCAGGAGCGACGGCACCGACTACACCTGTGACCGAAATATAAACGGCTCATATACACGAGTCAACACGCAACTAAAGATCTGACTCAAAGAGCCGACTCAAACGAACTCAAAGAGATGACTCAAATAGATGAGTCACATAGCTGATTCAAAGTGCTGACTCAAAGAGCCGACTCACAGAGATGACTCAAAGAGCCGACTCACAGAGATGACTCAAAGTGTTGATTCACAGAAATGACTCAAAGTGTTGATTCACAGAAATGACTCAAAGTGTTGATTCACAGAAATGACTCAAAGTGTTGATTCACAGAAATGACTCAAAGTGTTGATTCACAGAAATGACTGAAAGATGCAACTCAAAGAGCCGACTCATAGAGATGAATCACAGAGGTGACTCAATGAGCCGACTCACAGAGATGACTCAAAGAGCCGACTCACAGAGATGAATCACAGAGATGACTCAAAGAGCCGACTCACAGAGATGAATCACAGAGATGACTCAAAGAGCCGACTCACAGAGATGAATCACAGAAATGACTCAAAGAACTCACTTAAAGTGCTGACTAATAGCTGACTCAGAGAGCCGACTCGCTCGAGAATGACACATTACTGATTAACTCCTGCTCCCACACTGACACCTGCCTGTCCCTGTCCCTCACCCTGTCCCTGTCCCTCACCCTGTCCCGGTCCCGGGGGTGGTTCTGCTCAGGCCAGGTCCAGCTTCTTCTGCGTCTCCGTCAGTTTGTCCTGCAGCCGCTTCTTCCTCCAGTCCAGGAACTTCCTGCGCGCGCGGTTCGCCTGCCAGCCCGCCACGAAGCCCGCGGCGAAGGAGATCAAGATGGCGGCGTGCAGCGTCCTCTCAGAGACATCAGCCATCTTCTCTCTCACACTGTCTCTCACACTGTCTCTCACACTGTCTCTCACACTGTCTCTCACACTGTCTCTCACACTGTCTCTCACTGCGCTGTAGAACCTCACAGTCTCTCTCTCTCTCTCTCTCTCAGCTGTGCTGTTCACCTCCTGCTCTCCTTCAGCGGCATGCACTCCGGCTCTGTCCCAAACCCAGCCACACTCACTACATAGTGCGCACTACATAGGGGATAACCGCCTCCTTTACTGCTATACAAAAACAAAGGCGTTAGAGTGGCACCAGTTCCTTATAAACAATCAGAAGTGTGTATTGCTTTAATTATTATTAGATTATACAAATATAACAATATAATACAATATATAAATATAATACTTAAAAGGAAACACACTTCGCTTCATATGCTAATTGTTTCTTAGCTAAAACACTTCAGCTAGCAAACTGATTAGCCGTTAGCTAGCTAACATAAACAAGTGATTGTGTTTCTCACACAGTACTTTATTTATTTATTTATATTTATTTAGTATATATTTAGTTTGTGTTAAATGACTAGCTAGTGACCGAAATTCGATTAGCCTTTGCACCCTATGTAGTGCTCTTCGTGCGCATTTAGCATTCAGCCTCTGTGTGTCACGTGACGCTAGATCTACGGCGGCTCTCCAGGTCCAAACTGGTGACGTGAGAAACCTTGTAGGGTATAAATTCTTCTTCTTACAGTCAATCTGGTATATTTTTCCATAACAAGCATTTTCATTTGTTGGAGGTATTAAATTTCTGTTGATGTGCAATTATAACATATCCAAAATACCTGTTAAGCTTTCAAATTTCCATCAACAGGTACTTTTGGCCTGGGCGTTAATATATAAACACAATTTTACCCCCCATAAATTTTTTATTTGGAATAATCAAAATGTTTTGTATAAAAATAGATCTATGTTTTTTAGTCAGTGGTTTAATAATGGTTTGCTTTTAGTAAGTCAGTTATTTAACAGCAGAGGTTTATTAATGACTTATATAGAATTTATTTCAGAATATAACATACCAGTTAGTCCAAAGGAATTCGCCATTGTTATGGGAACAATAACATCAGGAGTTAGTATGCTTTTCAAAAATAGCAATTACTCCCCACTTAAAAAACCTTCTTTTCCTGAACCAATAGATACCTTTATAGGTAAAATATGTTTTTCTACTAAGAAAGATAGAAATTACAAAGTTAGATCTCTTTTTATTGAAAAAGTTGCTTCTTTGTCGCCTGTAATTTCTTACTGGAATAGTTTATTTAGAAATTTGAATTGGAAAAAAATATGGTCTTTGCAACAGAAATATTTCCTCACTAATAAAGTTAAAGAAGTATCTTTTAAATTAATTAATAAATTTTACCCTGTTAAACATTTTATGAAGAAGTATAAGGCTAACATTGATACTAAATGTTCATTTTGTCAATTTCATACTGAAACTGTCTTTCATTTATTCTGGACTTGTCATTATACTGAACAACTCTGGAAAAATATTGGTTCATTTATTAATAAGAATATCCAGCAAGATGTATCCATTACTTTCAAAGGAATTATTTTAGGACATTATGAATCTGACTCTACTAAAAGCAATGCTTGTTTTGTTATAAACTTAATTTTTTTTCTTTGTAAATTTTATATTCACAAATGTAAATTTACTGACAACAAACCGCATTTTATTGTTTTTTTGAAAGAATTTAAAAATTATCTAAATACCATCTTATTGTCAGAAAATAAGAAAGCAAGAAGAACTATTTCATTTTGCAATGACTTTAATTTGTATACTGTAATTGATGGTTAAATGTCGTACCCTCAAGTTCTTATGTTTCTGTTCTTTATTTTTTTCCTAAAAAAATAAAAATAAAAATAAATTCTTATTCTTCTTCTTCATATGAGGTTTTATGGAAAACCAGCTTCCGGTGCTTTACCGCCACCGACTGGACTGGAGTGGGAGCATCAATAGGCAGGTAAAATAATAAAAATAAAATAAATAATATTAATAATTATTATAATTTTAAATTCTCCTGTCTACCCCTATTTTTTAAGATACCTTTATATTGCACTGTATTTCTTCCTTTTCCCGCTGATTCTTTAAGCAGACTCTGTAGATTAAATGTTTCTTCACCTGTATTTCTTACTGCTTTAATTAGCTCTGTCTTTTCTTCTGCAGACTTTGTGCATTTCATTAATAAATGCTCTATGGTCTCTGCTTGGCCACAGCTATGACATCGTCCTGTTTCATGTTTTGCTGTTATGAATAAAGAACGATTTCTCCCAGAATGCTCTATTCAGATGCGAGTAATAACTCAATCTTCCTTCCTGCTCTTATATACTTTCCTCCTTTTGTTTACTTGCTGCTGAATGTTATACCTTTGCCTGCTCTTAGTTTCTCTGTTCCATTCTTCTCGCCATTCATTATTAACAAACTCGTTCATTTTCTCTTTAGTCTCTCCCTCGCTTAGTGCCACTTGTGTGTCCATTTCCGTGTGTTTTAGTGCTTAGCTAATTTGTCCACAGTTTCATTCCCCTCCACTCCCACCTGAGCTGCTGCCCACAAACACGTCATTACGCTTCCGTTATTTATTCTTAACAAACTTTCAACACTCTCGTATATAAAGTCTTGTCCTGGAGGATGTGATCCACTTGCACGGCTTGATAATGCTGCGTGAGAGTCAGGACACATTACTACTGTCCTTGGTTTTACATCTTCTACCCACTGAAGAGTTAACATCACCGTGATTAATTCTGTTTCGTAATCAGAAATGTGATCAGTTATTCTTTTCTTAATGCTGTTTTGAGATTTTGACATGCTCTCTTTTGACGAGAGAGCGGCTCTTTGGCTCCGTCAGTGTGTATCTGTAGCCTTGATGAATACACCTGCTGGACAATAACCTCCTTAGAGACATCTTCTCTGTATCACCTGCCCAACAGAGTGTTTAGACTGATGGTGTTCTAGTGTGTGACCTGGTGAACCAGTATCAGGATGTATTTATTGATAAAGACTTCAGAGCTCTTCTGTAAGTCACTCTGGATAAGAGCGTCCTCAAAATGCCATAATGGAAAAGATTTACATTTACATTTATTAATTTTATTTTGCACTTGTAGGTCAATTATAGCCAAAGGATACATCCACAGGAGAACATTAGATAAGACCACAGTAAAGCCGACTGCACATTCTGCTGTACCGACTCTCTGTGCTTCTCTATGAGCAGTCCATCCAAAGCTCTGGATGTTATTATTACCGTATTCCCAACACGCTCTTTACTGGGTGAGTCGCTTTGTTTCAGATTAATAATAATAATAATAAACTTTATTTTATAAAGAGCCTTTAAAAGCAGCTTCTCAAAGCGCTGAACACAATATAAACAATACAATAAAAACAATACAAAATCAAGTTTAAAAAAATATGTCTTAAGTTGAACTTTAAAAATATCGTAATTCTGAACTTCCCTAAGTTCTAGAGGCAGAGAATTCCAAAGGACAGGAGCATAGAAAGAGAAAGCCCTATCACCCATAGATCTTAGACGTGTTTGAGGAACAACCAGCAAGTTTGATTGAGAGGAGCGCAATCTACGATTAGGAGTGTACGGATGTAACAGTTCTGTAAGGTAATGTGGTGCCAGGCCATGCAGTGCTTTAAAAGTAAGCATCATAATTTTAAAATAAACTCTAAACCTGACCGGGAGCCAATGCAAGGATTCTAACACTGGAGTAATATGACTGCCAATCCCAGTCCCAGTTCAAATCCTAGCGGCTGAATTTTGCACATATTGCAACTTATTGAGTGTAGATTTAGAAACTCAAAAGGCTAAAAGGGCGTTACAATATTCTAACCGTGAGACGACAAAGGAATTTATCAGCATTTCCGCGACTGTAAAGTTTAACATAGGACGCAATCTTGCGATATTTCTGAGGTGAGGTTTTAACAGTACTCTGGACAAAAGAATCAAAAGACAGATTTGCATCAAAAATACGTAATATTTTAGCCCAATAATTCATTCTCAATTTGTACCTATGAAGGTATAAAGGTGCTTCTCCATCTTCTACCTGCAGCGCTGGAACTGGAGATGTTCTAAAAGCACCACAGCGTATCTTTAGAGCAGAGAGTCTGAGAGTCTGTACTGCTTCTATCTTTTTAATTACGGTTGCAGATGCAAATCTATAAATTATACTTCCGTAGTCCAGTATACTTCCATCAGACCTGATCTGATTAACGTACAGTTTATTCTTTTCAGCTCCGCATTCCACTCCTGATAAACACCGTAGAATATTTACTCCTGCTTTTCACTTCTCAATCAGCTGTTCAGCGTTTTTTCCAAATGTCCATCTCGGTTCCATCCATACACCAAGATATTTATTAGATATTGTACCTGTTTATATCATTTTAATTTAACCTCTGGTGCAGTTTTCCTTTTTGTGAAACACGTGACTTGGGTTTTAGCTGCTGATCATCTGAAACTCGGTTTATCTGCCCACTTCTCTACTTCATCAACTGCTTTGTGTAAACTCTGTGATATATACGTTATATTACGTTCTCTTTTCCATATCGCTTCATCGTCTGCATAAAGTGCCCTTCCTGTGTCTCTGATAATATTATTAAAAACATTATTTATCATGAAATTAAATATTACTGGACTACATACTCTCCCTTCAGGAGTTCCACTGTCTATCTTTTAACTCTTAGAACACTCTCCTCCTATCCTCACATGTACCATAATCCTGTTATACATCTTTCCTCTAACTCCCATATTTTTAAGTTTTATTAGAATCCCCTCTTTCCAAAGCATAAAATCCTCCTGCCATTACTTCTTTATTTGCTTGTGCTTTTCTAATATCTGTTTCCAGACATAATGCAGCATCCAGAGCACTCTGACCCGCCCGACCTCCACTCTGATACGGAGAGATCCTTCCTTTTACTTCCATTAAATAATTTAGTCTGTAAATCATTCTATAATAATCATTCTTTCCATCAGTTTATATAAATTAGTGGTTAATGCAATGAGTCTGTAATTATTTGGATTGGATTTATCCTTCCCAGGTTTCCCTACTGGCACAATAACTCCAATAACTGAAGCAGGGATCTTTCCTGTACTCCATATCTCGTTAAACAGACTCAGGATTATGTTTAAAGATCTATCTGACAGATGTTGAATCATGGTGTAACGTATATCGTCTTTGCCAGGAGATGTACGATTAACTCGTCCTAAAGCTCTTTTTAGCTCCTATAAGGTAAAAGTCTGTATCTAAAGTGTCTCCAGAAGAACTTTGTGGGGACGTGAGCAGAGCACAAGGCAGTAGACACTGCTTACAATCAATATAAAAGATTTATTGATTCCAAAACTTGTATTCACCAACAAAAATCAACAAAACAAACAAAACACCATTAAACAGAGACACCAGCTCTGAGCCTCCTCACGGAGCCGCTGCTCCAGATCTGCTTTCAGACAGACAGAACGCACACTTCTGTCTCAGCGCTCAAACCAATGCACATGCACAGGAGATGGAAATCATATATACATAAATAAACACTAAAATAAACTTAACAGTTGACACTAGAATTCAAAATCAATTTTAACATCAATATTACCAAAAGACAAATACCAGAAATAATAAAACAAAACATCTTCATAAACTATATTCAACATAAACAACGTGCACTTTACACTGGAAAAAATAACCACAATCATTCTCACGCAAACAAACAAAGGAAAACAAACATTTACACAAATAATATAAACCAAACAAACGCAGAACATACAAACACTGAGGGTAACGTATGACATCGTCACAGATTTCTTTTCACCAGCACATCTGGATTCTGGCTCTTCTTCTGCTCTCTGTACCTTCTCACATCTTCTGATCTTCATTATCATCACTGTGTACTCTAACAAACATTTCTGCTTTTCATTGTCTGTCACAGCTCTTCTCCCTTCATCATTTTTTTAAAGACAGGTAAAGTATGATTTTTATATATTCCACCCGTTTTTCTTACTGTACTCTATACTTCACTAATGTCCGTATCTCCTCCTATTGTGCTGCAACAATCGCTCCAGTACTTCCTTTCAGCTTCCTTTCAGCTTCCTTTCAGCTTCCTTTCAGCTTCCTTTCAAACTATTCTTCTTACTTCAGCTTGTGCTTTCTTATACTTAATAAAGTCTTCATTGCTTTATTCTTATATTTTTTTTACAGCATTACTACACTGATCTGTCCTCCAGGGTGCTGCTTTCCTCTTTTCACACTTTCTCTTTTTTCCTATAACATTGTCTGTTATTCAATACTCACATATTTTCCCATGAATCTCTTCTATCTCTTCCACTGACTCTAATTCTAATCCTGTAAATTCTTCCTCTCGGAGATATTTATTTGCTTCTCAGTTTTTGAATCTGCATCTCAGAACCCTGTTTTTATTCCACTCAGAAACCTCCATGCCTATTTTACATGTGATTATATCATGATCACTACATTATATTTTCTTCCCAGACATCCCACACACACACACACACTTCAGACACCAGCGTTAGCTCTATAGCTGACTCTACTCTTGTGTTTCTGCGTCATTTAAACACACTAATCCGTTGTTGTCTATTATTATTAGTATTATTTCTACAATACTCCCATTGTCATCATTATTATTGCTGTGTGCATTAAAATCTCCACAACAGATTTTTTTTTTGCTTTCTGAGTTCCCTTTTTTAACTCTTTACTGAATCTATTATAAGGATTATAATAATTTATTACTTTATTTCTCGGTAAATATATCTAATACAACTGATTCATATTCTCCGTTCTCATTAATAATTCTAAATCCAAGCGCATTTTTAATAACTGTAGCCACCCCACCTCCGTTTCTGTCCTTCTGTCTGTCCTTACAGCATTAACTCTAACTGCGGTTTTATCCGTGTTTCTTTTATACAAATTACACGTGACTTCTGTTCCTTATTGTCTATAAACTTTTTAAACTCAATAAGACTTCTGGCGTTCCATCGCGTAATTACTATAACATCCATGTGTGTCTCTTTTACAGTTTTCTTTAGTTTTTCTTTGCAGTATTAAGATGTTTTATTTGGCTTTTACAGTTCTGATAAAAGTTTAAAGTATTTTTTGATGAATTTATTTATTTTTCTAGTTTAAGTTTTTAATACATAAGTGTAAATTTTTGTCTATAAAACCCCTTTTACTCTTTTTTGTAAAGACTTGAAGTATTATCTGAAATCCTTTTCTGCCTCCAGCAACTTTAAAGCTTCAAAATCTTTCAAAATCTCATTGTGTAATATTTATATATTTATTTAAAACATATATTTATATTTATATATATAATGTTTTTGCATGCTTATACTGTATACTGGAATGATTGTGTATTGTGTATAACACTGGCCTGTTTCTGATAAAAAAAAGTTTAAAGAGGAAAAAAAAGATCAAGCTCATATTTTTAGTGATGATTTTCTGTTATAAAAATATTGCGTAATATTTGAAAAGTAAGAAAAGAAGAAAAGGAAGAAAACAAGAAAAGGAGAAAAGAAGTAGGTGATCTGAGTAGGCGTGATGGATCATAAAAGACCAAAAGTTCGCTCAGGTACTGTGGCGCGAGACCATTTAGTGCTTTATAGGTCAATAGTAGTATTTTATAATCAGTGTGAAATTTGGTTGGGAGCCAATGCAGTGTGGATAAGATAGGGGTGATGTGGTCATATCTTCTGGTTCTAGTAAGGATTCTCACTAGAGTCGATAATCACACCAAGGTCTTTTACTGCTGCACATGATGAAACTGAAAGGTCATCCAGAGTTATTATGTAATCAGAAAGCTTACTTCTAACTGCATGTGGTCCTAGTACAAGTACTTCTGTCTTGTCAGAATTAAGTAAGAGAAAGTTAATAAGCATCCAGTTTCTAATGTCTTTTACACATTCCTCAACTTTATTAAGCTGGTGTCTGTCATCTGGCTTTGCTGAAACATACAACTGTGTGTCATCAGTGTAACAGTGGAAGCTAATACCATGCTTATGGATAATTTTGCCCAGAGGTAGCATATATAAAGAAAAGAGCAGTGGGCCTAAAACAGAGCCTTGCAGGACACCAAACTTTACCTTAGTATGAGAAGAGAAGTCACCATTTACGTTTACAAACTGATAACGATCAGTCAAATAAGACCTGAGCCAGGAAAGGGCTGTTCCCTTAATGCCTACTACATTTTCTAGTCTATTGAGGAGAATAGCATGATCAATGGTATCAAAAGCTGCAATAAGGTCAAGCAGCACCAGCAAGGAGACACAACCCTGATCAGAGGCCAGTAGTAAGTCATTTACAACTTTAACCAGCGCTGTCTCTGTGTTATGATGAGGCCTAAATCCTGACTGATACATTTCATGAATGTTATTCCTATGTAAGTATGAGCATAGCTGCTGTGCTACAACCTTTTCTAGGACCTTGGAGATAAAGGGGAGGTTTGATATTGGTCTATAGTTAGACAGCTGACAGGGGTCAAGGTCAGGTCACTCACACACACTCTTGTTTATTGTGTTTATTGCGTT
>CM040474.1:7694609-7732555 GCA_022758105.1 Pangasianodon gigas
TGTTGAAGGAGTTTTATAATCCTTTCCATTGTTTCAACTGACAACTCCCTCGTTGGAGCCATGTTTCCTTTCAATTAGCTGAGTCCAACAGCTCGTTAAGGTGTGTAAGCACTCCCTTTTAACTGCTGACTAATTAGCATTTTAAGACTTGTCCCGGTATTTGTTTTAGAAGTGGAAATTAAGAAAGGCATGAAAATTATGAAGATGATTCCATAATTTTTTCCTCAACATTGAGTGATTCCATACTTTTTTCCTCTACTTGATTTGGAAAATGACATGCCATTAATAAAAAAAAAAAGTCAGTGAATTTTTTTGATGTATGTTTCACAAAGCCAGAATGTTAAGCTATTGAACAAAACCTTTTTGTGTCATATCTATGATTTATTTGTTTGCTATAAAGTAAAAAAGCTGGATGAACATCCTCTAAGTGTGGTGATTCCATAATTTTTGCCAGGGGTTGTAGTAGACAAATGTAGACGTTATATGTAAAAATATGTTTAGCAGCTTTTGGAGGAATGTAGTGTGCAAAAAAATTGTCTCACAGTGCAAGAGTGCAAGAGTTTTTGTTTGTCCATAGTGCAAGTGTTTGTGTCTGTGTGTAAGGTAGAGTAATATGAAGACTTCTCAAGTGTCCTCATTCAGTATGTGGATGGAATCCAGATTCGACTAAAAGACGACAACATGGAGCATTGATGAAGTTGCTGTTTTAAGAGAGGAAAAGCGCCAGAAGAGAGGGAAAGTCAGTTTACTACGTTGTAATGTATGAACACATTCTCTTTCCCCTGAATTATAACAGAATGGCACATTAATGAAAACTGTCTTCTGTCGCTGTTAGGAGGGTTGGCCAGGAGTGGATGTTCTACTTACTTAAGTAAGCCAAGGTACGTTGTTCCAGTTATTTCCAATCCTGATTTTTTCTTTTCTCTTAATGTTAGGGGCATTTGCAATATAAACAAAATAAAGAATTTTTTTTTTGTTCTTGAAAGAAACAAGAGATGATTTTTATTTAGTACAACAAACATATAGTTCTAGGTCTGATCACAAATTCAGTATGAAGATATGAAGATGAATCAGTATGAAGATAAATTTGTGCCAAAACTGAACAAACCTGCCATTTCGCAAACACAATCTGCTTTGCAAAGGAAAACTCGACTCTCAAACAAACAGAAAGCGATTTACAAATACAAAGGGCAATTTGAGAGAAAACGCAGAGGTGTAACAAATAAGTGTTTTTCACAAATCCAAAAAAAGAGCCCATATCATATTTCACAAATAAATACAATCCATTCTACAAATCTCTGAACAAATACAAAATCCAATGTATAAAAATGCACACCTGTGTTACGTTTGTGAGAGATGTGACTTATTTTTTATTTTATTTATTTATTTATTTAATTTTTTAGATTTTCTTGCCTTGATTTTCTCGCTAATGCTGCTGAGAAACTTCCTCTTCCACAACAGCAGATGGCGCTATAGGACAAGTTACACTAGTCTCCCGGGAGAAGTATTACAGCACGTATTAATTTACAGCAGGGATACAGCCTTCGAAAATGAGCAGCGAACAGGTGAGTTTTTTTTCTCAGTTTATCAATAATTAACCCTTTTCGGGGTTTTTTTTTTTTGGCAAAATGTTAATTCCACATCCAGGCAGCCAGCCACATTATCACTTGTTAGCACAAATCTGAAACTTGATGACAGCATGTTTTTGTGGACAGAATTGAAATATGAGAACATTTCACTGTGTTCAAAGTCTCTTGTCAACTCAACTACAAAACAGAAACTCAAAGGGAAGCATGGAAGCATGTGTGATTTGATGCAATCCATTTTAAAACTGAAATGAGTTGGAGTAATTTTGCAAGCAAAAATGACAAACTTTCTCTAACATTCTCCGTTGTGAAATCTGTGATGAATCTTGGGCTGTTGGTTGGACAAAATAAGCAATTCATCTTAGACCTAAAATTTGTGATGGGCATCACCATTTTGACATTTATAGAATAAACAATGCATTAATTCATTAGTTGCAGGTATAATTGTAACTAACAGTCACAACCACCATCTTGTGCTCTTTTACATTAAATAAATGAGAAGTGCTACATCATGCTGCAGGTCCTGACACACTTGCTTCCACCAACTGCAGGAAGAGGTGCAGTCAAGCCGGTGCAGTGTCAGATCTGCTATTTCACTATCGGTAATTACCGGTGATTTATATTTAGTTATTTAGTATGATCTTGTATCTTTTAGGATCACTGCTAATAACACTTAGTTATCCTTAACATGTGCAGCATGTAAAAAGTAATTGTCATTATTTTTCTGGGTGTTTCTTTCCTCCTTCCTGTAATGACTTCCTTTACTCCTTTGATTGCATTTGTCTCCTCCTTGTCTCCTTCTCTCTCTTCATCTCCCTCCATCTCTTTCACAACGCTATACAAAATATCTCTCCCTTCCTCTTCATCTATTTTTATATATAATGTGGAACCAGGATCTCCTCTCTATGTGACACTGGTGACATCGCTACAAGAGGCTAGCAACCACAACTAGTCTGCATTGGAAACCTGACTAGTGAAGCCTGCCAGTTTGTCATTGTTGCCAAAAATGTCTAAGTTGTAATTCCTTTGGAAGATGAGTGCCTAACCTGTGCCTTGGATAAGTTGTTCAAGTTTTACTGGGTCTACAACCTTGCATATCCTCCCCAGCTAGCTTCAGTTTTCATCTTTCGGGAGTATGTATATGACTTGCCAATGTCTAAAACTGTAAGAAGATCTAAAGTCATGGACCTCATTAGCTAGCTTCAGGATTTAGCCTAAATCAGCTTGTCATGTACTGTTGTGCAATATGTAAAAAGCCAGTTAGCTCTGTGATCTGGAGACTATGCTGGCATCTTCGTGATGGACAGGACTACACCAAGCAAATATCAGCGACAACACTGTTTTGACACTGACACAACATCAGATGGTGAGTAGGATGACAATTTGTGTTCTTCTAAGTCTGAGGATGCAGTGTCAATCACCAGTGATGCAGCTACATTTGCTGCAAAGATGTACTCTTGTTCTAATATAACATTGAGTGATGTACAAAGAAGTGTAACTTGCACAAAAAAAAACCTTTGGAGAGAACTATTGACAGCTGCTCAAGCATCTACCACTGAATTATTTAAAAGCTTGGCTGTTCCAGATGACAGTGAGGGGGTTCGTTCATTAATGGAAGAGTTTGAGACTGCTCGAGAGTGCCTTGAGAATATAGCTAACCCATATAAAGTGGCTATATTCTTTGAAACTGAGTATTCTCTTGCTAAGCCAACAGAGATCTTCTTAGGTTACAGGGCTGACACCATAAAAAAATGGTATTGCAGCTGATACATTTCAGTATATTTCCATCCTCGACACACTAAAATTTATCTTTGGTAATGAGAAATTTCAGACCCTGTATTTGCAGTCTCATAGAAGTACAGATGGTAAGATGTGTGACTATTGTGATGGTGCTCATTTTGCCAGGCATGAACTGTACAAAACACATCCCAATGTTCTACAGATACAGCTATACTTTGATGATCTGGAGACAGTAAATCCAATTGGATCAAAAACAAAGATTCATAAAATGGGAGCAGTGTATTTTTCATTGAGAAACTTAACCCCGGAGTATAATTCAAGCTTGGCAAACATTCATCTTTGCCTTCTTTTCAAATCTATTGACAGAGAAAAATATGGCTTTGCAAAAATTTTTCAGCCTCTTTTAGATTACATAAAAATCCCAGAGAGCCAAGGCACTGACAATAAGAATAGTGCACGGAACAGTCTGCCTTTTGACTGCTGACAATCTTGCTTGTCATGTGCTGTGTGGATATGTGGAATGTTTTTCTGCAGATATTTTGTTCTGCCATATTTGCCTTGTTGATAAAATAACTTCAGAAAAGTATGTTCAATGAAGATGATCTTGAAAAGAGAGAAAGACACAATTACCAGCAGCATGTTATGTTGAATGGTGTAACTATTACAGGAATCAAAGAAGACTCGTGCTCGAATACCTTGGAATACTTTCATGTGTTCCAAATGCGTATCCTGTTGTTGTTCATTTTTTGGAATATGGTGACCAAATAAGTGAAGAACTGAGCTCCTTTGCAGATGAAGCAACAGAGACAGTTCATGTGTCAAACTCACTCAGTGTAGGGGGACACATACAGAACAGGGATCATTCTGATGTTGTCAGCCAGTTCTGAACAGGAACCAGTCTTTGGAGAAGTTGTTCATTTATTCCCAAAGGCGGACAGAAACATTGTGTTGGCTTTTGTAAGAACTGTTAATGTTAAATATTTTGCTGACCAGTTTTACTCATATGCTGTGGAAATGATGGAGGACTTGTAAAAATTCCTTCTGGTGTGTCCCCTTGATATTCAGACAAGTTTTTTTGAAGATCAGATCTACATCAATCCAAGATACAGACTGTTGAAATAAGTGAAATGATGTCGAAGGTGGGGTTATGTGTCACGTTGCCTAATGAAAGTGGAAAAAGAACTGTTTTGGTCTATGTCAGATGTTTTCTTTATTACTGCTTAAAATTTTGTTGTTATATTTCTATGAATTTTATTGTTAATATTTCATGATAATGTGTTGAAGTCATAAATTGTTTTTGTCTTCATGAACTAATTTTGTGTCAAATAACACATTTTTGTGTAGGGTTTTAGGTACGTTTTTTAACACAATGTGTTTAGCGAAGGACAGCACATGATGTGTTAATATTACACATTTATACATCTTTGTGTTAACTTTCCTGACACATTCACTGTATTAAAATCATTAACACAGTGAATGTGTCAAAATTAACACAACAAGCGTTGTCCCAAAACTCCATCGATGTATAAGAATTTAACACCGTTTTTGTCAGTTTTAACACATCCTTTCTAAGAGCGTATAAAGCAGAAACTCAAAGGGATGGTGGTCTTCCTCACCGTAATATAGCACAGATATCCATGTGGCAACTACTCAGTACATACAGCATATACTTGGCCAACAGAAAAGAAGTTTTATTTGTCTTCTTTTTAATCTCTGTATATTTGAAACCATTTTTCCCCCAAATAAACCAAGTGAAAAAGAAGATTCTGACTGCATGTGTCAAAACAGAAAGCAAAAACTGAAATTATATCAACGGGTCCACCTCGATATTGTTTAACTTATATTTACATGCAAAAACATTTTCTGCTGCTGTTATTTCATATTGGTTTAGTTTGGTTTCTAACAAGCTGAATTCTTCAAAAAGTTTTATTTAATATTGACACAATGTGTCAACTATAGTGCTACACAATTTGTGTAATTTTTCTACACATTCCTTTTAAGATTTAGGCTCACTGCTAGGTTTAAAAATATTGACCCGTTGCAATTCCTTCCCTACATTCTCACCATTTGAAGGAGTTATAACTTGACACACAGAGAAAAACAGTTTTATGGGCAAGCACAAATTCGTCAGCTAAAGCTGCTGCGTCAGAAAGCTTGGACACTTTTTGCTCATTTAAATGAACTACAAGGCTTTCTGGTACACAAGTCCTCCAGTAATCTAGTTCTTGCAACTCTTCAAAAAGTTGCAGTTTTACTGGCTAAGCATCACTTCTCAAAGTGTATTTTCTCTCTGCTGAATTCCACAAATAATCATTTGGCTAACTTCGAACAGGCTCTGAATTTCTGTCGGTATGCCTCCGGCACTAAGTCATAAGCTCTCAAAACTGCAGCCTTCACTGTGCCATAATTCAATGAATCTTCAATTGGCAAAGCTGAGTACACCTCTTGAGCTTTGCCAATGAGATTGCATTGTAACAATAGCACCCACATGTCTTGCAGCCATCTCAGTTTAAGAAAAGGAAAAAAAAAAAATCTGGAGGTCTTCTTTCCTGCCCCAGCCAGTAACACCACCAGTTTAAGTAATAACAAAATCAAATGTTTATTTTCAATTAACATAAAAGGAAACAACCAAACTTCAAGAGGGGACAAGGCCAAAATAACAAACAAAAAGATTCCAGACTATCAGGAGGAGTAAACTTCTTAACCTTTCATAAAGAAAACAAAATACAGAACAAAACTCTAGCTTCACTCCCTAACTAGCCATAAACAGGAGAAAACAGAATTATTAAATAAAAAAAAAATAAATAAATAAATAAAAAAAGGCATCCACCTCTCTACAGCTTCCGTAAAACTTAAATATAGGGTAACTGAAAAAGTAAGTTACAAGAATTAGCAAAACTATCTACACAGGATTAAACTCTATAAACACAGAATATGAATAAAAGCAACTGCACCACACAATGGAGCAGGAGAGCAAAAGCTCTCCTAACTGACTACTTCTCAGCTTTATCCACATGCTCTCTTCCTGTCAACCAATCTGAGCAGTCAATCTGATGGTGATTAATGACAGCTGGTGTCCATTAACCTGGCTGGAGCAGTGACTGAGAGAGAGCAAGAAAAAAAAAGACAGAAAACACAAAAACACAGCACACATACACAATGTACAGGAGTATTAAATTACACCCACAGATGTAATGTAATGTAATGTAATGTAATAATAAATAAATAAATAAATAAAGAAAGAAAGAAAGAAAGAAAGTGCCAGGATGTAACACCACTCTTGCCCCTAGATGTCCGAACAGCTGAGTCACTGGCAGTCTTCAAACAACGTCTAAAGACTTACCTCTTCCGAAAGTACTTAAGTTAGCACTTACAAAACCAAAAAAAAAAAACAATGTATTGTCTGAGCGCTTGTCTATTACCTCCCAATAGAGTTTTTGGACTGATGGTATTCCTAGTTTGTGACCTAGTGAGCCAGAATGTATTTTTGATAGACTTCAAAGCACTTTTGCCTTATATGGATAAGGGTGTCTGCCAAATGCCATAAATGTAAATGTAAATGTACCCTTGCCAGCTTCTTGTGGAGAAATAATATTTACCTGATAACTGTATCCAGTTGCATATCTAGTGAAAATTATAACCTAATCACATTATATTTCACTGTAGATTCCATGCTAGGCCCATGGCTAATGGCGGCCATGTTTGTTGTGGCATTTGCTGTTTCTCAGCCTCACTCCCATAGTGCCTTGCGAAGCATCTTTAGCATTTAGCTTGCAACTTATCCCAGAAAGAGAGAGCACTCTTTTTTTGTCAGCAGCTTTTATTAGGATTGCGCATTGTTATCAGACTTCAGAGTGATAACAATAAACCCATCTTTTGCAAACTATTCCTAGGATTTTTTTTGCCAGTACTCAACAGAGTCTATCCATCATTCCATTGTTTCAAGGTGTGGCTTAATTTATTATTTATGTGTTTATTCTTTTAGATGGGGTGTCAATAATTCTGCAGCACACTGGAATATTGGAAGTTTTGACCAAAGATGAATCCAGTTGAGCTAAACAACTTGCACTGCTTAATGAGTGCACTGTTTGCACTGTTTGTCTGTGTTGTGTGCAGAGTGTGCAGTCACAGTCATGCAGTGTGTGTATTCACAGCGTTACATTTGTGTTTACAAGAATATTGATCTGCCATGGGAAACTCAATGTCTTTCTTTTATCATTTGTGATGCGTAAGATTGGATCTTATATTTGGATTAAAAATTAATTACTTTAGAGGAAATTGGAAAAGAAAACTGTATTTATTGGTCACAAACCTTGATAAGGAGCAGACACTACTTTTCTCTGCAGTGTGTTTGAAATTTCTTACAATATAATACCTTAAAAGTAAGTAAAAGTAAGTAAGTAAAACTTAGTAAAACTTGTGCCTAGCTATGTTGTGATTATGTGAATAAAACTGAACATTGTTGTATTTGTGCTGTCCTGAGCAGAAAAAGAAGAACAAAGTGAAGCTGGGAGTAGATGATGAAGTGCAGGCCATCACTCTGGAAAGGTAAATAAAGACATACAACCATATTTGAGGGAAGATTGTGCCAAAAGTGGAAAGTTAAAGATATTAGAAGTGTGGCTGATTACATTTTCCAATAAATTCACTGAACTTTGACCAGCAGGAATGTTGTTAAGAGCAGATAAGAAATGTGATGCAAAACATAAACTCAGTTGATAATCTAAAATATAATTTGATAATCATTTATCATTTAATTGTGTCATTTGTGTTGCCTCCAAGCAGTGTTACTTCCATGTGCTGTGTCATTTTGTTACCCCCATCTGCTGAAAATGATTAAAATAACAGTAATAGGGGTAAAGTGATATTTTATCTTATAGAACTGTAGATCTACCCTTCTCCTCCAGTACTTCATCGACTGTCACTTTGATATCCCTAGATATATCTGTAGAGTATAGCTATCTAGCTAAGAGCTTTCAAACAGAAGCACGAAAAATGCACATTGCTGATTGGTTAATCCAGTTTCTCATAATAGAAGCTAGTAGCCAATAAAATGTGATTAAACAAACTAAGGGATGTGTTTGTTTGACATGTGGGGTGGTTAAATATAGAGGAATCATAATTATGCATTCTTTGACCATTTATGACTGCGTAAAAAATATTATTTGACATGAATATACATGAGCTGTCTTGTATGTGTGTCATGTTAACTACCCATGAATAAGCATTTGGAACTAAAAAAGGTCAAAATCACCTCCTAGCTACACCTCTGCCGCCATATCATTTAATTAAAGCCTGATGGCTTTTGACATTTTGGTCAGCCTTGTTCATCATTTAACTCAAGTAGTTTTGTGGTATGCATGATAAATGCTGAAGGACAAAACATGGTGATAAATGACTGACAGCTCATATTTTATCATTTATCATATTTTATCATTTTTATACAGTATATACTGTTTTAATCAAATCTTATCATATTAAATGGGATGGGTACTACTTGTTTTTGTTAATCCACTTGATTTTAATCAGATTGAGTTTTACTTCATTTTTGTCAAATCAATTTCTGTCAATTGAAAACCCTGTGCTTCATGTGGAGCACAATTTGTAGGTGGTCCCAGGTGCAGTTTACATGATTAGCTGTAGTTTTAAAAAATTTAAATCCTTGAAAAATTGCAAGCTCATGTTGCCATCACACCAAGTTGCATGCCTTCCCATATGTGCACATCTGTCCCTATGTGTGGAAATGTTGGACAGTATCAAAAATCCACTGTAGACTGAGGAAAAACAATGAATAATGTTTTAATGTAGAGAAGTGATAAATGTGCTGTGCTTGTTTCTCTATTGCACTGTACAGAGATGGAAAAAGATCAGTGAAGCTGCAGAAGCTCAGCCTCTGAAACAACCTGAAGAGGTTCTCTCCGAATCCGGCACATGAGACAGTGACATAACAACACTGCCTCCTGATCACATGGAGCAGGAAGTAAAGCCAAGTTCATCCCTGAATGAGGGTAGTTCAGAGGAGAGCCGAGAGGAGGAAGAGCTACAGCCTGAAAGAAAGAGGCATCTTTTCTGCTGCTTCCAGACCAGTGTTTGATTTGCTATGGAATATGTGAATTGAGGGGATCTTTCATACCACATTGCATGCTCACGTGGGTTGAACCCCACTCCCGATTTTATGCTGCTGAGATCACCTGTGGTTTCATGTTCCTCCACTGCAACGGGATCATTCATAGAGATCTCAAACCTGAAACCTTCCTCTTTTATGAAGATGGCCACTGCAAGCTTGCTGACTTTGGCATGTGCAAAGAGGTCATTCTAGATGGCATGACTACCACCAGTTTGTGTGGCACACCCAACTACATGGTACCTGAGATGATATGGAGGTGGGAATACGGCATATCAGCAGATTGGTGGGCCCTAGTTGTTATGTTTGAGGTGATGATGATCTACAAGCCATTTGATACTGACAATGGTGAAAAGCTGTTCGAATCCATCCTCTATGATAAGCCGTGCTACCCATCAAGGCTCAGCCGAGGGGCGGTCAGCATCCTCAAAGCATTCCTGATTAATAGCCCCAAGATTTGGCTTGGCTGCGTGGTGTCCCATGGCCAGGAGGAAGCCATCAAAGTTCATCCATTCTTTAACGAGATCAGCTGGGTTCTGTTGGAACAGAGGAACCACTAATTACAACAAAGAGTGATGTCAATAACTTTGAAGAGGATTTCACGTGTGAGCGGCCCAGGCTTTCTCTTGTGAAAGATACCATCATCATCCAGTCCTAGTTTAAGGGATTAGTTTAGTTAGTTTAAAAAGATCAGAGAAGGTGCCGAACCTCAGTCTTTGCCAATATCTCTATAAACAGAGAAGGTTTGCTTCCAGTTGGATCTCATTTCATTATGTGACTGGAACATGAAGGATCTGGAGAACACCAGAACCCAGGCTGTGGAGAGAGACTGTCTGGGTGCTGCTGGAACAGAATTACAGAAACCAGAATTACCAGGATGAATTTATGGGATCAACATCCCTTAACATAAATTTACACAAATACTAAAAAAAGTGTTTGCCCTGTTGTCCAGAACAATGGCTCGTGTTCGCAAGCACGAACGAGACGTGGTGACGTCATGATGCAGGTGCCAAAAAAAGACAGTGGACTTCATTTTCTGTGCATTTTGCCAAACAGTTATCTTTACAACATTATTGCCATCCATTAAAATATCTTATAGTAAAACTGTAAAGTATATTGCAAGTTTGTGTTGCAGTACAATTTATACATGTGTTAATTTAAGTCCTGTTATAAGTCTGAATGTTATTTTCAGTAAATGTAGCTAACTAGCTGGCGTAGCTTTGTGGCTCCTCAATAAATTTACACAAATACTAAAAAAAAAGTGCCCTATTGTCCAGAACAATGGCAAGGCCAGAAATTTAATAGTGGGTGGGCTTGAGTAAATCAGGATGGGCAAGGGTTTGAAAAGAAAACTCAAATGCCATCAGTTACTCAAAGGAACTTAAATGATTGCAGACAGTGGCCAAGTTGAAAGGCTAGAGGTCACTCAAGAGGTTTGTTCTTATGCCAGTTCAGTAAGCCTAATTGTGGCCTTTGCTTCAGTTCACAATACACAGAACAGTCATAACAAATGCCAGCTGTTTACTGTAGAATACACTCACTCCCTCACACACACATGTTGCCACGGCAGATAAACCCATGCATTTTAAGAACTTATCATGGTTAAACATGAACACAACAAAAGAGCACTGAGTAGTGCCTAACATTACATATTAACTAAATCCAGCATATGAACACATCACACCTAACAGGAAATCATAAAATAGGCTCATAAAATTAGAGATGTTTATACTGCCGTGTTTTACAACTACTTTTGAATTTTACCACCAACTAGAATTTAATTTTAATGAAATACCAGTTACAGTTATCCAAAATGCTATAGCCGCACAGCCAGCCTATATGAAATGAAATCATACACTTTGAGCAGCTTTTCCAAACAATAATAACACAACCTAAACAAAGAAACAAACAAAAAAAGGCTTGCCCCGTGGTGACATCATGATGCAGACGGCAAAAAAGACAGTGGACTTCACTTTTCTGTCCTTTTTGCCGAACAGGTATCTTTACAATATTATTGCCATCCATTAAAATATCTTACAGTAAAACTGTAAGGTATATTGCAATTATGTGCTTGTCATGTATATATGTGTTAATTTAAGTAATCGTATAACTTTGAATGTTATTTACTAGCTGGCGTAGCTGTGTGGCACATGTTAACTGTTAATTTTAATAAAATATATTAACAGTTAACATGTGCCACACAGCTACGCTAGCTAGTTAGCTACACTTACTGAAAATAACATTCAAACTTATAAAAGGACTTAAATCTCATCGGTAATCTCATCGTTGTGTAGAATCACTATGGTTTGAAATATGGCTGCTAAAAGTAGTTTTCAACCGAGTGGGGAGTAAATGAACACCACCACCTAGCTTAGCACTAACATTCATGTTATAAATTTTCATAGGAGTGCTAATGGAAATTAGCACCAGCGGATTAGCACTAGTTAATTAAAATTCTCCTAGCTCATTAGCATATTCCTAGCAGCAGTAGTCAGTAAATACGAAAGGTAGCTGAAAGTGAAGATGTTGCGTAGTTTTACAGTCAGTGTGGCGACACAGCAACCGAACCAACAGTCTTAACTGTTGAAGAAAAAAGTCTTTGATCAGTCAAATGTAAAATTAAGACAATATACTCTGCCTGGCATTGTGCATGGAGTGCTGGAAATATAAACAAAATACAAAGATAAACTTTACAGTGCGGAAAATGTCTCACATTATTTGGGGTTAAATATTGCCTTCTCACGCCTAAACATTGTCTGCAGTACTCGGAGTGTGTAGCTAGCTGGTCCATCAGGGCACCTTATAATAGCAGCCTGACTCTCCATGAGTGAAACACAGTATTGATTAGTGATGTGCCCTTTTTTGTTTTTACTGAAATTAATGAGAGCTTGTTTTTCTTACAGGCCCCTCTTTCAAAAACCTGTTACCTGTTGGACATGCAGTTTGCTGTCTAGGCCAATAAAAGGGCAAGTTATTTAATAGCTACAATATGATGTCTCACAATATTAAACAGATAACTGTAACTCAGTGGAATTTGACTGCAGATATATTTCTGTTTTAGGTATGAATATGGTAGTGCAAGGACTGCACTACAACCACATCAACAAGGTATCAATTATTAAAACATTAATAGGTTACACCATCCTCATTTTCGTCATAGGCAGCCATATCCGTGCGTATATATAGATAGTCCATGTGCATTTAGATCATGAAATCACATAATTACTGAATTAAAGGGTGTAGTTATTTTTTCCCACCTGGTTTATGAATGTTGGAAGGGGAAAATTCCCAGAAAAGGAACCTGCATGGCAGTTAATTCTGATTTTAAAAGAGATTGTTGAACTTGTTGTTGCCTATATTCACACTGAGGAGTCCATTGCATTCCTTTTGTGGCAGGGTAGGTTACGACCTCCCTTTGTTTTGTTTTGGTTTTTTTTTTTTTTTTTTTGGATTTGTTGCTGGTGACGTTAACTTCTTGATTAGCTTATTAGAAGAAAAGAAACAATGAAAGAGTTGTCAAAGAGAAGATGAGACCTTTGCATATAGAGGCAGGAAGTGGTCCAAGATAAACTCCTGGTTGCAGAACTCAACGCTAGTGTTGTTCGCTGTGAGTGAGGTGAGTTACATTAACTGGCTATGTGAAACATTAGTATGTTCATATAGCAGCATTCAGTTGTTGTCTCTTACACTCAGATATGAGGTGAACAGTTTCTACCTTCTGACTTCCAAATCCAATATAATATAAATGTATAAATTCCTAAATTAAAACTTCTCTTTTTTAGGTGAATGCAGAGTTTTTAAGAATTACAACAGTTCCTCTCCAGTCAAGGCTCCTTTCTCAACTGGACAGTTAATCTGACCGATTCATGAAGGTGTTCAAAAAGAAAGGTGGCTCTTCAGGACAGGCGGGCATAGGGAAGGTTTGTCTTTGATTTTGTTTATTTACTTATTGTGAGTCTTATTGGAAGTATTTAGTAAGACAGAAATGGTTGCAAGTATTCAGTGGTAATTCATTTTATTGGTATGTTTCTATTGTCCTTCAGAATGACAGCATTGAAACCAAAAGGGAGTGCATCTTGAAAGGACTTTGCACCTACCTGAGTGAGGACCCCAGCAAACTCATCAAAGCGTACTTGGTAGGTATATCTGGTTTGTAACTACTTCAGTTGTCTTCCTTATTCATCAATTTGCACTAATTAAGATATTAATGACTTTTAAGTTGGGGTACTATAGTCAGTAAATGGGCATGCAGTACACTTAAAGTAAAAGGCCACTCAAAAACACATTTAGTGTGTTTAAATTGCAGTAAGCAGTTTTGTCACTCAGCGAGTAGGTAATGTAGGCAATTCAGTTAAACCAAATATATCAAATGCTCATCATGAAATAAACTTCGGACGTCACATAATAAATAATACTGTTATTTACACTGATCAGCCACTTTATTAAGTACATCTATCTTGTACATACAGTCAATGCCTATTTTGTCAGATGCACCTCCCATATAGATGCACTTTGTAGATATTCAGTTACAGATTGTACTGGTCTATCATCCAAATAATATATACTCAGCTGTGGTCCCATGGTAGTCCCTTGTGGATAGGAAAAAAAGGTGGGTGGTATTTGAAGTCATTCCGTAAAAAAAAAAACAAAAAAAAACATTTGTCTTGCAGAAGCTTTTCACTTTAATTCTTGTAAATTTGTTCATTGCTAGAAATTTTATCTTTGGCTTTTTTAAATTTTATTTAATTTTTTATGTGAAAAAGGCTGTTGAAGAAAATGAAGCCCAAAAAGACTTGGACCAAACAGTCACTGGTATATATATTAGAAGAAAGGAGGTAGCCAATGTGACAGTTCCTCCTTAGGATTTGGGAATTGTCATTGAGAGCATACTTCAAAATCTGGGTAAAGTGGTCTGTGCATATGCCATGCTCTTTAGTATGATGTGTGCACTAAACCTTAGTTACCCAAAGGACGTAAAGTACACCTTTGAGGTGATTCAAAAGAGTTTGCTGGAGTTGGATGCCAGACAGCTTTTGCCAAAAGTTCATGCACTGAAAATGAAATTCTCTGAATAAAGCTAGTTTACATCAGTTATGCCATTGTACCAATTTGTCTAAAAGTTTTATGTTTTTTTAAAATGCATTTTTATTGCAAGAAGTTACTGTTCTAACTAAGAAGCAATATGTTGGATCTCTAACAGATTTTTGTTATACTTTATTAAGCACTGTAGGCATCATGCAATATACAATTATTTTGGTATATTTAGTGGGTGAGTTTACACCTGATCATTTTCAGAATTGCTGCATCTTATTCAAGTGGTCAAGTAAACAGCATATTCTGATATTACAAATTAGAGTAAGACAGTAATCAGATTCAGAGGAATACTTTTAAGACAACTGATTTTTACAACTTTTTTTAGATTTCTACAACTGCTTGTGTGCTGAATCGGTCACGGACTGGTTTTTAAACATATAGTAGGGTCAAAAAGTTTGAGACGTCATGTGATTTACCACCATCAAGACTTAAAAATACGATTTTCAAATAGATTGAAATAGTAAAGCAAGTTGAGCGTTGACTCATTCAAAGAAAAAAAATAGATTTGACTTAATACTTCCAAATTAACATGAAGGAATAAAATATGTGAATATGTAAAATAAAAGAAAATTAAACTAGTTTATCGCCCATAATTAAAACAGGGATACTTTTATTACATAAAATACCCAAATTAATTTTTTAAAGAAGTAATAACACTACCACTTGTATAAAAATACAAATGAAATAACTACTTGTAGAGATGCAAAAAATTACTGAGAGTTATGTAGAGTCAGGGTTTTGTTATAGATTACTGAAGTGCGTACAGTTGGTCGATTATTAGGTGTATATAATACCGATAATGATAAGAAATGGCATTTATCAGCGCTACTCAGTTGGTGGGATCTAATTTAAAAGGAGTAACACTACCACCTCACCAGTGGAAAGTGTACTAACTTCCACAGGTCATCACTACTCAGAGAAATCTGATTACTGGCTGACTCATAAACTCATCATATGTGTTTATGTATCATATGTGTCAAGTGCATATAACCCTGGTTAATGAATTATGGCCTGAATCAGATGTCTTACAGTTTTGTTTTCCAAGGGTTCCTCTGCAGTTAGTAGGCCCGTTAAGATGGTATGTTGTTATTTTTATAATCCTTAATGGTAGTATTCTTTTACCACTTTCAGAATTTGTAGCATTGTGAATTTTTTAGCTAAATTAATTACAGATCCCTATTATGTAATTGTTTGTCCACTTTAAAAAAACACTTGGTTTAATAATAAATTGTTTGTGTAATGTTTGGTTGGAACCTGTTGACATTTTTTTTTAGGTTTGGATTAAAATTAATTAAAACACCTTTAGCTAAAATAGATTTATTATTTAAAAACAACACCTTTTGATCAAGTTGAAAGAACTATTTTTAGTAGTGTTTGTTTTGATCAAATAATTAAAGTGGTAGTAACTTAGTTAAAAATTGATATATTGACATTCTTTAAATTATTATGAGGTTAAATAAAATAATTACCCACTCAGAACATTATTTATGAGTAGAATGCACTTTATTTAATTATGTGGAACCTACTGAAATGATTAAAATAAGTAAGTTTGACAATGTAGTTATGTAAGCAGACAGAGACAATGAGGTTGGTTGAGCTTAACTGTTAACGGTTTAACCGAAAGTAAGGTCAATAATAACTGACAGAAACAGGCTTTGACACCAACAGCTGAATCTAAGAATAGGCAGAGCAGGAGACAGGGGAAGAATTAGGTACAGTACAGTTCCTAAATATAGTAAGATCGAGCTTAGTGGCTGGTTGAGGGTGGTGGGGGTAGTGGTGCAGAGATTGGAAGGGAACCCTCCAGATACACGCATAACACAAAAGACACTAACAAGCTAGGCATGGACACATATTGAAGATTAGAGAACAAACTTCAGAAGAAGAAAACAACGTGCTGGATCAATCTTGAGAATATATTTGGACTACGCTTGGAAGCTGAAGGGTTTTTTTTTTTTTTTAACAGGACACTGGGGGTAAGGCTATTCTGAGGCAGACAAAAAGTGCTTCAAATGTTTCTGAACTCTTTACTTGTGGTCATAACTGACCTTGCGGCTGCACTGCTAGGCAATGTATTATTTCGCCGCCATTTCCATTTGTTTCTGTCAGCCATGGTCATGTTTGGACCCTTGCTGAACTTATGGGTATCCCACTATAGTGTTTTTGCGAAGAGGAGCCATTATCTTTACAGGTGAGCTGCACACATGCATACACCTTAAAACACATACACATGCACTTATTGTAGGAAGATTTTGCATATGCATGTGTGCTAATGCAAGAATGTGATTTGTGACACCAGTTAGCCAGTTCATCAATTCTCAGAAGCAGCATGCTTATAAATGTTACAGTCTAAAGTTTTCCTTGCAGCTATAGAACATACAAACACATAAATATAGCCTCACAGTTTGTTAAGTGGTGACAGTGTTCTACATCACACACACCTGCTAATGCAGTATGTGAGGTCTTAGAGAAAGCAAAAGCAGTAAACGTAAAAGTCGAGTCAAGGGCAGGGAATTTTATTTGAACATAATCCAATATAGTAATCTTACTAACTAAATGCAAAATTAATTAAGGTTAACAATAATCAATGTTACGGAAAAAGGTATAAGACAAAAAATTTAATTTTCGCATTCTATAACTGTGAACAATTACAATAAAAATGTATTTTATCAAGAGTAGAAGGTTAAAACAACAAAAATTGTGCCGCAGTATAAACACATACAGACTGCACTGTATATTGTGTCCTATAAAAAATGTAAGAAATTGTAGTTTCAATTGCAGAGTGAAATTCAACACCAAAGATCTTAAGGTTTCTGAAATTATATAATTTTAAGATACTGAGCCTTAACATTTTGATCCTCAATAAGGTTGACCAAGCTACAAGTTTTTAATTGTGTATTTGTATTTATATTTTCAAGTAAAATTTTAAAGTAATATTTCTCACAGTGGTATATAAATAATAGATTTATAGCAAAGGTAGTCTTAAAACTACTTAGAAACGATCAAGATCTGACGACAGATCCACACTCACATTCTCACTCTTGTGATGACATACATTTACTATTAGTTTGATAGTAGTTACTGGATAGTTGATTCTTGATAGTAGTTACAGAATAATATGCTCTAAATGAATAATAAGCTGGGAGTTTAAGAGGTTAATGAATGCAAGAAAGTTAAACTGCTTCTTGATATATACTCTTATGTTGCAGTGCTCTTATGACGATGTAATTAATAATCACTTAATCACAGTAATGTTGTGTTGAATGTAGTAAAATAAAAAAAAGATGTGTACAATTCCCCAGTTTCAATCATGTAAAAGACCAGACTCTTGTTTTTCTGTACTTTTCCTGAATGCTTGTACAAAAGAGTCAACTCAGCACTTGGCTTTTAAGATTTCTGATCACAGAAGGCTTCTCTAGTAAGTTCTTCTTAACACTGGTGTACAGCTAAGCATTATCCTCATGTGTTTGGGTAATGATAATTAAAAAAATTAAAATTAAGTTTAATAAAATTAAAAGTGTTTTGATATATCTGCAGCCCATGATATTTGAGTGGAAGCATTACATTTTAAATATAGTTTATAGCACATAAATCCCCCTATAAACATTTATAGAATTGATGTTCCACCTGTCATCTCCTGCATTTGTATAGTCCTACTTATATATAATATAATATAAATATAAATTCTTAAAAATTCCACCCCTAGATAAGCATATACCCTTGACAAGCCTAGAGGGTAAATACCCAGGTACTGATCAGTCTAGATATACACATACAGTGCCTTGCAAAAGTATGCAACGATAAGTATTCATTACCACAATATGCCTAATATTTGAAGGTGCAAAATATTTTTGCTAATTGTGACACAAAGGTTAATTAAACAAGGCAGATATTTGTTGGTTGCTGCTGGGATATGCCTCTACCAGCTTTGAACATCTGAATCCTGATATACAGTCCCCGCCAAAGGTATTGGCAAGGCCAATTTTCTTTTTGCTGTACACTGAAAACATTTGGGTTTGAGATCAAAAGATGAATATGAGACGATATACCAGAATCTCAGCCTTTATTTTCTGATATTTACATCTGGATGTGTTAATCAACTTAGAACATGGCACCTTTGGTGGAAGACCACCCAATTTTTAGGTGAGCAAAAGTATAGGAACAGATAGTCTTAAACTAAATAACATGTACTATTTGGTTGCATATCCCGTGCTTGCAATAACTGCATCAAGTTGGTGACCCACTGATATCACCAAACTGTTGCATTCTTCTTTTGTGATGCTTTTCCCAGCTTGTTCTGCAGCTTCTTTCAGTTGTTGTTAGTTTTGGGGGTCTCTCCCTTCAGTCTCCTCTTCAGGAGACTTGGGAAGTTTAAAACCTTCCACTTTTTTCCCCTGACGAAGTCCTTTGTTGTGTTGGCAGTGTGTTTTGGGTCATTGTCTTGCTGCATGTTGAAGTTCCTCCCAATTACATTGGATGCATTTCTCTGTAAATTGGCAGACAGGATGTTTCTGTAGACTTCTGACTTCATTCTGCTGCTACCATCATGAGTTGCATCATTAATAAAGATTAGTGAGCCCATTCCATAAGCAGCCGTGCAAGCCCAAGCCGTGACACTACCTCCACCGTGCTTGACTAATGAGCTCGTTTGTTTTGGGATCATCCTTACTTTTTCCACACTTTGGCCTTTCCATCACTTTGGTAGAGGTTAATCTTAGTTCCAGAACTTTTGTGGCTCATCTCTGTATTTCTTTGTGAATTCCAACCTGGCCATTCAATTCTTACTGCTGATGAGTGGTTTGCATCTTGTGGTATGGCCTCTATAGTTCTGCTCTAGAAGTCTTCTTCAAACAGTGGACTGTGGTACCTTCACCCCTGCCCTGTGGAGGTTGTTGGTGATATCACTGACTGTTGTTTTGGGGTTTTTCTTCACAGCTCTCACAGCTCTGTCACCAACTGTTGTTGTTTTCCTTGGCTGACCTGTTTCATGTCTGGTTGTTAGTACACCAGTTTCTTCTTTGCTTTTCAGGACATTCCAAATTGTTGCATTGGTTATGCCTAGTGCTTGTGCAATGGTTCTGATAGATTTTACCTCTTTTCTCAGCTTCAGAATGGCTTGCTTTTCTCCCAGAGACAGCTCTCTGGTCTTCATATTGGTCTATCCTTTTTAACAACAAATGCAGTCTTCACAGGTGAAACCCAGAGTTCAAACCAAGAGTAGACATTCAGAGCTATTAATTGTTTAAACAATCAATCTAACAAGGCACACCTGGGCAACCAGACACACCTATCAGTCACATGTTCCAATATTTTCGATCATTTGAAGAATGGGTGGGATAAAAAAAGATGCCATGTTCTAAGTTGTTTAATACATAAGATATATGTATTAAATATAAATATCAGGAAATGGAAGCTTAAATTCTGATCTATCATCTCATTCATCTTTTAGTCTCAAACCCAAATGTCATCAATCTATAGCAAAAACAAAAGTATTACACTTGCCATTCCAATACTTTTGGAGAGAACTGTACTGGGAACTATGAACTTTGGCAGTATGCTTACAGTTGTTGGCCTGTTGAACCTCCACCCCAGTGTAAGGTCTCTTGCAGACTGTAACAGTTTTTTCTTTTCAAGGATTGCCCTGTATTTGGGTCCATCCATTTTGCCCTCAACCCTGACCAGTTTCACAGTCCCTGTTAATGAAAAGCATCCCCAAAACTGGATGCTACTACCACCATGTTTCACAGTGGGGATGGTGTTCTGAGGGTGATGAGCGATGATGGGTTTCCACCAAACACAGCACTTTGTGACAAAGCCAAACCTTTGTTCACATTTGTTGAGTCTCCAACATGCCTTTTGGCAACTCATGGTTTTTTCGCTTCCATAAAACCCAGCTTTCTGGAGTATTTGGGCTATGATATATCTCCAGCTCCTTCCAGATCTTTCAAAGTTACCCTCATGAATGCTTCTCTGACTAATGTTCTTCTTACCTGCTCCCTGACTTTTGGTGGATGGATGGTCACCTCTAGGCAGAGCTGCAGTTGTGCCATACTCTTCCAGTTTTTTAAATAACGGATGTAATAGTGCTCTGCAGGATAATCAGAGTTTGGGATTGTTTATACCAAACCCTTTTCCAGATCTTTGTCTTGGACTTGTTTTAGCTCCTTGGTCTTCATGTTCCCTGACAAATTCAAGGACCTTCCAGGAACAGGTGTATTATTACTGAGGTCATGTCAAAAAGTTGCACACAGGTGGACCTCTGATGGCTGCACTGATTGCACCAGGACTAATTTAGGAGTTTCACAGCAATGAGGGTGAATACTTTTGCAGTCAGAAATTTTATTTTTTTAATTTATAAATAATTTTGCAAACTATATTGATCCCCTACCCACACTCCCATACTTAAGCAAGGCACTGTACATCTGAAATAGAGAAAAATAAGGTACTTAAAAAATATTCAGAGATTATGTTACTATTGTTTTGTTGCCTGTAATAGTGATCTCTTTTTGTTAGACAGATGTTAACAGATATATTAATGCAGTTAGTAGGGTACAGATGCTGCAGTACTGCTATATGGTGGATTTGTTACTGAATGCTGATAGCTAACATTAATGTCTGCAAATGCTGTACTAACACTTTTGCACAGATTTACAGTTAACATATAGGTGATCATTTTGAGGAGCAACTAAAAATAAAATGTTGCCAGAATGTCGTATAGACATTATTTGTACTGCACACATTTCAAATAAAATTTTTATCCCAAAAATTCTGTGAGATTTTTGGAGTTTTTAAAATGTGATTTGCTGTGCAATGTCAGTGATATTCTCTTTCTGTGTCTTCAACAGAGTTTTTCTGCGTTCAGGCTGGGGTTGGACCTGTATCTTTGTAGGCTCTTTCGTCTTCCTCCTGTCTTTATCTGTGCGGCGCTCCTTAACACTCACACTGCGGCATCTCTCACGGCTGGCTGTAGCAGGCGGGTTGTGGCTGGGCTTCCGGAAGCTGCTTAGCCTGCTGGAGAATGCCACAGGGAGTTGTTACGAGCCCCTGAGTGGAGCTCATGAGCTTGCTGTAGGGGCTAATGAAGCAGGGCAGCCTTTATTGCTGTTACGGGAGGGTGAGACAAAGGCTGTTTGCATCAGCTCTGGCATGGTATGGCGGGGGTACGAGGTCTCTGAGGACATCTTTCTGCTTTCTTTTTGTTGCCTGCTGCTGGCTGAGGAGATGGCTGTGTTTGGGCCCTATCTGAACCTGGGTGGGATATCTGGAGCACCCCTGCGCATCCTGTTCTTATTCTGTGTCCTGTTGCTGAGTCTCTGGTTATTTCTACTTTTCTGCCTACTCGCTTATTTTCCTCAATTCCCAAATCAGCTCTTGGGAGGAGCTCTAGGTTGCCTGAGCTGGAGGGCAACGTACCAGGGCTGGTACCATATGGGACCAAGCTGGTACTGCCCTGGAAGGCCTGGGGTGGGTCTTCTGACAACATAGGGACAAATAAAATTGTCAAAAAACTAAAAAATAATAAATTTAATTACTTTGGGGTAAATATGTTTGAGGAATTATTTAATAAAGTTTAATTTGCACAGTTTTGAACTACCTCTGTTTTTGTGAGATTTAATTTTAAAAAGTAGTCAAAAGTAGTCAACAGTCACTGACAAGTTTTCTTCATTTACCTTTGTCAGTCTGGTGACATATTCCCAAAAATAAAAATTAAGGCTAAAAGAACTTGTTGAAAAATAGATGTGATAGATATTAGGACTTCTATTGTTTTTTTTTTTCTAAGAGTAATTAAGTAAGGGAGGTTCAGACTTAAGCAGAGTTGAAGTTAGCAGATTATTGAAATTATCTCTGTACGGTTCATTCCTCCGAAGTTGCCAACAAGCACTAAGTCTGAATCCCCCAAAACATGGGAGATGTAAAATGTAGACATCGGAGTATAAAGGCAAGAGCCAATTTTACAAAGTCTACCTACATCACAAAGTTTAAGATACCGTACAAATGAGATGAAAGAACATATTCAAATAAAAATAGTTAGAATTTACTCAGTTATGAAAAGTCGTAGTAGTGATATGTTAATTTTCCACAAATCTGATGCTATAAATTAGCACTTTGATACCACATTAGTATGCAGCAGATTGTAATAATAGAAAGAGGTCCAACAAAAATTTTTTAATATTTAACACAATTAAGTGCTCACTATCAACATCTGCAATGAGTATGCAGTATTTGCATGTTTCTGGCTACTGCTTTGTGTGCTCGAATCACAGCGCTCTGTTAAAGATATTATTTAAACTCAAAAGCATGAAACCTTGGGGGTAAAAACTATGATGCAGCAGGAGCATGGGAGATTCTTACCATTATTTCATAATGTAAGTTTTACATATATATTTAACACTGCCTTCAAATGGCATTCCATAGGTTTGGGTGATTGGTATGCCTGTCTGAGAAAAGTATCCTGAAAAATAAACAGTTTGTATAGTCAGCAAAACTGTCAGGTGTCCAAAGTTTAGTTACAGATTTTGGGAAGGAGAGAGGTTCTTATGCCTCACCAGAAGCCAGAGTGGGTTGTGACTCACATACCTTGGCATTGATGGTCTTTTAAGGAAAAGCCAAAAATAAAAAGGCTATTGCAAATAATTATGCAGAAATACTTGTGGTAATCACTACAAAGACAAAAATTCTGATTGTATCTTATTATACAACGTTGTCATTCCCATGTAAGAAATTTAGTATGAGTGCACAAGTCAGGTCATCAAATCACCAGTGGTCTGAAGTCAGAATCTGCATGGGGGCAGGGGATTTGTCAGTTTCAGAAAAGCAGTTTATAAGTAGCTAACTCAATCCTGTGCATGCATAGAACTTTGAATAAAAGATATATACTCAATTTAAAATTTTCACAAATTCTGAAATCTGGGGCTCAATACTTATACAAACCACTCTAACATGTCTAAATTTTGAAGGGGACATTAATTGCTTTACATAACCAATGTTCATGAACACAAAGGACCTCTGCACCCATAGTAGCCAAAGACACTAGCACAAACTGCAAACAGCAATATAATTTCCTACTGAGATTATGACTGTTTTGAGATACCATGATGCTGTGCCTTAACGTCTGTACCTATATAGATAACAGCACTTATCTGCAAAGCCACCACTTCCTATAATTTTATACAGAAGGAGAGGAAGATAAGGACATTGAACTTAGTTTCCATTCAAGAAAAGAAAGAGAAGATGCTTGGAGGAAGGGTGCCATTATAAAAACAGAGGCTTTCATGTCATCCCATAATCTAGATAGAATTGCTGATGAAGAGCCAATATATTTGAGCATCACAACTCAAATAAAGCAAATTTTCTTATATAGTTCTTTATTCAGATCAACTTACAAACAACAAATGGTTGAGTTTCTCAAAACCACACCATTCCTTTTAGTCAGCTTGAGTCTCAGTGTGATTCAGTGTGTCAGTGATTTTCTTCCTTTAAGCATTCTACGTAGAATCACCTCGATGCCACCCTGTGTGCTGATCCTTTTAATCCAACCATGAGTCCTCTTTCGCTTGATGTTGTTTGGCTGATACTCGGTGCCTCTTTTCCCAGTGCGGACCTGCTGGTAATGCCAGGGTGGTGACTGAAAGACCTCACTTCCCTTTGTCTTAGAGATTAGTGTTCTTTGCTCACCACCCATCCATGATGAGACCAAGGAGCTGATATTCCGCAGTTTACTGCAACTGGAAGCTGCACCATTGCTCCTGAAAATTGTAAACAATTATTAATCTTAGTGTAACACACATGTATAAGTGTGAGTACACTTGCTGGAAACCAGCCTAGACAAATGTGTGTCCGTTCGCCATTGCCACTATCATATCTGTAGCATCGTACTATGCACCATCCTACAGGTGGCTTTTAGACAAGTGTCGTAGCACCAGTCACACTGAGAATTTAATTTAAAAAAGTAAACTTTTTTAACTTTGTCACTGACTGTCTTTTGTCACAATGGCACTAAACTGGCCAACAGTGAGCACATAACATTATGCATTCTAAGACCAAATTCTAACTCATAACCAAAGATTTTTTGTTGTTGTGATTTTTGTCTCTGGCTGAAAATCGCAGTGTAAAGCCAGCTTACAATGGATTTTTCAGCAGTGATAATCAGTTAATTATACAGCAGTGTATACATTAGTTAATTATACAGCAGGGAATAAATCAGTTAATTATACAGCAGTGTATACATTAGTTAATTATACAGCAGGGAATAAATCAGTTAATTACACAACAGGCAGCACATCTTCACAACAAAGCTTGCATTATTAATTTGTTAACATTTTATTTATTCATTATTGACTGTCCTCCACGTAATCATAACATTAAAAATCCTTCAATATTAATTTTTCTTTGTTGTTTACCCGCATAGTTTGAGCAGTGACGTCACGACATTCAGCACCGTTAGGTGGCAGCAACACGCCTTCAATCAACCCGCCTTTAAACCCACGAAGAAGAAAACAGCCCCCCCCCCGAAATATAAAATATAAAACAAGATGTGAAACGCTTACTTGCTTTTGCGCAACAAGCACACTGATGTGCTAGCTGTGTTGAGAATAAAATATTTATATATAAAGCGATATTACAGCGATAATGAAGAAAAGGAAACATTTCGACCCCAATGACTTTCCATGAACACGATACTGAGTGTAGTTATTAAACCACGAGCAATCTCGGAGGTGTATTATCCGATAACCTCTGTGTCAGGGCTAATGGTTATTAATGATTGTTAGTTATGTGTTGTCACACGTACAAATAAGCAATACTTAAGTCCATAAGTTAACACTGGATATTAAGATATGTATAAACAGGCCACACACTACTGAACCTGCTGCATGTGCCCATGTATGAACTGTGAGTCAGATGAAAACGCCACATACCGACATAAAATACTGGTTCCCGGGAAGCGCACACATGTTCGTATGATGTTCATTTCGTCCACCAGTATTATGTGGAAGGCAAAACACAGCAAACACGCCGCAGGACGGTGTCACTCTGTCCAGGCAATGTGAGAGAGAAACTACCTCCAGCGCCAGGGCTGAGTGGAGCTGCGAGCTTTCAAAATAAAAGCACGTTCATAAACAAAAATACAAAGCAAAGAAGCGATATGTTGTCGTACGCAAGCGCACGCACGCACACACACAAATAATAATAATTTTAAAAAAAAAACTTCTATTTCTTAAAGCATTTTGATTATTTCAAAATATGAACTTTTGCTCAGGTAGCCTACGTGGATTTTCCCCCTGTCCTGTAGCTGATGATGGGCAATCCTACCAGTGTTTGTCAATCTGATAGCCTGTAAGTCAGGCCTGCCTTACACGATACGATTTTTGGCTCCATTTTGCTGTCGCAGAAAAAAATTGAACATTATAAAATAATTCTTTAGTCATGAGTTGAGATCGATGGTCTTAGAACGCATAATGTGACGTGCTCACCAGCAGCAGATTTAGTGCCATTGCGAACAAAGACAGCCAACGATGAAGTTCTGGCAATTTTGTTTTTTCATTAAAATCTCAGTGCCACTGCTACAACGATCATTTAAAAACCACCAATAGGAGGATGGCCTAGGATTACAAGAAACTCACTTGTAGGATAGCTACAAATGGGGTAGTGGGAATGGTGAAATGTAAAACAAAACATGGCAATGGACAGAAAAATATCCTTATTGTGTAAAGCTCAGTCTGAGCAATGTTCTGATTCTATAATCACAGGTCTATCGTTAGAGGATCTTCATCATATAATCTGATATGTAGAACATTATCGCACAATCTGTTATAGAAATCCTCCGAAATTTTAGATTGTCTCACACTGTATGACGAGTAATCTGAAAACGCTCCTGAAATCCCAGAAAGTAACTGGTTTGACAGTCAGAGGCAAGGTTGTTCTAGCTATTATGGACAATCCCTTTTATCCTCTCTATGCTGAGCAGTGGAGGCTCAGGAGTACATTTAGCCACAGATTCATCAAGCCACATGCCTCAAAACGTCTGGGGGGCTCATTCGTTCCATCAGCCATCAGACACTACAATGCCACAATACCCAGTACCTCCTACTCCACTGACTGAGTCTCACAAACACACACTCAGCAGTTAATTGTTATTCCACAGATATTGCACGTGTATATAAATACCAAGGATGCTGCACATGTACATATACAAATGGAACTCGAGCATATGTACATACACACAGACCTATTTTATTGTTTCTATTATATCTACTGTATAGGTATTTATGGAAATTCTTTTATTTTCATTGATGTTACTCCTCCTACTTGTGCCGCTGTGTCAACTTGAATTTCCCCTACGGTGGATCAATAAAGATACATCTTATCTTCCTTTAAATTTTCTGAAATGGGAAATTCTTAAGGTTTCTCAGTAACAAGATGAGCTGCTTTTTTTTTTGTCTTATTAACTTAAAGAGAGAATAAAAAGAGAGGCTGAGGAGAGGATGGCTTTACATGAGGGTGGGTCAAATGAAAACCTTTTTTTTCAAAATCAAAAAATCAAAAAAAAATTTTTTAATTTTGCATTGTTTATTACAAACAGATGTCAGAAAAGTGTATAATTTTTCTACATAATCTTTATTTTTTTCAATGCAAGTGTTCCACCACTCAGTGTGTGTCTGGATTCCTCTAGAAAAAAAAATTGATTCCATTCTGATTTATGTCACACTTACCCTCTTAGTAATGTAAGTGATAACAGGAACTATATACAGGTATTATATAATGTAAAATTTTAGATGATCATGTTTCAGTCTGACTCCATTGAATACAAGGTGTTTATCACATGTTCTTTGTCAGTGCTGTTAATGGCTTGCTAGAACTGTGGGCATTCCAGTGATGGGACATGTCAGGACCAGTCAATATATAAATATATGCATTTTATTTAATGTATACCATGCATTATATTCATTGATGCTTCCTAATGGGATTTTTGAGGACTCCCTTCCGACTGTGGGTCCCTAAAATCATCACCTCCTCCCACCCCTACATCAATGACCCTGTTTATGTGATTTGGTGAGTTGCTGCTTATATGATTATTTCTGTTTAGCTCTGTTCACTTGATAAATTCTGACCTTTTAAGTTTTATTTACACTTTCTAACTTTTTAAAGAGCAAGATAATCTATTAACTTTTGTTCAAACTAGAAGAGACACATAAAACTCATTAATGATGACCTTTAATTTTAACCTGTCAAATTTGAGATTACAAAATAGTCCTGCATATTGAGAGAAAGCACTCTGGCTTAAAACTGGCCAAGAGGGGAGGACCACCAGTTAAAATGCCCAAATCTTATGGGAAATGATTGACAGGTCAAGGACGCAGTCTGATTGGTGAAGGAGTGGATGATGTGAAAACAGTAACTGAGTAATTTTTTATAATTGCATGACAGAAACCCACTAATTCACTACTTCTTTTTTAATCTACAATTCTAGTAGGTCCAGATGTAGATTCATATGTATTTGACTTCAATTCACACTAATAACACTCAAACCCCTTATTCCTTTCTTCCATCCATTCATCATCCAAAAGTAATTCACTGATTGATACAGCTTCAATTTTCAAGCTGGGATGCGACTCAAAGCACATAACTACATCTTATGATATTCTTTTTTTCAGCAAACACTCCTTTCATTTCCTTAATTCTTTTATCAAATTTGTGTAAAGATTCACCTATTGACCCAAGATTACATACTTGCAGCTCTTGACCCTAAAGGCTAGGTTTCATATCACTGATTAATTATTCTACTTTTATGTTAGAATATTACCATTTTACCATATTACCACTGAATGAAAAGACATTGACTTTTCAAGCTCGAGATTTTCTATGCAAACTAATGGTTGTTCATGTAGTTTACTTCCTATTTCACTTCATAACTTCATTCATAATTATAAACATATGTTGAGCTTAGGTCTATCAGGGACACCTATTAACGGTTATGTTCAGGGAACACACAATAGTCAGAGTGCATTGAGTGACTTTATTTTGTGATGCTGGACAGTGCAGGAGAGGGTGCATATGGTCTCAGAGGGTGTCCAGAGCTTTACTCTTCATCAAATCCTTTCTGTATTAAAAAAAGAATGTAGAGAAAAAATAAAAATCCAGTCAGTTGCGAATTTAGAGGAATATAATTATATTAATGCAGTCTCAATACTATATATTACATATTTGATAATCAAATCAACATAAAGATTGTGAAAATTGTACTGAGAAACACCATAAGCACACCTTTGACCCAGGTTCACGGCTCTTTGCACGTAGTTTGTTGACCTGGGACTCAGCAACGTCAGCCCTCTCCACTGCTTCATCCAGCTCATGCTGCAGTTTGCGGAATTTTCCAAGATGAACATTGGCCTGTTCTTCCTACGATACAAAGTGTACACAACAAATTAATTGCATGTTACCATCATTATTACATTATTTCCATAGATCAGGTTACTTACAGCATCTTCAGCAGCTCGCTTGTAAGCCTTAACTTTAAGTTGCAGCTTATCCACCAGATCTTGAAGACGGGCTATGTTCTTGTGGTCCTCTTCAGACTAGAGGTCATCAGTTGAAAATAAAGTAAATTTAATATGTTTTATATGTATTCAACGTTGGCATATTATTAGATATTGGAAAAAAGTGGGAAAATAACATTTATAATCAAACCTGGTAGGAAAGTTCTTTAATGCGACGTTCATATTTGCGAATTCCCTTCACAGTTTCACTGCTTCTTTTCTGCTCTGCTTCAAGTTCATTCTCCAAATCTCTTACCTGAAAAAAATTTGATTAAATTATACACAGAGAATATTAAATAAATGTACTGACTAAAATATAGAATCATTTATTCTTTAATGTAATGCAGTTACATTATATAACATTATAGGGCATGGACAAAATAACACACAAAAAAAGGATCTCAACTTGAAGATGACTAAATTACAATTACAAACAGAGCTGCAAAAACAACTCACACTCACTGAGTGTACACTCACTGAGGACTTTATTAGGAACACTCTACTAATACTGGGTAGAGCCTCCCTTTGCACTCAAAACCTCCTCAATTCTTTGTGGCATGGATTCCACAAGATGTTGGAAACATTTCTTAGAGATTCTGGTCCATGATGACATGATTGCATCGCACAATTCCTGCAGATATTTCAGGTGTACTTTCATGCTGCGAATCTCCCGTTCTACCACAAAGGTGTTCTATTGGGTTCAGATCTGGTGCCTGGGAAGGCCACTGAAGAACACTGAACTCATTGTCATGTTCATGAAACCAGTTTGAGACGACTTTCGCATTGTGACATGGTGCATTATCATGCTGGAAGTAGTCATTAGAAGATAGGTAAATTTTAGCCATGAAGGGATGCACATGGTCAGCAACAATACTCAAATAGGCTGTGGCATTCAAGTGATGATTGATTGGTATTAATGGGCCCAAAGTGTGCCATGAAAACATTCCTCACACCATTACACCACCTCCACCAGCCTGGACTGTTGACACGAGGCAGGTCGGGTCCATAGATTCATGCTGTTGGCATGAACCTAACATACCATCTGTGTGCCTCAGCAGAAATCGAGTCTCATCAGACCAGGCTACATTTTTCCAGTCTTCAACTGTCCAGTTTTGGTGAGCCTGTGCCCACTGCAGCCTCAGCTTTCTGTTCTTGGGTGACAGAAGTGGAACCCGATGTGGTCTTCTGCTGTTGTAGCCCATCTGCCTCAATATTCGACGTGTTGTGCATTCTGAGATGGTTTTCTGTTCACCACAATTGTACAGACTGGTTATCTGAGTTACTGTAACCTTTCTGTCAGTTCGAACCAGGCTGGCCATTCTCTGTTTGCCTCTCTCATCAACAAGGCTGTCTGCAGAACTGCTGCTCACTGGATATTTTTTCTTTATTGCAGCCGTAAACTCTAGAAACTGTTGCGCATGAAAATCCCAGGAGATCAGGAGTTATAGACATACTCAAACCAGCCCGTTTGGCACCAACAATCATGCCCCTGTCAAAATCACTGAGATCACTCCCCCCCCCATTCTGCTGGCCCGTATCTGCATGATTTTCTGCATTACACTGCTGCCACATGATTGGCTGATTAGATAATTGCATGAATGAATAGGTGTACAGGTGTTCCTAATAAAGTGTGCAGTGAGTGTAAATTTGACTCTAGTTTTCTAAACATGACCCTGCTTGGCTTCTGTATCAGATCCGCAAATACGTGCATACTTATTTAGCTGAAGGCAACTCATTGGACCAGAGACTAGCTACAGGGCTAGAGACATTAGCTCAGAGTTTTTACAGATTTCTTTTTACCCTGTAAGGTCTGATTAGTGAACTGATGATATTGCTTGTTTAAAGAAAATCTGACTACAAAAGAATGTTTATAGATAATTGGACAAATGTATGCATTTATTCTCCCTGCATGACATTTTATGTTGCATGACGTGGTAATGTGAAGCGCCACTATGAAATATAAAACATAAAAACTTCAAACTGCCTTATTTATACCTATAGACTAAACATGAATGGCTTAGTAATAAAAAAGATAACTTTTGTTGCCATTCAATCATGTTAGTTGCTTATGACCCATTCATGAAACTGTATGTCATGACTGGCTAGGGATACATTACACCAGTTTATAGTGCAATAAATATTTTGTTTTTTGAATATTAAATACATAATGTGGTGTTTACCAATATTATTTACAATTTGTATAGTGCAGTACAGTGCTGTACTCACCCTGGCCTCCAGCTTCTGCACTTGTTTCTTGCCACCTTTCATGGCAATTTGCTCTGCTTCATTCAAGCGGTGCTGGAGGTCTTTAATTGTTTGTTCCATGTTCTTTTTCATCCGCTCCAGATGGGCACTGGTATCCTGCTCTTTCTTCAGTTCCTCTGCCATCATGGCAGCATCAGTGATGGCCTTTTTCGCTTTTTCGTCAGCATTCCTGCACTCTTGTAATGAATCTTCCACTTCACTTTGAAGCTGGGATATGTCAGCTTCTTGTTTTTTCTTTTGGTTCAGGAGGCTAGTATTCTATAAATTGAAATGTCATTGATGTGACTGATGTTCATTTATTAAAGATGACAAGAAAAAGCAATAACACATGCAAGAAAGAAGTAGGACTCACTTGTGAATGCAGAAGCTGAACTCTCTCACTGACATCTAGTAGTTCCTGTTCTGCAAGCTTGCGTCCTCTCTCCGTTTGCTCTAGTACATTCCGGAGCTCCTCAATTTCTGCCTGTAGCAGAACATTACGTCTCTCTACAATGGCAGCATTCTCCTTCAGATCATCATTGGCATGAACAACATCATCCAACTGGATCTGGCAGTCCTAAATAAGAAAAGGTTGTTTTTAGATACTTGTTATTGTATGTACTGTATTTGTCTGTATTTTAATACTTATACTTCTTGCCTTGAGGTTAGATTGAATTATCTTGAGCTGCTTTTGAGCCTCTGCGGCCTGTCTATTGGCCTGACTTAGTTGGATCTCCATCTCATTAAGATCCCCCTCCATTTTCTTCTTTACTCTAAGAGCTTCATTCCTGCTACGAGTCTCTGCCTCCAAAGAGCTTTGCAGGGTGTCAATTGTCCTCTGCAAGTTTCTCTTTATCTGCTCCATTTCCTCATCTTTTTCAGCCAATTTACGTTCATTTTCAGCCTTTATCTGGTTGAGTTCCAACTGACTTCTTAGTATTTTGCCCTCTTCATGCTCTAAGGAGCCCTGCAAAAAAAGAATAGTTCTTAATCATGAAAATGATGCCACTTTATAATCCACAGATGAATACTGTTTCATTGCTTTACCTCTGCCTCCTCCAGTGCAGATTGGATGTCTGTTTTTTCTTGCTCTAGCTGTTTACGGGACTTCTCTAATTCATGGATTGTCTTTCCACCTTCACCGAGTTGTTCAGTTAGATCAGTTATCTCCTCTAAAAAAAGAAAGATTACCATTTAAAAAGTCTCTGGATTCCATAGTAAACACTAGTCCAAAATATGAATACTTAATAATTTATGCACCTTGGAGAATCTTATTCTCCCTCTTCAAAGTCTCCAGGTGATCTAAAGATTCCTCATATGAATTCTTTAACTTGAAGAGCTCGGTACTCAGAGATCGGGCTTCCTTCTGGGAGCTTTCAAGTTCACACTGAGACTCCTCATATTTCTGCTTCCACTCAGCAAGGACCTTAAAATATACATAGTCAAATGACTTTAAAATCACAGAATTCAGAAATGCTTCCTTAAAACATCAAAAACATAATTGCAATATCAAGGACTCTCAATACTCTAACATAATTCTTTATATTACAGTAATTTTGGAGAACCAAGTTGTAATTAGTTATATAAACCATTGTTTGGAGTTACTTTATCAAAATTCCTTTGTTTCTTGTCCAAGGCTGCAGCAGCTGCATTTGATCGCTCCATATCCACCATAAGGTCTTCAATTTCATTCTGAAGTCGGTGTTTGGTCTTCTCAAGAGAGGAACATTTAGCATTAACTGCTTCCACAGCCTCTTCTGCATCCTGCAAACGCTGAGCAAGTTTCTTTCTATATAAACAAAATAGTGTAAATACTGTGTAGATTTTCTACATGTCAGTATAAATCACATTATAAGGGCAGGTGGGAAATTGCTATTCACAGTTCATCACCCAACTGCTTATATTCTTTCAGGTTTAGTCGTGTGGTAGGGTGTTTGGCTGTGATTTGAGGGTAGTTGGGATTTTTAAACACCTCTGTGTCACTACTAGGTTGAGAAATATCAACCACAAATAACCAGCGAACAGTCCTGGGGTTATAAACTGACCTCTGATAAAGGGGTAGAGGAAAATTAATTCAAATTGGGCCTGGTAAAGATGAGCTATAGTTTCTAGTTGTAAACCTACACGTTGGACCTACACGGGAGGTGTGTCTAATAAAGTGGTCAGCAAAAGTGCACAGTGTTTTAAACACCAATGATGCTTCTGTGGCTGATACACTTGTACCACTGTCACACACTACTGTGCTCAGAATAGTCCACCACCCAAAAAGTTCTTGCTCAAGATGGACCTTTTCCACAGATGGATAGAGTTGAAGATGTCTGACAAACAGTGCATATCAACAGATAAGCTACATCCTCAGTATACCAATAGCCTCTAAAACTGTACTGAAGGAATCGAACACTGGAAGATTTTCCCATAATCAGTATTTTGATAATGGTGATGGACAGCACTATCTAGCATAGTCCAAAATCTCCAGCAGATGTTCAAATAAATTGAGATATGACAGCTACAAGGCCATTGTATGTTAATTACATAATTTTCATACACATCAAACCATTCAGTGTCCTGTGGATTTGGGCACTGTCACCCTGGATGAGATCTCCCATGAGGATAGAAATGTTTTTTTTTATTATTATTATTATAGGATAAAGCTGATCAGCCTGAACAACTTTACAAACCATAACAGCAAAATATCCCTCACAGCATAACAGAGCCACCAGATCTCCTCACTGTAGGAGTTGAGATTTCAGGCCTGTGCCATTCGCTTGGTTTTCACTAAAAATGCCCTTGCCCATGCATATATTATATATATATTTGTTGAAAATATGGTGAAGAATGACTCATCAGACCAAATAACTTTTTTATGTGTTGTGATCCTACCATAATATTCTTCTCTATGTAGTTTTGGTTTGGACTGTTTTTGTTGACAGTCTGATCATCTCCTGCACTGACACTGTCACCTTAAGAACAGTTGCTCTACTGTGTTTCCTTACATATCGTACAAATGTGTGAGCATCATGATCATTGAATGAGCACTTTTGGCACATTTTTTTCTTTTGACAACCCAGATGCCTTTCCCATACACTGCAAAAAAAATGACAAAAAATGATAAGTTAAAATATCTTGAATATAGTCAAATTGATCTAGCATTTCCTTTTATAAGGTAACAAGAAATCAAATATAAGATTATTAATCCTATTTCTTACCATTTCTTTTTACTAATTTCAAGCTTGAAATAATCTTGTTCTAGTGGCAGATAATTTTGTATAAATTAAGCATTTATTTCTAGAAAGAAACAAAATTATCTGCCAATAGAATAAGAAAATTTAAAGCTTGAAATTAATAAAAGTGTCTAGAAATAGGTTTAATAATCTAATATTTGGTTTATTGTAATCTTATAATGGGAAATACTAGATAAATGTGACTATATTCAAGATATTTTCACTTGCTAAGATGTCATTTTTTGTAGTGTAGATCTAAATGTTACTATAGTCACTGTTCCTATTGAAACACTAGCCAGTTGACCAGGCTTTGTGATTAAAAGAATCTTCTTTCAAACTCATTAGACCATTTTCTTTTGCCATTCTGATCTAAAATCAAGGTCAGCTAGGCCTGCTCAGCACTTTTATACATGTCTTAAAGTATGTTATTTGCTTATCATGCATTTGTACCGTGCATTTACTGTGAACATTTGGGAGTTATTATAAAGCCTCGAACTGATCAAATCAAATTTTGAGATAGACTTTTATGCCTTACTTGGCTTCTTCCAGTTCTTCTGTCCTCTGGATGGCATCAGTTTCATACTTGGTTCTCCACTGAGCAACCTCAGCATTAGCCTTAGTGAGACTACGCTGCAGCTCTGCTTTTGCCTCCTGCTCCTCCTCATACTGTTCTCTGAGTAGATCTGAATCATGACGAGCAGACTGTACTGCATGGGCAAGGGCATTCTTGGCCTGAGAAAAGAGGTGAAAGTTCAAGGCACTGTTGTTTAGTAGTATTAATTATATTATTACTTTTACACAGTAATAGAGAATATATTCATTTTCCATTTGGGATATTCAGTGTTAAAGGATATTGTAGTAAAACTATGACATCAACACCCTGATTCTCTCCCCATTCATCCTTTGTGGACTACTCTGCTCAAAATCTTTAAAAAAACTGTTTGTCTTTCCTTAGTAGTTGTTTCAAACAAAACCTACGGTGCTGACCTTGTTCTTGCAAAGCTGGAGTCCATTGCACAAGAGAAAGTGCAAGTCAAATATCATTTAGATACACGTAGGATATACAGCAATATTTTGGTTATAACTGTAGTCATTATTTACATGTGAGTTTGTTTACTAGGCATCATAAACTCAGAGTTGCATTCACTGCTGCTAAAGTTGCTTTCACTTTTGACACAGACATTTTCAATGTCAGTCGTGTTGACCAAGAAATGCATTAAACAAAACAAAAAATATTTTATATTTTAAATTCTTAACAGTATTCCTAATAAAGCTTTGCACACTCTTGGCATTTTCTCAACGAGCTTCATGTAGGAAGCTAAGAAGGCCTTCACTAAGAAGACTTTTCTTAAAGTTCCCCAAATAGGCCGAGTGCTTGTAGGCTACTTCTCCTAAGCTCTAAATGAAAACTACTTGATTTACAAGTAGTTTCAGAAATAAGTTTGTTATTCACTATTTACATGTGCTTAGAAATAAACAAATAAATCTATCTACAGCAAGTGATGCTGGACCAAGGCCAGAAAGATAGTGAAGGACCCAAGCCATCTGAACAATGGACTCTTCTCTCTGCTAAGGTCAGGGAAGCGCTTCCGCTCCCTGAAGGCCAATACAGAGAGAATGAGAAGGCGCTTCTTCCCACAGGCTGTTTGGGCCCTCAACCAGGACAACACCTAGGACTAGACCTTGGATTTTTTGCACAACACCCACTTCCCCTACATTCCAGTTAATATACCCATATTACCCCCACATTTATAAATATTTATTATATAGTTAGCAATTTCACTGCAACTACCTGAGCCCAATGTTGCACAGCATTGTATTGCACATAAAACTGCACATATCTACACTTCAGTCCAAATATAGTCCATACTGTTGCTGCCATTTTTTTTTATATTTTTCCTTTTTCTACTTGTGAAAAAGTAAATTCTGGTTTATGTAAATTCTATTTTTATGTCACAGACAGTCGTAAAAAGCCAGTGTGTGACCAATAAAATTTGAATTTGAAAATTTCAACCATAAGCCTTTATTAAAATGTATTTAAAATCATGAAAAATATATTCTAAACTTTTGACTAGTAATGTACATTTTTTCAAAATTTTTTCATAATTTACAAATATCATTTACTGTTTCTAATTCGAATTAAAGGGTGAAATATTTTGCCCTTTGGATGTTACCAGCTAAGTCCACAGTTACATAAAATGAATATGAAATATGGAATGCTTTACCTTAATCTCCTCTTCAAGCTGCCTTTTTAGATCATCAAGCTGTTGAGAGTAGGACTGTTTTCCCTTTGTAAGCTGAAAGATTAGTGACTCCTTTTCTTCTACCTGTCTTGAAAACTCATCTATGGTATTTGGAACATAGAATAAAATAAAACAATCAAGATGTGATTGAAGTGTAGACATTCAGCTTTATTTTAAGAGGTTCCACAAAAATCCAGATTAGACTTTGCCAGAAAACATCTAAAAAAGCATCCCATGTTATGGAATAAGATTCTTTGGACTGATGAAACCAAGATTAACTTGTACCAGAATGATGGGAAGAGAAAAGTATGGCGAAAGAAAGGAACAGCTCATGATCCAAAGTATACCACATCATGTGTCAAACATGGTGGAGGAAGTGTTATGGCATGGGCATATGGCTGCCAATGGAACGGGCTCACTGGTGTTTATTGATGATGTGACTGCTGACAGAAGTAGCAAGATGAATTCTGAGGTGTATAGGGCTATACTCTCTGCTCACCTTCAGCCAAATGCTACAAAACTGATAGGATGCCGCTTCACAGTGCAGATGGATAATGACCCTAAACATACTGTGAAAGCAACTCAAGACTTTTTGAAGGCAAAGAAATGGAATATTCTTCAATGGCCAAGTCAGTCGCCTGATCTCAACCCAATAGAGCATGCTTTTCACTTACTGAAGACAAGACTGAAGGCAGAAAGACCCACAAACAGTCAGCAATTGAAGGTGGCTGCAGTGAAGGCCTGGCAGAATTTGAGTTTTGAGAACATGGGCTCCAGACTTCAGGCAGTCATTGACTGCAAAGGATTTTCATCCAAGTATTAAAATTATGGTTATATTTACAATTATATCACTTTGTCCAAATACCTTTGAGCCCCTGAAAATGGAGGTACTTTGTTGAAAATGGCTGTAAATCCTAAATGGTAAATGCCATATTTTTGTGGAACCTCTTAAAATAAAGCTGAAAGTCTACACTTCAATCACATCTTGATTGTGTTATTTCAAATCCATTGTGGTGGATTCCGGACCTGTATATACATATATATATATATATATATATATATATATATATATATATATATATATATATATATATATATATATATATATATATATATATATATATATATATATATATATATATATATATATATATATATAT
>CM040474.1:7732655-7752131 GCA_022758105.1 Pangasianodon gigas
CCTTCTGAGTTACAAAATCATTGAGGGATCTTTGGTTTTCCTCACACTTGTTTCGGAATTCATTCAGCTGGTCCTCCAAAGTTCTGCTCATTTTCTCTAGGTAAGTCTATCAAAAGTATATATGAAGGCAAATGAATTAGACTGTAGAAGACACATCAGCTGTCATTATGATACAGTACATGTCAATTTCCTGTATATACCTTATACACCACACTTACTAGAGTGGAGACACATTAAACCACATTGTAATTTTTTTAAAGATATGTTTTTAAAAAGGATGTATTTTACTTCAAAATAATTCCTTCTATAATCAAAACCAAAAATCTTTGTTTCTAGATGGCTTGCATTCATGAAATTTTACTTGTTCATTCCTATCCCTATTTAGAAGGGTATTATCCAAATGTTGATCATTGTTGGATTTGTGTTAGAATTTATACTGAAAAATTACAAAAAAGAATTACAATTGTCTGTGTTATTTTCTTGGTTAACCAATTAAAAAAAAAGATTTTCTAACGAATTACTCCCTAAAAGAATTTCTTTTGAGACCATCATTTTAATGCTAACATCATCATATTTTTTTTTTTTAAAAATGTATAAGTATGCAAATTTATGTATATTTAATTAAACATGGCCTCATTTGCCTTTATAAATTATCCAGAGCGACTTGCATCACACAAATTCTACTGCATCACTCTGATCCTGTTCTTGATCAAACTCAGTGGGTTTTTCTTCTGTGATCTATAAGCTTAGATTTTGTGCAGACTTGTATCAAATTAAATATGTCACATTATATGAAGTTTGTAAAATTATTTTCTTAAATAGGTGTTAATGCTGTGCATTATTGATTATATCTAGATACATAATATCTACTAGCCATCTTGTGGACCATGAGTAAGGCACTTAGTTTGGATCATACCTTGTGTACAAAATTTATTACTGCATTGCCATAAAAATGTGGAAATAAAATGTGGATGCAAAAATTACTGGACATGATTAGTATTTTGGAAAAATGTGAGAATTGTGCTTCATCCACTTTTACTATTACAAAAGGGTTCCATAAGGGTTCTTCTATTGTAGGTTTCTACACAGAGACTTTAAGGGATCCCCCAGGGAAACAAACCAAAGCACTGAATAGGGTGTTAGTAAGAATGCATTATCTAAGAATGTATTATTAGGAATTGTACATTTTAAATTATTGTTAAAAAATCCTCACTGAGAACTTACTTTGGACTTGACAATCTGTTCCATGCTGGAGACCACATCATCCAGCTCCAGTTTAAGCTCACTCTTCTCTTTCTCTAATTTTTGTTTGACCCTCTGCAGATTATCTATCTGCTCACCCAGTTCAGCCACACTATCAGCTTGTTTCTTTCTAAGTGTGGCAGCTATGGCTTCATGGTGCAGAGTCGCCTCTTCAAGGTCTCTGCGCAGTTTCTGAAACTCGGCCTCCCTTTTTTTGTTCATTTCAATCTGAACGGCAGTAGCTCCTCCAGCCTCTTCCAGTCTCTCACTTATTTCCTCCAGTTCTCTCGCCAAATCTGCCCTCTGTTTCTCCACCTTGGCTCTGGCAGCTCTTTCGGCCTCAAGCTCTTCCTCCAGTTCTTCTACTCGAGCCTAAAATAAACAGAACTTACACATTGTTCTACACTTTATCCAGACACTTTATCTATAAGACATAATTAAATACCTGCAACTCCTTAATTTTCTTTTGGAGTTGCCCAATGATGACTTGCTCATCCTCAATTTTACTATTCAGCTGGCTGATTTCAAAATCTTTCCTAAAGAAAACAGTTTCAGATAAGTTACTGTCAGTATGCATATACATGTAATATGTATTAGTTAAAATGTTTCTCTTTTCTTACTTCTTAAGGCGTTCCTCTAGTTGTTGTTTGTCATTTTCCAGGTCCATTATGCTTTCTTGGGTCAACTTTAAGTCACCCTCCAGCTTTCTCTTTGCCCTTTCAAGATCCATACGAATCTTCTTTTCTTGCTCTAGAGACCCCTCTAACTGATGAACAATGAATTAAAATTAATACTTGGACAAGTATCTATTTACTACTTCATTTTTTATTCACTTACATCATCAACTTGCTGCTCTAGTTTGACTTTGATTTTGGTGAGGGTGTTGACTTTGTCCTCCTCACTCTGGAGGTCATCCAGAGTTTGCTGATGAGCCTCTTGCAGGGCTTTCTTCTCCTTAGTTAACTTAGCTATGATTTCATCCAGAGCTGCCATTTCCTCAGTCAGATTCTTCACCTATAATATAGCAGATTTTCAGAAAATTGCCTTTAGGTTTTCTATATTTTTGTACTGTAAAACTTAATGTATGAGGCATAGAAACCTTATTCTCTGTGGCATGCTTCTCCTTTTCCACTTTAGCCAGAGTCAACTCAAGATCATCAATGTCTTTCTTGAGCTCAGAGCACTCATCCTCCAGCTTTCTTTTTTTAGCTGTTAGCTCTGCATTCATCTCTTCCTCATCCTCCAATCTTTCATTTAGCTCTTTGACTTTGGCTTCCATCTGGATCTTGTTTTTAATTAGCCCTTCACACCTTTCCTCAGCATCACACAGATTGTCTTGTTCCTGTGTACATTTGAGTGATTAAATATATTCATATTTAAATATTTTAAAATAATTGATTTTTCTGTTTCAAAGTGCATTTTATACCTACCGCCTGCACTTGAAGCTGCAGATCATTCTTCTCTTGGAGAAGTGAGACCATTTTCTCCTCAAGCTCTTTTCTTCGAGCTTCAGACTTGGCATAAGCCTCCTTGAGTTTCAGGAATTCCTCTTTCATGTTGGCCATCTCTTTCTCTGCTTCTGCAGATCTCAGTAATGGTTTGATCTTGAAATACAGCTTCATCCATGGCCAGTTTTTGACACTCATGAATGCACGTACATTCCACTGTATAACAAGCAAGGCATCCCTTTGGGGTGAAAAGAAAAAAAATTAACATAGGAAATGATTACAAAATGTAAATTTAAAAAAAATTGTCTTGACAGACATACCTGCGTTCCACCATCTTCTGGTACTCAATTCTTGAGAGAAGCCCACGAGACCTGGCTTGGATTCCTGTTAATATTTTAGATAGCCTTTCGTCTCGCATTTCCTCCAACTGACCTAACAGGCCAGCTTTGAAAAACACCTGGAAAAAAATTTAAACATCTCTAATTTTCATTGAAACAGTTTTGAAAGAAAATCTAAATAACTCAAACTTTTACCTTAGTGTGCCCAAATCTGTACTGTTGGATATCTATATCAAGTGAAGCCAACAGTTTTTCAGCCCCCTTCTTGCTGTCAATGAACTGTCCCTCTGGGATTGCAGATGGGTTAAGGATGCGGTACCTGCAAAATTAATATTTATGAGAAAGTGCTCATAAATATTACAAGTGCAAGTTTGTTACATAGTAATGTTATCATAAATATGCTACTTAGATTACATTCTAGTACCTCTGTTTGAAATCACCATAAAGGATTCTGTTTGGGAATCCCTTCCTGCAGATCCTGATACCTTCTAGCACACCATTGCAGCGAAGCTGATGCATAACAAGGGGGTTGTTCATGGCACCAGGAGTCTTGGTCTCATTGGGAATGATGCAGCGTACAAAGTGTGGATGAGTTGAGCGCAAGTTTGTCATTAGCTTATTAAGATTTTCCTGAAAGTCAGTGATATTAATTTAGTTAACAGGGATAGTACAACTAACACAAAGAGGTCATGGCACTTTGGACTTATTCTCTGTGCACATACCCTGTGAAGCGCAGACACTGTCTGGAAAGATGATCCTTTCTTCTTCTTTTCTTTTTTGCCAGAATCAGACATTGCTGAAAAATATTAGCATTATGCATCAGTGCCAGTCAGCACTTTTATATGTGTTTTCAAAGCTATAGGTAGAGTTTGAGCTAACTAAAGAGCTCCAAAGAAGCAAAACAGTAGATGTCTACCATAGATGTCACAGTGGCATCCAACAACTACCCAGTTTGCCACCAGAAGAGTTTTTCTGATTTCTTTTTTATGTTTTGGGATTATCCATATATTTTGATTGTTACTGTATTTATTTGATTTCTGGATTATATTTTATATGCAGTCATGGGAAAAAGAAAGCACACCCTTCTTCAATTCTATGTTTTATTTATCAGGACCAAAATTACAATTGTGTGGTCCTCACCAACTTCTATAAACAAACAAATAACCTAAGGTGACAACAAAATAACACAACAGATTTCAATATATAGTCATTTTTTCCCAAAAAAGTAAACAAATATTTAGAAACCTGGTGGGAAAAATAAGTACTCCCTTGTTACTTCCAAAATCAATAAGAGAGTAATTAGCAGCCAGATGTTACTAATGAAATGCACAAGATTAGTTCACCAGGAAGAAGTGTGACTACCTCTATTAAAGCAGAACTTTTGGCAGTTTGGTGTTCTGTTTGGTGTGTCTACATCATGCCAAGAAAAAAGGACATCAGCCATGACCTCAGAGATGCAACTGTTGCTGCTCATCAATCTGGAAGGGGTTATTAGGCCATCTCCAAACAAATTGAAAGTCACAATTCTACAGTGAGAAGGATTGTTTACAAATGGAGAGCCTTCAAGACAGTTGCCAATCTTCCCAGGAGTGTACATCCCAGCAAGTCAGTCCAAGGTTAAATGGTTTAATGCTCAGAGATATAATGAAAACCCCAAGAGCTACAGCATCTGATCTACAGGCCTCTGTAAGCACATTAAATGTTTATGCTCATGACAGCACAATCAGAAAAAGACTGTACAAATATGGCTTTCATGGAAGCGTGGCTAGGAAAAAGCCATCTTCTAGCTGTGTTCTCACTAGGTCAGCATTGCGCTGACAGTTGACATTACGCAGCACAGTGCTGACAGTTGTCTGAAAAGCTGCTGATTCTTCCCAGTGTAGTAACAGACCAATGTGGGAAGAATCAGCAGCATGGGAGGAAAATGGTATAGTAGATAGTGAGGCCAATTGTGGGCTAGCCCATCCTGTTCCAGCGGACCACCATTGTATATCCCCAGCAGGTGAGTTGTCTCCATGAGGAATGGATGGAGTAGGGGGCACTTAAATACCTCAGAACCTGAGGCAGTGATGGCAAATGGACCTTTGTGGACTGGGTGTTGCTATCTAAGGTGTGGAGTTGGCGGTCCATTTGGTCAAACTGGTTTCATGAGTCTAAAAAGGCAAATTAAGCAAGGATGACTTGTCTGTCTGGCAAATCATGTCTGGCAGCACAGATTGTGCTAACAAGCCTTGGTATCATGAAGAGATGGAGAGCTGCTCCTGGCCTAGTTGTCCCACGTCTAGGAGCAAGGTGCCAGCTCTCTGACAGAGGGTGGTTTTTCAACTTCTGTAAGTGGTAGTTCCAGTGCTAGCAGTAAAAAAGCTAACCTATTGTTAGTACATGCCACACATGATCAGTGACTCTGCATTCAGCACATGGGCAGAGCATATCTGGGCATAGTGCTTCATCTGGTGAGATGCCCAGCGACTCAATACAGGTATCAATGGCAGGCATCTGTCCCAGCCTGACCTGCTCGTGATATATATGTATATATATATATATATATATATATATATATATATATATATATATATATATATATATATATATATATATATATATATATATATATATATATATATATATATATATATATATATATATATATATATTTATAAGGTGAGAAGAAGAAAGTGAAAGATGGCTATAGGACAGACATGTCACTTTGTGATGTTTCTGGATGGTGACGGTTTCAGCATGTATTTACATGTGCAGAAGATATCTAGGTGATTCTCACCAACCCTGGCAGGGTTAAGTAGAACAACTTTTGCTTACCTGAATCTGCCCCAGCATAGTTTGCAAACAGGAAACCCAGCAGTTTCAGTGAAGATTTTTGGTAGAGTCCTACTACAGTTTCATTTAGTGGATCCTTGTTCTTTATGAGCCAGTTGTTGATGTTGTAGTCCACAGTGCCAGCATAGTGAACAAGGGCAAAGTGAGCCTCGGGCTTCCCCTTTACAATCCTTGGTTTCTGGAAGTTACTTGATTTCCCCAAATGGTTGTCATAAAGCTTTGCTTTAAAGGTAGCATCTGTGGCTTTGGGGAACATGCATTCCTCTTCAAGGATAGACATGATACCCATGGGCTAGAACAAAACAAATGTTTACATTAGTGGTGAGTAAATATTAACCATTTTATCTTTAAGCATAACCATAGCACAAAGAATAAAACTATACTGCTTGTTTATTAAACTAATGTTTGAAACTTTTATTAATTATTAATGACCCACCTTCTCAATCAAATCAATGCAGGCTTGCAAGTCCATGCCAAAGTCAATGAATTCCCACTCTATGCCTTCTTTCTTGTACTCTTCTTGTTCCAGCACAAACATGTGATGGTTGAAAAACTGTTGCAGTTTCTCATTTGTAAAATTAATACAGAGTTGCTCGAAAGTGTTGAACTGTAAAAATATGAATATATTGATGTATGAATTGAGTGTATTCATGTTTTGACATCTTATTTGTCACTGTCACGAGAATTCCTATGGTATCTGACATCTATCAACCATTGTACAAAGGCTACATTCGAGTGTCAACTTCACACAGTTGTCCAAAATCAAACCAGCTTTCATATGCTTCTGCTCAAATTCAGTTAGGAACTTTCATCATAAACCATTTCCTCAAAATACATTTAACTGAAATAAAATATTGTCTAATAATTGCAACTAAAACTTTTGTTTATTGCAACAATCATACCTAAGCGTACAGACAATTACAAGTACAAGTGGCTAATACAATCTCTACGAAGGAAATCTGTTCAGTATGTGTTTGCATTAAGTCCACTCTAAGTGAAACTGAGTTAAAACATGGTTGTAATTAAAGTAGCATGCTTTATACAAAAGCCTTTAGTCAACAATGCATTCTAATTACTATAGTAATGTTAACATGTTAAATATTCAAATTATACTAAATATTACACCCTGTGACTGTTCTAAGAGGATACTGTATGTATGTTTTTGTGTATTCATGCACTCACTTCAAAAATCTCAAAACCAGCAATGTCCAATACACCAATGAAATACTGGCGTGGCTGCCTTGTTTCCAGAGACTGGTTGATTCTCACCACCATCCAGAGGAACATTTTCTCATACACTGCTTTGGACAGAGCACCAACGGCATAGTTCACCTGTAAGAACCAGCATAAGGAGTTGAAAAAGATGTAACCAGTACTTACTTCAAAATATTATTTTTGTTGTGCATTTTGAAGGTAATGCATTAAAGATTTGCTTACCTGTTGGACATTTTGTCCTTTGGTCACCCACTCATTGCCTACTTTAACTCTTGGGTGACACAAACCTTTTATAAGGTCAGCAGAGTTCAGGCCCATCAGATAAGCAGCTTTGTCTGCATCTAAAAATAAAATAGGATTTCTGTATTAAACTGTGATAGATCATTAATGATTTTTTTGTGGCAACATGCATTATGCATACCCTCAGTTCCATCAGCTTCTGCCTGCTCTTCACGCTGCTTTTGCTTGAATTTCATGTTACCATAATGCATAATGGCTCCAGTAAGCTTGTACACCGAGTTTTTTTCCTCTTGTGTGAAACCAAGTACATCAAAAGCATTCTGTAAATGAAACAATGAAATGAAAGGCAAAGTACATAACCACATTAATATAAGAAACATATTAATCCTTAAAACAAATGTCACAGATAAGAACAAATAGATTATGTCAATAAAGAGAGCAAATTATGTCAATAAATGTTCTCTTGTTTCGAAATGTACAGATTAAATCCAGCAAACTTTTTATCTATTTAGATAAATAAAACATGTTTAAAACGAATAAATACAACCTTATTGGATCTTTCAGAGTTCTTTCACTGCATCTGCTTTATGATCATTGCAAATTAAAGTGCATAATTTTAACACATTTACTGAATTACTGAAACTTCTTTATCAGATTTGAGACTAGAGCTACGTATATTGGCAAAAGTTTGTGGACACGTGACCAATCACACTCATATGTGCTTGTTGAAAATCCCATTATAGATTTAGTCCCCCTTTGCTGTTATGATAACCTCCACTCTTCTGGGAAGGCTTTCCACTAGATTTTGGAATGTGGCTATGGGGATTTGTGCTCATTCAGCTACAAGAGCATTGGTGAGTTCAGGCACTGATGACAGGTGAGGAGGCCTGGCATGCAGTCAGCATTCCAATTCACCCCAAAGGTGTTCAGTGGGGTTGAGGTCAGCGCTCTGTGCAGACCACTCAAATTCTTCGATACCAACCTTGGCTAACCATGTCTTTATGGAGGTCGCTTTGTGCACAGGGGCATTGTCATGCTGGAACATGTTTGGGCCCTTTCGTTCAGTGAAAGGAAATTTAGTGCTACAGCATACAAAGACATTCTAGATAATTGTGTGCTTCAAACTTTGTGGCAACAATTTGGGGAAGAACCAAATATGGGTCTGATGATTAGGTGTCCACATACTTTTGGCCATACTGTATAGTGTATATTCAAATGTTGCTGTCCTATACTCTCTCCATACTTGACATACTGTAATCCATTGGCCAAACTGAAAGGTTTACAGCAGACTCTCCAGTAAGTTTAAAAGTGGATTGGTTAAATATAAAGAATTAAATATATTTATCAGCAGATCATTGGCATATTAGTCATGACATGACTTGTTAAGATTTCATGTCAAGATGCCAGGATACATGACCCATGCTTTGGATTATTTATTCCAATGAACAGAATAATACAAATGTTTTCTTTCTATTGAAAAATAGAAAAAATAGAGAGAGATGGATCAGAATTTAAAATAGCCAAAAAAGACCTAATTATTCCATGACTGGATGAGTTTTGCTAGAGAACTGAAAACAAACTGCTTGAACATAGAGACTTACATCAGTTGCCATTAACTCTTCAGCGTCATCAATGGAAGGAACTGTGGTTTCTCCCTGAGAGATGAATGCATAGTCATAGGGGTTTTGTGTCACCAGTAGCATCTCTGTAGGAAAGAAGAACATTATGCGATTTTGTTGACATCTTTATGGATTTTGATGGTGTTTCATCTTTATGGATTTCATTGATTCCATGTACTAACCAAGTATCTCTGGTTTCTTGTTTGACAAGATTTGATAGAATATGTGATAATCTCTCTCCGCCTTGAGTTGAAATATCACACGAGATTTCTCCAGCAGATCTTAATAAAGATGAGAGTAACATAAGTGCTATGGTAAATATGTAAAAATCAGAAACATGAAATGCACTTTTGATGCAATATATGTTTTACAAATATACTGATGTATCTGATATGGCAAGAAATTCATTAAAAAGTACAACAAAACCAAACATATTTTATTGTCTGTGTACTATTGGAGCAACTGATTAGTGACATTAGCAATGTTAACAGTTTTAGACAATTTAAAAAGAGGTGAGGAAGAACACACATGTTTCAATGTCAGCTGATGCCAGTTTCCCTCTGGTGTCAAAATGAATTCTGATGAACTTGCCCTAAAGAAAATAATTAAAATAAAAATATCAAAGCATTTTACACAAAAGAGAAATGATGTTGTACTATTAAAAGTGTAATGATAAACATTTCCCTTACAAATCTTGACGAATTATCATTTCTAATAGTCTTGGCATTGCCAAAAGCCTCCAGCGCAGGGTTAGCCTGGATGATTTGATCTTCCAAAGTTCCCTGAAAAAGAGGATGTATTCCAAAATATTTAATTTCTAGATAATAATTCATTATATATATATATATACACACACATATTACATTTATATATTCAAAAGTATGTAAATGAGAACCTTGTTTGAGTCCTTCTTTGTCCCACTTGCTGCAATACTGGCAAAGTACTGAATGACTCTTTTGGTGTTTACAGTTTTCCCAGCACCAGATTCTCCCCTACATATAAAAATATTAGTTGCAAGGTAGAAAGTAAGGTATATTGAAACTGATACGTTTTTCTTGTTGAAAACCAGTTTCTTGTTGCCCAGGTGTGCCCTGTTAGATTTATTGTTTAATATGAATATCACCATGGCTGTGATTTGGCTGCAGGCACAAGGCTGCAGGGTGAGTACTGTAGCTAATCACAGTCATGCTGATATTCAATAAGTACTCTTGCTTGTGCCATATTACTTAAACATTAGACATTGAGAGCTATTAAACAGTCAATCTAACAGTTCACACCTGGGCAACAAGAAACACCTGTCAGTCACATGTTCAACTACTTTTGCTCACCTGCACATTGTGTTGTCTGCCACCAAATGTTCTAAGTTGTTTAACACATATAGATGTAAATATCAGGAAATGAAAGCTGAAATTCTGATCTATCCTCTCATATTCATCTTTTGATCTCAAATGCAAATGTCTTCAGTGTATGAAAAAAAAAAAAAAAAAAAAAAAAAGAATTGGCCTTGTGTTCCAATACTTTCTGGGGGGACTGTATAAATTAATATCCTGGGGTCTCAAATATGTGGGGAAACCTTTTTTATCTTCAGAAAGTGAGGGCTCCACTTTCCTCACTTTAAGCTTGTTCATAAGGCCTAACATCTAATACTTAGTCCCAACTGTGTTCTTATAAAAGCCTTTAGAAAAAAATATGTGAGCTTTAGCACTCAGTATGTTAGAAAATTTTGGCTTATTAGTAACTTACGTGATCAGGAGTGACTGGTTTTCACGGTCTATGTGAAGAAAGAAACAAACAGAATTATCTATCACACACTGCAAAAACCACATTAATATATTATTTGTAAGGAATGACATTTAATTTCCAGACAGTTAATGGTAGAATTTTTGAAGATTTTTTGGAAGATTTTTTATAATTATAAAATTTAGACAGCATTTTTTTGTCAAAAGTCTCCCCCAAACATTAATAATGATTTATAGTCATAAAAGGTATGACATCTTAAAGAACATGCTAAACCTTTCAGATGCACATCAGTCCATCACTTTATTGTATTTCAATTTGTTTAGAAATGAATTAAGTTTGTGTTATTAAGTTAAATTAAGTTAAGTTAAATTAGTGTTAATATTAACTTAGTGGTATTATTTATCAGTGCAGAAGAAATAACTATTGTTACTTGTTTATCATTTACCTGCCAACATATACTGGTATGCATTATCAGAAATGGAGAAAATGTGAGGAGGTGCTTCACTCCTCTTCTTGCCCCTATAAGCTAGAACCACTTCCTGATTATACACTGGCAGCCACTTGTAGGGGTTGACAGTGACACAGAACAGCCCTGAATAGGTCTTTGAGAAAAAAACATATGCATTCTGTTAGTTATTTTGAACAATAATGAAAAAATTCAGTTGGTTTGAATCACCTTCATGTACTCACATAGATCATCCAAGCAGCATAACGCTCTTTGAGATTATACAGCACAGCGGGCTCATGTAGGAAAGTCAGCATGGCCATGTCTTCAATTTTGTCAAACTTTGGAGGATTCTGTTGCAGAACCTGGCTGTCCTTAACAGTCAATGTCTAAAAAAAATTACGGTGTTCAGAATATTACTTACTTGACATAAAGAAACTTTCTGAAAAGTGTTTAACTATTCCGAAAATATATATATATGTAATATATGACATATATAGAAGCAGCCATATTGGAAATCCTGTAATCTTCATAGCAGTAAAGAAGCCAATCATTTTTTTATTGATTTTTTTCATTGCTTTAGTTTGGTATTTTAATACAGTTATACAGTTTATTTTTATGCTTAAAAAACCTCAAGCTTTCCATTTTCATTTAATAATTAGAGATTTGAAAGCAACTTGTATTTATGTAATATGCATTTATCCATCCATATAGAAATATAAAAGATACATTGTTTTTAAACTGACCTTCCCTGATTCAGTCTCTACAGTCACTTTATCTCCTTCGCGACTGGTAACTGTGGCCTTAACAAACTCCTCCACAGGATCAGGCACAAAACATTCTTTCTTCATGTCAAAAAGACGAGTCTGTGCCTCTAAACGTTCCTTTTCAGACTTCCGCAGGTAAGGGCCTGCCACCCCGAACACTGACATCTCAGCATCCCCCATACTTATTCTAAGAAAATGTCAAATTGATAACAGTGATTAATGTATCATAAAATAAATAATAAATATTGTATTAAATATTGTAATAAATAAATAAATATATTGCAACAATATTTCAGTGACCATTGCAAATGCATCTGCACTGCAGGTTTCATTCGAGCAGAATTGTACTTACTGATTTATGCCTTACTGGATACAGAGAATGGTTAAAATTCCAGAGGTTTGTTGGTAAAGCTAAAATGTAAGAAAAACAAAAAGAGAAAAGGTCAAGCCAATTCACAGTTTTGCAATGCATCACACATAATAAACATGTATAGGCATGTTGAATTAGTAGACATCTAGAAGCATTGTAAGAACATAGAGTGAAATGTGAAAAATAAGAGGTCTGTGGTAAACACTGGGAAAACTCACACAATAGCAGGTGCAACAGCTGTAGTTTATTGCACTAACAACTGGGCAAGAACTGAGATCTAATTTATAGCCTCTACCACTCCAATGCTATGAGGTCACACGTGTCCTATGAGTATTCCCAGAGTGCGCACCCCCCCCCCCCCCCCCCCCCCCCCCCCCCCCCCCCCCCCCCCACACACATTTAAACACTTAGTACATCACCTTTAAGTGTTTGCATTGACAGGCAGGAATGCTGCATGTCTGTTTTATGCCACATTAGCACATGCTGCCAGTCTCTAATTCTCTGGCCCTAACCTTGTCACTGCCTTATTTTTTATCAGATCTATTGCTACAAGTTACAAAATTAGACATACACTGCTAGTTACTTATGTATACAGTACTGTGCAAAAGTCTTAGGCACAGGCAAAGAAATGCTGTAAAAAATAATGAAATTAAATGTTTCTACATAAAAAAAAAATACTATAAAGAGCAGTAAACAGTAATAAATGAAACAAAGTCAATATTTGGTGTGACGATCCTTCGTTTTTTTTTTTTTTTTTTTTTTTTTTTAAATAGTAGTCTCAGGCACAATTTGTGCAGTTTTATAAGGAAATTAGCTGTAAATTTTACTGAGCATCTTGCAGAACCAGCCACAGTTCTTTTGGAGACTTTGACTGTCACACTTGCTTCTTATTTTTGCAGCAAAACCCAGCAGCCTTCATAATGTTTTTTGTCTGAAAAGTGGTCGCTTATGTAATATGCTGCTTTCTTTACTGACATACAAACATTTTTCTGTAACATTTAATTTTGTGCTGGAAAACTAATGTTTGGAAATCTAAAATGTTTTTGTACTGAATCAATAATGTAAAAGTCATAAAATAAAAATCTATAACAAAGTTTGTACTAAAAAAAAAAATAGGGTGCCTAAGACTTTTGCACAATACTGTACTTGTTTTCTATTATTTTTCATATAGTCTATTTTGAGAAATTAGAGCAAAATACTGTACATTACACTATACAAAACATGAGCTGTGCCCAAGAAACTGTCTGTAATTCTTAGATTGAATTCTTGGATAAAAAACTATTAATAAACTGTACATCACTGGGTACATCATAATATCCTTATTGGCATTTCAGAAAACCATGAATGCTGCCTGGGTGTCTGGATATAGACCTATTAACAATAAACCATACAATTCATTCAGAATAAACCAGTCGTCTACCAGTTGATTCTTGTTCTGAATAGCCTAAAAGGAACCTGGGGCTACTCATCAGATCAGAGGGAAGGCGTTGGCAAATCAGTCAACTAGAACCAAGGTGAACGTATTGCCCCAGGACATGGGAACACCTGTAATGAAGTCCAGGGACACATGGGACCATGGTGCTGTGGTGGGGACATATAACTTGCCTGGGGGACCACCTCCTGTGTTGGGCTCCTGCCATAAAGCTTCTCTGATGGTGGTCTGTAGGGCCCAGCACAGCATAGCCACAATTCAAGGGGTTGGGATTAGAGTCTCTAGCTCCAGTTCTGGATCTGAGAGAGCCCAATGGTGAGAGAGAGCATCAGGCTTATCTTTCCTTGAATCTGGCCTGACCTGATTCTTGGCAAGTGAGTTTTCCTGAACGGCCACTCTAACTGCGCCGCTGCCACCCTCTGCCTTCAGAAAGGCTCTGACAAGTTTAAAACAAGGTAATTAGCCTCCAACGGGACACCATCCACTGTGTTATGATGCACTGCAATTGCCACCACATACGCCTGCAATGTAAATGGAGACATTCTGCTTTCTAGTATTCACTGTAGGAAAGCCAATAGAAACTGCGCAGTGCACTGGATCCAGATGATGGAGTACACATCATTTCCAGAACAGTTTCCACCAGACAGCATACAAAGCCAGTGTACTAGGGGCTCTTGTTTTTAGGAATGTCTCCTGGACTACTGGGTGCAGTTCTCCACCTGCTCTTCACCCCAAGGGACCAAACATGCAGGCGCAGGTAACCTGGCCCAGGGTGCAAAATCATTCTGTCCATTTGGAACAACCAGAGTTGAACATTGTCGTTCAACTGTCAGTTCCCTGTCTTTCGACTATATGACTATATTAGAAGACTCTGCTGAAGCATCTGCTATATATGGCTGCAGTTCTAGGACCAGTGATTTCATTTCAGACACATCTGACAAGGCTTACAAGCTAACAATGGCCCCAAATACTTCAATATACACTCATCACAGCCTGAAGAGATGAAAGGAGATGATAGAAGCCTATCACCATTTTTAGAGGACAGGTTACCTGTAGCTCAGTCTATAGTCACAAGTTGTTATGCAGATGGCTACAAGTTGTATTAACTGTAGTGTTAGTGAAATGTGTCAGCTTTATAAAGTATTAATTCCTCAGGGAGTGTGGAATCATTTTGACTAAATGTAAACTTGTTCAAATTGGTGTGACTCAAAATGATTTAATTGATTGATTGATTTGTACATTCATCTTCATTCCCCCAACTGCACCCCAACCCGGCTAATAGATTTAAGATTTTTCCGTTGTATACCTCATGTTAAAAATACTTTTAGGTGTATACCCTACCTGACATCTGAAGATATGTAGGCTTTACTGCACTACATATTGAGAAAAGGTGTAGCCAGTCTTGAAAATTATTAATGATTGAAAATATAAATTCAAACAGAAATAGAAAAGTCTAATGACTGAATGAATGTATATTATTATTTAAAACACTACAAAAATGGTAATTAGCAACTCAAGTAATAGGTATTAAAAATATATAAGTAGTTGAAGTCTACTTTGTTTTGATGCCCTTTAATAGGGGTAATATAAGAAAAAATATTTAAACTCTGCATTGTACATTACTATATCTTAGGAATACTATACTGAACCAAGAAATCAAGATGATCTTGCTCAATTTTTTTAATACACACACTGACAGCTGTGTGTTACCTTAAAAGTCCACAGTGTGAGGCATGCAGGGACGTGGTTGCACTTAGGAGTGTTGATGGTTTTCATCACCTTATCACAGTGAGGTCTCCATTGCACTGGACTCCAATATTAGCTCCTCTCAAAGAGTCTTTTCAACACTTTTGTTCCTCTACATTGCACAGTGGTGATGGAATGAAAATGTTCTGGGCAAATCATACAAGCCTTATAATGAAATGCCATTTAAAGGACCCCATTTTGACTCACAGCAGTGTGTTCCAGCTTCATAGCACATTCTGATTCATGTTCAGCAAACCCTTCTTTATGAAATGTATCAAACCCAAAAAGTGTCTTTATTAACAGAATCTTTCTACTTGCATCTTTCATATTCACACACAGATTTAATACAGCAAGTGAATTCTATTCTCACAAACATGAAAATGGCTAGATCTATAACTAATTCAATTTAATTTAACCCTTGGTTAGCAAAATGTTACTGAAATTGGTGTACCTTTTCAGTAAATGGGACAGCATGCCAACATTAAGTGAAGTGAAGTGTAGCCAAGTATGGTGACCCATACTCGGAATTTGTGCTCTGCATTTAACCCATCCAAGTGCACACACACAGTAGTGAACACACACCCGGAGCAGTGGGCAGCCTTTTTTGCGGCGCCTGGGGAGCAGTTGGGGGTTCGGTGCCTTGCTCAAGGGCCTCACCTCAGTCGTGGTATTGAGGGTGGGAGAGAGCGCTGGTCATTCACTCCCCCCACCTACAATCCCTGCCGGACTTGAGACTCGAACCCACGACCTTCAGGTTCACCTTTAGATTACAAGTCCGAGACTCTAACCATTAGGCCATGACTGCCTAAAGGCAGATGCGTAATACCATCTAATATTACAAGAAAATCTAAGCAGTTAAAAAATAGAAAAAACTTCTAGCAGGGCTCTTATCTGAAATGTAAGGGAAAGGATGACCCAAACAAAGAATGTTTGCAAGTGTAACTGTGAAATCCTCCTTAATCCCATTCATAAATTGACAATGGTGTATTAAAGCATCTTCAGGAGCTGAAGAGACTTTTACAAAATTACCAAGAATACAAAAACAAATTTAAAATAAGAATACAAAAGAAATATATCAGTAAGGATATAACTCATTCAACTCAATGAAAGACATCTAAATAGAAACTTATGCTATTCTCACCTGGAATTCTGTAATTAGACTAAATTTTATCAGTAAATTTTGTAGTAGCCAATTATGTGTATAGTACTCTTGCATTAAGCTACTGAATTGCTCTGTTATACTTTATCTGTAACAGATATAGCCATGATTGCAGTAGAGTATGAGTGGTTGTCTGGTATGGTAAACAGGCATTTTGATGAGGAATAATGTACTTTGAGAACGACTGGTCTGTTTTGAGACAATAGAAGTCTGTTCTGCGGTTATCATTAAATTATTGTAATTGGATAAATTCATATATTATAAAAAATATTATTGTTATGAAATTGTTCAAATGTTGAACCTTTACCAAATATTTCATAATAGTGAACTGGCATTATTCACTAGTTATAGATTCGCAAAGTATATATAAAATTTGGCAAAGGTCTAGCTCCTGTGTATATGTGCAAGTGAAATTAGTGGCCTGAAGTGGCTTCTTAACAAGGGCATGCCATGTGTCAGTTTATCTATATCAGTAGTCAAGTGGGTGGATATAGAAACTGTTCACTTCTAGCAACTGTCTGGCTTTCAGCAGTCTGAAGGAAAAGCAAGTGACCCATCAGTGCTAAATAAAGGTGTTTGCTCTTTTAAGCCTATCATCCCAAAGGATGTGGTTAAAGAAGGTTGGTAAAAACAGCCCCTGTTAACTGCTCTGATACTCAGGAAGTGTAATAATGTACCTTTAATTAGCCTACACATTGTCAAGAATTACAGTTCAGAAATCGGGGCCTGCCATAATTCCCTCACTGTTACTGGTTACATGGCAAACCTATAGAAGTTCAATGAGAGGGTGGTCACCATTATATAGCACCAGACATTGCATCCAATTAAACAAATCTCTCCACCACATGGGACTGACAGATACGACAGATGCTTTGTGCTAGACAGAAAGGTGTAAATAAATGGCTACTGCAGGTCACAATCACATCATACGTCCTTCATTTTCCTGCATCACAGTTACATGTAGACTGAAAGTGAATTCTGTTTTAACATGTAGTTATCCGAGTGGTCATAACTTGCCTTTGTAAATGCTATATTTGATAAAAATATAATATTTCTTTAACAGGGTGAACATAAGGAATATTATAGGTTATTGTACAATTAAACATGTCCTTTTCTATTTAAAGATCATATGAATATAATATTGCATCCAGAAAAAGAAGATCTTGCTCAAAATTCCACAGTGTGAGGTATGCAATGACGTGGTTGCACTTTAGACTGTTGATGATTTTCATCACTTTATCATAGTGAGGTTTCTACTGCACTCAGAACCAATACCCCAGATAACAAAAATGTCTGAGCCGAGTCTGGTTTACATTTGGGTCTCCTGGTTTAGTTCTGGTATTGGTAAGTGGTATGCTGAATTTATGCTGAATTCAGCCTGAAAAGTCCAATTGGCTAAAGGCTGGCATGAATCCAGTTCACTCAATGGGGAAAAAAGGTGCCAGCAGACTTCAGTCCACCAGGATGATTTCTCACGTGAATCTGGTTAACCCAAAAGGAAGAGAAAAACGGCACCATCTTATTCAACTTGGTCCCTCACAGTTTCAGGAAAACCCAAGCAGTTACTGTGTAACTATGCAGTTGTATGTAAGTGTGTGTTCTATGCCTTCTTTGAGTTTAATAGGGAAGAAACATTCATGTGAAAAAATTAGGACACTCCATTAAATATCCAGTTCTTTATTAAGAAATGTCAACATGTCAATTTCTGGTCTTGTTTAAATTTGTACTTGTAGATGAAAGTGATGTAATTGCAAAACAACAAAAATCACTTTGTTTTCACTTATTAAACAAAAGAAATCAACAAAAATGAGTATTTCAACAGAGGAAAAAGTTAGGACACCCTATGCCCTAATAGCTAGTGTTTCCCCCTTTGGCTGAAATAACCTCAATGAGACGTTTCTTGTAGCCATCTACCAGTTTCTGACATCGACTGGTCATTAACTTAGCTGTAAGTTTTACTGAGCATCTTGCAGAACCAGCCACAGTTCTTCTGGAGACTTTGACTGTCACACTTGCTTCTTATCTTTGCAGCAAAACCCAGCAGCCTTCATTATGTTTTTTGGTCTGAAAAGTGGTCTCTTACGTAATATGCTGCTTTCTTTACTGACATACAAACATTTTTCTGTAACATTTAATTCTGTAAATGTTAATTTTGTGATGGAAAACTAATGTTTGGAAATCTTAAATGTTTTTGTAGTGAATCAATAATGTAGAAGTCATATATATCTATATATATATATATATATATATATATATTGATTAAAAAATTAAGGGCCAGTTTTAATGTTACCTTTATTGATGGCTCAAATTGAATTCTGCAGCATTTTGGGGAATGCTGCCTATCTTGAAGTGATTTTATATTAATGTTTTGTATTATTTTTGTAAGTAAAATTTATTACAATTTCTTGAAAGCAGTTGCACTTTGTAACACCTTGGGAAGAAAATAAATGCATTTTGTTTCTAAAAATATGCTTGTGATTATTTAATAGTATTCCACTTACACTCATACAGCAAATAGTTAAATTAATAAGGTAAATAAATCAATAACAAATCTGTTCACCTTACATAATGAACTTTTATAAATTTAACATAACATTATTAAGTAAATTGCACATATAATTAATATGTAACAGTGACAAATTCAAATGATTTGTATTTACTCTAAGACATTTTGTCAGCTTTATATATATATATATATATATATATATATATATATATATATATATATATATATAATGATCACACCGCAATATTACATAATCATTTTTTTACTGAAATGATGACTATAAGTGCTACATCAGTAAAGTCATAATGTGGCTGACTGAAATACAGACTAATAATTAGAGTTAATTATTGTTGAAGAAAAATGAAGTATAACAA
>CM040474.1:7752231-7769655 GCA_022758105.1 Pangasianodon gigas
TATATATATATATATATATATATAAAAACAAGAATCTATATATACATCGATATATGTATGTATGTCGATCAGCCATAACATTAAAACCACTGACAGGTGACGTGAATAACATTAATTATCTCATTACAATGGCACCTGTCAAAGGGGTGGGATATATTAGACAGCAAGTGAACAGTCAGTTCTCGAAGTTGATGTGTTGGAAGCAGGAAAAACAGGTAGATCTGAGTGACTGACAAGGGCCAAATTGTGGTGGCTAGACAAGTGGTCAGACAATTAGGTCAGAGCATCTCCAAAACGGCAGGTCTTGTAGGGTGTTCCCGGCATGCAGTGGTTAATACCTACCAAAAGTACAACTCAGGTGTTTTTACTGTTATGTCTGATCGGTATATACATACATATATATATATATATATATATATATATATATATATATATATATATATATATATATATATATATACAAACACACACACACACACACACACGTACACATACAGTATACAACAGAAGTGAGTACACCCCTGTGCAATAGCACTTATATGTCAAATGATTCAAAATTGTTTTACCTCTCAATAATTACACTATTTCTAAGTTTATAAGTTCTACTCTACAAGTAGAGTATTTCCTCTTATGAACAATCAAAAACAAATACTTTAGAAAGCCTATATTGAAAATACAGGTCCCAAAGTAGAAAATTAAAAGTGAATACACCTGTGATTAATGACACACAAGTTAGAAAACCTGTGATCACTGAAACAAAATTGAGTACAACTACGATTTCCAAATGGCCTAATTGCGTGAACATAGTTATCAAATGACCTGTGAACACCAGAACTTTCTTAATTTTGGACCTATTGGCTGTGTCTATCTACAGGTCCGCATCATTACTCCACATGAAAAAGAATTGCCAGAGGAATTGAAAAAACCTGATTGTGAGGCTTCACAAAAATGGAAAAGGTTACTGTCAAAACATAGTTGCAGCAGTAATCAGGAGGTATAGAACAAGCCATAGTACAACTAATCAGAGACGCAGTGGCCGTCCTAAAATGACACCACAGACAGTGCACTACTTGCACAATCTAGCTCTGAAAAACAGATGGGCAAGTGCTTCAGACTTGGCAAAGGGGCTATCAGTGGAAATCAGGGTTCTTGTGACAGCTCAGACAGTGCAAAGGACATTGCATAACGTCAACCCCTTGCTTCCTCTTCGGCACAAAACTGCAAGATTAAACTTTGCAGTACATGAAAAGAAGCCTGATGACTACTGAGAGCATATTCTTTGGTCAGATGAGACCAAAGAAGCATGTTTGGCATGAACCTGGCCAGTACTACCAAAGTGAATGCATAGTCCCAACAATGAAGCACGGAGGTGGAAGTGTGATGATATGGGGCTGCATGAGTGCAAAAGGTGTTGGGGACATTTATAGATGGCACCATGAATGCCTGTGGATATACCAAAATACTGGCTGACAAGATGACTCCGAGTCTTCAGAAGCTTGGCAGAAGAGGAATATTCCAGCATGATAATGATCCAAAGCACACTGCCAGAATCATGCAAGAGTTTCTAAATTAGAAAAACGTGAAAACTATGACCTGGCCAAGTATGTTGCGTGACTTGAATCGAATGGAACATCTTTGGGGTATTTTAAAGAGAAAGGTAGAGCAACACAACCCCTCCAGCAAAGAGCAGCTAAAAAAACTGTCTCTGAAAAATGGCAGAACATCTCTCCAGAAATTTGTGCAACACTGGTATCCTCCATGCCGAGGAGGATTGAGTCTGTCACCAAAAAATAAAAGTATTAAATAAATAAAAGATTTGAATCTCAGTAATGAAAGGTGTACTGAATTCTGTTGCATTGAGCTCCTACTGTGGGGCCTGTATTTTTAATATAGTAAATCAAAACTGTTAGTTTTTAGTTTTAGTGATATAAGAGCAAATACCCTACTGTTCAAATCAGAAGTAATGCAATTACTGTAAATTACTGTAAGGTGATACAATTTTGAATCATTTGACATTTAAGTGATATTTCAAAGGGGTATACTCACTTCTGCAACTTCAGTTACTTACTTTACTTGTTCCATACTTTATTGTGTTGTGGATTTGATTCTGAATGGATGTAATTGCTGTTTCTACCAATCAATCTATGCTTAATCGCCTATAATAATGATGTGAAAACATTTTTTAGAGATTTTTGAAAATTAATTAAAAAACAAATTCTGAAATCTCTTATTCACCTAAGTATTTAGACCTTTCATTCAATACTTTGTAGAAGGCCCTTCTGCAGCAATTACAGCTACAAGTGATCTCGGATATGTCTCTACAAGCTTTGAACACATGGATTTGGACAGTTTATCCCATTCTTCATGGCAGATCCTCTCAAGCGCCGTCAGATTGGGTGGCTAGTGTCTGTGAATTACCATCTTCAGGTCTCTCCACAAATGCTCAGTGGGATTTAAGTCTGGGCTTTGGCTAGGCCACTCAAGGACATTCAAAGACTTACCCCGAAGCCACTCCAGTGCTGTTTTAGCTGTCATTGTCTTGTTAAAAGGTGAACCATCACCCCAGTCTGAGTTTGCGTGCGCTCTGGAAGAAGTTTTCTTCAAGGATGTTCCTGTATTTGACTGCATTCATCCATCCCTCAATTGCTATCGGTCTCCCTGTCCCTGCCGCTGAGAAGCACCCCTATAGCATGATACTGCCACCACCGTGTTTCACCATAGGGATGATATTAGCCAGGTGATGTGCAGTGCCTTTTTTCTCCACACATATTGCTTGCTGTTCTGCCCAAAGTGTTCAATTTTCATCTCATCAGACAAAGGAGTGGGTGTCTCTGAAAATTCAGTCCGAAGTCAGACCGTTTAATGCTCAGCGATATAAAGAAAAATGCAAGAGCTACATCATGTGACCTACAGGCCTCTATAAGCAAATTTAATGTTTATGTTCATGACAGCACAATCAGAAAAAGACTGAACAAGTATGACTTTCATGGAAGGGTGGCTAGGAAAAAGCCCATAGTTACTGCCTGACATTGCATGTGGAGTGTTCGCATTGTAAACAGGAAGTGGTATAGCACCGAGATCACCTTCGCAGCAGTATTCACACCTTCATTAGAGCTAAAGGTAAACACAGTGAGGCATGTACTCCTGTGTTTCTGTTTATTCACTTATAGTCTCTCCTTCAGTAGTTAAATTACATGGCAGGGGATGAGGCTTCTGATCTGTTTAGTCGGGAACAGAGATAAGGATTACATTTTGCAGAGGACTTATTTTATTTTGCTGTATGCAATGAATGTATCAGTAGTCAGCTGTACGGACCACTGAGGCTGTATGCAGCACAGTGACCTGATCAGTTTTCACCTGGGGTGGCTTACAGCTTTGTTCATTCCTGTGTTAAATATAATGCATGGTTGCCTGTCTTCACTCTCATATTAGTGTAAACACATTATAAACGATCAAATACACTGTACTAGCCCCATTAATTTTCCAGGGCCTGGACTACCCAATGCAGCATAAATATTTTTCTTTATAGATAGAAATTGCAGATAGGAATCCCAAAACAGCCATGGACTCACCTATTTGAATTTCATTTATTAATAAAATAATAAGCATTGCCAAAACACACCACCCTATCATGCATTAGTTTCCTATAACACTTATTTCGTTTTGAGATAACTCGCAATCTTGAAGCAACAACACATTTTCCTGAGATAATGAGTTTATTATGTGTTTTTTTTCAAGATCTCTATTTGTAATTTCTTAAATTGCTGCACAGGATGCTATTTCCAACTGTGATTTAGGTTTAGGTTAGCCTATACAAAGTAAATAAGGGTTACACTGAACTTAATTCATGTGTACATCATTTCCACGTGAATAAAATATATCACACCAACACAGTCTTTTGGGTATAATTGTGTTAAAATTATATATTTTATTAATGTGGAAATGAGGTATCCATGTTGACATGTAATGTAAATTTGGTGTAAGCCTTTTTTCAGTACTTTGTCATGCAGCCTAAGTACGGATGGATTAATTATATTGATATCACAGGTAAACAACTTTTTAATTAATAATTTGAGATCTCGAGAAAACAAATATAATTAACTCATCAACTTAGGAGAACAAAGTTTTGTTATCTTGAGAAAATTACACCATGATCACAAGAAACCATTTGTTATCATGTGATAATGACATTTTAAGATAACAAGAAAACAACTAAAAACTCATTTTTGTAGCAAAATGGACAAAATATTTAAAAAAATGTGAATCCATGACTGTTTAAGGCTTCCATACAAATGAGCTGTTTACATGCCCACTAAAATCCATTTACTTGTATTATAAACTGGAACTGAGGTTATGAACCCTTACTTATATTTTTCTTTTTCTTTGACAGTGCATAATGGAAAGCAGATTGGCCTACAGTGAGGGCCTACAATGGGGAAGGATTTTGCCCATTTGCATTGGCAAAAAGTACTACATGGTGAGTTTTGGGGATAGGGCAGAAGTAGAATTTGTCCCTGCTCTTTGGGTGCAGGGTGGTGTTTTATACAGTTCTGTGTTGTATACAGAAAGTATTTATAAACATGGCTTTTACTAATTTGGTCACAATTAATAGGTTAATTGCTTAACATTTAATCATTGTATTTTGCTAACAGAAAATTACAAGGAAACATGACAGAAGCTTCCACTTGCAAACGTATCTCCTGTCAGAAACTGAGAATAAGTCACTGCCACGAAAAAGGACAGTAAAATGTTTTTTTTTTTTTTTTGGTTTTCTGTAAATAAGCATTGCATTGCTTTAAAACAGTCCCAACTAGCAAGCTTTTATATTATTAAGTCTTTACATGAAGACTTTTCTCTTGTGGGGTCACGTAAACTCAACTCAACATTTTCTTTTAACTAATTTAAGTTCTAAACTTGTAGAACTTCTAGACTTCAACTTGTAGAAATATGTGTTTTTTTTTCTTTTTATTTTAGTCACCACTGTATACTCTCATGCACTTTATAATCTAAGATTAAATGTTTAGGATCTTGCTAGGTGCTTACACTGGGGCTTACTGGTAGTGCTGATATAAAGGACATCATCTGGCAAGTTTTAAGACAAACAGTAAAAAATGATTTGGCCAATGCAGCCAGTTGTTGAGGACTGAATGGGAAGACAGACTTTAAGAGCCTGCAGCTCAGGAGTGTCATAATTGCTAAGTGTAAAATTTGCCTTAATGGTACTATGAAAAAAATTAAAAGGCATTAATGTAAAAGGCAATTCTGTCCCTGATGCCGAACTGAATCAATTTGGATGTAACTGAATTAAATCAAACTGAATTGGACATAAAGCAAACCCATACTAGATCTGGCACAATGATTCTGGCCCAGTTTTGGCTATTTGGTGACTGGAATGTGGTGATTCTGGCTCAGTTGTGGTACAGATCTGGCTGTTTCCTGAGCATACAAGTTAAGTTCTGGGTGAGGTTTGGCCTGTTGTTGGCATTTCTGGCCATGACTTTAGCAAATACACTTTAGGCCAATTTTGGGCCGTAATTCCTTGCAGTATCTGGGCCAGAATTATTTTGCTGGGATTAGCTGCTCACTGGAGTCTTTTCAACACACTCTGTCCCTGTACATTGAATGGTAGAAGCCTGAGATCTGAGACACTGTACTAAATCTGTAAGATTTCTGATTATGACTTATTAGCAGTTCTTTCATTAAACCTGGACACATTTTGTACCCATATAATTTTTTTTATTTCAGTATTATTACCATGCCTGTGCATGATTATGTTGCTTATCCCATTTCTCTTTTCCCAGGAGAGTTCCCACAGGAGATAGGCCTCAGGCACATGTGAGCTAGGGGTGTAACACAATGCCACTATCTGTATCTGTATTTGTTTAGTGCTCCAAATACTCATATTTAAACCCGGACGCGAGTATGCTCTAGACCGGGTAGGTTTTTCTTTGTTTGTTTGTTTTGTTTTGTTTTATTTTGTTTTTTAAATGTGGACTTACCACTAAGCCCTGGTGTGACACCCTGGTCAGTAATAAAGGCAATGATGACTTGGTAGGCAGGCTTTGGAGAGTGCAACTTTTTAACCAGAGAGGTTTCCAGTGCTTCACTTACCAATTCAAATGTAAAAAACAAAGGCACAACATTTCTGCTCCGGTACAACTCAACTCAATATATTAATAATAGGCAGTTGCATAGGTAGCATGTGGGTGGGGAATTTTGTGCACGAGTCTTTGGAACGAGGCTAGGGCTCCAAACAAACCAAAAGGAAGAATGACAAATTGAGTGGAACAAAACAGACGTCATCTCACGGGACAAGTAGCGCACTGCATTGGGCATGCATCAGATTTAGACATAGTACTGAGCTTTTTAAATCTCTCACAAAAACAGACCGACCCTTGTTTTAGCAATACAACTGAATATGAATACATTTGTCCTAAATGAATACAAATACAGATATGAACAGTGGGTATAGTATTCTTTTATTTATTTTTAAGAAAGCTTGTCAAAAAGTTTCTGACAAGGTGTTTGCATTGGGACTGGGATCCTGCAGGACAAAACAAAAAAATGTGAGGTTTTTACTTTTATGTTGAACTTTAAAGGACAGCTCACCAAAGCTCATGAGGAGGGTTGCCAGATTTCAGCAAAAGTTAAGTGAAGTTAAGTGAAGTGACTTGTGGCCAAGTATGGTGACCCATACTCGGAATTTGTGCTCTGCATTTATGTAGTTGCATAAAATACAACTACAAATCAAAACTACACAGACTTGAAACTATCCCAAAATGTTTGGATATAGAAAAAGACAATTTACTTTTTTCTCTGTCCTTTCAGGAGGAAACAAGTTTAGAGTGATGCTCATTTCTGATTTGCAACATACATCTGCAATTTGTGACTATTAATGCGAAACCTGGCAACCCTGCTCTCAGGACATAGGACATCATTAACATAATGCTAATAGGAGATGTTTTGTTTTCAGTGGTTTGTCACAGTAGGCTGTCATTAACATTACCTTACTGAACTCCAAAATAAAGTCATATTTCTACCATATTTCTGTACAAACAAAAGAAATATGCTTTTATATGGACCTGTGAGCTAGCAAATTTTTGATCTATCGGGAATGAAATCGACTAAAGTAAATCTCATAAAATATTATTATATAGATATTGTTACCAAATATTTCTTGATTTGGGAAAGACATCACTGCTTTGAAACATACGCTCACTGTACACTTTATTAGGAATCCCTGTACACCTGGTCATGTATGCAGACAGGAAGAAAAAAAAACATATGAATCAAAACTAACATGTATTTATACTAAAGGTATACAAAAATGACCACAAAAGATTTAAAATTTAGTAGTTTTAAAATTTAGAAGCCCCCAAACGTAGTCTCCCATCACATTCTCTTTATATTGTCCTTGGTAGCGGCAATCAAAGTCCAATATATCCTGGTGGAAGCGCTTGCCTTGCTCCTCTGACCACACTCCCATTTTCTTGTTGAATTTATCAAGATGAGCATCAAGGATATGGATTTTGAGAGACATCCTGCAGCCAACTGTGCTGTAGTTCTTCACCAGAGTATCAACCAGCTCCACATAGTTTTCTGTTTTGTGATTACCCAGGAAGCCCTGATCCACTGTGATAAAGCTGTTCCAAGCCACTTTCTCCTTCCTAGTGAGCTTCTTGGGGAATTCCTTGCACTCCATGCTCTTCTTTATCTGACAAAGACACTGGCTTTGACTTTTGCCTCAGACAGCTTAGGAAAGAAGCTTTGAAGGTACATGAAGGCTGCCGACTCCTTATCTAGAGCTGTGACAAATTGCCTCGTAAGGCCCAATTTGAGGTGCAGCGGTGGCATCAGCACCTTCCAGGGGTCCACCAATGGCTCCCACTTGATGTTGTTCCTCCCCACAGCAAACTCAGTCTGCTGTGACAAGCCCCACCTTTGGAAGTGTGCCTTGGTGTCCCTGCTGTCTCAAAGCCAAAGATAGCAGGGAAACTTGTAAAACCTCCTTGGAGGCCCATCAGGAATGCCACCAGAAGTCTCTGATGACCTCCCAGCCATACTCATCATACTTCAAGGAGTCCAGCAATGTCCTGATGCTGTTGTAATCCTCTTTGACTTAGAAAAAACCAACATATTTTGAAATTTACCTGTTTTTTCTGACTTTATGTGAACGATAATAGGCAAATTTGCCTGTTTCTCAATGAAAACAGGTAAATTTTAAAATACCAATGTCCTAGATGTCACAAAAGCAAAGTTTGAGAGGAATAATAGTGATTTTCCATACTTTTGCAGTATAAGCAATTAGGAAATAACACTTAATACCCAGGTTCTTGAGTAGAAGGGTCACTCAGTGATCCCCAGCACACAGATCACATCATTTCATCATCACCAATAGGTACAAAAACCTTCTGTGACATGCAGAGCAATACATTTACAAAAGTGGAATGAGTCATGTATCAGTATAGTTTAGTGTAGCTTAGTGTTACAATAAATTAAAGATGTCTGTATTACCCATTTCAAACTAATATTTGTGAGGAAGTGAGTGTCGCTGTTCCGAGGACAAATCCAGTTATTACAGAAAAACCATACTCTGTGCGTGTCTTTTTATGTGACTGATATCTTTATTTTATGACAGGATGTTCATGTTCCCTCAGGCCAGGAGCAAACTTGCTTTCAGAAATTAAAGTATCAGGGACTAAGAGACATTTAAACCAGAAGTCAATACAATCTGCATATTGAATCCTAAACAAGTGAATACACAGAAGAACAACAAAGCTAATTAGCTTCCCCTTCCTTCTTAACAATGAACAATGCTAAGTGTGTTGTAGTATCTCATCACATACAACACAGAAAAACTGTTTTCTCACACGCTTGTCCAGAGTATCAGGAATGACAATTGATGATTTTTGGTTAATTTTTGTTTATTGTATTTGTGTGCTTTTAGGGAAACTCTAAAGTAAGAAGTAGAAATACAATTGCTTTGACAGCTTTACATTTAAAAATGGCACCATCGGAAATGCATTAGGAACAGATATGGCCAGCAACTTTGTTACTCTTTAGTTCATTGAGATGGTCTAGGGATATGTTTACATTATCTGAACAAAAGCTGGTGGTAAAAATGCAGTGAATAGATATGATTCCATTGTACACAGCTGGCCTTAAACACACTAATCAAGGCCACCAATATATTTAAACAACAAACAAACAAATCCTTATCTTAGCCACAGGAAAATTAAACTTCCAAAATTATATAATTAATATTAGATTAACACTACTTAATATTTGGTGTTAATGTCTTGACAGGACTGGATGATGATGGTATCAGCCTGGTATGGTATCAGATGGTAGAAAGCCTGGGCCCCTCACACGTGAAATCCTCTTCAATGTTATTGACATCACTCTTTGTTGTAATTAGAGCTTCCTCTGTTCCAGCAGCTGATCTCTTTAAAGAATGGATGAACTTTGATGGCTTCCCCCTGGCCATGGGACACCACACAACCAAGCCAAGTCTCTTCCTCAGGAATGCTTTGAGGATGCTGACCACCTTTCTGCTGAGCCTTGATGGGTAGCACAGCTTATCATAGAGGATGGACTCGAACAGCTTCTCACAGTTGTCAGTATCAAATGGCTTGTAGCCCATCATCATCTCATACATGATAACACCTAGGGCCTACCAATCCACTGACGTGCTGTATTCCTGTCTCCATATCATCTCAGGCACCATGTAGTTGGGTGTGCCACACAGTGTGGTGGTAATCATGCCATCTAGAATGACCTCTTTGCACATGCCAAAGTCAGCAAGCTTGCAGTGGCCATCTTCATCAAAGATGATGGTTTCAGGTTTGAGATCTCTATGAATGAACCTGTTGCAGTGGAGGAACATAAAAGCACAGGTGATCTCAGCAGCATAAAATCGGGAGCGGGGTTCAACGTGAGCGTGCAATGTGGTATGAAAGATCCCCTCAATTCACATATTCCATAGCAAAGCACAAATAATCACTGGTCTGGAAGCAGCAGAAAAGGTGCATCAGGTAGGAGTGTTTGCTGGCCAGAGCCAGGATGCATCTCTCCATAAGAGTGTAGTCCATTATATCGTATTTCATAATGGCATCTTTCTTCAGTTTCTTCAGAGCATACACCTCATCAGTGCCTCTGAGTTCAGCCAGAATAACTTTGCTGAATGAACCCTTTCCAAGCATGCTGAGGAAGTTGAAGTCCTCCAGGCTCTTTCTTTCAGGCTGTAGCTCCTCCTCCTCTCGGCTCTCCTCTGAACTGCCCTCATTCAGGGATGAACTTGGCTTTACTTCCTGCTCCATGTGATCAAGACGCAGTGTTTTTATGTCACTGTCACATGTGCTGGATTTGGAGAGAACTTCTTCAGGTTGTTTCAGAGGCTGAGCTTCTGCAGCTTCGCTGATCTTTTCCCCTCTCTCTACACTGCAATAGAAAAACAAGCACAGCACATTTATTACTTCTATACATTAAAACATTATTCATTGTTATTTCTTTGTCTGAGTGCACGCTGGTGGTGGATTTCTGATCCAACATTTCCAGACATGGGGACAGATGGACACATATGGGAAGGCACATGACTTGGTGTGACCGTACGGTGGCCCAGAAGGGCAAGGAACCTTAAAAAAAAAGTGTCAACTTTAAATAAAAGCTGCCAAAAAAACCAATTTTTTTTGGATTTTAGCTCAGCTTTCAACACGATCATCCCCCAGCAGCTAATAAACAAACTGAGACACCTGGGACTAAACTCCCCTCTCTGTAACTGGGTGCTGGACTTCTTGTCGGAAAGACCACAAAATGTACAGGTTGGCGGAAAAACATCTAAGACCGTCACACTAAGCACAGGGTCGCCACAAGGGTGCGTGCTCAGCCCGCTGCTCTTCACCCTGTTGACCCATGACTGTGTACCCAGTTACAGTACCAACCACATCGTCAAGTTTGCAGACGACACAACTGTAGTGGGTCTTATCACCAACAACAACGAGGCCAACTACAGGAGTGAGGTGAGCCGACTGGTCCAGTGGTGTAACGACAACAACCTCTTCCTCAACGTGGGGAAGACCAAAGAAATTGTCATTGACTTCAGAAGAGGACCTCCACTGCACCCTCCACTTACCATCAACGGTGCCCCAGTCGAGAGGGTGAACAGCACCAAGTTCCTAGGGGTGCATATCTCTGAGGACCTCTCCTGGGTGACGAACACCACATCGCTGGCCAAGAAAGCTCAGTCACGCCTCTACTTCCTTCGCAAACTGAGGAAAGCATGAGTCCCACCTCCTATCATGTGCTCCTTCTACCGGGGCACCATTGAGAGCATTCTCACCAGCTGCATCACTGTGTGGTACGGAGGCTGCAATGCCTCCTGTCGGAAGACTCTGCAACGCATAGTGAATGCAGCCAGCAAGATCATCGGAGTCTCTCTGCCCTCCCTTATGGATATCTTCCACACCTGCCTCACTAGCAGAGCCATCAGCATCGCAGCAGATGCTTCTCACCCGTCAAACCTCCACTTCAGCCTACTGCCTTCAGGGAGAAGGTACTGGAGCCTCCAGGCTCGTTCCACACGGCTTTCTAACAGCTTCATCCACCAGGCTGTCAGGATGCTGAACTCTGTCCATCTCCCCCCTCCCCCACCTACTTCTGAACTCTAATAATCTACAGCTCACCCCACACTACTTTCATTGCACATAAGTCACTTTATACTTCTGCAGAACTCTGCACACATGGACCTGTTTACAAACACATATTCAAAACGTTACATGTACAAACTACTTAAATCTGACACTGTTTGCACTTTTACACCTTATAGCCTTTTTGCACTACTGCCATACTGCTGCTATGCAAAAATACAAGCAATAAATGTATTGCATCTTACAATAGGACTATACCCAGAACTACTCAACGTTTACATTTATTGCTTGTATTTTTGCACCCTTGGGAGGATATCGGATATTGTATATTGTATATAAACTGACTTCACTGTTTACATTTACTCAGAGATATATTGAACGTTTACATTTATCTGCAGGTATATTTGCACCTTTGGACGTATATTTGTATATTTTACAGAATACACTGTTTACATTTACTTAGATGTACTGTATATTCATTCAGATGTTTACAATATATTTTTCACTCTGTTTATTTATATCTATTTATTATCAAGTACACTGCTGTTACTCTCATACAAAATCTGTTCTGTATTGCACTGACTGCATTGACCGTAAACACTTGATAAGAGAGAAGAGAAACGGTATTTCGATTCCTCTGTATGTATGCACATATGGTGGCATTGACAAATAAAGAACCTTGAACCTTGAAACCTTGAACCTTGAACCAAACAAACAAACAAACAAAAAAAACAGTGCTCTCTTTCTGGGATAAGTTAGAAGCTATATGCTAAAGCTAACTTGCAAGGCACTATGGGAGTGCGGCTAAGAAATTTAGAGAACTAGCTATGATAATACCACTGTCACTATATTAACATTAATAAGCTACAGTAAATTAAATACAACTAAATATTTTATACTGCTACATGTGTCTTTGGATCACGATTAACTAAGGGCTAACCATAGAGTGACGGCAATATGAGCTCACAATGTTTCAAAAATTAACTTTCAATTTTCTGAAGCTACAGCTAATCATGTAAACTGCACCTGGGACCACCTACAAATTGTGCTCCACATGAAGCACAGGTTTTTCAATTGACAGAAATCGATTTGACAAAAATGAAGTAAAACTCAGTCTGATTAAAATGTAAGTGGATTAACAAAAACAAGTAGTACCCATCCCATTTGTTATGATCAGATTTGATTAAAACAGTATACTGTATAAAAATGATAAAATATGATGATAAAATGAGCTGTCAGTCATTTATCACCATGTTCTGTCCTTCAGCATTTATCATGCATACCACAAAAGTGCTCGAGATAAATCATGAACGAGGCTGACCAAAATGATGGTTTAATTAAATGACACTGAGGCAGAGGTGAGGCTAGGAGGTGATTTTGACCTTTTTTAGTTCCAAATGCTTATTCATGGGTAGTTAACATGACACACATACAAGATAGCTCATGTATATTCATGTCAAGTAAAATTTTTACGCAGTCATTGCTCTTTACTCACGATCATAAGTGGTCAAAGAATTCATCATTACGATGACTATTTCTATTTTATCTGCATAAAATTATTTATTTCTTTATCTGCTCCCAACAAAGTTCCTGCTGGTCAAAGTTCAGTGAATTTAATGGAAAATGTAATCAGCCACACTTCTAATATCTTTAACTTTCCACTTTTGGCACAATCTTCCCTCAAATATGGTTGTATGTCTTTATTTACCTTTCCACAGTGATGGCCTGCACTTCATCATCTACTCCCAGCTTCACTTTGTTCTTCTTTTTGTTCAGTTTTATTCACATAATCACAACATAGCTAGGCACAAGTTTTACTAAGGTATTATATTGTAAGAAATTTCAAACACACTGCAGAGAAAAGTAGTGTCCGCTCCTTATCAAGATTTGTGACCAATAAGTGCAGTTTTCTTTTCCAATTTCCTCTAAAGTAATTAATTTTTAATACAAATATAAGATCAAATCTTATATTTGTATTAAAATTGTATTATATCAGCAGAACAATTTCCCAGCTGTAAAGATGCTTTTTATTGTGGGAAAAAATCTCTACAGTCATTTCCTTTCAGGAAACTTTCAGCATAAATGTCTTTAAACTCATTAAGCAGTGCAAGTTGTTTAGCTCAACTGGATTCATCTTTGCTCAAAACTCCCAATATTACAGTGTCCTCCAGAATTATTGGCACCCTTCATAAAAAAATAAGCAAAAATTATCTAAAAGAATAAACATATGAAATAAATGATATTTTGAGTTCAAACATACACTGTCATTATATAGTTTTATTTGAACTTTTTGTAAGTAGAGCAATTAAAGAAAAACTCTAATTTTATGAGCAATGAATATCTTGTGACACCTGCCCTGGACAGAACAACAACACTGAGTCTTTTCCTGTAATGTCTAACAGTTTTGGAGACTTGTTCCAATCTGCCATGCAGAATATTTTAAGCTCCTTTATATGCTTAGGTTTGTGTTTGTAAGAAAGGCTCTCACAAATAACAAAATAACCGCTTATGCGCATCTTAGGCGCATATTGATGCGCTCTAACGCAGCCTGAGCGCTCGGGCCGCCAGAGCGAGCAGCGCCTGTTGTTTATGTGCCGAGTTGCTCACGGATGTAGCCGCAAGTGCGTGACAGTCTTACCCTTCATTTTAGAGTTATTATTATATTGTGTGCGTCACTGCCAAATAATAAGTTCCCCTCAATTTATCTGATAGTTAATTCTAGATATTTAGGTTTATGTGAGCCATATCGTTATGTATCGCTAGTATTTGGTTGAGTTCAGTTATGCTATTCTAACATGGTATTTGTCATTATACTCATTGGTTATCTACAGTTTTTATTTCAAACCAAGATATTATGTATATACGTGTGGAAATGTACAGCATGTATATCTTGGATTATTGTTGTGTTATTCGGTAGAAGATGTAACATGTAACCCTCTCGGCCAGTCACGTGACTATACACGTGACAGTAACTTCAGTTCAGTGCTTAAGTATTATAAAATGCAGATTTTTATTACATAGATTTTCGTATGGATATTTAGATAACCTGTCTATGTGTAATTATCTTTCAAGAGCTGTTATTTATATTCGCTGTTCATGTCTGTTTCGGAACCACACCCATACCTACCAGTTCTTTCAATGTAACAGTCTTGTTTGAGGATTGTTTGCCCCAGGCTACTACACCGGGTTAATGAATTACCTCAGGCTCAGGCCTCAGCCTGGTTCCTGTGCTGTAAAAGACACGCGAGTCATCAGCATATTAAAACAGATCCAGCAGTAGGCTTATAATACACTCCTTAACATCAATCCTCTCAACAGTGTTTATGGACATCCCTTTTCAGTTCAGACCACGGCTTTTCAGTTGGGTTTAATTCAGACAAAACATTGATTTTGTGTTTCTTTACACATTTCTGTGTTGATTTGGAAGTGTTTGGCCTGAAAAAAAAAAAGTTTTCTCTCAAATTACTTTTACTATTAGTGCTACTACTTTAAATAATAAAGAAAATACTTTTTATTTCATAAAATATTCCTAATGAGAATTGTATATTTATTTATTTATTAACTGTTTATTTAATAATTGGCTGGGGGGCACAGTGGCTTCATGGTTAGCAAATTTGCCTCGCACCTCTGGGGTTGGAGGTTCAATTCCCTCCTCCACCCTGTGTGTGTGGAGTTTGCATGTTCTCCCTGTGCCTTGGGGAGTTTCCTCCAGGCACTTCAGTTTCCTCCCCCAGTCCAAAGACATGCGCTGTAGTCTGATTGGCATTTCCAAATTGTCCAATGGGTTGGCACCCTGTCCAGCGTGTCCCCTTCCTTGTGCCCCGTGTTCCCTGGGATAGGCTCCAGGCTCCCCTCTGACCTTTTCAGTTGGGTTTAATTCCTGAAACTGAAATGGTCATTGCAAAACAATGATTTTGTGTTTCTTTAATGCTACTAAGTTTTTAAATAACAAATAAAATAATTTTTTTCCCCCAGTGAGAACCATTACTTAATAGTTTTTTTGTTTGTTTTTTTTTTGGAAAATGTATTTATTATGTGTAATGTACTGTATATTTTATACACTGTTTCCCTGTATTATCAAGGGTGCCAATAATTCTGGTAGGCACTGTATATTTGGCATATAAATAAAGTGTCCCATGTCTGGAAAAGTGTAGAAAGTAGATCATTAAAAAAATCAAAGCATCTCCACTATGACTGGGATACATTCCCACAGAGGTCTGGAAAGCTGCATTTGGAAATATTAATCAGCACACACGACTCTAAAGCTAAAAGAAAAACCATAAAGGTGGTCTTTTAATCAGAATAGTCAAGAAATCACACTACATAAGAGTTGTGATCTCTTGAATAAATTAAGGCAATTATTAATTATATTTTACATTTTCAAAAATTGTTTGGATTTGGAGCAGTTAAACAGTTTGCTCAGATGTATTCAGCTGAACTGTGTGACCTGAAGTTGATATTTTTTCTGGTGAACTGGTTCCTCTTTTGAACCATTCTGAAGGACTATGTAGCAGCTGGAATACTTCATTAATTTATTAACCACTTATTTTCTCCCAAATGTCTTAGTCAGTTGCCACTTGATAGCTAAGTCTTGTCATATAGCAGCTATCAGTCTGAGAGGGTGAAGGGAAAGGTGACACCAGCCACAGCATCTTTTACAGGGTTAGAATGTATTTGAATACTTATACTTTATTACTATACTTAATCATTATAGGAGATTTCATGTCCAGGTACAATTTTGCTCCAAACATTGGGCCTTATTTATCAAGCTGGACATGAACTGATTTATTTAAAAATTTATTTAAAAAATCATTTGTAGTAGCATTTACACAAAAAATTTGGTATTCATGATCCCATAATTTTAGAAAAATGTTCGTATCCTACTCGTGCTCCTGAGTGTGTGCAAATTTACGCATTTAAGACTAACTAATGTAAACCTCCTGATAGACTTTAAATAAAATTATTTGCATGGATTATTTCACTCTTATATCTGGAATATACTGTCGAGTTTAAAGTGCTTATTTTTTTTAGCATTTAGCAGATGCCCTTATCCAGAGTGACTTATAGAAGAGCTTTGGAGACTCTATAAAAACATATTTTATTAAACCTAGTCATTTTATTTTATTGTCATTAATTAAAGAATATGAAAAATCAAGAAAGCGAACCAACACAAACCCACAAATTAAGACAAATAAAACTAGTCATTCAATTTTGTTGAAAGAAATGGTGTCTTATAAACACAGAGTGGGATGGCCTGTCTGTGCATAGCTGTAAGCTATAAACAAATGCCACACCTGACAGAAGATTTAGCGCTCACTGTGCTTATGAAGGAAAAGATGTTTAAAGAATGGTATGGTTTTTTTCAGAGGATGAAAGCTGGCTTATAAATCGGTTCCATTTGCCACAGCATCTTCTTTTAAGGCTGTTCAACACTTCCAGCACGTCAGCTGAGACCATTAAAACAATTTTAAAATAGCAGTTTCCCTATGTGATATGCTTGGTGTGCGTGACAACCTGGGTACAGTGTAGATCTTTTTCTTTTTTTTTCCTCGTTTTCATGTCACCTCACTTAATTCACACCTACAGTTGAGGACAAAATTATTAGCCCCCCTATGAAATTTTAAGTTTCCTCAAGATATTCCCAAGTACCTATTTAACAGAGCAAGGAATTTTTAACACAGCATTTCTGAACATACTATTTTTCGTTAGAAGGACCAAAATATTTATATTTGCACACCAAAACATTGTTATGTAAGAAAAAGCTAAAATGACCAGGGAC
>CM040474.1:7769755-7808199 GCA_022758105.1 Pangasianodon gigas
TGACCCTGGTAGTTTTTGTGTTTTGTGTAATATTTTCATTTCTGTGTGGAATATAAAATAATGTAAGCATCCAAAATAAAACTAGGATGTCTAAAAAAGCTGTGTTAATTTTTTTTTGCTCTGGTTAAAAGCACTTTTGAAATACTTTTAAAACAATGACTATTTTGTAGGGGGGCTAATAATTTTGTCCTCAACTGTAATTCACCTTTTCTGTAATTTGCCTCTAGATTCTTTTTCAGGTGCTGTTACACTGCTAAATATTTTCATTGGCATAGAAGTGGCACAAAATAACTTCCACTTGTGTCTATCTGCCTTTTTGTTTCAGCATTTAGTAGTCATTTCATGTTTCTAGCCTTCTTGACTTTTTATGGAGTTTTGTGGGCATCATTAAATGCAAATGAGCTGTGTCTGGAATGTGCACGTTAGGGGTGATCAGTATACATGCTAATACGAGGAAAATCTGTATTTCCAAAACTTTTATAAATCTGGCAGAAAAATTTAGTTTGGTTTATCTTACACAAACATTTACACACAACTTTACTAAAAGATTGATAAATGAGGCCCTATGTACATATAGGCACAAACATGGTCCTTAAGGTACTATGACTTATTTTAAACAAGATTTGAAGGTACATTACATTCTTTTTCAGATGAATGATTCAGTATGTATGTATAAAAGAATTTATCCTATAAAATCAGATCTACACTTTTTTTCTCCTCCTGCATTAGATCTCCAGTACTACATGTTGTCACCTTGCTATTCCTGAGGTTTGAGTGTAGCTATCTTGCTGCACCTATCCGTCTGTCAATCTCCCACTCCACTCTACCCTCACTCGTGAACAAGACCCCGAGATACTTAAACTCCTCTGCTTGAGGCAGTATCTCATTTCCGACCTGAAGGGAACAACCCACCCTTTTCTGGCTGAGAACCATGGCCTCAGATTTGGAGGTGCTGACCCTCATCCTGGCCGCTTCACATTCAGCTACAAACTGCCCCAGAGCATGCTGGAGGTCACTCCCAAATGAAGCCTACAGGATAACATCATCTGCAAATAACAAAGATGCGATCCTGAGGTCACCAAACTGGACCCCCTCCACCCCTTGGCTGCACCTAGAAATTCTGTCGTGACAATCATGAACAGAATCGGTGACAAAGAGGAGCCCTAGCGGAGCCCAATGCGCACCGCGAACAAGTCTGACCTGATGTTGGTAATACGGACCACACTCTTGCTCTGGTTATACAGGGACCTAATGGCCCGTAATAACAGGTCTGGTACCCCATACTCCCAAAGCACCCTCCACAGGATCCCACAAATGACAGAGTCATATGCCTTTTCCAACTCCACCAAACACATGTAGACTGGTTGGGCAAACTCCCAAGGGTGAAGAGCTGGTCCATTTCTAATCTTGTTTTCGGGAAAGAAAGGACTCAGCCCTCACAAAAGTTAAATGGTGAACAAAAATAAATGCTATAACAAAACTTTAATAGCATTCCTATGACAAAATCAGTAAGAACAAGTCAGAAAATCAGATAGAGAAACAGTTTCAGTGTGTGAGAAAATTGAAGGCTAGCGTAATACTATACAGCAGCAGTAGTGCATACACATTAACCCAAATTTGCACAGAACAGGATTCATCATATTGCACCAATATCCTCTCAGGCAGTATATTAAAGATGCCATGGGTAATTAATTTTTTCCTCTGTGTTTTAAACTTTGTTTCTCTAAGGATAATTTAAGCAGCATTAGAGATACACAGCAGGTTATCAACAATATAAAAGATCCACTGGTATGGTATAGATATTCACATAAAAATTTCTTTGCTACAGTAAAAACAAAATGCATTGTTTCGGTTAGGTTTAGGTTTCACACTGTTTGGATAAAAGTGTACTGGACACGTACATAATCCTCTAAAACCACTGTATTTCAGTGTAAATATCATTTTGCATTAGAAAACAAATGAAATTTTCTATGGGCACAGATACTCACTGAAATGGTGTTTAGGCTTTATAGGAATTTTCGTATAACCATGATTGTAGTCAACTGTACTTAATTCACATAAAGCATATCTGAGATCACCAATGGCCTGTGTTAGTGCATTGTTACAGCGTTTCTGCTATAGTAAAGTTATAAAGTTACTATGAATCTACTGAGCTCCATTAGACATAAGAGAGGGAACTGATTATTTCTTAGCTCTGTCATAGCGTTACAAAGGATTTGCTTGCTGAATGCTTGTGTGAGTAAACTCACTAGTCTCAGATACAGTCTATTAGTAGTAGTCTAAACTTTTCAGAAGAAGAAAATAAATATAAACATGTAACAATCCTTAAATAATTATGGTCAAATAAATTCCAGTGTTTAGAAACCCTCTTACTTTAAGTAGTCTCGTACGAACAGTAGAATTTTTCCATTGTATAAGGCACAGTAGATCCCATTTGGCATTCGGTGAGTCTGTGCTCCAATGTGTATTTCTTTTAAAGGCAGTGGAGCCCTACCGAACGTTACAATCCCTGAAATATCTATCTAAACTAAAATACTATTATTTGATTCTTGCTCCAGCATTCTGATCTCATTAATATATTGGGTAATTGTGAATTTAAAAATAGCAAGTAGCAGTAAATGCTTTAAAAATCATTCTTTTGGCAGTATGAACAACATGAATGAAACTATTTAGGGGAAGCCATATTCCTATATTTGCTTGTTTCAATTAAGTAATGGCTGTCACAATAATGTAATAACTCCTGGTTTTGTCAAAGAAACAATGAATGGGCTATACTTCTGATTTTTTTCAACTTTGTATACAAGTGAACACAATAAATTTGAGGCCCAAAAAAAAAAACAAACAAAAAAAAAAAACGAACCATAACTGGTGGCAGGTAAAAACTTATTCTTACAAACTGTTAGATTCCAAACTGCATGTTCATCTCTGTTTTAGCTTGCAGGCAGCAAGAAGTGCTGCTGTTTTAATAGTCATTTCTGGCTTTAAGTTGGAATGACAAGTAAGAATAATTTATAACTATTTCTTCAATAACAATTTCACTCAAGTTCGCTCTACAAGCCTTCAGAGTCATTATTTCTGTTTCCAGTTCCATGAAAAAACAAGTTCAGTTTTACTCCATGTGCCATTTCTTTTTTCTAATCTGTGGTCCCAGGACATTGTCATTGCATTTGCAGATAAAGAGTTATTTCAGCTGCAAGATGGTGGCATGACAATTTAAAAAAAAAAAGATCCATTCAGTAGTAAATCAAAAAGAAAACTACTTGTGATGCTTGTTCCTGTCAGTGTGCTTCTTACTGTGGAAGAATATTTTGAAATGTGGAAGATTGCTTTTTTTCATGTTGGGGTGAGCTGACAGTTGTCTTCTCCTTTGTTCCCTTTGTTAATCATGCACGTCCTTTTAAATCTCCATCAAAGTCAAGTTTCTCTCTCAAAGTCATGAAAATCCTTAAGATCAGCAGCTTTTTGTGCTAACTGCATTGAGTAAGTTGCATTTAACCATTTAATGGTATTCACAACTTTTTTTTTTTAATAAGACATAGTGTATAATTGGTTCAACCATGTGTTCAAGCTTTCTCCTAAACTTAGATCCTTGTTGGTATAAGGGTGTTAGGAGGGATGTGCCACATTGTGAGCCATCCAGTTTACTTTGGTGGTCCAGCTCTCTCTAAGAGCTTCATCAAACTTCTGCCGGAACTGTTTCAGCGCCTCTTCATCGGTCTTACCCAATGCAAGAGAGTCCTGTAACACACATACACACACGTGAAAACAAACAAACAAAAAAACATCCAGTAAGCCTTGTTGCCTTGTTCAGGAGAGAGGTCACAAGACAATGGCCAGACTGGTTTGAGCTGATAGGAAGTCTACAGTGAAAAAAATTTTAGTGCAGCGTTAGATTGGGCTTTTTTTTAGGATCTGAGGCTATAGTGGGCACAGGCTCAGCTGTAGAGTCTCTCTAGAGAGACACAGAGAATCTCTATGCTGACCTGTGACTTGATTTATGACAGTGTACCTTTAAGTACTGAATGTCCTTGACAGAGGTGAGTTCTGGTAACCCAGAAGTCAGCATCAGGGCAAAGAGGGTGATGAACAGATTTCCATTCTTCCTCAGAATCAAATAAGCATCCTCACAGTACTGCCTAAAACTACACACAAACAGATGACAAACACAGAGAGTAGGAGACATGACTGTGACCATACCAGAAAAGTTGATTTAATAAAGACAGACTGCATGTAGGTGTTAATGAGATGCTGTCAATGACTTGCCTGCCAAATTTCTCAGTGTTACCAGTTTTGCCCTGCTGAATGACATGAATGAAGTCATGTGTGAGAATGAATGGAACACGCTCTCTCTTGATTCCAAACTTTGATTTGAAGTTCCCCAAGATATGACCAAAGTCTATATGGAAGAGCTGATACGCACACAAACAAAAATGTCTTTGTGATTAAGTAGCATATAAAAAAAAATCTTTTATACTTGGAGCTTGTTCTGATACCTACCTGCCCTGTGCTTCGGACCATGATGTTGTCACTATGACGATCTCCGATGCCCAGAACATAGGTGGCGACACAATAACCAGCACAAGACAGTGTGAACTCCTCAATGGCTTTCTCTAGAGCTTCACTACAGATACAAAAGACACTCAGCTGTTTCATTCTATATATATTTTTTTGTAAATCACCTATATCAAATTTATGGGGGTTACATAGTGATTGTGAGATCAATAAGACTCGTGGCAGCATATAACAAAAGAAACGTTGTGCATTGGAATGCAACAAAATTAATTAAGCAAAATTTGCACCCCAACTACATCTCAGAAACTGCACATAAAGACCTGAAACTAGCCCAAACAATTTGTGCCAAATACTATTAGTGTTCACCGTGGCACACATTTCTGATTTACGGTTTTAAAAATATTCCAAAAAACAAAAAACAAAACACAAAAAAACTGGCAACCCTGCTGGTGTAAGCATGGAGAATTCACATTATATTTGCATTCAGCTGTTAGTTAGTTATGCTGTCAAAGTCATGCAGTGACTTTAAATTCTGTGCTCTCCACTTTTTCCACTGCCTTTCCCAACTGCGATGGTGTGTTAAAAGCACCAGCTAGTATGCTATTATATTGTCCATGAAAACAGCATGCTTAGGTGAAGCATGTGTGGGCTTGATTAGGTTTAAATGTTTATTACACCTCACATAATATAAGTGATATTTTATGATGAATAGCCCACTTTATTATGTATCCCTACAAATTTAATATTACTGCCTAAATGAGGTTTCCTCTCCTGCTTACTCTATTCAGTACATATACATGTTTGACACCACTAAAGAAGTTGTGCTAGGTGCAGATTTCTCATTTTCTCAGTTTTATAGTTGGGGAAAAAAACACACACCAAAGAATATAGATCATTTGGAAGCACTCAAATAAAAAAATAATAATTTTCTGTGAAGACAGTTTGAAGATTTTTTTTGCATGGAAACCTAATCATATCTATTTCTAGGGTATATATGATTTCAACTTGTTTGCTGTGTACTGAGAGAAGAACAGAATATGTTTGTCAAAGCTCACTTATAATGGAGGCTTAAGGAAGGCTACTATTTAACAAAAATGAACAAAACTATTACACTGTACAGGTATAAGCTTGTCTTACCCTGCACAGTGACCCTTGATTTCTTACCCAGGGTTTTTGTCCTTGAGCCAGCTAAGCAGAGCATCTTTGTTGAAGGCTGCAGCAGCTGCCATGTTGCTGCTATTTTTTTGGATGTTAGCTATGGTGTCCGCAGAGGACACAACCTCGATCAGCCCTGTGCGATCTCCTGTTGCCAAGCAACCATAAGGCACAATTCTGTGAGTGAAATATAAAATTGAAAGTTATTTGTTATATTAAAAAAAAAAAAGCATGTTAAACATGTTAAGACTTATTTAAGTGAATTAATACACAAAACAGAAATAGAACCTTCCCCAAATGTGGTGAACACTTTCAAATCAACAAATGTGTCTCATTTTTAATTTTAATATTTATTATGGGGAAGAAGGTGTGTGTGTTTGTTGCCCTGCAATGGACTGGAGTCCCATTCAGGGTGTGTGAAATGTTTTCCATTTATTTCAAAGTTATTTTTTTTAAGTATAACATTGCCTATGCTTTGGATTTCAAATGCATTTGTGTTTGCGACATGTATTTGTAAATCAGAAAAAGACATGTAATATTAGAGCAAAAGAAGAGAGCATGAAAAAGGTCGAGATGCAATGTGTTGATGGAATATGGAAGGTAATGTGATTGCCACTACCATTTGGCACAGTGCTTTGAAATGTAATCAGAAAACCATTTTCATTTTATTTTTCTACTCATTTATATGACTAAAAGCAGGAATACACATGCACTGAATACACTTGGCACTTCCATCCTGTGTGCTACCGAGAGCCTCCCCATGCTCACAAATTGCAAAAGGAAAAATGCATGCATGTATCTGTATCTAAATGTGTGATTTTGAGTTTTTCTATCTTGGATTTCCTCTCCGCAGGTAAGGTAGGATTCTAGTTCTTGTTTACTATCTACTTGTGTAGTATTTGGCACTGATTGACTTTATTATTGTTGATTTTAGTATTGTTTTAAAGTGTCTGTTGGTATAATGATAACTAGTTGCCTTAGGTGTGTAATCAAGAGTGGTTTCAGTGCTCCTTACGGTGTAAAATGTGGGCAAGGGATTATGGACATATATTTAAGGTTTACATCTGTAGACATTAGACATGAACCACTTCACTCTGTACTATGCTCCCTTCAAGCCGCTGGCACGGCTCGACCGGACCCACCATCTCTCAATATACAGGAAAAACATGCATTAAGACTCTTCTCTGTCCTTCACTTTCCCTGGCTGTGTCAGCTTAGTCAACAGACAGGTCAACAGCTGAGTCACTGACGGTCTTCAAATGAAGACTAAAAACCTACCTCTTCACCAAGCATTTAAATTAACACTTCTATTTAAAAAGAAATCTCTTGTCTTGTGTGTTTTCTTTTATGTTGTACTAACTTCCTTCAACAGCATTTTAGCTTGGTAGTACTCTTAGTCTCTGACCTAGTGAACTAGCATGTTTTTGTTAATGACTACAAAGCACTTCTGTATTTCACTCTGGATAAGCGCATCTGCCAAATGCTGTAAATGTAAATGTGTTACTATAGTCAAATTACTGAAACTATTAATACTGTTGAAAAATATTTATAGAATAAAGTAATACATTTGCTGTATAAGTAACCCTCTTAAAAACAAATTTTCAACTTTATCAAGTAATTCTGCAGTTTTCTCAAAGATAATAACTTTAGACATTGTCTAAAGACAATGATGTGTACACTACCTGAGGTCCAGGTTTGCTTCCTTCCACAGTATATCCATTATCCTTAGGATCTGCAGAGTCAGCATGTCCTGTCTGAGATCTGAGAATAAAACGCAATTGATTTCTTTAGTTGCCATTACCTGACTTTCTATGCACTTGAACATAATTATTTATGGCTCTGCCCCTCCCTTCAACATTCAAGTCCACCTCTCTTCCTCTTTATCCATATCCATCCCTCTTCACGGTCTCTCACCATCTCCATTCTTGAAGATGATTCCCAGCGTGTCTCCTACCAGCAGCTTGTTATTGTAAACAATCCATAGAGGTTTCATTTTAGAGTCCATGTACCTGCACTTCTCCACACTAAATGCAAGAGAGGAAATGAGAGATTTGTGGTTACAGTTTCTATCAGTGTGTAAATACAATACTCACTGGCCACTTTAATAGGAACACCAGTACCCCTGCTCATTCATGTAATTATCCAATCAGCCAATCATTTGGCAGCAGTGCAGTGCATGAAATCATGCAGATACAAGGTCATGCGCTTAAGATGGGTAAATTGTGGCCATGAAGAAATGCACATAGTCAGCAACAATATTCAAACAGGCTGCGGCAGTCAAGAGATGACTGATTGGTATTAACGGGCCCAAAGTGCCAAGAAAACATTCCCCACACCATTACAGCACCTCCACCAGGTTGTGTCCATGGATTCATGCTGTTGGTGCAAAATTCTGACCCTACCATCTGTGTGCCTCAGCAGAAATCGAGATTCATCAGACCAGGCTACGTTTTTCCAGCCTTCAAATGTCTAGTTTTGGTGAGCTTGTGCCCACTGCAGCCTCAGCTTTCCGTTCTTGGCTGATAGAACTTCAACCTGAGGTGGTCTTCTGCTGTTGTAGCCCATCTGCCTCAAGGTTTGATGTGTCTTGCATTCCAAGATGCTTTTCTGCTCACCACAGTTGTACAGAGTGGTTATCTGAGTTACTGTACCCTTTCTGTGAGCTTGAACCAGTCTGTCCATTCTCTGTTGGCCTCTCTCATCAACAAGGCATTTCCGTCCGCAGAGCTGCCGCTCACTGGATGCATTTTGTTTATTGCACAATTTGGAGTAAACTCAAGAGACTGCTGTGCATGAAAATCCCAGGAGATCAGCAGTTATACAAATACTCAAACCAGCCCGTCTGGCTCCAACAAACATGCCACTGTCAAAATCACTGAGATCACATTTGTTCCCCATTCTGATAGTTGATGTGAACATTACCCGAAGCTACTGGCCTGTATCTGCATGATTTTATGCACTGCACTGCTGCGACATGATTGGCTGATTAGATAATTGTATGAATGAGTAGGTGTGCAGGTGTTCCTAATAAAGTGCTGGATAAGTGTATATATAAAAGAAAACCTTCTTACTTGACATCATCAAGCAATATGTGGGGGTTCAGTGGTGAGTGAAGGTCTGACAGAATCTCAATGAAGCCTGTCTGTCTAAGGCACTTCATCATGGCCTCCTTCAGCTGAGCCTCCTTAGTTTTATTCTTTGCTTTTATTGTGCCCAGTTTGATCAACTCATTCACAGCTTTTAGCTTGCCAAGAGCCTCAACCTGCATTCAAAAAGAGACAGACACAGACAAACAATTCTTTATAACATTTGTATACTTTGTATTTTGTGTTTATTCAATGAATTTCAACACATTTTGAACAATGTAAATAAGGTAAAAAAGAAAAACAGGCAGGATTCTGTGTTGCAGGACAGCTATACTCTATTGTCATTTGATGAAATGATGGTAGGCCTACTTCATCTTCAACAATCCGATTCCAGTAAATTTTACATATTACAAACAAACCTGAATCTTTTACAAATCTGTCCAGCAATACATTTGGTTCTAGGTATAATAGTATTTAATTAGTATTTTTACTCTACAAGCCAACATAATCAGTTTTCCAGGGAATGTTAAATCTATTCTAATTTCCATTAAATTAGATATTAAAATTAAAGGTACCTATTTCACAAATGTGGTTACAAGTACTGATACTGTACAAGTGCAAGTTTGTATTTAACTTTATCCCAATTATTGCAATAGAGCAATCAGGGGCAAGCTGGCATTTAACCCAGTTCTTCTGAAAGGACAGAGTACTGCCACAGTAACTGCTCTTTTGAGGACAGAGCAAAAAATTTCCTCATCTCTGGATAAGACATAGTATTCTGCAATACTCCGGTATTCTGCAATACACAGTCAGCACAGACTCAAATTCTGGGGGTTCAAAGATTTAAAATGATCCTGTGGGTTCATAGATTTGAAACGTGTGTCTGTTAATTGCTACCATGGAGTAGGTTGACCAAAATAGTCTCTAAAAGACATTACTCTTATTCCTCTAAAAATGCTAATATTTATATTATTAAACATGGCCCCATGTACTGCCGTCTAGTACTGCTGCTGTCGTTAAGAGCCAGAAGAGATGGTATAATCCTCAAACTTTCCTTCAAACTGGTAATATTAGATAAATGTTATAAGAACAGTCCAATTATAGACCTATATTCAGTGTGTTCATACAGTAATGTTTAATAATGGTACAATAATATTCTACTAATTATCAAGTCTTTTAAATTAAATTTATTGTTTTACAGGTCGGTCATTAAATTCTATTTCAAAAATTGTACCTGTTTTTTAAGCACTTCAATGTGGGGGATGCTGCCTCTACAGTATGCCTCCAATATCAGGGCAAACTGCACAGATACTGCTGGCATGTGTATCTCTGACCTGGAAACACACAGACACAAACCATACAATACATAGTTGAGGCCCTAAGCTTGTAAAATAGATATATAGATTTTAAATGCAGCTCAATATGTAATCAGATTTTACACTTTGACGTTTAAAGTAAGTTAAAATGTGATGAACCTACTGATGATTACTATTTTCAACTTATAGTCAAAGCCTTAAAAATATGGGGTACACCACTAAAGTAACACAGTACTAATGAAGAGCTGCAGAACAATATTTAAAATGTAAATAGTTTACATAAAAAATAAACTATTTACACAGACACAATGAACACACTTGCCTAAGATGCCAGAAGAGGAAATGTCCAATTTTACGATTGGTCTGGGCACGCTGCAGCAAAAACTGGGTGAGGGCACAGTCATAATATGGTTCATAGCGCAACACCTGCACTAGCTGCAGCAAATACTGCAACAGCTCTTCATCACTGATACAAGAGGGAGAGAAAGGGAAACAAAAATGGAAGAGCTCCATAAGACACCATGAGCAGCACGATGTTGTACATGTACTACAGCTAAGTAATATATATATATAAACTGCTTTTCTTTTTTTTTTAAATCATAGAATAAGTCAATTGTTTTGTTTTTAGAAAATGTTAAAAGCACTGTCCTCTAACAGCTATTCATCAACTGGATGTTGATGTTGAAAAGAAGTCACAAGCACATTCACTGCCTTACAAAAATTATTATTATTATTATTATTATTATTCCCCCCAAAAAAATAGTCATGGCCAATTACCACCCTCCAGTTACCTCTACCTATCACGCAACAGCTACCAACCAGGGAGGATGAAGGCTATCACGCACTTCCTCCAAGAAACGTGAAGCCAACCGACTGCATCTTTTTGATCATCTTTTTGTAAAGATTTATAGTGTATAGTGCACAATATAGAAAACAATGAACATCTTACTTCTATATTTTACAGTAAGTAAAATAGGTAAATAATGAAATATTAAGAAGAATTATGAAATATTAAGATTCATATTAAATCATATTAAAATCTTACTGAATCTTTTTTTTTTTTTTTTTACGAGCTTCAGAATTAAAGATATATTACTTGTTGAATGATTTGACTTTAAATTTCCTTGCACATTTTCAGAACTGATTTCATATAACTGAGCTGTTATATACTATTCACATAAAAATCAATAGTTTTAACTGAACAAACTTATGACGAATGAACATTCTATTCTAGTAATTAATAAGAAATTGTGCATGTAAACCTTTATAGTATTTACATCTTACCTTCAAAAGACAAGTGGCAGCTTCCCCCCCCACAAATGTCTGGTAGTTACCATAAAAACCTGTATATAGTCGTTCGCCAGTTTGGGGTCACGGACAACGATCACGCCTTATTAAGATGTGTCCAGGCTTAATTATTTCGTTCCCTCACATTACTAAGTTGTGCCCATGAATGAATTATCTTGTTCCCTTACATTACTAAGTCAATGCCTTGACTTCATTATCTCATTTTCATTACTTATTTATCCCATTCTCATGTGTTAATAACTCTATAGTTATCTCTAGAACCTTTGAATATAAACATAAGCAGCATACATGAAAAAGCACTCAATTGATTGGTAATTGTTTCAAAATGGCCATCAACTGGCCATAACTGTAATGGTCCACATCTTGGCTATCAAAGAAAATGCAAAAAGCAGAAAAGAAAAAAAAAAAACAATTATGCCAGTATAAACAAGCTTGACAGTGTTGAGCACTTACCTCATATCTTGCAGACAACTGACTGCATACTCTCTAACATACTGATCTGGATAGTTAAAATCCAGTAGCTCTAAAGCATCTCGAGGACTTATTTTAGGCCAAATCTGCAACAATGCCTGCAACTAGAGAAAAGGCCGGGACAAGAGGGACAGATAGAAATGTTACTACTAAGAGAGGATGGGGGAAGTCACCTGTGTGTACATGTTTATTCGCATACCTGTGCCATATCTTCATGTTTATTCCATTTGACAGACAGTAGCAGCTTAGGGAGGGACTGTGGGAAGTTCTCTCTGCAGTCATAGCGCAGAGTCCATATCAGATCCTTCTCATTTTCACACAGTTGTGACAGTGGATCCCTTTCCATGATCTCTTTCAACTCGATATAGAACTTCTTTCCTCCTCGTCCCTGCACACAGACCAGTTTGTTGCTTTTTTATACACAACTAACAACAACTGTTTAGGTCATGATTGCTTATACTACACTTACTGAATTCAGATGTATTCAGTATATTCCTTTGGCACTGTCCCCAAGTATATTTTGCCCAAATAAAAAAAAAAAAGAAATTCAAATTTATTAATCCGATCTGAGAAAACATTTGATTTTGTTTCCAGTTTGTCTGTGACATGAATGTAGTTTGGAGTCAGAGAGCAGATGGGGAAGGGCAGTGGCAGCAACATAAATTAACCTATGAGTTTGTTTGCTAGCAAGTACATTTCTTGTTACCAATGTTATGTGCCAACTTCTGAGTGCTTTTTCGGCCACTTCAGCCTGTTTAGAACTGAGCTGCTCTTGAACAGTTAGTGACACGCACAGTATACTCTCCTCTTTATCCTGTATCAGTAAAATCAGTTACTACCAGAAAGAATGAGCCACACAAACCAATGACAGGATGAGGGTGGAGACAAAACAAAACATGTACTAAAAGCAAAACAAAAGCCCACAGAGCCCATGCCATGAAAGCTACAATGCAGAGCGGAAAGTGTGTGATTTCTACACCAGCACAACCTACAATTCATTGCTGTAGCATTATATATAACTTCTATTATAACCAGGGTGGCTGGCAGCAAGCAGCATTGCCTATTCACAAAAGAAGAAGAAGAATAAGAAGAAGGAGGAGAATCCTAATGAAAACACAAGGATTAATAACATGTTTTAACATTAATGTCACATGCATAAATTATGCATGCATAAATTCTCTCCAATCAGGAGAGGGAGAAAAGGAAAGAGAGAGAGAGAGAGAGAGCGAGAGAGAGAGAATTTAAGCAAAGCAAACAGGAGTGAGAAAGTGAAAGTGTCTGATACCACACTATACGACAAAAAAGGATTCAGGAATCTTGGCGTTTTAGCTTTTTTCTGGCTGAACAAATAAGGTCATTTATTGTTCTCTATTTTGGTGAGAATAGATTATAGTCAGCCTATTTGTAGCCATTGTGCATTGTAACCCACGCTGAAAAAAGTGGTCAGTCAGATTTCATATATTATATATATAGTTTACATAAAAATATTTAGTTTCACTTTAAAACATGATTTCATTGCTTATACTAAATTTAAATTGAACAAATACCGAATATTAGTTTGAATTATGTAGAGTGAGTGTGATCAATTCACATAGTATTACATGAATTACGTTGTGCCACCTCACAATGCCAGGGTCAGAGGTTCGATCCTGAGCTCGGGTGACTTGATTTTATTCCAGGACTCATGTTGGATATATGAAAACAAAATGTGTTAATGTAACTGAATTCATCCACGTGGAACCTGACATACACACTTGTTTTTCAGTGCAGTTGTTGAGCCAGAGAACTCGTTATAGTGTAGATCTGTGTGTATTTATCCCTTGGTGCAAGTTTTAAATAGTGTGCTAACACTATCCAGTTCATACCAAACTGTTTTCCGGTTTGTTCCAAATTTTTACGAGATCATATCAAATTGAAAAAAAAAAAAAAAAAACATTGGAAAGACCAAGTGTTATAGTTTTGCTGTCTACATTATATTTTAGCTGGTTAGAGTTAGTAGGATAGTAAATACTCTGCCCTAGTCAAGGACTGCCTCAGTGTCACATTTTCCTCTTTTTTCTAATCTCTTGCCCCCCCCACCCTCCCGTACTGTAACCAACAAAAAAGATCCCTCACGTAACTGCTCCATTGTATGATGTCGTATGTGTTTGTGACTTTGTTTATTGCTTTGACTGTTCTGTTAATGTTCTTCTATCGCGGATGAGAGAGGACGTTAGCGCCTTGCATGGCTGCTTTAAGGACCTCTTCTCTCCTTATAGGGGGAAGATGTGACCCGTCATTCCATTCATCTCGTTGTAGAAATACAATGACAATAAATGCTATCTACCTACCTACCTACCTACCTACCTACCTATCTAGTTGCATCTAACACCCCCAGAGATGTGCAGAGTTGCGGGGGGAAACTCCTACATTCAGCTCACGATCCCATGAGTAATCCATGTGGAGATGGATGAGCACAGCACAATGTACGATAGGAAATGCTCTTTCTCTATAGTACCAGCTTTTGCAACAGCATTTTTCTATCAAAGAGAGTGAAATTCCAGAATGCAAAACGCAAAAAAGCTTTAATTACCAAATATTATTTTTACTTTTCTTATCATTTCTAATCATCTTACATTCACAGTCCCCTCTAAAAATATTGGAACAGCAAGGCCAATTCTTTTGTTATTGCTAGACACTGAAGACATTTGGGTTTGAGATCAAAAGCTGAATATGAGACGACAGAACAGAATTTTTTTTGTGTGTGTGTGTGTGTGTGTGTGTGTGTGTGTGTGTGTGTGTACACCAACCATTGACATAGAGTCAGTGGATCCAGCAATGTCAGCAGCTTTCTCCAGGATCTACAAGATAAAGCAGAAAAAATGTTAAATCAATGATAATATAAAATTATATGATATAATGTTATTACATCATATATAATATTAGAGAATATTCTGTGTATATACCTTGTCAAATGGGGGAAACGTGAGTGGGTGTGCTGAGTATTCTGGTAAACGAATATGCAGTGCTGTGGCATTTTCAGTGTATGGATTTGTCTGGATTGTTCCAATAGGGTTCAACATCTCCTCCAGCTCATCTGTGATTCACACAAACACCATACTGATTACATTTTCCATTTTCATACAGTCGCCACTATGACAGAGTGCTATTCTACCCAAAATTCATAATTCAGACATTTTTTATATAATTCAGACATTCAGTTGAAAATCTGAAATTAGTATTCACATTTACCCAACTTTTTACATATCCTCTTAAATCACACACACACACACACACGCACACACACACACACGTCACTATGAATGTGAGCATGCAGCTTTTCTCACCAGGAAAGGAGGACCAGGTATGTAAGATGATATCACCAGTCTTTAGCTGTCCTCTGTAGTCAAACACCATCATGTTCACCCATGCTATTGGGTAATGCTAAAGACAGGCAAGACATAAAATAAATAAAAATCATTTCATTTCCTATTTTGCTTATGCTTTGCTACTTGGTAATGCATTTGTGTTGCTCTTACCACTTTTCCAGCTTTTCGAATAGTCTGATACTTGTTCATTTGCATGTTCTTGGTTGATTTCTGCTTTTTTACTTTGTCCATGACAGCATAGATGGCAAAACAGAGGCGAGCCATGCGTGGCAGGTCACAAATAGAAATATCAAACTCAAGAGTCCTGTTCCAGATGTGCTCAGAGCGACCACTGCTCTCATTACTAACAGCTGGCTTACACAGGAGCTCTGTACCATGGAATAGGCCTGCACGAACTTGCACCTAAGAGGAGGGGACAAGCCATTGCGTGACCGAGATGCATCTGGGCCAGAATGCAGTAGATGGCTACTTCTTTAACATGCAAAGTTGTAAGCCTTACCTTTGCTGTCTCTTCTGCGTTGACCTTAATGCCCTTCACTAAAGTGATTTTAAAAAAAGACTGAACCTCCCAAATGCACGTATGCAACTGCTGCCAAGAGGAAAAAAAAGATCATGATTAGGGGATTTAGTAACTGAAATGTAAATACAGTCAGACATACAGATACATAACTGTAACTATTTAGAACTAACTACGAATGAGACCACTTGTGTGAGATGGCATGCGAGTTGTCCAAAAAATATAAAGCACCTTCTTTAGTTATGTTGCCTTATCATAGGTTATAATTCAGTATGACACTATATATGCATTTTATTTGCATATACTGATATGAAAATAGCACTTTGAAGAATAGACATGCATCTCTGATGTGCGTATGAAAGCGCAGCCATCTGTGACTATAAAGAGATATTTGTCATTCTTTTCCTGGAGTTAAATAAAAAAACTGCCAAATGTGTTGGAAAGCTGATAAAATTTGAAAGCTTAATTTTACTTACAGATGGTCCTCTCCTCTTAGGGGGGAGGGGTAAAGGAGGATTTGATGACTTCCGTGCGAGTACAGCGCCAATAGTGCTGATCTCACGCTCAAACATGGCCTTCACTATATCACAGTGCACTAACGTCAAATGTGGAATCTCTTGTGACAGCAAGCATGATCTGATGTACTGCAAACACACAAACACACACACACACACACACACAATTCCATTTTGAGGTAGAGAGAGGAACCAACTTTCTCTAATGCACAGGCCACATTACCAGTAAGATTAAATTTAACAGTGATAACTAGAGTTTGGCTATGAATTGTAAATCGTATATATATATATATATATATATATATATATATATATATATATATATATATATATATATATATATATATAAAATTTACTTTACAAATTTACTTTACTCAAGTCCTAAAAGTAGACAAAGAGAACCCAATTAAACAATTGAGACAAAAATATTATACTTGGTCATTTATTTATTGAGAAAAATGATCCAATATTACATATGTGTGAGTGGCGAAAGTATGTGAATCTTTGCTTTCAGTATCTGGTGTGACCCCCTTGTGCAGCAATAACTGCAACTAAATGTTTAGGAATTTTAGCCCATTCCTCAGTACAGAACAGATTCAACTCTAGGATATTGGTGGGTTTCCTCACATGAACTCCTTTGCTTCAGGTCCTTCCACAACATTTCTATTGGATTAAGGTCAGGACTTTGACTTGGCTATTTCAAAATATTAACTTTATTATTCTTTAATCATTCTTTGTTAGAACGACATGTGTGCTTATGGTCTTGCTGCATGACCCACTTTCTCTTGAAATTCAGTTCACGGACACATGTCCTGACATTTTCCTTTAGAATTCACCGGTATAATTCAGAAGTCACTCATCTGTCCACAAAACATTTTTCCAGTAGCCTTCTGGCTTGTCCACGTGATCTTTAGCAAACTGCAGACAGGCAGCAATGTTCATTTTGAAGAGCAGTGGCTTTCTCCTTGCAACCCTGCCATGTACACAAATTTGTTGTTCAGTGTTCTCCTGATGGTTGACTCATGAACATTAATATTAGCCAATGTGAGGAGAGGCCTTTAGTTGCTTAGAAGTTACCCTGGGTTCCTTTGTGATCCTACGGACTATTACTCGTCTTGCTCTTTGAGTGATCTTTGTTAGTCGATCACTCCTAGTGAGGGTAACAATGGTCTTGAATTTCCTTCATTTGTACACAATCTGTGTGCCTGTGGATTGCTGGGGTCCAAACTCTTTAGAGATGGTTTAGTAACCTTTTCCAGCCTGAAGGGCATCAACTCTTTTTCTGAGGTCCTCAGAAATCTCCTTTGTTCATACCATGATACACTTCCACAAACATGTGTTGTGAAGATCAGACTGTAGATCCCTGTTCTTTAAATAAAACAGGGTGCTCACTCACACCTGATTGTCATCCCATTGATTGAAAACACCTGACTCTAATTTCACCTTCAAATTAACTGCTAATCCTAGAAGTTCACATACTTTTGCTTCTCACAGATATGTAATATTGGATCATTTTCCTCATTAAATAAATGACCAAGTATAATACTTTTGTCTCATTGTTAAAATTGGGTTCTCTTTGTTTACTTTTAGGACAAAAAAAATCTGATGATGTTTTAGGTCATCTTTATAATATAACAGATAATACAGAAAATTTTAAAGAGTTCACAAACTTTCAAGCACCATTGTACATGTATAAAAATTATGAATTGAACAAAATATGAACATAAACAATTTTGTGCCAATCCCTTAAATAAATCTCCATTTTGTTTGCTAAAATTGTATTCAACTGTGAACAGATAGAAGGTTTGTAAAAGAGTTTATATAATAACTATGTTGATAATATTTTTAAATTAACTTAAAAAAAATTTCAATATAAATGTAGCCTGATGAGTCCTTTTATGACACTGAAGTGATTTATGGGAGCATTTTCTAACAGCCATTTTGCAAGTCAACTTCTTAACCTACTTAGACCATAAAATCCTAGTCTATTTTTAAGCATTTGTATTTTAATATTAGGCCTCCAACACCGGAATTACGAGAACCAGACATTCATGCTATAAACACCTCAGTGTCACTACTGGGTTAAGAACAATCAGCCATCCAAAATTTCCCAGCCAACAGCAGTGCTGTGGCCAAAAACTGACCAGTGTTGAAGGGTTAGATGACAATTAACACACTAAACATTATTAAAAAAAGTAGGTAGTTTAACAAGGAACGTGTGTCTCATAAAATTGCATGCAAGTGTGCACAGTGTTTAAAAATCCTAGCTATGCTGCTGTGTCTGATGCATTTGCAACAGTGCCATATACACATTAGCATTTTTTGAATAATGCTAATATAATGCTTATTACACACCCCTTAAGTAATAAGCCCTTATTCATAATGCATTCATAAATGCTTTATCCGGGTCAGGGGCACTGGGTATGAGGCAGGAACATACTCTGGATGGAACGCCAGTCACACCACGCGCACACACACACACACACACACACCCCTTGGGACAATTTATCATAGCCAATCCACCTACCCAGAATGTTTTTGGAAGGCAGAGCAAAACCAAAGTACCTGGAGGAAACCCAAAAGGACAAGGGGGAAAACACATACAACTCCACACATGCAGTAACCCGAGGTCACAGTCAAACCAGGGACCCTAGAGCTGTGACATGCTGCATAAGCATTATAGGCACTACTGTATAAATATTTACAACCTGTTTACTGTGACCTGAAACCACCTGCAGTTTTCTATGGCTTATGAGCATATTATTTACACAGCATCCTATATATGACTAATGAGCCTATTGTATGGGTAATATTTAATCATCTTATAATCTATGGACCAAGTGTGGTCAAGGAGTAAGGTAACAGTTTATTTAGTTACTTACTCTGTAGTACATAAGTGGGTGTTCTCCAAACAAGAATTCCAGCTTGTCACTGACTCTTAATACATAGTCACCAACACAGTCTTCATCTTCTCCCAAGCCATGAGTAGTCAGCCATTTTCTGAGAGCCTGATTCATAAGCTCAGGAACAGTACAGCTCAATGGCACTTTTAAACTTGTTGTGTCCTGGGGGGGCAATATGAAGTGGGATGAAGTGGGTGAGAAGGATATCCAAGCAACGACTGGAATATTAAAGATTCCCCAGTGAGCATCTTTATGGATTTAATTTAGTGTGTATATGCACACATCTGTGGGTTTACCTGTGACTGGTTGTAGTGCATGGTGATCTTGATCCAGCCCTCATTCCTACCACATAAACCATCGACTGGTCCCACCTCTATCTGGGGAGAGAAGCAGCTCTGAAGCCATTCTGCCCATGACATCATCTGCACTGACTGCATTTTCTCTTCACTAATTCGTTGCATTTTGCTACGAAAATCTTTCACTTCCTGGTCCTGCAAAGCATCCAGTTCGTGGAGCCCTGCACAAGATCAAACATCATTAATACATGCATCTGTAATAAAAAGACATAATATTAAATAATTAAATCAATTACAAAACATAAATTTTAAAAACTTAAAAAATTAAAAACTCTAAATACCAAATAGAAATCAATATAACACCAAAAATCCTAACCCTTACCCCCAGGTATACATCAGACTTGGCATAGAGTTTTATTCAAAATGCATCAAACAACAAAGAACATTAACCAGCTGCTTTCACAAGAGCAAGCCAAATCTAAAAAGTAGCCCAGACAGATGGCCATAGTCAGATAACTAAAAACACAGAAAATGTGATGTCCTGGCTACTACTTACTGTTTACACACAATTAAAATTAAGGACATTATTTTCCAGATAAATAGTATCAATTTATTTATTATTATTTATTCTAAATTTAAATAATAAATTTAAATAAATAATATTAAGTCTAAATCTAAATAAATAATAAATGTATTATTTGTTCTTGGGCCATTAATTTGTGTAGGCTCCTGTGTTGGGTCTCAAACACACTTCCTATCCACTACGCAGTTTGCTAAAAGAGATTTGTCTGTGTTTATTTTTAAAATTACTGGATATAAAATTGAAGGTAAACCATTCTGGCCTTACTGACATTGGTTTTATAAGATAAATGAACTTTCATTGTTTATGATTAAATAAATGAGGCAGACTATAGATAAGTCTGAGTCCTTGCCTGCTAAGAAAAATAAATCATATTTTCTATATTTCAATCAGTACTGAAGCACTAATTTTGACATTTTCGTCAATATTACATATGTTTAATATTTGTGCATGTGTACTTTAATGTGTTTTACCTTTTCCAATGAGCACCCCGATCTTGGAGTCAAGCAGGCGTTCAGCACGGCCACAGTTACGAGTAATGAGCCTGAGGACAGGCAAAAATGGACGAACATCACATAAACGTCTGCTCTCATCCTCCAGCTCCTCATGAACTGCAGCTTGGTTCACACACTCGAATATGTGACCATCCATCTCTCCAAGCAAGGAGAAGAGAGGATACACCTGTGCTTGCTTCCATAGCATCTGCAAAGTCACATTAAAAACAATCAAAATGAGACCTAAACTGAAATGACAAAGACTGTGTAGTGTTTTGAATACTGACATGAGAATCATTAGTTCAACTGGTATAGAACAATAAGAACTGCAGACCAATAAACCAGACACATGCAACATCCCAATGCCATGCATTCACATTTTAACAGAAATTAAAATATAAGCCTATTTTTGTGTGTGTCAGAGGAGGGGAAAAATAAATCAATGCAAATTTTGCACAGTATTTTACCAAGGGATAGATGGTTACAGAACACCTCATAAGCTTTATATAAATAATTGTGTGGGATAAGTCTATTCATAATTTTACAAAAAGTTATTCTGTGAGGATTTTTTAAAATTTTGCAATCATAACCCCACATATACTAAACAGTGTTGCTAATACAGCAATGCAATTTTTCAATAAATGACTGATGTTTCAAAGAGTGGAAAGGTCAAGAAGATTTTGTAATTTGACAGGATGTCTGGAAGCACTGTTTCCTATCTGATCATCATTTGTTCAGGAAATGACTCATTCATAATTTCTTTTGTAAGCAATCTCTACGGTCTTTGCAACAATCACTGCACCACAAGGTGACATCTACATTCCCACTTTACATAAAATACAACTTAACCTCTCCATTTATGCAGTAAAAAGTTCTGACATCTGCAGTATGATGTGATTCAGTCCATCAACAATAATTGTTTTATAAAAATGCAATGTGTGTTAAAATAGCTTTGTACTTTTTATAACAACAAAAATCCTAACCCTAACCCCTAGATACACATCACACTTGGCACAGAGTTTTATTCAAAATGCATCAAACAACAAAGAACATTAACCAGCTGCTTTCAAAAAAGCAAGCCAAGTCTAAAAAGTAGCCTAGACAGATGGCCATAGTCAGATAACTAAACATAGAGAAAATATGATGGCCTGGCTACTATTTACTGTTTACACACAATTAAAATTAAGGACATTATTTTCCAGATAAATAGTACAAATGTATTTATTATTATTTATTCAAATTATTCTTGGGCCATTAATTTGTGTAGGCTCCTGTGTATGGTCTCAAACACACTCCCTATCCACTAGGCAGTTTGCTAATGGGGATTTGTCTGTGTTTATTTTTAATATTACTGGATATAAAATTGAAGGTAAACCATTCTGGCATTAACAAAATTGGTTTTATAAGATAAATGAGACTTCATTGTCAAACGAGGTGGACTATAAATAAATCTGATTCCTTGCCTGCTAAGAAAAATAAATAATTGGATAAATCATATTTTCTGCACTCTCAAATGATCATGTGTCTGGTAAAATGAAGAGCAGGATATTTATCATTCAACTAATAAATAAATTAATTTTATATGTCAGAATAATTAAATACACTGACTAATCTGCTTGCCTAATTGCATTTCAATCAGTACTGAAGCACTGTTTTTGATATTTTCATCAATATTACATTTGTTTTATATTTGTGAGCATGTGGACTTTAAAAATAGCTTTGTACTTTTCATGGATAGACTTGTAAAGTCTAAGACAGCTTTAGACATCTTATTTCTTTCCCTGTGATATTTGGATGCAGCCCTCCATTCCTCTCTTTGTTTCTTCCTGTCTGTCTTTGGCTGGTCACTTCTTGACATGTATAATCTTTCCTAGCTCATTTCTTCATTGAAAGCTAAAATGTGACATAAATGTCATTTTAAGTAGCCAATTTCTAGACTATTTTTTAAATAACATGCAATACAGGACAACCCATTAATAATAAAAAAGACTGTTGAATTCAAAGGCATAAGCAGTGATTAGAAAATGGTAAATATAAAAATGAACTGACGACACATAAAACCACACATTATAGCATTAGAAGTGGTGGTTGGGGGAAAAATATTTAAATATGGGCACTTCAAACATGCTAAAAATATTCTCCTAACCATCAAATTAGAAATACAACAGGGTGAAGTTAACACCATATAACGGTAATAATTTTCTTTTTTAAACGTTGTAGTAAGATGCAGTAAGATAAGCAGTGCTTTAGGGTCAGAGTTAATGCACTGCCTGTGGCCTGCACTTTTTTTTTGAAAATTAGTACAAAATATAACAAAATATTCATCAAATATCAATTAAAAAGCACTGAAAATGCAGCAAAATATGTTCAAAATTAATATGCAGTAAGAACTCTATGTATATAAGTCATGAATTGAGTATAAAAGCACAGAAATGGCCAGAAAAAGATATCTCTGGTGGATGCACCACATTATAATTTCAAGTTCACTCAAATTTAGTTCAAAATATGTCTATATAAGGCATGGACTCCACAAGACCTCTGAAGGTGTGCTGTGGTATCTGACACCAAGATGTTAGCAGCAGAGCCTTTAAGTCCTGTAATTTGTGAGGTGGGGTATCTATGGACCGAACTTGTTTGACCAGAACATCCCACAGATGCTCGATGGGACTGTCTGGGGAATTTGGAGGCCAAGTAAACACCTTGAACTCTTTGTCATGTTCCTCAAACCATTCCTGAACAATTTTTGCATTAGGGAATACTGCTGCCATGTCACATCCACATGAATGTCAGGACCCAAGGTTTCAGAGGGTTCTGTTGGGAAACCTTGGGTCCTGACATTCATGTGGATGTGACTTTGACATGTACCATCTACCTAAACATTGTTGTAGACCAAGTACACCCCTTCATGGCAGCAGTATTCCCTAATGCAAAAATTGTTCAGGAATGGTTTGAGGAACATGACAAAGAGTTCAAGAGGAGCATCACACTGCCTCCTCTGACTTGCCTTCTTCCCACAGTGCATCCTGGTGCCATCTCTTCCGCAGGTAAGTGACATACATACACCTGGCTGTCCATATGATGTAAAAAAAAACGTGATTCATCAGACCAGGCCACCTTCTTCCATTGCTCCATGGTCCAGTTCTGATGCTCACGTGCCCATTGTAGGTATTTTCGGTGGTGGACAGGGGTCATTATGGGCACTCTGACCGGTCTGCGGCTACGCAGCCCCATACGCAGCAAGTTGCAATGCACTGTGTGTTCTGACACCTTTCTATCGTAGCCAGCATTAACTTTTTAAGCAATTTGTGCTACAGTAGCCAGACAGGCTAGCCTTCGCTCCCCACACACATCAATGAGCCTTGGGTGCCAATGACCCTGTCGCTGGTTCAGCGGTCCTTCCTTGGACCACTTTTGGTGGGTACTAACCACTGCATACCAGAAACACCCCACAAGACCTGCCATTTTGGAGATGCTCTGATCCACTCGTCTAGCCATCACAATTTGGCTGCTGTCAAAGTCAGAATTTGGCCATTGTGCTTCCAACACATCAACTTCAAGAACTGACTGTTCAATTGTTGCTGAAAATATATATATATATATATATATATATATATATATACACACACACACACACACACACACACACATATATATAATGCATACATTTTCTTGAAGCCATACCACGTCATCCATACGGCATCTATAGAGTGGTACCTCTCTGTGTAAATTGTAGAGATCAGCAGTTTCAGAAATACTGAAACCGGCCCACCTGGCACCAAGAAACATGCCATGGTCAGTGTCACTGGGATCACAATCTTCTCCATTCTGATGTTTATAAGCTCTCATGATTTTATGCACTGCGTAAAGCTCTCATGATTTTATGTATTGCACTGCTGCCACATGATTGTCTGATTAGATAACTGCATGAATGAGTGACTATATACACTCACCCGGTCACTTTAATAGGAACACCTGTACACCTGCTAATTTATACAGTTATTCAATCAGCCAGTCATGTAGCAGCAGCACAATGCATAAAATCATGCAGAATGGTGTGAAAAACAAAAAACATCCTGTGAGCGGAGGGTCTGCAGGCTGAAACACTTCGCTGTTGTGGGAGATCAGATGAGAATGCCCGAACCGGTCTGAGCCGGCCTGTCGCTCACTCAATGTTTTTTGTTTTTCGCACTGCTCTGTGTAAACTCTAGAGTCTGTTGTGTGTGAAAATCCCAGGAGATCATCAGTTTCTGAAATACTCAAACCAGCCATTCTGGTACCAACATCCATGCCACGAAATCCAAGTCACAGATATCACACTTTTTCTTCATTCTGATGTTTGATGTGAACATTACCTGAAGCTCTTGACCTGTATCTGCATGATTGTTCTGCACTTCGCTGCTGCTACATGATTGGCTGATTATATAACTGCATGAATGTGCAGGTGGACAGGTATTCTTAATAAAGTGGATGGTAAGTGTATGAGCGTATATTGTTTAACAGGCAAAAAAATGATTTGGACAGAAAAAGTCTGGGTCAAGTTACCAACCCGGTGATACTACAGGAAATATGACACTGAAGGATGGGCCAAGGATATGATCACTGACCTACACTTATCCAGGTATAGAAGAAAAAATGTCTTCTATAAAATTAAAAAAAAATGAATGGGCACAGACCGATAAAAAGGACTCTGCTTTGTGTGACAAAATTATTGTAATAGTACTTATATTATACATTTTAATAGTATTTATATTATATTTATTATTTAATTAAATTTAAATTTAATTATATATTAAATAAAATTTAAAATTAATTATTTATTAAATATTTATTATTTAATATTTTTAATATTTAAAATAATTATTAGTAATGCCACAGACCTGTTTGATTTGTTGGATGGTGCTCTCTCTGGGAACATCCATCTGAATGTAGATTCCAGTGGGCAACAGGAAATCCACAGCGACCTGATCGTTTCCATCCAGTACTGGGTCCGCCCACACATCCAGCTGATCCGTCATGGCGGGAGGCATGGCAGAGAGCACACCACAAGCAAACCATGGGACCCTAAATACAAAAGAGGAATCAATACAACACCAAAACAACAATAACTACACATACACAATATCACAGTTGTAAACTGTAAAACAGTAAAACAGCTGTAAAAACACCAGCACTAACAGCATAGTACATTCCACAAGTAATACACTGCATGACAACCCTTATAAAAACATTCAATATATTCTATTCAGGGTTTTTAATAAGACATGTCATGCTATGATCATCTTATATTCATCAACATGCATCAAACAACTAGAAAAATTGACCAGCTACTTTCAAAAAAGAAAACAAGTCTACAAAAGGGCAGACAGCTGGCTGTAGTCAGGCAACTAAACACAGAGGAAATGTGATGGGCTGGCTTCTACTGTTTACCAGCAGAATTAATAATTAAGGACGTTACTTTCCAAATAATAAGTTCCACCTGAGTATATGGCCTGAACACAATAAACCATGTAGGAGTATGCAAATGCAGACACTTTCAGCAACACAACATCAGTTTCACCTTTGCCATTCCAATACCAAACCGGTTTCACATCTCATTTTCTTATGTGTATCATTCTTATTTTAATGCAAACACAAGCTGCATTGTGGGCGTTGCAGTTAGGTGACATAACGCAGAACAACAGGTAGTGTATATATTATATAAAATTACAGGGTAAGTGCATTGTAATGGGTAATAATTACAGTGCTGTTGAAAGGGTTTTATCCAAAACATCAACCCTGACCAGAATAAAGTAGACAAGATGAATCACACACACACACACACACACACACACAGAGCAGGGGATGCTGCAAGTTCACTGTAAAACAAACAAACAAACAAATTCGCTGCAACTTACTGGCAGCAGAGTTGCCAGGTAGTTAATATAATATTTACAATACTCATACCATAATATTTGTTTACTGTAATGGCACTGACTCCTTACAGACTCCATATTCTTTTCCATAAAACTATCCTTATAGGCTACACATTTAAATAGTAATATTACTAGCATATTACTGTAAAAACCACCAATGCAATTTTAGTTATACTGTTGTTTTACTCTTCTATTGCCAAATTTGCAGCTTTCAAATGTACTAAAGAGTCAAAAATAACAGACAAACAATGGCAAAAAATGTTCCGTCATTTCAATCCACATAAGAACATAAAACATCAGATTACACAGTAAGAGACTTCTAAATAATCTTTTAAACATTCTTCTTTTAAACATTCTCCAAACGCCACACAAGCAGTGGACTGAGAAATCCAATTGGATAATATGAATTCATAAACACCTTCTTTTAACCAATATTAGAGACGGCACAATAGCCATACAGTGACACCAGTACAAAAATCTGAGTAGTAGTCAATACTAATCCAAATTTTTTTACATTTACATTTATGGCATTTGGCAGACGCCCTTATCCAGAGCGACTTACAATTATCTCATTTATACAACTGAGCAGTTGAGGGTTAAGGGCCTTGCTCAAGGGCCCAGCAGTAGCAGCTCGGTGGTGCTGGGATTTGAACTCTCAACCTTCCGATCAGAAGTCCAACGTCTTAACCACTGAGCTACCACTTCATTTTTAAAATATTAAGCTTAATAATGAGCGATTATTAATAGAAGTACTTCACCTAAGATGGCCACACTCAAATACTCAAACTGCTCAAAACACTCCTTACCCTAGAAGAGGAAACACATTAACAATTTACACAAAAAAATTTATTATTTTATTAATTCATTAATATCACAGTGGAAATGTGTGCAAAATTACACAGAATATTAATATCAAGTAAAATAATTATAGCATTTCTAAATAGCTTGTTATTGTCTTTTATGGTAACTTGGGTGGCTACTGCTATTATCATACAACTTACTTTACATCACTTTATGTTATGTTCTGCTACAGTTCTGATATTTCTGGCTAGATCTGTTACAGAAGCAGACTGGATTCGTTCCTTTTTTCCTCTGATATACAACTTTTGCTAATATTGTTCCAATACAGATACTAGATATCTGATTGGTGCCATCTCTAACAGATATTCAACATCTCGAAGAACACGTACAATGAAGCAGGTATGTCTTGTTTTACCACATTATAGAACAGTCAGTGCTTACACTGATAGCAGGTGTTGGTGGAGTATGAGCGATTAGAGACCTATCAATATACACAACATGCTCATTGCTTATATGCCTCCATTACTAAAATAAAAGCCATGGATGCTATCTCCATTGCAGTCACGTGACAAATCACCTACCAATTTAGATGTTCAAAAGTATTGGTCTAAACCTGCAGTATTGACCAATGAAAGCACCATGCATTGATCCTACATTATTATACAAATGATAACATTTAGATGCCGGGCAACCCAGTAAGTCCAGGGAAAAGTCCTCCAATTCAGAGTGAAAGTACGCCAAAGGACACTGGTGGAATGACCCAAAACAGGTAAGGCAGTATCAGTAGAATGGTTAAGAGACTGGACTTATGAGGCAAAACCTCTGGGGCTGAGGATACGGAAAAAGAACAGAAGGTTGAAAATAGAGCTGCAACAACTAATTGATCAAATTCAATAATAAAAATAGTCAGCAACAAATTTCTTTATCAATTAGTTGAGTGTTATGAAGCCCTACATCACTTCAATTAGTCTAAAAACATTTATGGTCACACTTTCCTGCCACATGCCGATTTTCTTTACAGGCTTCTGCCCTGTACACCATCTCTCCATCTCTGTTTATGCTGAATTCTTTTACAGGTTTTGACTTGCACAAATGGAATTCTCAGTTTTCCTAAGCCATGCTTTCTCACAATCTCTGACCAAAAATCTGAGCAGCACAGTTTTTAATACAGTTAAATGGGGCAGTTAACTGGCTTATCAACGCATTTAACAATATTACTTGAATCCAGAGGAAAAAAACATACATGAACGTTATTTAAATTTTCATCCATTGAACTGCCTAAATTACAGCACATGCCCATTAATCTGCTATTAACTGATTAAAGAGTAACTTTGTGTACATGCCACTCATCCCAGGAAGAATATATATATATATAAATAACTTCAGGAGATATTGTCAGTGAGACAGATCCACTGACAGATGAGTTAGAGTTTAACTCAGAAAGATCCCAGCAGACCCAGTGCAGTCAAATCGATGCTGATCCATTCATTTCACTCATTCATTCATTTCAAGTAACTGCTTTATCCTGGTCAGGGCCACGATGTTTCTAGATTTTATCCTGGGAAGACTGGGCACGAGACATAGTATGCTAGTCAATAAAATAGTCTTTGTTATTTGTAATGTCTTAACTGCCGTACATGAAATCCCCGCAAACCTCCACCACCTTAAAAAGCTGTGCAACTTGTACAAAAACAAAATGGTCACAGATCTAATTTTGTAGGCTTTTTCTGATAGTGCACAGCCACTTATTAGTTGACAAAATTACCTATACAGAGTAATTCTTTTGATGTGGTTAAAGGTGGCCGCATATCTCGTCCTACCTGTTTGTGATCTTAATGCCAGCTGAAACATGTTAGTAACAAACCTCAGAAAGCCCCTGGAATGGAGTGTTCAGCCCCTACCATCAGATAGAGCCAGACTCCCAGGGAAAACTTACACATGTGGACTTTTTGGTAATAATCTCAGGAACATATGAATCAGTACAAGTCAATAATTTACCATCATAATGATCAGCTATGAAGATTCCATTGAAAATGAACAATAAACTAAGTAATTCAGCTGTATTTCTGTTATACATAAACTTACTCTTTGCTTTCTTATACATAAATTGTCAACGCAAGAGTTTGAAAAATATTTATTCACCTTGAGGGAGTAGCCGCATGTTAAATAGGAAGACATCAAAGGCCACTACCAATGTGTCTTCTAAATTATGAAAGCCATGGGCAACACTTAACACGAATTATCGTGTAATTTTCATTAGTATCCAAGGGGTTAAAATGCACATCTTCTTTTATCAAACTCTATATACTCTGTATATTTGACTACACAAGTAGCTAGAAATATAAAGAAATTGTCACCATTTGTTTGAGTTCATATACAGAAAAGTCATCCTACTGTTAGGAGAGGGGTTTGATGTCTACCTTTGTGCATCAACCAAGCTGTTTAGAAAACAGGTCTCATACAACCATGAACATCAAGAAAATTATGCAGTAAATGACACTTAGAACAGGAAGTTTGCAAGCTTTAGTTAACATTGGTCAATAACAAGTATGTTGTAAGTACGTTTAAGCCAAAGATAACCCATGTCCGTTTTCCTGAATTTTGAGTATATCTTCATACAGTTTATCTTAGTATATCTAAATGTGTACACCACAGAGACAAGCAAATACAAAAACAAATTGAAAGAAGGGGTTATAAAATCAAAACAAGTGTTATCACTTCTGAAGCCATTCATACAACAGATAAGGCTCGAAATGCCACATGCCAAACTGTCTGTTTTGATACTGAGTACTTGTTTGGCAAAGTGAATTACTTTCGGTATTTAATACCACGTGTATGTGTTTCAGTGTAAAAAAAAATGTTTTAGTAATTAAAAAAAAAAAAAAAAGACCATAAACACAGTGCTCTCACATGACTGAGAACTGCTCTATTCATGGGTTTTATCAGCCCTCTAACCTCTACCCTAGCTCTGACTGTGTGCATGCATTTTTGTGTGGGTGAGTGTATAAAAAGGCGTTCAGCTTTCTTTGTATCCCCTGACTGATGACATCACAGCCACCACAGTCAGAACTAGTGTCAGACGCAGCTGCCCAAGTACAAGAGGCCACTGATCCCACTCTCCCTCTATCTATATGGACAAAAATAGAATGATAATGTTCATCCCTTGATGTGGCATGGTAGTCACTAGTTACATATGTAAACAGCACATGCAGTATCACCTGGATACTTTCATGTGCACATGTGAAGTGACCATATAATGTAGTATTTATAATAAATAGGGGAGGGCTTTCAGGAACCAGTTTGGCTTCTTCAAATCTACAATCAGACAGAAACCACCATCCTCCTTCTGAATGAAGAAGTATGTATGCTGACTAGAACCGATTACTGGTTGGGGGTGCTGATTAAGGCCCAACCCACAAGTTGACTGGGGGATGCCCAGATACCTGTTAAGGGCCAAAGGGCATACCTTTTCCTGTTTAAAACTTGTATGAGGCAGAAAGAACTTATATAAGTGCTAGAATATAGAACTGAGCTGTGGTGGATGTGAAAAAACTCTTGAGAGAAACCATACCTGGCGTCAGATTAAGAACTTACGTACAGCACAGACATTTTCTGAAAAATTATGTAAATTACACCCACCACAGCCAAAACGATTATATGCTCTGTCGTCGGTTAAAATTAAAACGTTATGAAAGTCAAACTTCACACAGTGAAAGCTATTTTTGCCCAGAATGGGATAGAAGAGGAGAAAGTTTGTGATAATGGCCTGAAGTTCACAAGTATAGAATTCAAAGAACTGGCCCATGAGCTCGTCTTCACACATACAGTATTAATTCTAGCCCACATAAGCTGCAAGGGAATGGACATACTGTTCAAAGAGCAAAGAGGACATCCAGAAAGATGTTAAATAATGTACATGTTTTCTTCTACAAAACAGAAAGATCTTCATCTGGCGCTTACGTGCTACAGAGCTACCCCAAACAGCAGCACAGGCAAAAGGCCAGCTGAACTTCTAATGGGTCTTAAGATCTACACAACTCTATCTACTCTTGACAGCAACCTGCTATCAAAGTGGCCCAGCAGGAAATGCATCAGAGCCAAGTATGCTTTGGAAAAGAGAAAACAAATCCATTACTAAAATAAAAGCCATGGAGTGAGATCTCGGAATGACCCAAAACAGGTTTGGAAAAATCAGAGGAATGGTTAAGAGACTGGACTTATGAGGCAAAACCTCAGGGGCTGAGGATAAGGAAAAAGAACAGAATGTTGAAAATAGAGCTGCAATCAACAAAACTGATCAAATTTAATAATAAAAACAGTCAGCAACAAATTTCATTGACATCTTGGATCTTGGATGTCAAGTCATCAAGTCACCATCCTGCTTTCTGTTTACATTGAAGTCAATCCCAAAAAGATTTGATTTACTGATTCCAAGCATTGAAAGCTAAGAATAAACCACAGTTTTGGAGTTGATTCCATGCACCAAAACATTATTCATCATGTGCGCACACGTGGCAAGCAAAATTAATTTAGATTCAGAGTGTTTCACATAAGACGACCAGTGATTATTTATGTTGCCTTTTTTTTTTATTTGCAATAGTTTGGGCACCTCATTTGATTGACATGACCACTTGATAATATTCTCATGCTATGTCAGATTATCTGATAAATATCAGTAATGCTGTATGCAGTTGGGGACCAGTTATGTAATGAAGCCTATTTAAGAGTTCTGTGGTAGTAGTAGTTGACTGAAATGCTGCAAAGACTGCAAAAGATTAAATAAATACTTTTGTATTTAATATATATTTTTTAGATAATGTAATCCACTTAAACTTTCATTTCATTTAAAAAACTGACAGATTAATCAATTGACAGATTACCAAAATAATTGATAGTTACAGCTCTAATTGAAATGTTCAAATTGAATGGACTGTAAAAATATTTGAATTTTGGTGCAGTATCTTATAAGAAACACCTGTTTATTTGTTAGCTGAATTGGGAAAGTAAAAACAGTAACTAGATGAAGCTTTACTATATCCAAAAAAAAAAAAAAGAGCATTGGGGTGATGCTCAGTTGAGACTGGGTCTCTAGTCAAGACAGATTAGTATTCCCAGATCAAACCTGTGGAATGACTTGAAGAGGAGGAGATCCCCTCGCAATTTGATAGATCTGGAGCATTTTTCAAGGAAGAGTGGAATAAAATTGCCAAAACAAGACGTACTATGATGTACTATGATGTACTACTCTTACCCAAAAAGAAGGAGTGCTGCATTACAAATAAAAGGTGCTTTAACAATGTATTAGTTAAGATGTGTACACACTTATGCAACCAAGTTATTGTAAGTCTTTTTCTTTTTTTTTCCTAAAATGTTTTGCCAATTTATACTATATTTATACTTCTGCATTAACACGTATTTGCATCTTTGTGTCGCGATGCACAGAGGGGGATCATGGGTAAATGTGGCACGCAGAGACGCAGAGATGTGCTAGCGTGCAATCCTCTAACGAACAAGCTACGCAATGGTTGGGGTTGGTTGGGGGAGAGGTGTGTCAGTTATGCAGACGAAAACGGTTTGATGACACGTGAAATAATAATAGTAATACTGAGTAATACTGTTCAAGATGTCAAAATACATCTGAAGTGTAAACAATAAAATTTTCCTTCATTGCATCCAGTACTTTCTGTCTTCTATAGATGAGCTCATGCTCTGAAAATGCTTTCTGAAAGTGTAGTCTATGAAACATTAAAACAGCTCGCGGCAGAAACAGATGAAAAATGCTCTGTAAAAAATCTCAGTTTAAACATACTCACTCTGTTGGTTTCTCAGACTGGTGTCTTTAATAAAAATTTCTCCGCTTTGATTAAACTCTAGCACTCAACAACGAGCATAAATTAACAAAAGTGAGTTTTCCCCATGTTTCATGTTTGCTTCACACACAGCAGTATGATCACATTACTGTAATAGATTTATTTATGGAAAACTACAATCATGATAATGCGTTAATATAAATCCATCCATCAATCTTCCATACCACTTATCCTATAGGTCAGGGAACAACCCAGAGAACACCCTGGATGGGGCGCCAATCCGTCTCAGGGCACAATTGCACACACCCATTCACAATTTGGAAATGCCAGTCGGCCTACAACACATGTCTTTGGACTGGGGCAAGGAAACCAGAGTTTTCAGAGAAAACCCCCAAAACTCAGGGAGAACATACAAACTAGACACACACAGAGCAAAGGTGGGATCCGAACCTCGAACCCCAGAGGTGCAAGGCAACAGTGCTAACCACTAAGCAACTGTGCCCCCTATGTTAATAGAAATATAAAGTGTGAGGCTTTATAGTAGCTGTAGTTCATTATAATGACCAGTTTAATTCATCTTTACTATCTCTTTCTTCTGACAGATTCCCAACTGTGGATTTGAACATTAGTTAAATTGACGTGCTTCGATACGAAAGCCGCTCATACTGCTCAATACGGGTAAGTAAAAACATTTTTTTTTTACTCCTAGAGCACACGCTCATGTTACGTGCAAGTACGAATACTTCACCCTATGAGTGTAGTATGTATGAGTTTTTGAATACCTGGTTTGAGGTGACAGTTTTTGAATACTGAAATCACCAATTTAATGGAGTACAACTCCATTAAAAACCTTAAACTACAAAGAACACAAAATCACATAACTTTCAGGTTTGCCCATTTTACACCAGAAGAGACGCTACAAGCATTTCATTTTAGACTGGGTGATGCTCTTTATTCAGTGTTCATTTGCTGTTATTAAACGCAATGTGCAAATATCCACAATGACCATCAGATTACTACAAACATTTCCACTGTGATCACATAAAGTTTGAATTTTAATCGATACCAAAGCACACTGCAACAGCAGGGCTACAAACTGAAATATTTCCTTGTCATTCAAGAAAGCATACAGTCAATAAAGCTTTTTCTGTGCCTTTAAGATTTCTGTTCATCATTTTTCTGTACTACTTTTGTCAAGCACAAACACCTGAGCTGCCACTGACAAGGGGAAAGTTTAATTGCAATGGGAAAATGATTTTTCCCTTCTCCTAAGAGCCTTTAGGACTATTACCCAGTGATGTCCCATGAGTAGCAGGGTAATGCACAGTAAAGTGGAAACAGTCTTGTCTCTCTGCTTTAGCACTTAGTGCTTGGGAGGAAGAGTGGTTAATGTGGACAGTATCTTTGCCCTCTGCTGTTAAGATTTGGTCTTGAAGTTTTCTTTTGATTCATATTTATAGTGGATTGTATGTCCTTATTATTTTGAAGAAATTAGTATCTCTGACTGATGTTGAATTTGTACTTTAGCTGTCTCTGAGGCCTTAGGAGAAACTTTCCTTGATCCACTATTAGGCACCTTCTTGTCAGTGGAAAATGACATTTGTTCTGACACTGACAAACCCATTTGGAGAGGAGGCTGGAACACTCTAGAAGGTTGTTTGCAGCGCTGTATGAATTTCTTTCAGCTACCATGTTTATTGTCCCTACATTTTGTGAAGTTATGCAGCATAATTAATACATCTGCCAGGGCATTTTTGGACTCCTTTTGGACTGAGGTTTTAATTATCTAATAACAGGCATTTAAATCAACATAAAGGAGGTGTCAAGACACCACAGCAACTACAATACAGCTGGGAAGAGGCAAGAGAGTTAAAGATACACCACACTAACTCTAAATCATAAAGGATTATTGCATGAGAGCAAACATCAGAATGGGGAGAAAAAAATGATGCATCATGGAACTACAAGCCCAGTCAGGCCTATGCACAAAATCTGGATCACTGCCATGATAGTGATGTAAGCATACAGTGTTTGACTGGTTGTTGGGGTTAAAGTATGATTTATTTTTATCCTTCTCTTGGTTAAAGTAAATTATCCATCAAAGAGATCTGAAAGTGACTGAAATCTGATAGAACAGATTAGCAGTTTTAAATAGAATAATTCAAATTTCAAAGTTACAAATCAAAATGACCAAAATTCTCCTCCATGTTTGCACTGTGTTAATAATAACTTCTGTGTAACAGACGGTGTGACCTCATCTTCTACTTGAATAGTACTGTTATTAAGTGACCTTGGCTTGGCTAGTGATCCATTTTACCGGTGAGTGTAAGGGTATTATGTAGTTGTTTTTTTTTACCCATGGGTAACTCAAAGATAGAAAAGAAACACTCCCTGCACTTTTATACAGTCTAACAACTACAACCTAGATGAAAGAGCTTTTAATTATTTGGCGGTTGCCAAAGGGCCTTTAGCTTGTTTGGCAGAGCAAATGCCTCAGTATAACTCATTTACAAATAAATAAATAAATAAATAAACATACATACATACATACATACATACACACTTTCAATATCGATTAGTGCAACTCCATTAAACGTTTTGGATGCAAATTCAGCCCGTTTGCAGATTAAGCCCATTTTACAACAGAAATAGTGCCGCCCATGCAGCACATCTAATAAAATTGGCAGAAGGCACACCCCTGTCTTGAACGGATGTCTTTTGACCTAGTAAGCTGCATTTTTTAAAAAATTTTTACTTCGTATTTGAACGAGGATATGTTTGAATTATAGAAAAACATATTGGCTCATTTTAGACACCTACACTCACTGACCCCTCAGCCAATCAGCCTGGCAGCCGCACAAATATTGCAGATACAGGTCAAGAGCTTAAGTTAATGTTCACATCAAATATCAGATTGGGCAAAAAACAGCATGCCCTCAGTGACTTTGTGGCCTGGTTGTTGGTGCCAGAAGGGCTGGACTGGTATTTCAGAAACTGCTGATCTGAGGCTACAGTGAGCACAGGATCACCAAAACTGAGAAAGCCCAGGCAATGGTTTTCCAATCTTCAACTGTCCTGTTTTGGTGGGTCTGTGCCCACTGTAGCATCTGATTCCTGTCCTTGCCTGACAGGAATGGAACCTGGAACTCGTGTGTGAAAATCCAAAGAGATCAACAGTATCTGAAATACTCAAAGCAGCCTGTCTGCTCTATGCCACAAAGTCACTTAGATCACATTTGTCCCCATTCTGATGTTTGATGTGAACATTAACTGAAGCATGCAGAAAATGACCCTGATGCCCACACTGAAGATCCTTTCAACATACTTAGCACTGCTTGACTCTTAGTATAGTATACAGTTGTGGAAGAGTAATGACTCATAGTCACAATGCATGTCTGCATGATTTTATGTATTGTGCTGCTGCCACATGATTTGATAATTGCATGAATAAACAGGGGTACAGGTGTTCCTATTAAAGTAAACAGTGAGTGTATATTCTATTTTTGTCACCTATGCCACAGTTATTTGATATTGAATCATACAATTTTTTTATGAAATTGCAAAATATGTGCAATAACAGTTCACATAAGGGTAACAACAGGATTGACAACATCTCCTTGCAACAGGGTTGACAACAGCAACAACACAGACATTTGGACATACATGTTTACATTGGCCCCTATGCGGCAAATATCACTCTATTTCTATGCTTTATCATAAACCTGAGATTTACATTAATTCATGCTTTTTCAAAAGGTATACAGAGATCAATTATTGTCATTTCACAGTTGATAATAAAGCTTCTGCTGTCCATTCATTAAGCTGAACATCTAAATATTAAAAGTAGACAGAAGGCACTTTCCTAGTTTAAACTTATTGTTTAAAACTATATGTGTTAAATATCAACAACCAGCTTAATTTTACCTACTGAAAACATTTGAATGAGTACAGCAGATAAAGTAGTGAAACATTCACATTCTATCCTAACATTGCAGCAGGACATGCCACCTACCATCATCATCATCTTCATCATCGTTGTTGTTGTTGTTAATAAGTTTATTTTTACTGACACTGAGCTGATTTCCTCTAGATTCCTAATATTTTAAATGCCCATGGATAAACAGAGCTTTGCAGCAAACCACAATAATCCACTATCAGTAAAAGCAGATGTTTCATTGTACAAAAGCAGTTTAAAAGAGGAAATCGTAAATGTCTTCGACACAACTTTTTCAGAAATAAAAGCTACCTTTCCTTGTGGCTGGGTTGATACCATCAAGGCTACATGCTTTGTACCATTAGTACAATCTTTTGCCTGGTTGTTTGTACCTTTAATTAGCATTTAGAGTAAAGCTTTAAAAAGATACATCAGTGGTCCTTAAAGTCTATATACAGTCAGGTCCATAAATATTTGGACATTGACAAATTCATTGTTATTTTAGCTGTCTACCATAGTATATTGCAGTTGAAATTAAATAATAAATATGAGCTCAAAAAGCAGACTTTCCAATTTAATTTGAGGGTATTTACATCCAAAGCAGGTAAACACTGTAGGAATTACAGCACTTTTTATATGTGCCTCGCCTCTTATTTGTAACTCTTATGACTAACAATAATAAATTAAATTGTTATTTTTAATATTGGTTGAAAATATTTCACCTGAAGTCTGGAATCCATACACATCACCTTCCCTGGTGATGCTCTGTCAGGCTACTGTGGCTGTCTTCAGTTCCTGGTTCTTCTTGGGGCACATGTGATTAGGGTGGGGTGGGCAGCTGCGATTCACTTCTATCCCAACATAGCGGTGGAACTTGCCACCTATCAGTATCATTGTTGTCGTCGTTAGTAGGTTTACTATTGACATTGAACTGATGGCCTCTATATTCATAATATTTTAAATAATTGGCTAAAACATAGATTTCACTTGCTGAAGGCCTTCAGTTTTGCCTTCAGAAAGTGAAATGCATGTGCAATTGGATTCAGTCACTTGGCCATTGCAGAACATTCCACTTCTTTGCCTTAAAAAGTCGTTGGTTGCTTTTGAAGTATGGTTTGGGTCATTGTCCATCTGCACTGTGAAGTGCCGTTCAATGAGTTTTAAATCATTTGGATAAATCTGAGCAGGTAATATAGCCCTATAGACTTCAGAATTCATCCTGCTCCTTTTGTCAGCAGTCACGTCATTAGTAAATACAAGGGAACCATTAGCCATACATGCCCACACCATAAGATGAGGTGGTACACTTCAAATCATGAGCAGTTCCTTTTCTTTTCCACACTCTTCTCTTCCCATCATTCTGGTACAAGTTGATCTTTGTCTCATTTGTGCAAAGGTTGTTGTTCCAAAACTGTATAGGCTTTTTTTTTTTTTTTTTTTTAAAGATTTTTTTGGCAAACTCTAAT
>CM040474.1:7817443-7897098 GCA_022758105.1 Pangasianodon gigas
GAGTAAAACTGTGTCATCTGCGCCTGTGGCAGGTTGAACTTTTTCAGTTGACGAAGGAAGAACAACCTCTGCTGGGCCTTTTTCACAATGGAGTCAATGTGAATGTCCCACTTCAGGTCCTGAGAGATGGTGGTGCCCAGGAACTTGAATGACTCCACTGCAGCCACAGTGCTGTCCATGATGGTGAGAAGGGGGAGAGTTCTATGTAAACTCTAGAGACTGTTTTGTGTGAAAATCCCAGGAGATCAGTCGTTTCTGAAATACTCAAACCAGCCTGTCTGGCACCAACAACCATGCCACAGTCAAAGTCACCAGGATCATAGTTTTTCCCCCATTCTGATGTTTGATGTGAAAAGTAACTGAAGCTCTTGACCTGTATCTAAAGGATTTTATGCATTGTGCTGCTGCCACATGATTAACTGATTAGATAACTGCATAAATGAGCAGGTGTACAGGTGTTCCTATTAAAGTGGATGGTGAGTGTATAATTATTAAATGAAATGACTGACAAAATTTTACACACACACACATGTGTGTGTGATGTGCAGCCCTCATTCCAATTCCTCCCAAACATGTTCAGTGCAGTTGAGATCAGGTCTCTGTGCAGGCCACTCACAGTCTTCCAATCCAACCTTGGCAAACCATGTCTTCATGGACCTCGCTTTTTGCATAGGAGCATTGTCATGCAGGAACATGCTTGGGCTAGGCCCCTTAGTTCCTGTAAAGGGAAACTGTAATGCTACAGCATACAGAGACATCCTATAAAATTGTGTGCTTCCAGCTTTGTGGCAGAAGTTTGAGGATGTTATGGGTGTGATGGACAGGTGTCCACAAACCTTTGGCCATATAGTGTATATATATTTGTGGTATCAGGCACATGGTCGAGCATCACCCGTGCATGATGACAGCTAGTGACAGCCCCTTTTGGGTTGCATTTCTGTTTTTGTTTGGGTTTTTGCTGAGTTTTTGAGTCAGTGTGAGTAAGTGTGCTGAAAAGCACTGCTGAAAATAAAAGTGAGCCCAGAGCTCATTTTTCTGCAAGTCTTCCGAGTCTTCCTCCACACCCATACGCACCAGGTTCTACAATATTTTATTACATATAGTTCCTGCTTCACACTGGGTGTTCCTGCTATAGGCTCCGGACCCACCATGACCCTGACCAGAATAAAGAGGTTTCTATAATTATACTATATATAGTTCTGAAAACTACAGGATTCGTTTCCTTATTGCATCCCGACCACAAGTAAAGTTATAGCATTTTAAAGTTAATTCTGCTATGCTAAAAATGGTCCATGTGGTCCAATGTGGTTCTGTGGTGGTCCTTTTCCTACCCTTTTAATATATATAGGGGAGAGCACAGAACCACTGTTGACTATGACACCTGTGCCATTGGTATGACAACCTAGCAGTAACATTTACTGTAGGTGTTTCAAAATCCCGGCAATACTACTGTTCCGGCTTTACTTGCACCAGCACCTCTTACATTGCTATAGCATTATCATATCATGGCTGAGAATGGTCCACCAGCCAAATAATATGCACTTTACACATCAGTGGCTGCAGGGGCAGCGAAGGTGACCATAAATAACTCTGCATTAACGCCATGGAAACCACTAAACAAGAATTCCTTCCTGCATGAGAATGGAATACATTCAGGCATCTTAAGTAACCACTTTATCTTGGTAAGGGTTGTGGTGGATCTGGAACGCTAGGAGCAAGTCAGAAATACATTTATGGATTGTCCTTGTCAACTGAAAAACAAACACCTGGTATGTATATTGGGGTCCAAAAGTCTGAGACCACATTGAAAATCTGGGATTTTTAAAATTTAAAACGGGAAATAAACAGGAAGTTTTTGAATTTTGAAAATTCTAAAACAAAACAAAAAAATGTGCAACATCTTGACTATTCAGTATTTGGGATGTTGCATAATTTCTATGACACACAGATGGATTTGATCTAACTTGGATTATCAGGTTTTACACAAACTTGTGGAGTCTGCAGCTCAAGTGCACACGGTCATTAAAGCAAAAAGGGGACATACCAAATAAGACATTCTGAAAGATTCTCCTTGTCAAAAGTTGTTGCTGATAATATCATTTGTAAGGAAAACAAAAAGAATGCCAAACAGAAGCATTTTCACTAGTGGTCTCAGACTTTTGGACCCCACTGTATGTCATAGGCATCTGATTCATTTACTGTCTAGCAGCAGTAATGTAGATCAGAACACCCCAGTGGACAGAAATGAAATTGGACCATTTGGACCATAACTAGAGGGTTTTATTTAGCATGATTACAACCACTTAAAGAGAAAGAGTGACTGAATAGATGGATCAACTCACCAGGACCACACAATGCCAGTACAGTAATATTCTGGGGTATAGGTGTGAAAGGGCTGAATGACCGAAATAGAAAAATATTTCTGGGTGTGTATATATATACAGTATATACATATATAGAAGAGGTATGAAAGTCTATGCCTATAACAGCTGTTTGTATTTGTGGCATAATTGCTTGTGTATGTTTGTTTTAGCTCTCAGATAACCAAGGAGAACACGAACCAAGACCCAAATCTTGAGTGTCATCCAAATCAGAATTCAAACTCAGAAGATGAGGAGAATGATTTTTGGGAAAAGCCATGTGCCTTTACTCCAGAGTCAAGACTGGAGGCACATCGCCATCTAGAGGAGAAGAGGAGAACAAAAGAGAGACTGAGGTACACTGTCAGGGACAAGGAAATAGGGCCAGAAAAAGAGGGTGGAGGGAGGAAAAACATGAACATTCGTCAAGAATAGGTCTTAACCAGAACTCCTCTGGCTTCTAGTTCTAGTTCATTTTTTGACACATATTTAAAAGACAGCTGGAGTGGTCATACAGTGATGACATGAAAAGTCACTGCTTCATCATTTCAGTCTGCAGTGATGTCACAACAGGGCATACTGTGTTAAGATATCAAGTACAACTTGGAAAAAAAAATGTTCAGTCTATTTGATATGCTGTTTGGTTAACAAAGATTGATTAGATTTTTTCCCTATTTTTTAAAAAAGATAAAAAAGCTGAGGTCTTCTTGAATGTTCTTTTGAAAATCACAGATCTGTGTTTGTTTTTGTGTTATGTCCAAGCAATTAGACACCACCATCCTGTTTCTGCCAGTCATTAGTAGGTACCAAAAACTTTACTACCAGTGGAAACCTTAGTACCAGTGACCAGTGAAGTAATAAACTGGACCCATGTACACAGAGAGAGATTTGATGTGTGCTGAAGTGGATAGAAAATGCTGTCTTCTGATTTTACCGTTCATCAAAGTCTCTCACCACCTGGAGTGAAAGAGCAGAGTTAAGATGGAGAAAGAATTCAAATAAGGGCAATATTTAATTAAGAGAAATCAGAACAGCACGGTCTTGATGACCTTACATCCTAGAGAGGGAGGAATAATTACGTTTATGTGTTGCTGCCCCAACAATGCCTCTCACACAATGCCTCTCTCTCTCTCTCTCTCTCTCTCTCTCTCTCACACACACACACACACACACACACACACACACACACACATCTGAGTAGAACTAAACAACCTGTGGGGACCAATGTCTCTATTCATTTTAAATACTAACATTAATTGAATTAAAAATTTAGTGTATTTCATTATTAAAGAACGGCTGATGGTGACACTTTCACAGCTAATGAAAATTCCTCATCATCAACATATCTTCATGCGAAATTTTTTTAATTTATTCTCCCCAAACATAATTAAGCCAAATCTCAAATGACTTTCTATTTACTCTCCAGGATGTGTTTACTGCATACTGGTGCTCTAGAACTTACATAGTGCACTTGTGGACATTAGAACACCATTTGAGATTAATCCACAGGAAAATGCATGATGGAAATTTCTGAGTTTGCCGGGGGTTTCTTGCCTGCGTCGGCGCTTAAGCTATACTGTTTCTTTCTTTTTTAATCAGTAACTTTGTGCTATCGTTTTCATCTGCATCTATTTTCATTTTTTCGAAGAACGCTTTTGTTTTTTGTCAAGACAGCGAGCGGAGGCCATCCACGCCGGATCCATGTCATCTAAAATAATATCAACAAATCTTCGACTAAGGTAGGTTAAATAACATGGCAAACATTCAGCTTGTTCAGTGTGTTCAGTGCAGGATGTTTAGTCACTCTTCCTCTGTTGTTAGTAATAGCTTTATCTGTGCTAAGTGTATATTAGTTAGCTCTCTGACGGAGAAGATTGCAGCATTAGAGGTGTGCATCCAAACTCTAGAGAGGGTTAGTGAAAGTGAGAGCAGTGTAGTTTCTGTAGGGGAATGTCTGGATGCCTTAGGCAGAGATCCTCCAACTCCGGCATTACAGCCCTCAAAGTGGGGCGAATCGGTGACTAGTCGGCAGCATAATCACAAAGCCAAAGTTGACGCTAAGGCTCGCCCACGGGAGCACCACTCCTCTCCGATTCACTTGTCTAGCAGGTTTGCTCTTAGCTAGGCCTTTAGGGGCACCAGCAGCTTGAGTTAGGTGTATACCGGGAACCAGGGCGCCGGACATAGCAGGTAATCTTAGGGTCTTCGGCAAGCACAAGTTCTCAAAGATAGTTATTCATGTAGGAGCTAATGATATACGCCTTCGTCAGTCAGAGGTTAATAAGAGTAACACTGTAGAAGTGTGTAAATTAGCAAAGGTGATGTCCGATGCTGTAGTATGCTCGGGCCCCATCCCAGTGCAGGTTATGGTCGCTGAACTGCTGGATGTCCAGGTGGTGCTCCGAAAACAATGTGGGCTTTATAGATAATTGGAGTAGTATTGAGGGCAAGGCTGGCCTGTTAGGGCGGGACAGTATCCATCCCACTCGGGAAGGTGCTGCTCTCATTTCTTGCAGCATAGCACATAGTCTCAGAACAGTCCTAGTTAATCGGTGACAATCCAGAGCCAAGGCTGGGGAGCAGACAAGCAGGCTAAACCGACCATCTGCTAGCTGCACTGAGTCATCACTTGGGTTCCAACATATTGAGACTGTGTCTGTTCCCCAAGCTAAACAAAAATGTAGAAATACTCAGAAAGTTTGTTTTAGTAACCTAATTAATGTAAAATTAAATCAAACAGAATGCACAGCCAGCACCTTTGATTTGAAGCTAGGACTGTTAAATATTAGATCTCTTACGTCGAAAGTGCTTATTGTTAATGAAACTATTACCAATCAGGAGTTTAATGTACTGTGTTTAACAGAAACATGGATTAAACCTAATGAGTATGTAGCATTAAATGAAGCTAGTCCTCCCGGATACAGTTACATACATCAGCCCTGTCTAACTGGCAGACGAGGAGGTGTCGCAGTTATTTATAATGATACTCTAGGCGTCAAACAAAAACTCATAAAGTCAACACATTTGAAGTTCTTTATACCAACATAACATACGTAGCTACAAAAAATAAGTCTACCCAGATGATTCTGCTAATTATTATTTACAGACCCCCAGGGCCATATTCTGAATTCCTTTGTGAATTTGCAGATTTCATCTCTAACCTGGTTGTTTCTTTAGACAAAGCATTAATTGTTGGAGACTTTAATATTCATTTTGATAACCCAGAAGACCCTCTGAGAACAGCGGTTGTGTCCATTCTAGATTCAGTAGGGGTTAATCAGATTGTAATAGGACCCACTCATAGTGGTGGTCACACACTTGACTTAATACTAACATTTGGATTAAATATTGAAAATATAGTCACATTTCGAGTCTGAAGCTATCTCAGATCATTATCTCATCTCATTTAAAATGTATCTTAATCATAATATATGCACCTTGCCATCCTACTGCGTCAAACGTACATTCACTTCAGCAACTGCAAAGAGTTTTATCAGTAATCTCCCAGAGTTACCAACCATGATTGGATCACCGTCTGATCCTGAAGAACTTGGCCAGGCAACTGAATGCTTAGAATCAAAGTTCCGCTACACGCTAGATAAGGTAGCTCCACTTAAAATAAAAATAATTAGAGAGAAAATGCTAGCACCCTGGTATAACGATCACACATGAACCTTAAAACAGACCACTCAAAAATTAGAACGTAAATGGCATCAAACTAAATTGGTACTATTTCAAATAGCATGGAAGGAGAGCCTTCTGAGCTATAGAAAAGCTCTTAGCACTGCTAGATCAATGTATCTCTCCACCCTAATTTATGCTAACAAAAATAATCCTAGATTCATATTTAATACTGTAGCAAAATTGACCAGGAATAAGACCACAATAGAAACGTGCACACAATGAGTATATAGCAGTGATGACTTAATGAATTTTTTTCAATGGTAAACTTGAAAATATCAGACTAAAAAATTCAGACTATTAATTTAAAACCCGACAGTTTCTAGATAATAATATAATGATATCTGATCAACGATTATAATGTTTTACCCTTCGAGAGACTGAACTAATTTCACAAATTTCATCAAAATCCTCAACCTGTATACTAGATCCCTTACCTACATGTTTCTTCAAACAGATATTTCCAGAAACAATCAAACCTCTTCTAAAGATAATCAATTCGTCCCTTAGCACTGGCTATGTACCTAAATCTTTTAAAATAGCAGTTTTCAATCCCCTGATTTAAAAAACCTAACCTCGACCAGGTGTCAGCTGTCTAACTGTAGGCCAATATCAAACCTCCCCTTTATCTCCATGATCCTCGAAAAGGTTGTAGCACAGCAGCTATGCCCATACCTACACAGGAATAACATTCATGAAATGCATCAGTCAGGATTTAGGCCTCATCATAGCACAGAGACAGCACTGGTTACAGTGGTAAATGACTTACTACTGGCCTCTGGTCAGGGTTGTGTCTCCTTGCTTGTGCTGCTTGACCTTAGTGCAGCTTTTGATACCACTGATCATGCTATTCTCCTCGATAGACTAGAAAATGTAGTAGGCATTAAGGGAACGGCCCTTTCCTGGCTTAGGTCTTATTTGGCTGATCGTTATCAGTTTGTAGATGTAAAAGGTGACTTCTCTACGCATACTAAGGTAAAGTTTGGTGTTCCTCAAGGCTCTGTTTTAGGCCCACTGCTCTTTTCTTTATATATACTACCTCTGGGCAAAATTATTCGTAAACATGGTATTAGCTTCCACTGTTACGCTGATGACACACAGTTGTATGTTTCTGCAAAGTCAGATGACAGACACCAGCTTAATAAAGTTGAGGAATGTGTAAAGGACATTAGACACTGGATGCTTATTAATTTTCTCTTACTTAATTCTGACAAGACAGAAGTACTTGTACTAGGACTACATGCAGCTAGAAGTAAGCTTTCTTATTACATAATAACTCTGGATGGCCTTTATTTTTCATTATGTACAGCAGTAAAAGACCTTGGTGTAATTATTGACTTCAGTCTTTCATTTGAAGCTCATGTATATAATATTACTAGGATAGCTTTCTTTCATCTCAGAAATATTGCTAAGATAAGAAATATAATGTCATTACATTATGCAGAAAAATTAGTTCATGCTATTGTTACTGCTAGATTGGATTATTATAATGCCTTGCTGTCTGGATGTTCCAGTAGATGCATAAACAATCTCCAGTTAGTCCAGAATGCAGCAGCGAGAGCCCTTACTAGAACAAGAAGATATGACCACATCACCCCTTTCTTATCCAGAATGCATTGGCTCCCAATCAAATTTCATATTGATTATAAAATACTACTATTGACCAATAAAGGTACTACTTCGATCAAAAGGTGCAGGCTATTTGTTGGTACCTCAAATAGTGAAGGCTGCAGCAGGGGGTTGAGCTGTCTCATACAAAGCCCCACAGTTAAGGAACAGCCTTCCAGTTAGTGTTCGGGGCTCAGACACAGTCTCAGTGTTGAAGCCTAGACTGAATACATATTTGTTTAGTCAAGCCTTTTGTGAATAGTTTTTTCTTAGGTAAAGGAGCAGGTCTGGAGGGTTCACAGGCATAGAGTTTTGTGGTGAACTGGGATGTTTGGATGCTGTCATCCCCCCACTGTCACGCATTCACTCAGGTTTGTCGACGGTGGAGTCACTGCCGCTTTATGTCCCAGGGTGCCCTCATGTCTGTGTTACCTTCTGGCTCTCCCTTTTAGTTATGCTGTCACAGCTAGTCTTGCCGGAGTCCCTGCTTGCACTCTGCACACAAAGTACATTGTCCTTAACCATTACGGGACAAAAGCTTACCTAACAATCTCTCCCTCTCTCTCCCTCTCTCTCTCTATCTCTCTCTCTGTCTCTCTCTGTCTGCCAAGCTACACATGCTACTCCTGAGATGCCAGTGATCCTGACCCATTCTGCTCCCCGGACTTGCCTGATCCATCCTGATGCCCTACTTCTGGTTGGAGCTACACATGATACCCCTGAGATACCAGTGATCCTGATCCCTTCTGCTCTCCGGACCTGCCTGATCCATCCTGATGCCCTACTTCTGGCTGGAGTTCTTATCGGTTGAGATTGCTTGCTGCTGCGGGGGGTGGCCCCACATGGACGGTCTTATATCATTGGGATTGCTGGGGGTGGTGCCACTTCGGGGCCGTGGAGATGGCTTGGGGATCTCATTTGGGGAGTTGTACTGTGATGGCTTGGGACTGCGATTGCTGTGGTGGTTTTGGGGCTGCGGTTACCACAAGCAGCTTTGTACTCAGGACTCTATCAGAGGACAGTGGATAGGTTTAAAAAACCAAACTTCTTGTGAAAACCGTAATGAATTTACTGGTTGCACAACTGCGCTATTTGTCCATTGAGTACACTGTTATAGAGGGTATCTATTTATAATTGCACTATCCGTTAGCACCCAGATGAGGATGGGTTCCCTTTTGAGTCTGGTTCCTCTCAAGGTTTCTTCCTCATATTGTCTCAGGGAGTTTTTCCTTACCACAGTCGCCTCTGGCTTGCTCATTAGGGATAAATTCACATATTTACAATTTATTTTGGTTTAATTTAATTTGAATGTATTTATTTCTGTAAAGCTGCTTTGTGACAATTTCCATTGTTAAAAGTGCTATACAAATAAAATTGAATTGAATTGATATCAAGCGACATCCTACATCAGGACATACATTCATCGTCCAGTTTATTAGGAACACTTGTACACCTGCACATTCATGCAGTTATCTAATCAGCCAATCAGTGCAATGCAAAGGATCATGCAGATATAGATCAAGAGCTTCACATCAAACATCAGAATGAAAAAAACAGTCTGATCTCTGTGACTTTGATTGTGGCATAGATGTTGGTACCAGCTGGGCTGGTTTGAGTATTTCAGAAACTGCTGATCTCCTGGGATTTTCACACACAACAGTCTCTACAGTTTACACAGAATAGTGCAAAAAAAACAAAAAACATTCAGTGAGTGACAGTTCTGTGGGTGGAAATGCCTTGTTGAGAAGAGAGTTCAGAGGAGAATGACCATACTGGATGAACTGCCAGGAAGGATATAGTAACACAAATAATCAGTCTTTACATCCGTGGTGAGCAGAAAAGTATCACAGCATGCACAAAACACCACTGAGGTGGATGGGCCACAACAGCAGAAGACCACATTGGGTTCCACTCCTGTCAGCCAAGAACAAGAATCTGAGGCTACCATGGGCACAGACTCACAGAAACTAGGCAGGTGAAGAGTAGACAAAAAAATCACTTGGTCTTTTTCCAGTCTTCATCTGTACAGTTTCGGTGAGTCTGTGCCCAGGATACCCTCAGATTCTTGTTCTTGGCTAACAGGAGTGGAACCCGATGTGGTCTTCTGCTGATGTAGCCCATCCACCTCAAGGTTTGATGTGTTGTGCTTTCTGAGATGTGAACATTAACTGAAGCTCTTGGCCTGTACCTGCATGATTTTATGGATTTGGCTGCTGCCACATGATTGGCTGTTTGGATAACTGCATAAATGAACAAGTGTACAGGTGTTCCTGTTAAAGTGACCGGTGAGTGTATGTTTGAGCACTTGGTTACGTGGATTATGGGTGTATTACACACATACTGTAGATAACTTCACTTACATGTGAACTCTCACTCAGCCTTCTCCTGCTATGTTGTGTAGAGAGCCAAAGAGGAAGGATAAACCTCCCAGAACTCTGATCACATCTGATGGAAGAGTGCTGAACGTGAATGAACCAAAGTATGTCTACTAGCACAGACACCTACGCCCAGGGTACACATTCCAGCACTTACAATACGTATTGTGTGCTCCATTTTGTCCCTCCAGGTTGGATTTTACTCTAAGTGAAGATGAAGAAAACAACTGTGTACTTTTGGATCTGCATGTATACAGGTACACACCACCACCAACACACACACACACATACACACACAAAAAAAACAGTTTTCTAAATATCCTACACATTAGGAGCTATTTGTCCAGGAATGTGTAATATTCTGTCTGTGCTGTGTGGTTGCAGGCATTTGGACACCTCTTTGCTGGATGTGGATGTTCAGCCTACATACGTGAGGGTGACTGTCAAAGGAAAGGTGTGATACTGTCTTTCTTGCAGAAAAATGTACATACACACAATTATTTACTTGTGCAATTCTATATTCACACAGACAAACTTATTCTATCTGTCTATTTCTCTGCCGCTCCTCTATCTTTTCTCTTTCCTTTTTCTCTCTCACTGACTCCCCTCTCTCACTCTTTCTCTGATTAGTTTAATGGGCTACAGCTGCAGGTTTGGTGGTCTTAAAACATATTGCCTTGTTGTAAATCTACTCATTCCTGAACACTTCAATTTTTTCATGTGTGTGTGTAGATCACTTTTACAGTGCAGGTCAGGGTTCAAGGTCTTTTGAATCTCTCTCTTTCTCTTTCTCTCTCTGACACACACACACACACCCCTGATCAATACACATGGGGGCTGTACTTCCAAGAAGACTGTAGTTAATAGTGCTAGACCTTTACAGATGATCTAGCATCAAGCCTCTGACCTGTGGATGAACTCAAACAAAAAAGTCTATATATATATTTTTATGAACAATTTATGTTCTGGCAACTGTTGATTTGTTGTATTACCGTTCTTGTACCTTACATTTGATACCAGTTTGTCTTACCCTGACATACATTAGAATTAAATTAGAATTAAGACTACGGTTTCAGTCTGCAATCAGACTTACAGCATCTTTGGAAGCTTTCAGTTTTTATTAGGAGTCCTAGCAGAGATGCAAAAAGCACTTTTTTTCTGATATTTATCATGTTTTAACCCTATTTTAAAAAGCTTTTACTCAGATGCAGAGTTTTATCAAATTTACCAATGTATTTATTCCTGATCAAAATTCTATTATCTGGTTTCACTCAGAAGAGGATGAGTCTGTTTCCACTCAAGGTTTTTTTCCTCATGTTGTCTTAGAGAGTAATTCCTTGACACAATTGTCTCTGATGTCATTAGGGAATATTCTACAGAACCATATAACATGCTATATGATGAGTAAAAATATAATTGTATACAAATATTGATTATAGAATGAATTAAAAATGCTTTTAATTATTTTCTAAAGTCTCAGTCAATAAAATAAATTAAAAATAATTTATATCCCCCCATTTATCATTTACTGCTGCCTTTTATATTCAGCTTCTCACTTTTCTTGTTTTATCGATTCCAACACATGTTTAGACATTTACCGATATGCAACATTTCCTAATATCGTCACCACTTATGAGATAATGAGAGGGATGTGTCCAAATCTAGTGCATTAATAATCACTGCTTAGTAAATCCCAAGTATTAAAACACAGCAGTAGATGTTATCTACAGTGGCAAATCTATTTTGGTTCAGACAGATTTGGCTTGTGCGGTGGCTCTGTAGCTTATGACAATCGAAGCAAAAATACTTTAATGCTGTGGCTTTTTAATGCTGTGGGATTACTAGACAGCAATAATAATAATGCACTGTAATACCTCAGAAATGTACATCCTTTCTGTCTCTTTTCAGTGAGAATCTCTTTTGGAGATTCTCTAGTATCCAGAGGTATCAGCTTAAGTCATCTTGATGAATTGCCCAAACAAAAAGATTTGTGGGTGTTTTTGCAGGTGTTCCAGTTGGTTTTGCCTGCTGAGGTTAAACCAGATAGCAGCACAGCACAGAGATCTCAAACTACTGGCCACCTGCTTATCACCATGCTCAAGGTACTTGAATGAACCGTGATACAGATAATGCCAAACAGATTTCAATACGTAGTCATTTTTCCTAAAAAGTAAACCAACATTCGGAAACCAGGTGGGAAAAAATAGGTACACCCTTCCTATGTCCACAATCATTAAGAGAGTAATTAGCAGCCAAATGTTACTAATGAAATACACAAAATTCGTTAATCATCAAGAAGTGTGTCTACCTCTATAAAAGCACAACTTTTGGCAGTTTGGTGTTATGGAGCTCTTAGGTGTGTGTCTACATCATGCCAGGAAGAAAGGACATCAGTCATGATCTCAGAGAAGCAGTTGTTGCTGCCATCTCAAAATAATTGGAGTTCACCATTCTACAGTGAGAAGGATTGTTTACAAATGGAGAGCCTTCAAGATAGTTTCCAATCTTCCCAGGAGTAGGCATCCCAGCAAATTCAATCCAAGGTCAGACCACTTAATTCTCAGGGATATAAAGAAAACCCCAAGAGCTACGTCATGGGACCCACAGGCTTCTGTAAGCACATTAAATATTTATATTCATGATAGCGCAAAAAAGAATGAACAAGTATAGCTTTCATGGAAGAGTGGCTAGGAAAAAGCCCCTTCTCTCCAAAAAGAATATGGCAGCATGACTTAGGTTTGCAAAATTGCATCTGAACAAACCTCAAAGGTTCTGGAACAATATTTTTTGGACTGATGAGACCAAGGTGGAGATGTTTGGTCATCATGCATAGCATCATGTTTGGCAAAAAACAAACACAGTGTATCACCACAAACACCTCATACCAACTGTCAAGAATGGTCATGGACGGGTGAAGATTTGGGCTTGTTTTGCAGCCACAGGACCTGAGAAACATGCAGTCATTGAGACAATGATGAACTCCACTTTATACCAGAATAGTCCAGCTGGACCAGATGCAACCAGGCCTGATTATTGCCAGCCCTGTTCAATCAAATCAACACTTAAATAGAACTTTTTCAATAGCATGAAGTTGGTTAAAAGGTCTTACCCAGTAACGCACTATGCCAAAGTTGAAAGAAATTCCAGAAATGATGAGGAAGAAGATGATTGAAATACATCAGTCTGGGAAGGGTTACAAAGCTATTTCAAAGGCTCTGGGACTCCAAAGAACCACAGTGAGAGCCATTATCTCCAAATGTAAAAAAATTCAGCACAGAAGTGAACCTTTCCAGAAGTGGCCAACCTTCCGAAATTCCACAAAGAGCACTGCGATGACTCATCCAGGAATTCACAAAAGAGCCAAGGACAACATCAAAGGAACTACAGGCCTCTCTTGCATCAATAAAGTTCACTGTTCATGATTCCACTGTCAGAAAGACACTGGGCATAAATGGCATACGTGGAAGAGTGGCGAGGCAAAAACCACTGCCAACCCAGAAGACCATTAAGGCTCGTCTGAATTTTGCCAAAACACACCCTGATGATCCTCAAACCTTTTGGGAGAATGTTCTGTTGACTGACGATTCGAAAGTGGAACTGTTTGGAAGACAGGGGTCCTGTTAACATCTGGTGTAAATCAAACACCGAATTCCACAAAAAGAACATCGTACCTACGGTCACATGTGGTCGTGGCAGTGTGATGGTGTGGGGATGCTTTGCTGCTTCAGGGCCTGGGCAACTTGCAATAATTGAGGGAAACATGAATTCTGCTCTCCACCAGGAAATCCTAAAGGAGAATGTCCGGTCTTCTGTCCATAAGTTGAAACTCAAGCGCAACTGGATTATGCAGCAAGACAATGATCCAAAGCAAAGGAGTAAGTCCACAACTGAATGTCTCAAAAAAAGCAAAATTAAACTTTTCGAGTGGCCTAGTCAAAGTCCTGACTTGAACCCAACTGAGATGCTATGGCAGGACCTTAAACGTTAGTTTAAGTTTTTCACTAAGCAGTTAGTTTTTCACATGGGTGATAGGTGTTGGATAACTTTTTTTTTTTTTTTTGCTTCAATAATAAAAAAAAAATTTAAAACTGTATTCTGTGTTTACTCAGGTTGCCTTTGTTTTATGTTGTATTTCGTTTGAATATCAAAAACGATTTAATATGAGATATACACAAAAACAAAAAAAGTCAGGATGTGGCAAATACTTTTTCACAGCACTGTAAATGAATGCCCTCAAACATCAATTAACTGAAGCAGTGTTGTAAAGAAGAGTGGGCCAAAATGTCTCCAAAACGGTGTGAGAGACTGATAAACTCCTACAGAAAATGGTTACTTCAAGTTACTAAAGGTGGTTCTACATGTTACTGCTTTACAGTGTGTACTTATTTTTTCCCACCTGGTTTCTGAATGTTGGGGGTTTTTTTGGGTAAAAATGTCTACATATTGAAATCTATTGTGTTTTTTTGTTGTCACCTGAGATTATTTGTTTGTTTATAGAAGATGGTGAGGACCACACAGTTGTTATTTAGGCCCTGATAAATAAAAACATAGAATTGAAGTAGGGTGTGCTTTCCTTTTCCCATGTGTATATCAGGGTTATATTAAGGTTATATCAGGGTTTCTGTTCATCGGTAAATACCGGGATTATTGAGTTATCTTTTATTCAATAATGCATGCCTCTTTAAATCAATATAGATGATATGCTGAAGGAAATAAGTCACTGTTTAAATATAGCTCTTTAAGCACACTGTCACTGTTTAAATACTATGATAAACATACCACTATGCCTTGGAAAACACCGAAAATTCAGGGCTGCTATCATCAAAAGCAATTTACAGTGCATTATGCAGTGCAGAATATAACTTTTATTCAACTCCTTGACTAGACAACATGTGGACATTTATGGCAAGCTTTGTATCTTCTGTATATGTAAGTGAGTAACCAAGCTAACTATGTTTCAAAACAACAATGACTTTCCCAAATCAATAAACTGTTATTTACAGTAATATTCTATCAGATTTAATTCAGTTTCAGTTTGTTAGATCAGAAAAGTTTGTTGGACACACTATCAGAATCTATTATAAAGCAGGGATGCACTCGGAGTGCTTCTGTGAGTCAAACCGTGGTCCTTTAAGTGGCATTTCAATATAATAACCATATGATTTTCTGAGAAGATTTTCTTTTAAAAACATAAGTCTTAAACTTAAGTCTTAAAATAAGCCTTAAAATAATTTTATATTAATTAAATGATTATTTTTTTGGAGATTCAGCGGAGATATGCTGCCTTGAGCACAGCACATGGTCTATGAAGTGGCAGATTCAGTATTTCTTTTGTTTGTACAGAATTATGGTAGAAATGTGGTAGAAATATTGGTTTATTTTGGAGCTCATTAAGGCAGTGTTTAGGTCTGGCTACTGGAGCAATCTGCTGAAGAAAAAACTCTGAATAATGCATCTATTGACTCCTGTGAGCAAGGTTCATTGTATAATGGTCACGTATTGCAGATAGATACTGCAGATCAGAAATGCGTGATACTGTTAACTTGTTTCCTAAGAAAAGTCTGAGAGAAGAAGAGCAATATGCTACAATAAACAATAAAACTTTTCACAAGTCTGAACATTTTGGGGTAGTTTCAAGTCTTTTTTGTATGGCAGTTTTAAGTTGTAGTTGGGGTGGGAGTTTTGATGAATCCTGGCAACCCTCCCCACAAGCTTTGGTGAGCTGTCCTTTAAAGCTCCACAAGAAAGAAAGAACCTTATGCTGGCACAACTTTTTTGTTCATCCTCCGAGATCCTGTTGGACACTACTAGTCAGAAGCTTTCTGACAAGGATAAATTGTTCAATCTGAATAATGTATCTGTGTATGGTTACATCCCTACAGTCAATACAAATATGGGTATGTGTTTTGTTTGTTTAGTTGCATGGAGAGGTAAAAGTAAAAAAAGCAACTCATAAACTGACCAATGGTTGCTGCAGAAGAAATGGGACTTCAGAGATCTCAAAGGAAAAGGGCAGGTAATAAAACATTCACTACTCTTATTAATTTATTTCTCTAGTTTTTCATCTGTATTTACAGTACTGTACAAAAGTCTTAGGAGAAATGCAGAGAAATGCTGTAGAGCAAAGTTGCCTTCAAAAATAATGAAATTAAAAGTTTCTACGTATTAAAAAAAAAAAAAAAAACCTAAAGAGCAGTAAACAGTAATAAATGATCCAAAGTCAATATTTGGTGTGAGGACCTTTTGCTTTTAAAAAAAAAATTAGTAGTCTTGGGTACAATTTGTGCAGTTTTATAAGGAAATTAGCTGTAAGTTTTACTGAGCATCTTGCAGAACCAGCCACAGTTCTTCTGGAGACTTTGACTGTCACACTTGCTTCTTATTTTTGCAGCAAAACCCAGCAGCCTTCATTATGTATTTTTGTCTGAAAAGTGGTCTCTTATGTAATCTGCTGCTTTCTTTACTGACATACAAACATTTTTCTGTAACATTTAATTTTGTGCTGGAAAACTAATGTTCGGAAATCTAAAATGTTTTTGTACTGAATCAATAATGAATGTAGAAGTCATAAAATAAAACTCTATAACAAAGTTTATACTAAAAAAATAGGGTGTCTAAAACTTTTGCACAGTACTGTATATATTTATAGTTTATATATAATTTTATATACGTGTATAAAGGTGTATTATGTAGCGTGACTGCTGAAGGGCTGTAACATAGCTAACTCAAAAAGAGGCGGTGAATCAATGCATATTCTTTATGTTGAAATTTCTGTATCATGCCCACTGTTCCTGGGATAGGCTCTGGATCCACTCTTGTAGGATAAAGTGGTTAATGAAGATTACTGAATGAATTAAATAAAAAATTGAAATAAGATAAGAAAAATGGATAAAATAAAGTGGGAAAAATGAAGGGAGGCCAAATCTAAAAATTCCATATCCAAAATATGTTGCAGAGTGGTAGCCAAAAAAGAAATATATATACACTGGAGTGAAATGTCGTTTCTCTGGGACTATGGTGCAACACAGTAAGTGTAGTAGTACGATATGCAAGACTACATGAAGTGCAACTACATAACAGTGTGAGACAAGTACAGGACAATGTATAATTCCAATAAGTATAATATACACAGAACAATAAATGCAAAGAACAGTGAATGCACTGTACAATAGATACACAATGCAATGATAAAAGAACAGTGTTGTGTAGGAAAGCTATTGCAACAATGGCCTGTAAACTACTGAGTAGCTTATAGCAGCAGCAAAAAAAGAGTCTCATTAATAGAAAGTGCAGTGGTATTGAGTCTTACTGGGTTAGGGCTTCGACTAGCCAAGGTGAGTGTTGGGAAGCAGCAGGGTGTTGAGTAATCTGACTGCCTCAGGGAAAAAACTGTTGCGGAGTCTGGTGGTGGTAGCACAGATGCTCCTGTACCTTCTGCACCAGATGGCAGGAGGGTATCATTAGTATCATTAGTCCACGCGAGAGGTGGAAGGGTCGACCACAATGCTGGTGGCTTTTCGGATGCATTGGTTATTGTGCATGGTGCTGATGGTGGGTAGAGAGGCCCTGATGATCTTTTCAGCTGTTCTCACAATCTGCTGTAGGTCAGGATGCTCTCTATCCTCCCTCTGTGGAAGGTGTTGAGGATGGGAAGGGGGGGTGGCTCTTTTCACCCTCCATAGGAAATGGAGGTGCTGCTGGGCCTTCTTGGCTAGGCAGGTGATGTTGAGAGTCCAGCGAGGTCTTCTGTCATCACCAGGAAACTTGGAGCTTCAGTTTGCCTAAAGTCAACAATCATATCTTTTGTCTTATCAACAGTGAGAGATAGATTGTTGTCTCTACACCATTCTGCAAGCTGGTTCACCTCCTCCCTGTATGCTGACACATCATTGTTGCTGATGAGGCCCACAACTGTAGTGTCATCAGCAAACTTAATCATGTGATTTGAACTGTACTTTATAGCACAGTCATGAATCAGCGTGGTAAACAGCAGTGGACTGAGCACGCATCCCTGGGGAGTGCCGATGTACAGTGTGGTGGTGCTGGAGGTGGTGTTGCCGATTCTAATAGACTAGGGTATCCCGGTCAAAAAGTCAAGGATCCACTTGCAGAGGGAGGTATTCCTACCCAGCAGGCTCAGCTTTTCTATCAGTTGTTGTGAGATGATTATGTTGAATGCTGAACTGAAGTCTATGAAAAGCATCCTTACATTGCTTTTTGTCCAGGTGGGTCAGAGCATAGTGGAGGCATATATTAAAGTTGCTACAAGGGTTTGTAACACTTCTTGATAATGCATTTGCTGAACAGAACAAAAAGGGCTGATTCTGTGCTTTAATGAGGATGAGAATCACTCAAATGCTGATACTGCTCTCTACTGAGGATGAGGATCACTCAAACGCACCACAGTGCACATGGGCTGAGATGATGCAAAATTCAGTAAAATCTGTCAAAGGTGGAGTGTGAGCACTATAGTGTTTTGCAATTGTCCAAAAGTGAGACTCCTCAGAGAGCCTCCTGACCTAAAGTATGTTCAAGTATATCTATGGAGTCACTTCCTTTATGCAATGGGCTCACCAGTCTTTAGATGATGAATTCTCTTTATGGTACTCCCTAAAGCATACAAAAGCTGTTTAGTGACCAGCCAACTGATCTGCCACCTGTCACGTCCACATTGCACTTGAGAGCTCTCACTGGATTGACCAGGGCACATTCTTATCTGCACAGGCAGATATATTGATAGGTTAATAATATGCTCCAGCACCAGAATCTTGGCAAAAATGCTGGGTTTGACGACAATGTGACATTCTGGTCAATAACGCAGACATTGTATGCTTAACAGATAATGCATGCAATTCATCTGGCAATAGTGACATGAAAGACACTTTATATCTGCTTCTTTTGTTGGTTCACATACACAAACTATTGGTAAAACCCATCAGTTAGAACCCTGTGTGCAGGCAATGTTACCACATACTTTAGGGTAGACCCAGAAAGAGACACTTCTAACTGACTTTGCAAAAAGTCACACCATAGTTAGAAATCTTGGCTCAAAGCATTTATTAGTATGCTGCTAATTTTACAGACCCTGACCAGTCAGTTGCACTTGAGCACCTGCATTTGGGGCAGTCCACTTGCAAGTGGTAGCCCCAGAAGACCTACTCAGGCCTTCCAGCTCTCTGTGGTACTCTGGAGAGAGGAAGAGAGTCAGAGACAGGTTAATAGGGGTGAAGAAAGCCTGGTTCTTTAGGGGTCCTGTTCCACAGAGTGCCGTAGGCTACGGCAGCTTCTTTTGGCACTATGCTGGGGTCAGCAGAGTTCTCGGATGGGGAGGACAATGTGTGCGTTCCTGTGTGCAGATATGTGCTCCTCAGCCAGTGGGATGCCTTCAGCCAGAGTGTTGACTTGGTGTCACTGGAGATGCGTGTATCTGTATTGGAGTATTGTATGTGTGTATGCAGGTTTAAACTTGTCAAGGACCTCTGTATATATTCATGATTTAATTCGCACTATTTTTTGTCATTGTCTCCTTTGCTCTCTCTTCCTTTTACATTTTTTTCTTATGCTGTATCTCCATTTCATTTCCATTATGAAATAGGGGTTCACTGTTTTTCTTGCTCTCATCTTCTCTTATATCTTTAGTAATTTCTTTTTCTTAAGCAATCTTTCTGTTTTCTCTTTAATTCCTTTCTATGTGGTTGCCTTTAGCGATCAAGCTCAGTCACCTTCACTCCAGTACACAAAATATCAGGCTGTGTGTATGCAAGACATTGAAAGTAGCAAGAATATATAAAATGCAAGAAAATTTAATTTGCTCAAATGTACAAAAGAAACCAAATGCCTTAGTAATTTGCTAGTAATCAAATGACTCAAGGCAGTTGGTGACTGGAAAACATTTAGGTAAACTCCAATACATAGCAATGACTTGCTATTCTTGCCAGGTAGTATTATGATTTTGTTTCATTTTTGTAGCAGTCCTACTAAGAGCATGCTTGAATATGTGTATTTTGGGTTAGTTTTCCTTCAAAAAATTAGCTTAAAGAATGAGGGATTTAATCTTTACACACAGTATGCAGTAGAAATTAAACAACCTTGAATAATGACATCATCTTAGTATGAATAATGCTGACCTCTGGGTAATTTTACAAAAAAACACACCCGCACATAGATACTTCATAAAGCTATTTTATGTCTGATCTAACAGTAGTGGTAGCTGCTTCATAGTACATCAAGTTTGTGTGTGCACCAATGGAAGATTGGCTCAGGAAGTAAAGTAAGGTCTAACAGCAGATATAATTTAATTCCTGTTGATTTATTTAAAAGCCAACAGCCAGAGAGACACCATGCCTACATCAGACATGGCATTAAAGAGAGACAGAGAAAGTGGAGGAGCAAGGCAGGAAATATAGATAGACGAGAGAGCACAACAGTTTTAATGTTACCACCTAATGTTACCATTTTTACAGGGTTGTTCATGTAATAAAAAAAATCCAAATAAAACTACAAATTAAAAAATATTGTTACACTGAATAAACAAATTACAAATTAAAAGCTTCCATGTGTGCTGCAAAAATAAATAAGTTTTAACTATCCATTTGCTGGTAATTGTATAATATGGGCTCTATTTTTGTGCCAAGGCAAAAGCAATTTGCTGGTTAACACTGGCATGTTGTTAGTTTGGCTGGGTAAAAGCCAGTCTTTCCTGTTTGCACTCTGTTGCTATTTTTTGTAGGCAATGTGTGGTGCAAAAGGGGATGTAACATTCAAAATCCTCGGGTACAGTGAGAATTTAAAAGCCATTTGGTTTTAAAATGTGCATTTATAAACAACTCTGCCCGTCTGAACGTGTCTGGCCCCACCTTACCATGCATGCTCTTGTTTTTGGTCACTGTTCTTAGTGGTGGTGCTGTGTAGTATATGCAGAACCACTTTCACTCACTCCCGAAGGAATTTTGAAGCTAAAATCTTGGCTTCTCCTGTAAACACTCTTGGCCAATTCCATCTGCTTCCTCAGTTACTATTTTTGTTTGTACCTGCCTATGATAACTTCTAATGAACAAATTAGTAATTTAGGGATTCCAGTCCTGATGCTGCCAACGCTGCCTGTGGTGATGGTTTTATTCTCTTTTGGGTACAGTGATACCTTCTGAGATCTGTCATCACAGATATTATAAACATCTCTTTCATTCTCCTTGTCTTTCTCTCTCTCTCTCTATTTCTTTCTTTCTTTCTCTTTTTCTCTGCTGCTTTCTGCAGGGCGATCTCTGGTTGTCACAGATTAGAAGTTGACCCCAGCAAAAGCTTTGCTGTAAAACTGGCCAACATTGTCCCTAAAGAAGACCACACTACCCATGGTCCCCTGCAGCTCTCCTGGCCCTTTCGAGCCCAAGAGAAGCCTGTCTCCCAAGACTTTGTGGATGACCCCGAAGTGCCCCCTCTCATGTGAGAAACACAAAGAATGGAAGAATGTGAGAGAATACATGTACAACTGTGTATATACAGTACATGACAGCAGTTATAAATTACAGTTTTGGGGAATTTTTTAATTCTTTTGGATGCATGTGATGGTAGATATGGACTTCACAGGGTGTTCTTGGGTTTCTTCCTATGTTTTACTTTTTACTGAATATTAATATAATTGGTTTACATGTGCCAAGCCTAGAGTGAAATGTACTCCAGTTTTGTTTATTCAAGTTTGTAATTCAGATGTCTCCAGCATTGTTAGTATTCATTCACACAAGGATCAGAATAGGTGTGAGGTGCACATGTATAGTGAGAGAATGGAAGTCCATTTGTTCACAGATATGAAATCCAATAGCATTTTGTTATGTCAAAGATGCACACTGGAAGTGGATATTCCTTCTCTAGTGAATTCACACCAGTGGGCAGAAATCACTTGAAATTTTGTTTGTTCACACACTAAAATACAGATCGGAATTGGATTGAGACAGTCCAGCTGCTCCACTTTAGGTTTACACCGGGAGAATGCCGAAGTGGATTTCAGGACTTTTGCTGTACTTTCTCCGGGCCTGAGAGATAAGGGTCAGATGAATAAAACATGACATTGCCACTGAGCAGTCAGCCAATTTGAATTATTTACACTCATCTGCCACGTTCCCCATTCCATGGCTGTGGAATGAAAATCAGATCTGAACTGAGGTGTTTTTTTTTACTTTGTCTCTTATGATTTCTGGATTTCATTCCTACTTCCCACACATCTCATACTGTGACATACTGTGTAACCATCAATACACAGTGGGATCTGTGCCCTGTGCTCTGCCTAGGCCATGTTGTGCCTAGCTAAACTCCCCTTCCTCTGCACACATACAGTACATACACACCAAGTTCCAGTCAGTAACCCTCAGATGTCTCTGCTGAGACATATGTGAATTGCACAGACCAGTCAACCTTTTCAGTGTGAGTAAAGCCAGAGCACTGTGTGTGTGTGTGTGTGTGTGTGTATATGGTGACCTCATCTTGCCTTGTGTTAGAACCACACCCACTTTGAGAGCAGTGAGATATTCCCACAGCAGAGACTGTACACTCTCTCTCCGTGTAGTGTGTTTGCTAGAATACCCCCATCTACTTTGATATATGATATATGAAACAAATGACATGTTACACTCAGGCAGTATGTAAATTATCATCAAATATTGATGAAATCTTCCTCTCTCTGCCTCTCCCACACCCAAATACACACAAACACAAACAATCTCTCTCTCTCTCTCTCTCTCTCTCACACACACACACACACACACACGCTCTGCTGCAGCCAGTCAGTCTGTGAGAGTAAAAGGCTAGTCCCTATAGACATATACAGGAGTAGAGGAGGATGGAAAGTAAGAATGAAGGATAGAGTAAAGAACACAGGCAGCACAATAATATACACTTATCATTTAATATCATTTTAGGTGATTGTATATTATTAGAAAAATGAGGAGCATCCAAATATTAAAGTTACTCATAAAATGCAAATCCAACCACTTACAAGAACCAACATGAAATAAAGTGAATTACTGTGTGATATCTGTGTACTATAATGCACTTGACTGACTGTATTGAATTTTTCTTCAGAAAATTGTCTATACCTATAATTTTTTTTTTGGATTGCATGTATTATTAGTTGTGCCTCCTGGGTCTCCTTCTCCTCGTGCTTGTTTCTTTTACAAGTAGCTTTCACAGGGAGGAGCGCCATGCCTAATGATCTAAAAAATCATTTATTTGACAGAATTTGATACATGGCACTATAGAGTGCTAAGCAACATGATGTTAGTCAGATCATTTAATTCCACAGCTGCTCCTGACATCACAGAACAGGTCAGTACAACTTCAAACGAGGCAAACCTACATATTGTTTCAATTCACTTTTTCATCTGTGTTAATGATTTCCCCAAATGGAAAGAGAGTGGAGAGGGGAACTCTGGGGAGTGAATAGAGTAACACAGTGGAAGAGAACTAAGGATGCATGTGTAGACCAGCACTGTCTGGGGTATGTTTTGGATGTATTACATTTTTTTTTGCTAGTGATCGAATCACCTAGTTTTGTGCTTTTTATTTGGTAATCTTAACCAAAACCCACACAGTGATGGGTGGGTCTCAATTCTTTCATGACCGCCTGTGATGTGGAAACAGTATCTTTTATGTGTCACATGGAGTTCTCCACATTAATATCACGGAAATATGATTAAACAGCTGCTTAATTGAAGTATAATTTGGTTACCAGACATTAGATTTTCTGTATTCTTTCTTTGTCTGGTTTGGCATTAAAATGATATCAGTGATATGTTTTCTGATTATTTTAATTAAATAATGATATTTTAAACTAGAACATATTTTGCTTTCATGGTCAAATGCATAGCAGTTAACGGTTCCCCTGACTTAAGAAATACACTTTCTAATTTTGAAATGAAATTACTTTTCAATAAATCAATGTGAAACGGTGTTGCGTATTTATTAGTACCACAATTAAGCCGTGTTATGAATTATTCTCCTTCAAATTATAATACCAGTCCTCTAAAGTTAAGGAGAGTCAGCTAGTCTGCACTCCCCCGCGATTTCAACCTCTGCCCCTTTATCTCAGGAAAAACAGCAGAGAACATGAACAGCCCATTCACTTGTAGTAGTCTTACGCAGCGTGTTAAAGTTTTAGGTTAGCCATTCGGTAAGGGACCGTCGTCAAATTTCACACATTTTTTAAATTCATGTTCTATCTATTTATAATAAATTGTTTTAGAAAATAATTCACTAAAAATCAACTACATGACATTTTCATATTTTAAATATTGTAGTAGACTCCCAGTAGGATGACAGACTTACTACAGGTGAGATTTTGTCAGTATGTGGTATTATACAAATATGTACGTTAATTATTTCATAAAATAATTCACTAAAAATTAACTACATGACATTTTCATGTTCTAAATGTTGTAGTAGACTCCTAGTAGGATGACTGACTTTCTGACTAAATCTCACCTGTAGTATGTGGTAATATATGGATACGTAAGTTAATTATTTCATAAAATAATTCACTAAAAATCAACTAAATATTGTTTTCATATTCTAAATGTTGTAGACTCCTAGTAGGATGATTGACTTACTACAGGTGAGATTTAGTCAGTAGGTTGTATTATACGAATACGTAAGTCTAGAACCCCGGTGTGGGAAGGTGTAGAGGAAGACTCAGGAGACTCGGGAGATTTTGGCGGAGCTCCGGGCTTGTGTTTATTCAGTGTGTGCTTTTCCGCGCCCTTTCCAAACTCGACAGAAAACCGACCGCTCTTGAACCTTCGCTCCGCCAGGTTCAGGTTCACACTTCTTGGCGTGTGTACGTGTGGGTGTGTCTCCCAAGCTCTGCCAGGCGGTCTCGCACTCTGTCTCTCTCTCGCTCACGGCTTACGGGTGTAAATCACACGTAAATCAACTCGGGCTAATAAAACACAGGTGAGAATCATCACGCGTCAGCTGCTGGTTCGACCCGCCTCCTCTCCGTCTACAGCTGACGCTCGACCACGCCTCTGCCGCCAAGGAAAGATAATTATTATAGAAAATAATTCACTAAAAAAACAGCTATATGAAGTAAATGTTGTAAATGAGGTTTGTAACAGCAGTTATCACTGAAGAATTTTTTACCCTGCTGATTGTACCATGTACTGTTTTTTGTTAGTTAATAGTTTTTTTCTGTTGATGATAATGTGTATCTTCTTACTGATCACTGTTCACATGAACTGGTAAGTCCAACAAATAAAACCCACATTTCTAGAGAAGTACAGTATACTTAGTACAGTAGATTCTTCTGTTTATACATGTATTTTAATAATGTATGGAGGGATGATAATTAGTATGTAATTTTGATCATGTACAATGTACTAAACAGTGTGATTAAGAGAAAAGCAGCCCAAATTGGCACTGGTTTTGCTGTGCCACCAAGAATAGCTAAGCTTTTAACTGGTAAATGGTCAGAGATTACTTCTTATTCAGTCTTAACTTTTTATATGTTTTGACATTATGACAGGTGGTTGAAAAGAAAAGGACATTATGGCAGGTCGCAGAAAAGGAAAGAGAGCATCCAACAAGGATCTCTGGGCAGTAGCAGGTGGATTAGGTGTAGTCAAAGAATTTTCAGAAGTGAATTTATTTTTCTGTCATCCCGCTAGCAGTCTACTACAACGTTTAAAATATGAAAATATGATTTAGTTGATTTTTAGTGAATTATTTTATGGAAAACATTATTCCTGTTTTCATGTAATACTACATACATCAACATGTAACATACATCATCCTACTGGGAGTCTACTCTATAGTGTAAAAACGTCATTTTATAAACTTTTAGAGATGTCGGTTAAGTAACGTTTGCACCATGTTGTAGTGGGTGGAATTTGCAGACGATCCCTTACGTACCGCAGCCGCTCAAACCGCATTTGAGCGTTTTCAGACATAACCCTGCAGCGACAATAAATAATTAAATTATGTACAGGTAGTATTTATTTGTGCTGATAAACAAAAATACGCTAGTGCTGTATTCGTAAGACAGTCACCTCCGAAGTCTGTGGGAAGGAAAACCCAACGTCTACCGAATATCGCACCTAAAACTAACTTTACCGCGCTGTCGAACGCGGCTCGGACTACATGGTTGCGTACGTCAGAAGAGTGTCACGTGACGTTCCATGTCTCGCGCCTCTCCCACCGCTCCCTCCGAGTCGTGCGTCTGTTTCAGCACTAGTGGCGCGTAACGGAGGTGAAATTCAAGAGGCATGCTTCGTCGGGAGCGGTCGCGTTTTGATCTCGGTAGCGTGTGTAGCGTGCGTCTTTGTGTATTATGTATTGGTAATGAATATTCGTGACTCTGATCTTTGTCTCCACGTTCGGCTCATTGTTCCTTGTGGCCGTGTGTGAGTTCTTGTATTTTCTTTGTTATATTTCAGTCTCGCGAATGTGGTGTGATATTGTGGTGTGATTTTACCCCCTCAGCGCTGCCGCTCTTCTTGTCTATGTGTGTTTGGGGGGGGGGTGCTTGACAGGCGTTCGCTTTCTGTCCTCAGCCGATCCGCATCACGCATCTGTCCTCCATCAAGATCCTGGAATGACCAACCGCACATAAAGGGGCTCGCGCCCTCCTGCTCGGATCATGGCATGCGCCTCATCATGCACTTGCATACGCGCGCCGCCGACGCTCGACAGCAGTGAACATGGGGCTCAGGTCGAGAAATGGCGCTAACGGCGCCCAGGACTCAGGCGAGCGGCGGAAAGACGCGGTGGCCGGGGAGCTCGAGACATGCACGAGCCACGAGCGGGATGGCGCGCTGCTGCTCGCCACCTCGGCGAGGCAGGCAGAATTTAAACGGGGCTCGCAGAACTTTGGCCTTTTGGCCAAGACGCCTATCGGCTACACGCGGCCCGTGAAGAGGAACAACATCCGGAAGCGGCGCATCCAGAATCTCATCTATGATGCACTCGAGAGACCGCGGGGATGGGCGCTGCTCTACCACGCGTTTGTGTAAGCACTCTCAATGCCCGAAGCACACACACATCAAACCTTTTTGCACCTTAAAACTACATCCTGTAACTTGATCGATCGAAAAGAGGGTGAGATATCGCTTTACCATATGTGCTTTACATACATAGTCTCGTGTACTTCCAGGTTTTCTGAGCATTAGCCTGCTTCTGAGCTCCCACAGAGCTGTACCTTAATTAAAGATTTAGAGTTGTGAACTGCCTTCCTGCAGTTTAATGGTTTAAAATTCGTTTCTTGTAATCAACTGAATTAGCCAAGTTACATCTCTATCTTTCTAAAGGGATTCTACACAGAAACCTTTTATAAAATGGAAACCTTTGTAGTAAGAATCTACACTGAACCATTAAAGGCTGTCCAAGAGGGACAAACTGAAAACTCGGTGTTCTAGATGAAGTCTCTTTTAGTATACACTTACTGCATGCAGACTGGGGAGACAGAGCCCCGGTGTATTTTCTAAACTAGTTAACAGGCAGTAAAAATGAGAAAACACTTTATACTAAGCTAAAATGGAAAGTAAATGCAAGATGAGCCTGGCATCTAAATATCATCTTAATAACGAAGAACAATCTAACGAACAATCTAACGAAGCTTAAGTGCTGTAATTGCTGTCCATGGTGCTGAAATGAAAACCTGAGCAGAGCAGGTTAGACCTTGCCTTTATGTCTATATACATGAGAGAGAGAGAGAGAGAGAGAGAGAGAGAGAGAGAGGAAGAGAGAGATGGGAGAGAGGATGTCAATTAGTGAGTGTTAATGTGCTACAAAGAGCCAACAGCATAAAAAATAAATTATGTAAGTGACCCTTTTAATAAATGCACACACATACAAACACCCACATGGGGCCTAAATGCATGTTTGCTCTGGTTAATAAGAAGAGCTTCATTACAGTGGATCAGAAAGCAGATGATTTTAAGATGACTTGACCCTGAGCCAAAAAACACTATTTAACTACTCTCTCTCTCTCACACACACACACACACACACACACACACACACACACACACACACACACACACACACTTCTAACCCTTAGAATGTTCTCTTTCTCTTTGAAACCTGTTTCTACATACAACATGCTGTTGTTCAGTTCCTCTATTTCCCCTCACACTCCAGCTTTCAGAGATTCAGGATGAGGTTCAGAGTCTGCTGCTTAGAATGCCGGTGGCTTCTAAGTAATGTGTGTGCAAACTTGTGGTCTCTGGGCTTATAAAAAGGCTTTTTTTGTACAGACTGTTTGTGTGGTCTCCAGATTTGCAATGACCCTTTTAACCAATCTTAGCTGAGGTTAATCCTCTCCATATTAATGTAAATTATTGATAATGAATGATGAATTGTGTGTGTGTGTGTGTGTGTGTGTGGTGGACTCTGAGGTGATGGAATTGGATGGTAAAAGCGCATTCATCCCCATTGTGTAGAGATAGCATGTGTCAGCGAGTTTTAAAAAGCAGCATTAGCTATGTGGCTAAAGTAAAGGCTCCGCAAAGATATTATTTTATTTAACTGTTACTATAAATAACTTCAGCTAAAAGAGATGGTCCTCTTGATATAAACACATTTTCATTCAACATTCATATGTATATTGATTAATCCAGTAGAAATGTTGCTAACATACATAATATTAAACTGATTCCATAATGTAAATTGGTCATTTTCCCAAGAATGTTGTGTTTAGTATGTTGAACTTGTTGTCAATTATGGTGGCGTGTTTAGCGCTCTAATGCACTGTGCTGCATAAACATCTGTAATGTTTGAGGACAAATGAACCCAGCTAAATTGTCAAAGTATTCACTAAAGATCATATGATATCTTATATGGCTAGTGCACTCAGCATATAATGATATATACTGTATGAAATTTATTAGAATGCAGGTTAATGCTGTTTATTACCAAGAATAATGTAGAGCACTGTTTATAGAATATTTGATTCTACTGTAGTGGCTATACTCATGAAACTGAAAACTGAGTCAATTTTGATAATAACACAATTTTACATACTGTCAGGAGGCAACTATTTTTTTGACACATAAGTCTATGTTACTGTTTCATAAGCAGTATTACTGTATTCTATGTTTGTGGTCATGTGCTTCACACTAGCCAGAAAATCCATTGAAAATGAGAAACATGTGAATATTGCCATGACAGACTGTATCTGCACCGTGAATTTACATGAACCTAGTACTAATGCACAATTTACTAGCTAAGTTACTAGTTAGCAATCAAACATACATAATAAATAATATCCAAACATTATATTAACTGTTTTACCAGCTCAGTCCTTTTCTTTTCTCTCATCAGTTTGTTACTCCGCCTCTGCCCCTCCCCCTCCCTGCTCTCTCTCTCTCTCTCTCTCTCTCTCAGTTTGGTAACATGTTACAAATACTCATAGGTAACTATGCAGGAACTAAGCAGGAACAAATAAGTAGTTCTTTGTTAACACCTATCTTATTCCTATAAAATACTAAGAACTACTAGTTAATTACTCAGTAAGTGTGTTAGTAGGAGATCATTATTGACTATGCAGTAATTAACTGAATCTTAAGCAGTAATTACTCAGTCTTACATTTCTCCTGCAAAAATACTAGTTAACTATGTCACTTTTATAATAACTACTGATTAATTCCTGGTCACACCAACATTAACTCCCAGTAGCAAAGGCTTACATTCCTCCTGGAGATCTACTACCTAATATACCTCAACCTATTCTAGTACCTTATTTAGGCCTCCTCAGAGGAATGTTGTTTTTCTTTAGCCAGTCAAGGTCTAAAGAGAGAAATGGACAACAATAAACTACAAAAGTATAAGGGCGTAATGTAGAAATCAATAACAAATTCTCCATTAACATATTTTCAAAGTTGTTTGTAATCAATTCTTTAAATAATAAAAATCAGTAATTAAGTACCATGTGTAATACTGTTCCACATCTTCATTAACTGCTGAAGAACAGCACAGTAACACTTCAGTCATTACTAATGAGTTTCCATGTGCTTGAATTTTACGATACTTTTCCACATCTGCATTAACCACTGAAGAACAGCATAGTAACACTTCAGTCATTGCTAATGAGTTTCACTTTATTATTTAAACTTATATCCATATAGTTAAAATACATGCAAACAACATTCTTAAGTGAGTCATACAATTAGAGTCATTATGGTACAAAACAGGGGTGACAAAATTAATTTAAAAGTTATATTCTAATTACTTAAAACAATGAACTAATAACAGTGAAAAACTTGTCATTTTTTTAAACAAAGAAAATAATAAGAAGGCATATTTTTATCATTTACTTTAGTGTCTATATTCATTTCTCTTTATGTACCTATAGTAATGTTTTAGCTTGGTTACCATTTCTTAGCCTACTCGAACCTATCTAAAGCCCAGCGATCTCCAACATGTTTTTTACGTAGACTCTCAAATAACTTCCTCTTTACTAGCAGCTCCCATGACATAGGGTGTGTTTTAATGACATTGTAGAACCTACATAGTGCACTTGTCAAGAATGTATGACTGATACAGATTCAATTACAATTTAGCGTAATAATGAGAGCAATGCAGATAAATCAAAAAACATCTTGCAGGGTTAATATAAAAAACAGGCATGGATCAGGTGATGAACAAACTGAGTAAACTAGGCAAGGCAAAACACATGAAAATTTATATCCTAAATTTTATATATATTTCTTATATATATCTTATGTATTTTATATATATTCCTATATATTTCTGTAAAGCTGCTTTGTGACAATGTCCATTGTTAAAAGTGCTATACAGATAAAATTGAATTGAATTAAATTGAATTGGAAACAGGCAGAAAATCAAAAACCAGAATAATGAACACAGTGTGCATGTGTGTGTGATATTGGAGACAGGTGCGTGTGCTCAAAGTCTGGTGATTGGGAGTGGGTTAGTGGCCATGAATTCTGGGGTGTGTAGTCTGGGAAGTGGAGTTGGTGGCTAGCGTGGACCTGCCCCCGCCAAAGGGTTCACTCGGTGAGCACGGTGCTTACGAGGCCTCCCCCAGGTTATGGGCCTGGACGTTCAGGGTGGCTGGCATGGAATTCATGGAATAGATTGGGGTCAAGAATGTCATGGGCGGGAACCCAGCTCTGTTCCTCTGGACGGTACCCTTCCCACTCAACGAGGTACTCCAGCTGACCATTTCTGCTCTGGGAGTTGAGAATGGATTTTACCAGGTAAACAGACACGCTTTCTATGTCAAGTGGGGCAGGCGGAATGGCAGGCGGGACGTTAGCGGCCAATGGTCCTGGGATGACTGGTTTCAAATGGGAGACATGGAAAGTGGGTTAAATGCGGCATTTCATGGGAGATCTAGTTTGTAGGTGACGGGGTTGATTTGCTTGCACACTTTGTACCAGCCAATGTACCTGTGGTGCAGTTTTTTCTTTGGTGGCCAACCAGACTTGATCTACTGGCTGATAGGAAGGGTTTTCTCCTTGATGTTGACCTTGTGAAGTTGGGCTGCCTGTTTAACTTGTCGGTGTGTGCTCTCTGGTCACTCCTATGGAACCATTCATCCACGGCCAGTGAGTCAGTTGGATTTGCATTCCAGGGGAACAGGGGAGGCTGGTACCTGAGTACACACTGAAACATCGTCAGTTGGGTGGAGAAGTGCTGTAGGGAGTTCTGAGCATACTCCGCCCAGGGCAGGAACTGAGATCAATCTCCCTGGTTCTCCGCACATAAGGTTCTCAGAAATTGGCTGATCTCCTCATTTGCCCGCTCCACTTGGCCATTGGACTAGGGGTGTTAGCCGGAGGTCAAGCTTATGGTTACTCCATGAAACTAACCCACACCCTAGTAGTGAATTGGGGTCCCTGGTTGCTGATGATGTCCTCTGGGATCCCAAAGTACCTGAATATGTGATTAAATAAAAGCTCTGTGGTTTCGTAGGCAGTGGGCAGACTGGGCAATGGAACAAGATGCAGGGACTTAAAGAACCTGTCTACAATGACCAGGATAGTGATGTGACCTCGGGATTCTGGCAGGTCAGTGATAAAGTCGACTGTGATGTGGGACCAGGGTCATTGGGGTGTGGGTAGTGGTAGGAGATTGCTTGCCAGTAGTTGTGGGTACCTAGGCTTGGGCACAGAAGGTGCAGGAGGACACGGCTTGGTGTACAGCTGCTCACATGTTGGGCCATCAGTACTTATTCTGCAAGTGGTGATAGGTGCGCCTGGTGCCTGGGTGACCTGTGGCAATGGGAGTGTGGGCCGATGTGATAAGCCCGGTCTGGAATTTAGTCACTGCGAACATTCTGTTCGGAGTACAAGAATGGGGAATTTGGCACTGTGGTATGCAGGCAATGGCTTCATGGTGGGTGCCATGACCTCCCAATCCACAGCACCCATGAAGCAAGATGGTGGAAGGATTGGCTCCTCACTGCTCTCTTGTGGCTGGGCAGTGTTCATACAGGAAAGTGCACCTGCTTTTGCATTCTTGAAGCCAGGTTGATAGGATAGGGTAAAATGGAATCTGGCAAAGAAGAGGAACCAGCGTGCTTGACGGGGATTCAGGCATTTTGCATTTCGGGGGTACTCCAAATTTTTGTGGTCAGTGAAAATGACAAATGGGTGCTCGGCTCCCATACTAGTTTAAAATACTAAATACTAGTTTAACTGCAAGCAGTTGTCGGTTACCAACATCATAATTTTGTTCTGCTGGGGACAACTTCCTCGAGAAAAAGGCCACTGGGTATAACTTGGGTTTTTCTCTGAACCATTAAGGGAGGACTGCTCCAACCCCCGTTTCGGATGCATCCACCTCTACAAAAAAAAGGCCTCGAAGGATCAGGATGTTTAAGGATGGATGCTGTGGATAATGCCATTTTGAGTTGCTGGAGGGCCTTCTCTGCTGATGGGTTCCAGGCCAGACGTTTGGCTCCCTTCCTGAGCAGTGATGTCAGAGGATGGTCGATTGAGCTGAATCCCCAAATGAAGCGCTGATAAAAATTGGCAAAGCCTAAAAATCTCTGCAAGTCCTTTACTGTCCTGGGTTTCAGCCAGTCTGTTACAGTGGTCACTTTGGCCTGGTCTATGGTGATCCCATCTGGGCTAATGATAAAAGCCAGAAATGAAATGGTGTGCCAGTGGAATTGACATAGAGCTGGTGTTGCAGAAGACATTGGAGGACCTGCCAAACATGGTGCACATGAGTCTCCAGAGAGGGGGAGTAAATCAGAATATCGTCTATTTAAACTATAACATATCTTCCCAGCATGTCTCTCAGAACATCATTGTTGAAATGATGCAAGACGGAGGGGTCGCTAGAGGGCCCATATGGCATTACCATGTATTCATAGTGGCCCGTGGTGGTACTGAACGCCATCTTCCACTCATCCCCCACCTGATTGCGCACCAGGTTGTAGGCACTGCGGAGATCCAGCTTGGTGAAATATGGGCAGATCTGAGCTGTTTGGGAGCCGCCGGGACTAGTGGCAGGGGATATCTGTACTTCACAGTCACTTGGTTTGGTCTGCGGTAATCAATGCAGGGTAGAAGCCCACCTCCTTTCTTTTCAATAAAGAAGAAGCCAGCCAATGCGGGTAACGTGGAAGGCTGGATGTTAACCCTTGGATCAAGGTCTGCGAGATGTTGCTGTTGCTCTCCCACTAGCTGTCTATGATCCATAAGGGCGTGCTGCCAGTCTGACTCTCCTGCTGCATCCATTGTAGGTGAAGTAATCTGTCAAGAATGTAGGACTGAGACAGATGCAGTTGCAGTTTAGCGTTTTAATGAGATGCAATTCAGATAATTCCAAAAATGTCAGGCAGGGTTAATATAAAAAAACAGGCGTGGATCAGGCAATGAACAAACAGGTAAACTAGGCAACACAAAACATGTGAATCAGGAAACAGGCAGAAAATTGAAAACCAGAATAATCAACATACTAAAGAAGGCTTGGTAAAGTCAGATGCCCTGGACAAACTGAGCATTTAAGATTCTGTGAATGAGAAACTCTTTTAAAGTTTGTGTGTGTGTTTGACTGGAGACAGATGCGTGTGGTCAAAAGTCTGGTGATTGGATGCAGGTTAGTGGCCATGGATTCTGTGGTGTGTAGTCCAGAGCAGCCATGTTTGTAGGCCGCGGTGTGTTCTGGAGTGTGTGGAGTGTGTGGACCTGACAGCACTATGTGGCCACTAGGATATCATTTAAGATTCTGCCACAGAAAAAGACTGACCCTACTAAGCACCTGATGAAAATGTATGGCAGTATATGAGTAACGCGAGTTTTGGATGTGTATGTATTATTATATACATGTAGTATATCAGTTTACACTAAGATACACTGATACACTAAGTGCCTGATCAAAATTAATGTTGTGTATGCATATAGAGTCATGGGAATAAGAATGTACACCCTCCTTCAATTCTGTGTTTTTATTTCTCAGGACCTAAATAACAATTGTGTGGTCCTCACCAACTTCTATAAACAAACAAATAACTTCAGCTGATAACAAATAAACACAACAGATTTCAATATGTAGTCATTTTTTCTAAAAGTAAACCAACATTCAGAAACCAGGTGAGAAAAAAATAGGTACACCCTTCCTACTTCCAATTAGAGTAATTAATAGCCAGGTGTTACTAATGAAATGCACAAATGTATTTACTCATCAAGAAGTGTGACTACTTCTATAAAACCAGACCTTTGGCAGTTTGGTATTCTGGAGCACTCAGGTGTGTGTCAACATCATGCCAAGCAGAAATGACCTCAGCCATGACCACACAGAAGCAATTGTTGCTGCTCATCAATCTGGGAATGGTTATTAGGCCATCTCCAAACAATCATAAATTTGCCATTCTACAGTGAGAAGGATTGTTTACAAATGGAGAGCCTTCAAGACAGTTGCCAATCTTCCCATGAGTGGGCATCCCAGCAAATTCAGTCCAAGGTCAGACTGTTTAATGCTCAGAGATATACAGAAAAACCCAAGAGCTACATCATATGACCTATAGGCCTCTGTAAGCTCATTAAATGTTTATGTTCATGACAGCACAATCAGAAAAAGACTGAACAATATGGCTTTCATGGAAGAGTGGCTAGGAAAAAGCCCCTTCTCTCCGAAAATAATATGGCAGCACGACTTATGTTTGCAAAATTGCACCTGAACAAACCACAAAAGTTCTGGAACAATATCCTTTGCACTGATGAGACCAAAGTGGAGAGGTTTCACCACAAACACATCATACCAACTGTCAAGCATGGTGGTGAAGGGGTGATGATTTGGGCTTGTTTTGCAGCCACAGGACCTGGGAAACATGCAGTCATTGAGACAACAATGAACTCCACATTGTATCAGAATATTCTTGAGACAAATGTGAGGCCATCTGTCCAGCAGCTTAAGCTGGGCTGAATTGGGTCATGCAACAGGACAATGATCCCAAGTACACCACCAAATTGACATCTGACTGGCTAAAGAAGAACAAAATCAAGGTTTTGGAATGAACAAGTCAAAGTCCAGACCTCAACCCCATTGAGGATCTTAAATGCATAAACAAATGCCAAAATTTCTCCAAAACAATATGAGAGACAGATAAACTCCTACAGAATACGCTTACTTCAAGTTATTGTTGCTAAAGGTGGTTCTACATGTTACTGAATTATTGGTGTACTTAGTTTTTCCCACCTGGTTTCTGAATGTTGGTTTACTTTTTGGGAAAAAAATGACTACAAATTAAAATTTGTTGTGTTTTTTTTTGTTGTTGTCACTTGAGGTTATTTGTTTACAGAAGTTGGTGAGGACCACACAATTGTGATTTAGACCCTGAGAAACACATAGAATTGAAGGAGGGTGTGCTTTCTTTTTCTCATGACTGCACACTGTTAATTGTGACCACGCACTTAGTAGAGTCAGTCTTTTTTCTGTGGTTGAATCTCAAGTGATATCCTAGTGGCCACATAGTGCATTATGTAGATTCTACAAAGCCATTGAAACATACCTTATGTAGCGTGAGCTGCTAGCAAAGAGGAAGTTTTCTGAGGTTCTGCATTACATGTTGGAGGTTGGAGATCATGGGGCTTTACACAGATTGGAGTAGGAGAAATGGTAACCTGGCTGAAATATTACTGTAGGTACATAAAGAAAAATTAATTTAAATACAAATACTAAATGGTAAAATGATGATATTGCCTTCTCAATATTTGTTTAAAAAGAACAATAGTTTTTTTGCTTTCCATGTTTTATGTAATATGAGCAAACTGTGCTAAAGTTTGTTCAGTTTATTATTATTATTAAGTAATTATTATTATTATTATTATTATTTTTATTTATTTATTTATTTATTTAAGTAATTTGAATGTAACTTTTAAATTCATATGTCACCCCTGATTTGTACTACACTGCCTGGCCAAAAAAAAAGTCGCACAATCTAATATTTTGTTGCACTGCATTTAGCTTTGATTATGGCACGCATTCGTCCTGGCATTGTTTCAACAACCTTATGCAACTTCACAACATTTATTTCCATCCAGAGTTGCATTAATTTTTGGCTGAGATCTTGCATTGAGGACAGGAGAGTCTAACCACTCCGTAAAGTCTTCTCCAGCACATCCCAAAGACTTTCAATGGGGTTGAGGTCAGGGCTCTGTGGTGGCCAATTCATGTGTGAAAATGATTCCTCATGCTCCCTGAATGACTCTTTCACAAGTTAAGCCTGAGGAATCTTAGCATTTTCATCCTGGAATATGCCTGTGCCGTCAGGGAAGAAAAAGTCCATTGACAGGATAACCTGGTCATTCGGTACATTCAGGTGCTCAGCTGACTTCATTTTATTGCCACACAATGAGGCTGAGCCTAGACCTGACCAGTTGATGCAACCCCAGATCATAACACTGCCTCCAGAGGCTTGTACAGTAGGCACTATGCATGACGGGTGAATCACTTCATGCATTTCCCTTCTTACCCTGACACGCCCATTGCTTTGGAACAGGGTAAATCTGATTTTATCAGACCACATGACCTTTTTCCATTGCTCCACAGTCCAGTCTTTATGCTCCCTAGCAAATTGAAGTCATTTTTTCTGATTAGCCTCACTAACAAATGGCTTTCTTGTGGTCACACAGCTGTTTAGTCCAAATCCTGTAAGTTCTCATCACATTGTGCGTGTGGAAATGCTCTTACTTTCACTATTAAACATAGCCGTGAGTTCTCCTGTCGATTTTCTTACGATGTGACATCACCAAGCGTTTTAAAGATCTCCGATCACGATCATTCAAGATTTTTTTCTGACTACATTTCTGCTGTAAAGTTGACGGTTCACCACTATCCTTCCAGGCTTTAATAATGCACTGGACATTTCATAACCCAGTTCCAGTGATTTCAGCAATCTCCTTAGTTGTTTTCTTTGCTTGATGCAGCCAACAATTTTCCCCTTCAGTAACATCTTTTCCACGACCATGGGATACGTAATCTGCCATGGTTGTTTAAGAAATGAGAAGCTACACACTGCATCAGTTAAGGTTAAAAGAACTGTTGCCAGCTGAAACATATTAATCACTGCAGTAATGATCCAATCATAGGCTCGTAAGTATTTGCTTATTTAAACCCAAACAGCGACCTTTTTTTTGGCCAGGCAGTGTATAACAGCTCCAAGTTGTATAAATCACTTAAGAATGTTGTTTGCATGTATTTTAACTATATGGATATGAGTTTAAATAATAAAGTGAAACTCATTAGTAATGCGTGAAGGGTTATTCTTCAGTGGTTAATGAAGATCTGGAACAATATTGTAAAGTGAAACACATGGAAACTCATTAGTAGTTAATTATTTAGTAGTTTAGTAATTAATGATTATGTGTAACAGTATTGCACATGGTAATTAATTACAAAGTTTTGTCATTTTAAAGAAAATTATTTACAAAAAATTTGAAAGTATGTTAATGTAAAAATATTTGTTATTCATTGCTACATTACAGCCTTGTACTTTTGTAGTATATTGTTGTCCATTTCTCTCTTTAGACCTTGACTGGCTAAATAAAAACAACACTCCAACCCTGTGCTCCTCTGAGGAGACCTTTAATAACGTATATACACCGATCAGCCATAGTATTAAAACCACCTGCCTAATATTGTATAGGTCCCCCTTGTGCCACCAAAACAGCTCTGACCCGTGGAGGCATGGACTCCACAAGACCTCTGAAGGTGTGCTGTGGTACCTGGCACCAAAATGCTGGCAGCAGATCCTTAAAGTCCTGTAAGTTGCGAGGTGGGGCCTCCATGAATCAGACCACATCCAGCACATCCCACAGATGCTTGATCGGCTTGAGATCTGGGGAAATTGGAGGCCAAGTGAACACCTTGAACTCTTTGTCATGTTCCTCAAACCATTCCTGAACAATTTTTGCAGTGTGGCAGGGCACATTATGCTGCTGAAAGAGACCATGGCCATTAGGGAATACTGTTGGCATGAAGGGGGGGTACTTGGTCTGCAGCAATGTTTAGGTAATTGGTATGTGTCAAAATTACATCCACATGAATGCCAGGACCCAAGAATTCCCAGCAGAACATTTCCCAGAGCATCACACTGCTTCTGTGGGTTGCCTTCTTCTCATAGTGTATCCTGGTGCCATCTCTTCCCCAGGTAAGCAACACACGCACCTGGCCGTCCACATGATGTAAAAGAAAACATGATTCATCAGACCACATCAGTCGCTAAGATCCTTAGGCTTGCCCATTTTTCCTGCTTCCAACACATCAGCTTCGAGAACTGACTGTTCACTTGCTGCCTAAAATATCCCACCCCTTGCCATTATAATGAGATAATAAATGTTATTCACTTCACCTGTCAGTGGTTTCAATGTTATGGCTGATCCTTTAAATATTTACAGTTTAGACACTGAGATGTGAATTAATGTCAGCGTGTTCAATCATTAATCAGTAGTTATTATAAAACACCCATCGTTAGCTAGTAGTTCTGCAGGTGAACTGATTTAGTTAATTACTGCATAGTTAATAGGGTACTCCTACTAACACACTTAATGAGTAATTAACTAGGTGTTCTTAGCATTTTATAGGAATAGGTGTTAACAAAGAACTACTCATTTGTTCCTGCATAGTTATCTATTAGTTGTTGAACGGTATTGTAAAGTGTTACCAATAATTTCAGTCAGTATTGCAGTTATACAATCCCCTCCAAAAGTATTGAAATGGCAAGGTCAGTTCTTTTCTTTTTGCTATACACTGAAGACATTTAGGTTAGAGATCAAAAGATGAATGAGACTGCTGACAGGCGTTTCTTGTTGCCTATGTGTGCCCTGTAAGATTGATTGTTTAAAGAATTAATAGCTCTGAATGTCTACTCTTGGTTTGAGCTCTGGGTTTCGCCTCGGAAGACTCCATTTGTTGTTAAAAAAGATAACAAGATAGAGCTGTCTATGGGAGAAAAGCAAGCCATTTTGATGCTGAGAAAAAAGAGAAAATCCATCAGAGCCATAGCCAATACAATGTGGAATGTCCTGAAAAAGAAAGAAACCACTGGTGTACTAACAACCAGACATCGAACAGGTTGGCCAAGGAAAACAACAGCAGTTGGTAACAGAAACATTGTGAGAGCTGTGAAAATAAACCCAAAAACAACAGTCAGTGACCTCACCTACAATTTCCACAGGGGGGTGAAGGTATCACAGTAGACCGCACTAAGAAGACTTGGAGAGCAGAAATATAGAGGCCATAGCACAAGATGCAAGTCACTGAACGGCAGTAAGAATCAGAAGGCCAGATTGGAATCCGCAAAGAAATGCAGAGATGAGCCACAAAAGTTCTGGAACCAAGATTAATCTCTACCAAAGTGATGGAAGTGCCAAAGTGTGGAGAAAGAAAGGACCTGCTCAAAATCCAAAACATACGAGCTCATTGGTCAAGCACGGTGAAGTGTGAAGGTTTGGGCTTGCATGGCTGTTTCTTGAACAAGCTCACTAATCTTTATTGATGACGTAACGCATGATGGTACCAGAAAAATGAATTCAGAAGTCTAGAGAAACATACTGTCTGCTAATTTACAGAGAAAACCAATCAAATTGGGAGGATTTTCATCATGCACCAAAAGAATGAACTAAAACACACTGCCAAAATAACAAATGACTTCATCAGGGGAAAAAAGTGGAAGGTTTTAGACTGGCCAAGTCAATCACCAGACCTTAACCCAATTGAGCATGTATTTCACCTCCTGAAGAGGAGACTGAAGGGAGAAACCCACCAAAACAAACAACAACTGAAAGAAGCTCTGGTACAAGTCTGGAAAAGAAAAAGAAGAATGCAACAGTTTGGTGATGTCAGTGGGTCACTGGCTTGATGCAGTTATTGCGAGCAAGGGATATACAACCAAATATTAAGTGGTATTTACTTTAATTTACTTTAAGCCTATTAAGTCTATTTAAGTCTATTTTAGTTCTAAGTTGTTTAACATATCTTAACATATCTACCCAAATACCTTCAGTGTATAACAAAAGCAAAAGAATCCAATACTTTTGGAGAGGGCTGTATACTTTGTATTCCATGCAGTTTTGAACTGCAATTTCTTACAGTGTAGAAGGTAGAAATTCTTGTTTTCCGCACATGTTCATTTTTCATAAAATAGCTGTGTATGTGTACACTACTGTTATGTTAATAATATGAGTGCCATAAAGTTCTAAGATTAAAAACAGTATGTTACAATATTTAATCCCCTTGGGGGTCTGTAGTGCTCTTTGTTTTCAGGTAAGGCAAACTGAAAAAATATATAGGCCAACGTAGTATGTAACATGTAGTAATTAGATTTAGTTAATTTTAAAGAAAGAATATAGCCTATTTTTATTGTGGTTCATATGCTCCTTACAAAAATTGTAATTTAAAACATTTTATTTTTCCCTAACACTTGCCAACAGCACCAATCTTGGCAGGTTGGGATGCCGCCAGTGTCTTGAGTGCATGCCAATTTTAGCCCACTCTTTCACTGACTGGGTGGCCAGTTCCGCTAGTTTGTGGGTCCCTATTTTGGTGTTTCTCTTGCTGTTTCCCACAAGTTGTCTATGGGATTGAGGGCTGTTGATTTTGCCAGCCAGTGAAAGTGTTAAAGTCCATCATGCCCATTGAAGAAATCACACACGGATTTGGCCCTATGCACCCTACAATTATTATCCTGGAATGTAGGAGTGTCAGTGTTGCATTTTACTTGAACATGAAGCAAAAAGGCAACCTCAGAATCTGAGTAACTGAATTAATGCTAAGTTACATTCAGTAAGATTTCACTGGCCATGTTCTCTCACTGTCCATGTTCACAAACTTGCCAGTAGGTGGATTGGCTATTCTAAATTGGGCTAGCTGTGAATGAGTGTGTGCGAATGTGTGTGTGTGCATGGTGCCTAGCAATGGACAGGCATCCAGGGTGTGTATCATTTATACTGTATCCATGTATCATTTTTACTCACTGTTATTTAGTGGAATGATAAAGCATAAGTAGGATCAGATACATTAATGTAGAACTGTTATTGAGTTTTTGACTAGATAACCTTTAGATGTGTCCTGATATAAGAAACTAAAACACATCTGCCAATCAGTCAGAAACAAGTATTTCCTGTGGCCGTCCTATAAGTACTACCAGTTACAATAGATCCAACATGCAGCTTCTTTTGGAATGTCTGCTTTTCACTGTAAAGACCTGTCACTGCAAATGATCTGAGATTTCTCTAATGTTACAGACAACTACTGAAATCCATGAGTGGAAGTCAATTGTTGGGCATTCTAAACCCTGTGGTGTGTGAGGGGTCATTGGAGGGATAGTGTATGCAATTTAAATGCAAATCTGCAAACATGATGCTTTTGTTTACACTGACAATAATATTGCACTGTTGTGAAATTGGCTAATCACAAACACCCTGTGTGCAAACATGCCAAGTCACCACACGCATACATTTAGAGTGTATAATGACCTCTGGAAATTTCTTTGTGTTTCCAATTTAAAATGACATTACCCAGCATTCTCAAGCCATGTGGTGATTCTTCACTCCTGACTGACCCTGTGTGTGACTTTCCTGGGTAGATGGAAGTTAATGTGAGAGAAACTGCACACACACACACACACACACACACACACAAAATCCTAATGGTCACAGCATTAGCTGAAAGAATTTCTCAGATGAATATTTTTACCTTTGCTTGGCATGGCATGTGCATGTTTCACAGCATCACATTGTGGTAAGAACTGTGAATGAGCACAGTATGCACCCAAAGACATCTACAGATGTGTATGTGTCTGTATGTCAAAAGTTAGTCATGGTCTGTTCTACAGGACTTGTTTTTAATAAAAAATGTGGTACAGTTCATCAGATGGACTCTAAGAGCCTTGCACTTTGACCTCCCTCTCTCTCGCTCTCTCTCTCTCTCTCTCTCACACACACACACACACACACACACACACACAGTGTAGTTTTTCAGGCTTCTGAAGCCGAGTCATGTGACAGGTTGCCACGGTAACATTTCCATTTGGAGTGGAGGAGGGCTGCTCCAGTGCCCTCTGACAAACATACACGGTCATGAGGACACATAAAATTGAGATGTTTATGAATTTCTGTCTCTGCAGTGTGTGCTGTGTGCTACTAAAGTGTGTGTGTGTGTGTGTATGTGTGTGTGTGTGTGTGATTTTTGCTTTGGAAGGATAGTACAGTGATATGCAGTAAAGAGTTGTCTGTTGCTGAGCAACTGTTCCAAATTAGATCTACCGCTAAAAGAGAGCAAAATCATTCAACCTACACAAAGAGATGTGTATGTGTGTGTGGTGATGTAGGGATAGAATGGATACGATAATAATTCAGTAATAGTTTAATGTATGTATCCAAGTGAGGTATGTCATTTCTGTCAAAGTAGGTTATGCTTTATAACTTAAATCCCATAAATTTTCTCACAATGTGCTGAAACAAAAAAGGAGACTATTATACCTTAAACAAATTATTTAGAGTATGATATCATTATCATGATGGTCAATAATATTTCAGTGTATGTTTGTGTGTTTGTATGTGTGTAGGGCTAGAAGATCAGACTCTTGGGATTGGCTAGATTGACACTGCAAAGTTTTACACATGCACACACACACACACACACACACACACACACACACAGATAGAGAGAGAGAGAGAGAGAGAGAGAGAGAGAGATGTACCATACTTCTGCCTGTTTGTTTGAATGATAACTTCAGCTTTGTTTTTCAGTGTTACCATAGAAACTGTGCAGGGGTACAATATCTGCATTAAGTGTGTTTAATATGAGCTGTAATAGAAGCTTTCACACTGAATGGGACATGTTATTGAATTCCGCAACCCACTTGATAAGAACAAACATATCATACACACACATACATGTGGAGAGAGAAGAGAGCGATTGCAGAGGGAGAGGTGATAGCAAAGAAATAAATCAACAGACTGTGTATTGTGGAACATCATTCTATATCAGCAGAAATTGAGGTTTTATTAAAATACGAGCTTCTGTTCATTTCTTCTTATTTTTTCTTATTATTTATAAAATCTGAAAAGTGCAAGATATTTCAAATTCATATTACAGATTGAAATGTTATCTTAATTTAGGAATAATATCCTACAGTTTATATAGTATCTTATTTTACAGCATTATTTAATATTCTCTCCAATATTTTCTGCCAGTACAATATTTCAACACTTTAGAAATTACTTTCAGAATACATGCAGCTATTGGCTATTCATATCAGAAAGAAAAATGTAGATTTTTTACTGAACATGATAAATTCAATATTCTTTGCATCAAAACTACTCATCTGGGACAACTAAATAGGTAATATGGGACACTTGGTTTCAGTAAATGATGCCACTACTAAAGCTTAGTAACAGCAGACTTGACTTGCAATTGTTAGTGCAAGAAATAAAAATAATAAAGCTTAGGTGCTGAACATTACCATATTTCACCATATATAAATATATACTTTGCAGTGGCATTAAATTGTCTAATCATGATATTATCATGAACTAATGTTCCACAATAATAACATTTATTTGTACATTCTACATTGATTAATTCACATTTGACTATAAAAAATGTACATTAGCATTCATTATTATACAGTTATATGCTAACAAATATTTAAACATTTCTGCACACACAATCACACACAGTTGTAAGCTGCAGTTCCTGGAAATCAGTTGAAATATATGCAGGTGCTTTTAGCTTTCACCTCCGTAATAACCTCTAATGGTGCCTTAAGTGCTTAAGAGCAGCTCAGCTGGTGATGCTCGCTCTTTGCCTCTGAGCTAAATGTTCTGCTTGGAGTGAATGTGTGCTTATTTGTTTTGTGTGTCAAAAGTTTGCAAAGTGTTGCAGCACCTTTGGTGTTAAAGGTTTGTGTATGTTGTATGAGTCATGAAAGCCAATGGCTACAGTTTTAATCAGACAAACAAACCCATATTATGAATACTGTGTGTGTGTGTGTGTGTGTGTGTACGCTTTTGTAAAACTGCATTCTATTTGACCTCTAAGTTGTTACCAGTTCAGAGAGGAATTCAACACAACTCAACATTAACAGAGTTACTTTGGAAGGTCAAATCAAGGTGTTCATAAAACCAAACTGTCCTCTGAGGATGTGGAGCAGCTTGTAGTGTCACTGTTACATATTGACAGTTTATATACGGCCATGACCTTAACTTAAATATGCCACACATACAGTCCTGTTGCTAATAACTATCAGAATGTTTCTGACAGTAAGTGACAACAAAGTATGCAGGCACTTATCCCAGAGAGAGAGAGCGAGAGAGAGAGAGAGAGAGAGAGAGACAGACAGACAGACAGAGAGAGCTTATTGTATTCTTTAAATGAGAATGATTTTTCAGTTAGCATGTGTGCTGTTCAGTATTTTAATTGCAGAATTGCAATTGCTAGAAATTGGAATTTCTAGCTGTCATTGAAATCGTAGGATGAACTCCTGGGTGTTTTACAATGGTGTTCAAGTTAAACAGTTATAAATAAATAAACTGCATTCAATATATGGATGGTAGTCTGAGACAGTGTGATGTAAATTCTGACTTTCCATGGTCAGCATTAGCACACAGGCATTTATCATCATCGCAAGGAAATCCATATTAATTATTCACAAAACATTTAGCCTAAGGTTCAAACTAGAGGTAGAACCAGGAAAACATAGGAACTACAAACACTGGTAAACACTGAAATACGTAGTTAAAGGTTGCTGTATTGCCATAAGGCAGTTAGGGCATACTAGGCATAATAGAAGCCAGTAGTGAAGTTGAAGTTAATGAAGTTCTGGAGAAAGACCAGCCTGTGTTGCCTCCTTTCTAGCTACTATACTGCATTCTCTTTTCACCATGACAACACACTGTGAGTTTTCATGACAATCACAAATGAGAAGCTACTCAGAAGTCCAGCCTTTGAGGAGTTCTTTGAGTTTTTTTCTCCTTTTACAGATACGCCTTAATTGTAAACAGATATAACTAAACAGAGTGGTGTAGTAATTTTAACTTGGAAAAAATACTTGAAGAAACAGTCTTTAGAAAGAAATAAAAAAAAACTATAAGTTTCTGTAAGTTTCTACTAAAACTAAGTGAAATATGAATTCATTTTTATTTTTAATACAAATTTTACTGTAATGCTTTACGGTAAGGTTCCCTTAAAATATATGCAATATTAAATACTCTCTATGGCCAAATGTTTGTGGACACCGCCCCATCATACCCATATGTGATTTCTGAACATCCCATTCCAGATTTAGTCCCTTTGCTGTCATAATAACCTCAACTCTTCTGGGAAGGCTTTTCATTAGATTTTGGAAAGTGGCTGTGGAGATTTGCCCATTCAGCTATAAGAGTCTTAGTGATGTCAGGTACTGATGTCAGACGAGAAAGCCTGGTGTGCAGTCTGTGTTCCAATTAATCCCAAAGCTGCGGCTCTGTGCAGACCACTCTAGTTCTTCCACTCCAACCTGGGCAAACCCTGTCTTCATGGACCACACTTTGGGCACAGGGGCATTGTCATGCTGGAACAGGTTTGGGCCCCTTAATTCCAGTGAAGGGAAATTGTAATGCTACAGCATACAAATACATTCTATAAAAGTGTGTGCTTCCAATTTTGCTGCAACAGTTTGGGGGAGAACCACAAAATGGGTGTGATTGTCAGGTGAAAATATTGCTATGTCATAAAATCTTACCCTAGGGTTAAGAACAGTTGCTGGTCACCATTTGATGAAGATGTAAGGTTCTAGATCACCCCTCCTAACCACTAGGGGCAGTAAGAATTACCTGGATACCTTCTTGTGCTTCCTTCCTAAGTTAGCTCGAGCTTAGTAAGTTAGCTGTTAACATACAAACTGTGGTTAGAGTTGTCTTCCTTCTTGCTGGGTTATTACTGGCTCACTCAGAGTTTTTTTCTGTCTACCAACTACTGGGCTGGTATTTGATCCATTAATACATTGCACTGGGGCTGGAGTCAGGTTTCTCTACATTCACCCCTCATTCTCCCAACTGTGTCAGGTCCTCCCTCTGAACTTTTTTACTCAGGGTTTTCCTCACACTTCCCTCCATCTACCACAAATGGGCCTATGAATGAGACTTTACTGCTAGCATGGTAAAATTGGTTCCCTTGCCACACTACTGAGCCTGCTACGTTAGCAGGATTTCTAACACAACAACACCAGGATGGGAGTTGGTTTCCCACTGTTCAACCCTCATTGTCCCCGCCAGGTCAGTTTTTTCCTCTGCATTTCCATATTCCTGCCATTCAACTGACTACCATTCAACTTGGGCAACAACTACTTCAGATCAGTGGGTCCTCATGATAATTTTCTGTCATCAGCCCCCATTCTCTGGGTTCAGGCCTCATTTATATAAGATCTCAATAAGTTGGCTGACTCACGAAGTTTGTTCCTTCTTGTACAGTGCGCTTTCTTGTTTAAAATAATTTCTATGGGAACATATTTCCAAGTTCCCATCACCCCAGAACACAGATGCTTTTTGAGATTTGCCTTGCATGGATGGATATTCTAAGTCAAAGTTCTACCATTCAGTACCTTATCCACTCTCTTTGGTCACTTTATGGCATTCAATTTTACAATGAAGTCAGAGAAGAGCTGCCTGACATGAAACAGGAGACACAATTCATCGGTGTGGAGCTAGAGGCTTTCAGAAGAGGTTTATCAGCCTGTGGATAGACCACAAATACCACAGGCAGAGATATGTCCTTGTTCCAGCTAGAGGGGCATAGGCTGTAGCTGTAGACACATGACTTTCCTAATGCAAGGGGTCTACTTGGGAGTGGTGCGTCATTGGAAAGAGTCACCACAGATGTCTCCTTCACTGGCCGGGAGTAATGTGGTGCCACAGGGGTGGGGGTGGTGTGAGAGGTTTCCCAGATCTGCAGGAAGTTTGGCAAGGTGCACATCAACCTCTTCTCCAACATTAAGTCAACTCATTACTGATTTTGGTTCTCCCTAGCAGAACTGGATAGCCTGTTGGGACAGGGTGTGCTGGCCAACAGCCTCAATACTGTATGCCTTTCTGCCTCTACTGCTGATTCTTACCAAGTTTCAAAGAATTCAGCAACTAGGTCACACCAAGAGTCCTACTTCTTGCCCCAAGATGGTTGACAAGGAAACATGCCTGTGTGTTTTATTTTCCAGTAATTCTCCAACACTGTGCTAAAAAGCGCAAACAGTTATGGGTGGCACAGTGGTGTAGTGTGTAGCGTTACGTCTGAGCTCCAGGGGCCTGGGATTTATCCTGAGCTTGGGTTACTGGCTATGTGGAGTTTTGCATGTTCTCCCTGTGTTCATGTAGGTTTACTCCAGGTTTTCTGCTTTGCTCCCACTGTCCAAAAACACACAAGTAAGTAAACTGGCTATGCTAAATATGCCCTAGGTGTGAATGAGTGTGTGCATGTGTGTGTGTACATGGTGCTCTGCAATGGACTGGCAGCCCATTCAAGGAGAACTCTCCCACCTTGAGCCCAGTGGTTTACCAGGACCCTGACTATAGACCCTGACCAGGATAAAGAGGTTACTGAAGATGAATGAATGAGGGGGCTCCTGAGTGGTGCAACAGAAAAATGTTTGCACCAGTGGATGACTGAAAAAAGTGATAATGCCTGGGTATTTTTTTTTTTTAGTATATGGGTGCAGTTAAGAATGCTTGCTACAAGTGCAAATAAAGTTTAAAAAGTAGTGCAATGGATAATGAAAAAATTCACTTTTATCTCAGACATTTATTTTTCCCTTTTGACATTTAAAATGAAAAAGTGATTTTCTGTGTCTGTATTTACTCGTTTAGTGCTCCAAATATTTGTGTCTGTATTCGTATTTGGATTAAAACTGGAAGTGCGTGTGGTTTACACCTGACCGTTATTTTTTAACCATACTATTATGCCCTAGAAACACAGATAAATTTTGCAGAACATAACTTTAACTTCTGAATCAGCTGCCCTGTGGATGTTTCTGGCAAGCTTTCTATCTTCTATCTAATGTGACTGAGTAAGCAGAAATTATGTTTCAAAACAACAATATCTTTCCCAAATCAGGGAACCGTTATTTTTGTGACGGTCTGGAAAAAGCCATCTAGAAGTTGCTGTGGCTGAATTCTGGAAAACAGCCAAAAAAGATGAAAAATCAGGTTTTGATCAAAATTGAGTTTTATGCCATTAATTTACTTCTATTTTAAGACAGCATACATACTGTATATTTTGCCAGAATTATGTGGAAATTCTTTTAGTTAGGTTATTGCCTAACCTTGCATTGGTGTCTGTCTGCAAATATCATACTGGTTAAGGAGCCAGTAAAATTACATCTGTATTTGTATTCATTTAGAACACATGATCTGCTCAGTCCAAATAATATATTCCTATTAGTTGAATAATGTATTCATATTGGTTACATCCCTAGCCAAAAGTGACAGTGCCCTTTTGTAATTCAGAGCAATGTGTTTCTAGAAGTGAAATGTGTTTTTTTTTTTGTCATTGTGTGCACATCATTTTTCTGTTTGTTCCTTAGTGAGGATGCTGTAACAACTGTGGTCGTATTCTAATGCCCTAACCCACAATCACCTAATCACATTAATTAGCTGTGAGAGCTAATGTGTATTTAGCAAATGTATGCAACAGCAGCACCAGTAGTTAGAGATCACCGCTTGAGATAGACCCAATTACCTTTAAATGTGATTGTAATAAGAAATATACAAAGAGTAACTGAATTGTTAACATTAAAGTAAGTAAAGGCTATAAGTAAAGGAATATATCATTCATTCATTCATCTTAATTCTTAATTCATTCAGTAACTGCTTTGTCCATTTCGGGGTCACAGTGAATCCAGAACCTAATGTCTTGACTTGTTAAAATGGAAGTGTAAATAGGTGCATCAATAAATAAATAAATAAAAATTCAAAGCCATGTCCAGGCCTTACATTTTGAGCCTGCGTGTTGCCATGCCCTTGTTTTACACTTGTTGAAGTTCTCTGTGTTTAGAGGTCAGTGGAACTCCCTGGTAAGGCTTGTGACTCACTGGTGACTCACTGTTGGCAGATCCAAAGTTTTCACACATAATTAAGCTGATTTTGAACTGCAGCCACAGGATTATTTTTTTTTCCAGGGGTTGGGAATTTGTGCAGGCATTAGATTATTCACATTCTCAACATACCTCTGTATGCTACTGTACAAGGTACTGTGTTTCCCCTCAGTGAATTGTTTTATTCCTTCTTATAGCTATTCTTTATTGATCATAGTAATATGTAATAATGTGATAACTCTTTAGGAAAACTGTTGTTCTACAGTTTTGTTTAAAATGTAAGACTTGTAAATATTACAGTACATTGACAATGATAAGTATGATGTTGCACTTTAAAGTTCACCGGATTTTTAAGGGACATATTTGGAGTATTGGGCTAGTTTTTGGTTGGTTTTATTGATTATGGAGCTACTTTTGCGCTGGTTTGGAATGGACATTGGGGTGCTTTTGTTACACAGACCTGGTGAAATCAGAAGAAGGCTCAAGTTGGACTAATCAGACTCACATGAAAACAAGAACCGCGGACATACAGTGGATATAAAAAGTCTACACTTTTTCCACCCTCACTGTGAAATTACAATGTATAAAAATTAAATGAAAAACAATCAGAAACATTTTAGGGAAAAATAGGAAAAATAAAAGACTTATAACAACCTAGTTGCATAAGTGTGCACACCTTTTATAATTGGGGATGTGGCAACGTCACAATCAATGTCATGTTCAAAAGTAATTATCATACAGCTGTCATCAATGACATTATTCTGATTAACCCCAAATAAAGACCAGCTGTTTCTGTAGGATTTTCTTCACATCTTCTTGGTTTCATCTGACTTCTTAAGCCATGGTCTGCAAAGAGCTTACAAAGCCTGTACAGGGTCCCACTGTCGAAAGGTATCGATCAGAAGAGAGGTACAAAAAATTTCCAAAACAGTAGATGTACCATGGAACACCGTGAAGGCCATCATCAACAAGTGGAGAAAATGGAGCACCACAGTGACGTCACCACGAACAGGACGTCCCTCCAAAATTTATAAAAGGACAAGACAAAAACTTAACAGGGAGGCTGCCAGTAGACCTAAGACAATATTAAAGGAGCTGCAGAAATATGTGACAAGTACTGATTACTCTCTGCATGTGACAACAATCTATCATATTCTTCACATGTCTGGACTGTGGGGTAGGGTGGCTAGCCGGAAGCCCTTTCTCAGAAAAAAACATCCAAGATCAACTAAATCACCCCAAACCTTGTGGCAAAATGTGTTATGGTCTGATGAGACCAATTCCAAAAGGTATAATAATTCCATAATTCCAAAAGGTATGTTTGGTGCAAAAAAAAAGGCACATCACCAAAAGAACACCATACCCATGATGTAGCATGGTGGTGGCAGCATCATGCTTTAGGGCTGCTTTTCTTTAGCCGGAACTGGGGCTTCTATCAAGATGGAGGGAATAATGAATAGCTACAAATACCAGTCAATTTTAGTGCAAAACCTTCAGGTGTCTGCTACTAAGCTGAAGATGAAAATGAATTTCCCCTTTTAGCAAGACAATGACCCAAAACATACATCCAAATCAACAAAGGAATGGATTAAGCAAAAGAAGATTAATGTTTTTGAATGGCCTAGCCAGAGCCCAGACCTGAATCAAACTAAAAATCTGTGGGGTGACCTGAAGCGGGCTGGGTACAGGACATGCCGATACAGTTTGATGGATCTAGAATATTTTTGCAAGAAAGAGTGAGAAAATATTGCCAAGTCAAGATGTGCCACGGTGATAGACTCTTAGCCAAAAAGACTAAGTGGTGTAATATAATCAGAAGGTGTTTCAACAATGTATTAGTTTAGGGTTATGCACACTTATGCAACCAGGTTATTGTAAGTTTTTTATTTTTTCTATTTTCCCCTAAAATGTTTCTGATTGTTTTTCACTTAATTTTTATATGTTGTAATTTCACACTGAGGGTGGGAAAAGTTCTGGCATGATTTACCTTGGTTTCATTTTTATATCACAAAAACCTGCCATATTAACAGGGGTTTGTAGACTTTTTATATCCACTGTAGCAGTGGGAGAGCCATCCACACTTATCCACCATGACTCTGTTTTCTGTCATTCCCTGCTGTATGTGAGTGCACTAAATATGTTTTTCAAATGTGTTATGTTCATCAGGTAAGTGTTGCTGTATTCCATTTTTTTTGGCAGGTTATTTGCTGTTCCATTACATATGTGTCCAGTCCCATGAGCAGGATTTGCTATGTGTCCCTGTGTAAGTTATAAAATCCTTCACCTGTACTTGTAAAGACAGGGTCACTGCAGGAGGACATGATTTGTGTCCAGTCTCCAGTCACATGAGCATTATTTGCCTGTAACGTGTGTGTGTGTGTGTGTGTGTGTGTGTGTGTGTTGATCTGACATGCTGACTCTGCATTTCTTTATTGGATCTCTGGTGCAAATTGGTTGTTAGCAAATCTCTGAGGAACTGCAGCTCTCTTTCCTGTTGTGCTGAACACTTCTGCATCTTATGAAAGACTGAAAGTCTGATTCAGAGAAGAAGAAGGGAGATGAAGTATGAGTTACTGAAACTGATGTAAAAGGGAGAAATTAGTGTTTCTTACTCATTTCAGTTTGACAGAACAGTTCCCCCATCTGTTATGGTTTCTCTTTGGGGTTTGTCAGTATTAGTATTTCCCATGCAAATTAATTACATTTTGGAAGCAGTGACGTTAGTTAATTCTGACTTTCACTATTTTGTGAAGTTGCGATGAAAGAGCATAATTTGAGTTATTTTAGTGAAGAGTAAGTATAACTAGTTTAGCCTAGCTAGGTAGCTAATGTTTGCTAGTTAGTCTGATACTTTTAAACGATTACCAATACATTTTGCTTTCTTCTGGTGTTTTTTTTTTTTTTTTTTTTTTTTTTTTTTTTTTTTTTTTTTTTTTTTTTTTTTTTTTTTTTTTTTTTTTTTTTTTTTTTTAGGACTGTGACCCAAGAGGTTTGTCACTGTTGTTGTCACTGTTCATTTTAACAGAGTCTTATTGTGCAAACTTTCATTTTGACAGCTTCTTATTGAGTGATCTGTAGGTTACATATGGAACTGTGGTTCTACAACTAAGTTTAGGACCTCCACAGCAGTTTTCTTCTGGAACTGGTGGAGTTTTCCCATGTGCTCTGGCTAATAGTACTAATAGCAGTCGTTATGTTGTGACCATGACATGATGTGTGAAGCCTATAAAAGGCCCCTGCTTTGTCACGCTTGTCCTTGCTTGGTCATTCTCATTAACTCAAGGGACCCAGGTGGCTTCCACTTATTTATAGAACCACGGGTTCATATGTAACCTACTGTTCTACTTCCTTACATTCTGTACTGCCAGGGTTTCCCTACAGAACTAGTGGAGATGGTTTGTAACACTCCCTGATGCTTTCCCCCAGACTGTGCATGGGAAATAATGACCAACGTGTCAATATTATTCCATCTTGAGGATAATAGCCACCTAAGTGTGATGCTGATCCTTATTCAGGGAGACATCCATTCAAGTGCTGATAAAATTCTTGAGAATAAGTATCTCTCAAGTGCTGATACTGTTTTGTTTGAGCATAATAATCAGGAGAGAGCTGGTACAATTTTTTTTTGTCTGAGTTAAATGACTCAACAATAATTTAAATGACCTCATACTTCCCACATAACATCATGCGTATTTGATCATGTGCCCGTTTACTCATATAATCAGCCAGTACTGTATGTTTTCACTGAAACCAACAGGAGTCCCATTTTAGCCAAAAGAGCTAAAACAGTATAACCGTAAAATTCACCCCCCCCCCCCCCCCCTTTCTTTTATAGTAATATAGAGTTAGCAATATTTAGTCCTGTAAAAATAGTTTTGTACTTTATTGCACTCTGCTGCCAGAAAGTTGTTCTAAATTTATAGGGTTTACATTTTTTTATGGTGTTGGCTAGGCAGGCTCGGCAGTAAACATTCATCTGTTTTGCGGATGAGATGCTAGAGGGAACACTAAAGGGAAGGCTGTACTTCTTTGCATTTCAAAACAGCTAAATCCAACAAACTCCTACCAAAATAGTTGATTCTACAGAACAATTTCTGGTCAGACAAATGGTTAATTTTTGCTGTGTCCTTTTTTTGAAATAAAAATAATGAACTTTTTATTCATAATTTATTCCTTGTTTCTAGGTTTTTGATAGTCCTGGCGTGTCTTCTTTTGGCAATTCTAACAACATTTAAAGAGTATGAGGATGACTCAGGTCACTGGCTGGTGGTTCTGGTAAGTGTGTGCATGTGATTTATATATGTAAGTGTGTGTATGTATATATATATATATATATATATATATATATATATATATATATATATATAGTGTGTTCAGTAACAGTGAAGGCAACTCTGCGGTCAACACTGTTTATATGTTGAAGATATACCCAAACTAAATTATAGATTATTATTACACTGATTGTTAAGTCACCTCTGGAAAGGAAAGGTTAGTCCAGGAGGTGACTTTATATGAGACACCCACAGACACACACACACACACAGTTGAGAAATACACAGTTATGTGTTATGTGTGTGGGATGCTGAGTAAAAAAAAAAATACTGGAAAAATTGACACTTTTATTAAATATTTTCTGTTTTCTCTTCTCTCAATCTCACCTCTCTCATCTCTCTTACTCTCCCTGTAGGAGACATTCACTATTTTTATTTTTGGGAGTGAGTTTGTGCTGAGGATCTGGGCAGCAGGATGCCGTTGTAGATATAAGGGTTGGAGAGGACGTCTCAAATTCGCTCGCAAACCACTGTGTATACTGGGCAAGTGTTACAGACACACACTGACACACGCATTATGTAATACTATATTTAGGTCTAAAGTAATACTGTAGCAAAATGATCTATAAATACATCTATTTCTGATTTTGAGCACTTCAGGGGAAAAAAGCGTATTTTTTCCTTTAGTTTTTTTTTTTTAACAACATGAACATGAACGTTATAAATGTGAGGACTATCAAAATGACCTGAGAAGTAAATTATTTTGCATGCCACTATACTTACTGTACATTTTAGGGGTTGCATAGACTAGTTGACTAGTCGACTAATACATTTGCTAGTCACTGCTGTGAGGCGCTGTTTGACTAGTTGGGGTGAAAAAACCCAGGGAGCAGACTGCAAAAAAAAAGCAGACTTGTACTTTGGTAATCTGAAGTTTTCACTTTTATGGTTGAGTGTAGAGGTGTCCACAGGACTTTTAATTGCATTCCTGCCTGCTCTGTATGGAACTCTAAAAAATCCCACCCACTCCCAAAGTTATTTTTGTTGTATTTTCCATTGTGATCAGCACTGTGTGAATGTGTGCATTCGATGCTGCAGGTTGCTCATCACTATCAAATCCTATTCAGCTAGTTTAGAGCTTGATTTACAGGCCCAGTTTTAGCTGCTACTGAGGCCAGAGTTGAACCACTACAGTTCCACAGGTCATTACTGGCCAGGAGAAACCTCCCAGAGGTAGCTGTAGACATAGCATCCCCCATCCAAAGAAGGCCAGTTACTGAGCTATGAGGAGAGTTCTGTTATCATACATGTGCTTCCATGCTGTGCAGTCTCAATTCTGCGTTCAATGATTCATTTCAGCTGAGCTGCCATATCGTCCACATGCGTGAAGTTAAGAACTGGCACGCCCTTAAATAGTGTAATATGATTTAAAATGTTGAAGCTGGAAGTCTAATTTGTAGCTCATGTATGGCTGTTAATTGAAGTATGGTGATGCTTTCTTTGCTGTTAAAATGGCCTAAATAAAACTGCATAAAAATAGCAATGTCCTGAATCATAGAATTAAACATAATCACCAGAAAAGATGACTGGTTCACTACTTTTTTGAATGCATGTTTGACTAGCAAAATTAGTCATGCAACCCCTAATGCAAAAACACATACTTGCACTTTCCCTCATTGATGAAGAAGAGGTGTTGTGTGTTTGCACAGATATCTTTGTGCTGATAGCATCAGTGCCGGTAGTTGCTTTGGGTAACCAGGGAAATGTTTTGGCTACGTCTCTTCGGAGTCTGCGCTTTCTGCAGATTCTGCGTATGTTGCGCATGGACCGGCGAGGTGGCACCTGGAAACTGCTGGGGTCTGCAATATATGCTCACAGCAAGGTAAACACACACACACACACACACACTTCTTCTAAATTGGCAATTCAGAGAACAGTACTTTAGTGCTGCTTGTTCCTACTGCTACAGTCAAGTGTTTATCCCTCTGTGAGGCCTGGAATGTACATGTCAATAAATACATCCTTACAGAATTCATTACGTGGAAATGTTTAACACTAACACTTTGTAATTCATTTTATAAGTAATCTTTCTTTGTCAAATCACTCCCACTAAAATAATGCTATTGTCTGCCAGCAGTTGTGACATATTCATCAGGTCATTACAAGATAACAGTTATCTTTGTGTAGGCTAAACGTGGTGTATCTTTCCCTGCTGAGTTGGTAAGGTAGTAGCTTGTAAGTCAAGAAACAGATAGCTTGTAAAAACTTTTTATTACAGTGAATATTTAAGTACATTTCTACTGTATACTCCTGGGCAAAAAAAAAATGGGCCAAGCCCAAAATGGCAAATGGTCTTAACAACAAATCATTGGTCATAAAATTAGCAAGAATTAAACAAATACACTCCTGAGACCTCCTGTGCCACCATTTGCTGGTTTACTTTTGCTGCAGTCAACTGGGAAAAGCTAGAAACAGGGAAATTCACTTATATAGTCTTCTTGTATGCAAAGGTAAAATCATGACAATGATTAAAATGTTTGATGTAAAATTCAAACTAACACATATCTGGGTGTACAAAATTTTCCAAAAATATCTTCTGGGATGTTTTTTTTCTTAAAAGATTAGTCATTATTATCTGCCACACCTGATGCAGCCCATCAAGGGCCGCAAGGCTTAAACATTTAGAGAAATCAAAGGGAAAAGCTAAGTAAGTCCCATACTAAGTTCCTTTATCTATTTGTTTAATTCTTGATAATTTCCTGACCAATGATTTGTTGTTAAGACCATTAAAAGCTTAATATTTTGCCATTTTCGGCTTGGCCCATTATTTTGCCCAGGAGTGTAGGTGCTTAGCTCACTCAGCCAGAGCTGAGTGATATCAGCTATCATGTCTCACAGTTGCATAGAAGTTTCAGCCTTCTACAATTTGTTGATATCCTCTTGCCACGACAACTCTGACTTTGTTTACTGGATCATTTTATTCATGCGGCAGTGGCAAACTATAGCATCTACTGAGGCTCACTGTAAAAAATATTAGCAGATGTGCAGATTACAATTTAAGGTAACAGATTACAATGCAAATTGCAAATTGCAATGTAGGTTAATGCAAATTATGATATATATTATACATTGCTTCACATATTTCCCCTTCCAAATAATAAAAAAAGGTACAAGGAGTGCCTGTACTATTGACTGGCTGTACATGTGTGTCTGTGTGTGTCAGGAACTGATCACTGCGTGGTATATTGGCTTCCTGTCTCTTATCCTGTCCTCCTTCCTGGTCTACCTGGTGGAGAAGGATGTTGTCTTCATGACGCTACCCACTGATGAAGATGGCACCCCAACACCTGCCCAGGACTTTGATACCTATGCTGACGCACTGTGGTGGGGACTGGTAAGAGTGGAAAACAAAATTTATAAGCACACACATGCTTTATTAAACACAAACATGCCTACAGTATGACACACCTGAACACATATAAAGCTGTATGCTTGGAAACTATTTCTACATTGGTAGTGCTTATGTCTGTGCTAGATGTACAGCCTCCTAACAGAATGATTTGTTTCATTGTTCATTGTTTCACCATTTGTTCCTTATTAATTGTTAATATGACTAAAATACTTGCAGCTCACAGTACGACCTAGGAGTTACAATTGGCTAAAGATATATCTCAGTTTTTCACAAATCCATGTTTCATATTATCATACATTTCTTTTGGCAAGTAAATTAGGGCATCTGCTTTATTCACATCAAAGATCATTTTAAAACAATCAATTAGACACACACGTATTTCATCTTTAATTCACTGTATCAGAATTCCAGGGGTCAAAAGTTTGCAAGTGATCACTGGGTATTTGGAGGAGTGGTTTGTGGTTAAACAAAAATCAAACTGTTTAGCCATAATAATCAGCGCTATGTATGGAGGAAAAAGGGTGTGGCTTTTAACCCAGAGAACACCATCCCAACTGTGAAGCATGGGGGTGGCAGCATCACCTTGTGGAGGTGTTTTACTGGAAAAAGGACTGGTGCAGTATAGAAAGCAGATGGCATCATAACGTTGTTTATAGAAAAAGCACATTTAAAAAAGTTTTAATATGTCCAACTATCATTGAAGAATGGGATTACCCTCATTCATCTTCAGTAATCACTTTATCCTGGTCATTTAAATCATAATACCCTTTAAAAAGTAATACCCTGCTAATTGGTTTTCACTGAAGAGATCAAGCAATTTAAATTTAGCAATGCAAAGAAGATTTTGCTTTCCAGAGCAATGCAACATGTATAGCTTTTCAATGTGGTACACTAATGAAAAGCTATACAATTTGTGTATTGCTTGTCACATTATTTCAGTGTGGATTTCAGATTGTTTTTCAGTCTGGCACAGAATCTTCTCCATATTCAAGAACCATATTTCTGCATAAAAAGTCCAATCTGAAATTGAGAGTGATAAAGGTTCTAAGTTCTTTTGTTGTATCATGTATCAATTTTCTGGGCTGCTGTTGTTTCATTCAAAGAGGTCTTTCAGATGTCTATCCCAAATAGATGGAATATTAAACATAGCATGTGCCTGTGGATGTCACTGTACAAAATAGGAACCTGATGGTTTATGTGAAAAAGAGAGGAAATTGGGAAATAAGAGAATTACATGTTACACATGACTCAGTAATAATTCATCCCTGTCTCAGATAACTTTGACAACGATTGGGTATGGTGATAAGACACCAAAGACATGGCCAGGACGTCTACTTGCCGGGACCTTCACTTTGATTGGTGTTTCATTTTTTGCTTTGCCAGCGGTAAGTATTACTCCTCTTTGCCAACTCTACATATGGAAGGGTGCAATTTCTTATCATGCCAGTCTCTTTAGCTTGCTTGGGATAATACATTTGCTCAGTGTGTACAGGCACTCAAATTAATACTGCATGCTGGCCAAACCCTTTGATTTTCTTCTCCTTGTACTTAGATTTATAGTGCAATAGCTCTGCCAAAATTCATCAGCCAAACAGAATGGATTATGGAATTTGGGCAGTTAAATTGTTACCTCTCTACTTTCTCATTGGCCAGTGGTGTCATCTATCAACTGTGCACACGCATAGTTTTGTTTATAAACCATGCATTCACACGTTTCTTTGCCTAGAATGTGATTGATCAAGTTTTGCTTGTGCATGAGGATGTGCATATATTTCCACACACTCATGCGTATGCAGGGGGACTGTGCGTATGCAGGAACCCCTAGTGGTAGAAAAGTATGATAGCGGGTAAACTAATTATGTTGAACTTTCATCCCACTTACTGTCAACCATATAAGCAAAATCGAGAGAGTAATTAGTAACTTCCATGCTCATAAGATGCAGGTAGATGACACAGATGGAATGTAAATTAAGATAATATAAAAAACACATCTAAAGACTGACTGGGATGATGACCACTGGAAACTATGCTGGGAGTGAGGACTGGATCATCAGTTCATTTTTTTTGACCCAGTGTATTTTAACTGATCTCTATTTTAGGGTTTTTAGCCACGAGTACATTCAAAGATAAATTGGAGACAAGTCTGGCAATTCTCAACCAAGTATTATTCAAATAATGACATGTCTCACCTGCATTCATGTCGCTCACACTGCAATACATTACATTTCTAAAACCAGCAGCAGAAAAGACAGCCAAAAGGAATTTTCAAGCCATTGCAAATTTTCTAAATGTAAGTGGGGCAATATAATGCACACATGTACTCATAAAATCTTAAAAAAAAAACAAACAAACATAAAAATGCCAAATAAACCATTTTTGTTTTGCTCTACTACATGCAACATAATGTTTATTTCACTGTTGGTGAAGTTTATCTTCTTAGACCTTTTGACATCTTCCATGTCATCCGTAACAAGCAGCACCTTGAGCAGGCTACTGGGCAGGGAAGTTGTTTACCATATACGGTGATTTGAATGTTTGTGATTTGTCAACATCCACTGTGTACAGCTGTGCATATATGCACTTGTGATAAATACCAATTTTCGTGTGTGTGATGGCGCTTATTGTGTTATTACACTTATTATACTTATTATGCGCACACTTTGATAAATGAGACCCCAGGTATAAAACAGGCCATACTTTCTATAATAAAAAAAATTATGGTTTATTCAAACAATCATTGTGGTTGGTTCCACTGCATCTCACTTTAGATATGATCTTGGACCACACTGTGCTTGTATAATGTCATTAGTTGTGAAACCTACACTCTCTTTGGTTGTTCATGAGTTAATGCACAGGATGAAACACAGGCTATGACTTCAGATTACTATGAAGTACTCCCGGCTACACTGTAATATAATTTTACTGAAAAATGATAATTAACTGGTACTGGTTTCCTTGCGCAGACTTCTGTTCTTTTTTCTTTTTTCCTGTCTGCATTTTCAGATACAGCAGTTAAAATGCAACAAATAAGTCAGTAACTTTCCAAAAGAGCAGAAACAATGACTGGAGCAAGTCCAATAAAGAGAAACAAAGACAAAAAAAGTATATTAGCGATGCAACCCAATATGAATACATTAGTTGGAATGAACAGATATTGTGCTCTAAATAGATACACAGATACAAATACTGATACAAATAGGATGCTTTTTTTTCCCCCAGAAAGCTTGCCATACAGATTCAGAAGGCATCTTGTTGAGACAGTAGACTTGTGGGAAATAAAACCAACTAAATTCAGTAGAAAATAATGGTCTTTTAACAATCTTGAAATTCAGTCTTCAAATGCAACCAAGATGGGGTTTTTCAAAAATATTTACAACTAAAGACAAGCACTTAGCTTTAAAAAAAAGGGATAAAAATGTGGACTTAAGAAGCAGATTGCATTTTTTCATTGCTCTCAACTACAATTCAATGGAACATAAAAGCAAGGGGCAATTTAAAAATAAACAATTTACTGATTCATACAATGATATATAAATGAGAAGATTTTCAAATAAACATCTAACAGAAGGCTAATCAAATCAAATGACAGACAGTCTGTTTGGTTTAACAAGTTTGTTTAGTTTGGTATTTAGTGCATCCACTGATTTGGCTCTGTGATTTACCTGACAGGTAGCCAGTCATAGCTTGGATTAGACATTTCCTAAAGTTTGTTCTAATTGTGTTCAAATATCTCAGCATTTAATGTCTAGAGATTCCTGAATGCAGAAATATTTGTGTTTGTTTGGTTTTCTCTGCAGGGTATTTTGGGTTCTGGTTTGGCTCTTAAAGTTCAGGAGCAGCATAGGCAGAAACATTTTGAGAAACGAAGGCACCCTGCAGCTGGACTCATACAAGTAAGTTTTCATCTAGCAACTCACACATCATATAGTAACCCTCTCAGCCAGTCATGCCCTGCACTGCTGCACACCACACTATTAAGCTGTTAGTCACACACCACAGTGTAAACCTCGGAAACCAGTTATCCACCACATAGGAACTCTTTCAATTAATCATACTAATTATGAGACTGTATCGTTTACGTGATAATTGTGAGACTACAGCACTCTGTGTTTGAAAGGGGAGTCAATTGTGTTTATGTTTAATATATGTTTAGTACAAACCGTTAATTACATGATGGGTTACTTGAGGGGCTATGAGCCAAAATGAAATCTACACCACTGATTTAAAGAATGTGTTTCTGATTTTCTGCACTTTTTCAGTCATCAGGATCATTTTGAATGTGTTGTAGAAATTACACACACACACACACACACACATATATATGGACTTGAATTATAATATATGAGATGTTACATCACTCTTTTTGATTCCAGTCAGCCTGGCGATACTATGCTACTAATCCAGTAAGAGAAGACCTTACAGCAACATGGAGATTCTACGAAACAGTGATCTCTCTGCCATGCTTCAGGTACATACACTAAGCTCTGAACACACACACACACACACAAACACAAACATACACTCTCTTTATTTTTTAATAATTCACATTTAGTTTCATGCCCATGTGGAATTACTTACTGTAGCTCCATTTATGTTTTGCTATATTTTTTTCATTTGCCATTTTGTGATTTATGTCAAATTTGCTTATTTGTTTTATAGTTATTTTGCATTTGAAGTTCCATCTACAGCTCTCCCAGGAGTTTACCTTGAGGTACTGAACGTGTGTGGACTGGGGGTCCATATAGACACAGGATATATGTACTAATATTTATTATCTGCAATTACAGTGTCATGTTTTTGGAGGTTGTTGGTAGCTCAATGGCTAAGACATTAAACTTCTGATCAGAAGGTTGTGAGTTCAAATCCCAGCACCACTAAGCTGCCACTGCTGGGTCCTTGAGCAAGGCACTTAACCCTCAACTGCTCAGTTGTATAAATGAGATAAGGGCATCTGCCAAATGCCATAAAGGTACTTTGGTAGTACTTTATTTTACAGTATTTAATAGGTAAATATGTATTAATTGCAAGTACAATTGTAACAATGTCTCAGCATGACATACCTATAAAGGTAGTGTGGAAAATATTAAGTAATTACAACAGATAATTGGATGTTGATTATGCACATGTGGAGAAGTGCACACAAAACAATCACCCATCTAAAGATATATTATAATTGATTGATGATGAGAGCTGATCTCATTTTTTTTTTTTTGGATTAAATTTTTTTTTTTTTTTTTTTTTTTTTTTTTCTTTATTTAAAGTTCATTTCATAGTAACCATGATTACTATGGTATGGTATATGATTGCTATACTATACTATACTCTTACTATAATTGTAAGATTTAAAAAAAAACATTAATGATTTTATGAGCTTTGCATCAATTGCAGTTCATCCTTACAAGCATGGAAATTAGCGTGTGCACATCTTTTCTTTCTCACTGCTCCACCTTTCGCTATCCTTAACAGTCTGAGACCCACTAAAGCAAGATATAGTTTGTAACAGTAACAGATGTTATAGATGTACTACAGGTTGCACTTATGATTTCTTACAGAAATGCAAACAGAAGCAGCATGTACAGTCTGTGAAAATTATGATAACACAAAATGAGCACAAAATTAGGTTGTTGGTTTTTTTTCCCTTTTTTTACAAATATTTTCAGTAAGCGTGGATGCCCTGCTGTTTTTTTTTTCAAACAGACAGAGAGAAGTGACATGCTTGTATATGGATGTAATGAAATCATATTTGCATGCATGCATTTAGAGAAACAAGGGCGTTACAACTGTGCCAGCTCTCCCCTGTGATAAAGCACTTTTCTGATTATGCTTATATATAAATTCCTTTGTGTGTGTGTGTGTGTGTGTGTGTGTTGAACTATAAGCAGAAAGTGACTTGCTTGCTAACTCCAAATATGTTTTCTTTTATATAAAGGAAAGAAAATTTGGAAGCGATTGCAAGGTAAGATTCATTTCTCTTCCCCTGTTTCCTTCTTATTATAGCTAGTATGAGTGTGAGATTAATGTGCCTATATAATGTGTTTCTTTAAATAACTCCCAATAACTGCTGCCATTATTCTGCCACTGCAGGCATAATATATAGTGTTATGTGTGAGTGTTCTAGTGAAGATCCCATCCTTCTGTGTAATGAGTAAAGTCATTAGGATGTGCAGAACATTGCCATGTATGACGTCTTTCTGAAGTCATTAGGAAAGAAAGAATTGTGGTCCACTGAAAAATGATGGTGCAAAGAGATGGATGGTGTGTCTGTCTTAGTCAAAGATTGATGAGACATGTCAGGAGTAGTATAAAGTGGATGATAGATGGTCTGAGAACTAAGGCTTCACTATAAGGGATGCACGTGTGTGTGTGTGTGTCTCTGTGTGTGGAAGAGATATATAGTAGATGTCCTTGACACATACACTGACCCACCACTGCATATATATTAAGTGCAGTGGATTGTGTGAAGTGTGTGGAAAAGAGACAGACACAAAGAGAGAGAGAGAGAGAGAGAGAGAGAGAGAAGAGAAGAGACCTGGGAGGAGTGTGCAGAGTTCTGCATGGTCGAATTGCCTCACCTTTGTGTTGTAATCCATGTTCTCTTAATGATCAAGTTACTACTCTCTCTCACTCACAAAACAGACATTCTCTCTCTCTCTCTCTCTCACACACACACACACACACACACACACACACACACACACACACACACACACGGAACCTGGGAAGTCTGGGAACTTGTAGTCTGACATTATCACTGTCCACTAATGGAGAAACTAGAGCAACACACACACACTTTTGGATGTGACATTCATTTTAATTATTATTATTTATTAATCTATCCATTTCATCATTCACTCTTTCATTCCTGCATTTATTCATTCAGTGTGAATGAGTTACAGGTAACTGCTTTGTGTTGATTCTCTTCCTGTCTGTCTTCACCCTTCTTTCAGTGGCAGTTCTCTTATATACCCCATGGATGCACACACACACACATGTACATACACACAAATGTATACACACACACACACACATCAAAGTCCACCATTTGTCTGTAGATGATTCAAGCTCCGTGAGAAGTGATTTTGTGTGTGTGCGAGTGTGTGTGGGAAAGTGTCTTCTCAAACTGCATGGTAATCAGTTGTAATTCTGTCTGATCTGTCTCGGAAGACAGTCTGTGTCTCCTTAAAGCTTCTCTCACCAGCGCAATCTCCTGCCTTTCACAGCACTCAGGAGAGATCAATGTATGTGTGTGTGTGTGTATGTGTGTGTGTGTGTGTCTGAGGGTCTGTCCTAAGGGATTGGCCAATACAGAATGCCCTGAGCTGTTTTGGGGTTTTTTTCTCTGAGAAGAGTGTCTGGTTTCTCCTGCAGGTGGTGTGTATAAATGTGCTTGTGTGAGAGAGTTGTGCTGAAGGATTAACCAATTTTTAAAGGTCTGTGAAATAATCAAGGCAAACTACACTAGCTAATACCCAGATTTTTTCCTAACAGTTGTAGTCTATGTGAACATTTTCACATTTAAAAAGAAAAAATTTTTTTTGCAGTGCTCTCTCTCTCTCTCTCTCTCTCTCTCTCTCTCTCACTGTATCTCTATGGTATATAGAGATATCTGTATGGTACCAGTATGAGCCTACGTTTAAATGAAAGGTATAGTCAGTGATTTAGGTGAAAGCTGTATTGAATAATTTGAATAATTAATACAAATAGAGCCCCTCCCTTTACAGTCACACAGCTTCCTTTACAGTCACACCCCCAACCCCCTGAAGGAGGATCCAGAGGTGATATTTTACTGATAGCTGTGAGAATGTCAGAAGTCAAGTCAAGACAAATCAAGTAGATGTTTACTGTTATATCAACCATATACAATGTACAGTATACAGTGAGATGAAATAAAATTGCTCCTGGACTTGCACGCATGACATAGGAAGTGCTGACAGGACGTAACAAGTGCCATGAGAATAAACAAAGCATGCAGGGAGGGGGTGATGGGGAAACAGCAATGAGTACATGGGGGATGGGGTGGTCAGTAAAAACATGAATACTCAAATTACAGAAACATTTAACATTACAATAAAAGACAAAATGTTGAAAATTGTTCTTAATTAATATTAATATTAATACATGTACAGTACTGTGCAAAAGTCTTAGGCACATGCAAAGAAATGCTGTAGAGCAAAGATGCCTTCAAAAATAATGAAAATAAATGTTTCTACATTAAAAAAATACTATAAAGAGCAGTAAACAGTAATAAATGAAACAAAGTCAATATTTTGTGTGATGATCCTTTGCTTAAAAAAAAATAGTCTCAGGTACAATTTGTGCAGTTTTATAAGGAAATTAGCTGTAAGTTCATCTTGCAGAAGCAGCCACAGTTCTTCTGGAGACTTTGACTGTCACACTCGCTTCTTATTTTTGCAGCAAAACCCAGCAGCCTTCATTATGTTTTTTGTCTGAAAAGTGTCTCTTATGTAATCTGCTGCTTTTTTTTACTGACATACAAACATTTTCCTGTAACATTTAATTTTGTGCTGGAAAACTAATATTTGGAAATCTAAAAAGTTTTTGTACTGAATCAATAATGTAGAAGTCATAAAATAAAAATCTATAACAAAGTTTGTACTAAAAAAAATAGGGTGCCTAAGACTTTTGCACAGTACTGTATATAAACGAATAAACATTAAAATGAATTGATCTTAATATTAAACTGTGAACTAAATATTCATATTTTTCATATATTTCAATTTTATACAAAAATGTACCCAGAGAAGAGGGGAGAATTAAAGGCATTATATAATTAAGCAATATCGCACGAGCAAGAGTGCAGTTATACTGAATATCGGCTGATTAGCTACGGCGAATCACAGCTGTGCCGATATTCAGTATAACCGCACAATTGTGAGTGCAATATTGCTTTTTATATAGCAGTTCTATAAACAAGAAATTAATACAGAGTAAGTGACATTTTAGACACAATATGGCCAAATGTTCTGTTTATTTTTGCACTGCTAGTGGAAATAGATCCTGAACAAGTCACCCTCACTTTACGTCAGCTAGCTGGCTAGCAAGCTTACATTGCTTTGTACATTCCTATTAAAGGTGCTTCTGGTGAAAATGGCATCCCTTCTTCCTTTTCATCTTTATCTGATGAACTTTCATATTTTAAGTCAAAGATTATATTCCTGAAATTATCGTTTGCCCTGTCCACTGATGATGTCACTAACACTACTGTAGTAACTGTTTCGAACTAGGAAGTGGAATTTTATGTGGCGAACACAGACGAGCGGAGTGATACAAACAGTGCAACATCCCAGTGCGGTTATACTAAATATCAGCACTTTTGGAATGTCACATGGATGTTCTCTGCTAATTCTCGTCCGCACGAGTGACCCTGATGGCCCAGGTGGCCTGGCAGTCCTCCACTCTGACACAGAGTAACATATCTAACCTTCGGCTCTACTTCCTTTCTGTCATTTTGTCAGTAGATGAGTTTATAAACTTGAGTTTTTTGCTTTATATTGTCCCCTAGTGGAATAACAGAGACTAACTTTATTTTCAAATCTTTCTATTAAATTATGGTAGACAAGATAATTGTAAGTTAAAACACAGATTGTAAATTCATTTGGTGGGCCAGATTACGACCTTTAACAGGCCATATGTAGGGAATAACACACGATGAGTTGTGCTGTTATAGGAAACGAATCCACACAGTGCTGACATCTGGGCTTGAGAGTCCTTCCATAAATACTATATAAATGTCTACTTACAGAAAACTTCATATCAAAGCATATCACAATTATACATTTTCTTTGTTAAATAACGTTTTCTTAGAGTTCCTGTGTTATCCATTTGCTTTGAGATTTCACCAGCGCTGTTGTATAATGACGATTGCAATCTCTCAAAGTGCTGTTCTGCTCCCTATTGAGGATGAGAATCACTCAACATTCTGATAATGTTCACACTTAAGAGTAAGAATCCTTAAAAATTATGATTGCAGGTACCCATTCTTTCTACAACAGAATCTTTTCTTCTTTCTATGCTGATTTTTCTCTTATTTCATGTCACTATTCTTTTGTTTAATATGCACTTTCTCTGTCTCACCTCCTTTTCATGAGCATACTGGAGCAGAGGAAATGCTACTAGGCCCTGGGTAGGGAATTAAACAGTGCTTTGTCCCTGTGTGTCTCAGTCAGAAGCTGACTCTGCTGGATCGTGTGCGGCTGCCCACGCCACGGCCATCTTCAGTGAGAGGCTGGCTTATGATGCCTGCTGGGAATCCTGGGAGTGGAGCCGGGAATGGTGGACCAGCAGAGGCAGCTGAAGAGAGTCCATCTAAAGATGCAAAACCTGCTGGCTTCAGCAACAGAGAGAGATTCAGGACTGCATTCAGAATGAAAGCCTACTCTCTGCGACAGAGTTCAGAGGGTACACACGCACACACACACACACACACACACAATTTCTGGAGCATGCAGACAGCCCTGTGGCACAAACTGTATGTCTTTTCAGAATCTGTTTTTGAAAACTTAGTAAAAAGACAATTTTATTCTGAAAAGCTCAAAGTCAAAAGTTTCACAGTTGATCAGTTAGATCCCAGTGTTTATAGATGTTTAAAACCATTGTGCTTTATATTAGATTTAATTTATTGTGGAAAAAATAAAACAAATTTAATTGAAAATTCATTTTCATCTTGTTCATCTTGTTTTTGAAAAAACTAATATAGGTAGTTAGAAGCCAATTATAAATTTCCACTGAGCCATGTGTTTTCAGACCAGTCACAATTCCGTGCAAGTCTGCATTAGGATTATATTATAGTAGTACAATTCTACTGAAATATTAATAATAGACCCTTTAAATATTGTATATACCAACAATAGCAATTGCATCTGCATTGCACTGAGTAAGGCTTCACCATGCACCCTAAAGTGTACTTCAGACTTGTTGGCTTTTAAACATAAACACATAGCTTATATAATATGAAATATATCCACATGCATTAGCTGTTGATCTTTTCTCGTAGATACGGCCGGGCTGCCAGACCCCACCCCTGAGGAGAAGGGCTTCCCTCCTGACATCCTGATGGAGGAGATGATTCCCACTCTTAAATTAGTCATCAGAGCAGTCCGGTAAGCAAATACCCTTACAGAAATTGACATAGAAAGCAAACATATATAACTGTGGACCAACATAAATACAAAGGTCATAATGAAAGCACACAGACACATGCACATGTTTTCTCAATTTTCATTAACCTGGCATTGCCCTTTGCAGTTGAGTGCAGCTAAGGCAGTGTAGGTGATAAAGTGTGTGCCTTCTGCAGTAATAAAACTGCTCCATGAATATCTCACCCCCACACCTCGGCCATTACAAATCACCACAGTGACATGCCACCTCAATCTGCACTAATGGATCCGTGATCATGCACTCACATGTGGATGTGTGCAAGCGCACATTAATAATATCTGAACTTCTCGAATACTCCCAGTGATTAATGACAGGAAAGTGTGGTCTGCCTAAAATATCCCCTTATAAAGCCTATCATCTCTTCTAGCAAATGGGCTTCTATTAAAGGGCCAATGTCATTAACCGTTAAATACCAGCCCAGAGAAGAGAAGAAATAGTATATTTTTGTAACGCTTTTAAATAAAATCTGCAGTTTTGGGGGAAAAAGCAAATGGGGATCAGCCAACTGGCCAGGGTCTTAGTTAAAGAATTTCTCATTTTTGATTTTACAGGTCAAGCTACCAGATCCACTTTTATTTATTATCTCTTTTATTGTTCAGTCACAATAGTGTTTTAAAAACTTGTTACATATTTAAGCAATAAACAGTGCGTGGCCTAAATAAAATCTCTGATTTCCTTGTTTGTGTGTATTAGGATTCTGATATTCCTGTTGAATAAAAAGCATTTTAAGGAGACCCTGAGGCCATATGATGTAAAGGATGTGATAGAGCAGTACTCTGCAGGACACCTGGACATGCTTTGCAGGATCAAATACCTCCAGTCACGGTAACACATACACACACACACACACACACACACTATCTCTGTGGGGTGGACAGAGACCTGTATTCCAGTGACCTCAAACTAAATCTGTGCTTTGTATTTCTTTCTCTACAGAATAGATCTGATTTTTTCTCCTGGTCCACCTCTCACTCCAAAACATAAAAAGACCCCCAAAACACCTTTCCCCTATCCATCTCAACAGTCTCCCAGGTGAGAATTCCTAAATTACATTACAAAGTTACTGAAAGTTACCTGTAACCAACATGTACTGTTTACTGAATATTTCAAAGTTACATGTATATTGAATGATTTTTAATGCCACTTCCCATTGTCACACACAAGAGCAGTGTTGATTAATAGTTAGCTACATATTTTAGTAGTTTCAAAATAATGTAGCTTTTCCAGTAACAAGCTCCTTTTTTGAAATACCAAGTAGCATGTAGCATTTTGTCACACTATACCGATACTTTTCCCTTTTCACATAACTAGTTAAACGTTATTTTTGAATCAAACAAATCGCAACGTACAAACTGTTATATCTGACCAGAACAAATTCAATGCTTCTAATGACCTCGTTTATTAGTGCACATTCCTGAACAGAGTTCTCTGGGAATAACAGTATCGCACTGCAGCTACAGAGGATGCATTCTTCTAGTGATAAAAAAGACTATCCAACATCCATGGCAACATCCATAGTTATCAATGTTTATGAGCATGACATGTTTACAAGGTAATGGATACACATTTGTTTGTAACCTATGCAAACTGGAAATTAAATATTGGTGACATCCAAAACTTTAAGCAACAATTTAAGGACATGTAATGGCAGGCAGCTCTTTATCTTTTTTGTTATTGTTGTTGCTAGTTGGTTAAGGTAAGAGGCTGGTCAGGAGTGATGGTGTTAGGTGCTGAGTAGTTTCTGTTCAATTAATGTGATGAAGTAGTGAATTATCAAAATGGGTAACTGTTTCTACGGGGCATGACATCTGACCTCAGGTAATTAGTCTAATAGCTGCTGTCAGCCAATATCAAATAATTTTAGCAATAAGCAATAAAATAAGCAATATCAAATGCCCCTTAATGATAACTAGTTACATGTTTCCAGAAACTGAACCAAGAGTAGTGGAATGAGCCTGCTCTGTTATAGTAATAAAGAATCATAAAGAATAGGCTCTATACAATTGCATTTGAATGGAATTGAGTTAGGCTCCTCTGAACAAGTGATGGTGGAAGAAGTGAAGCATAGTGTGTCTTTCAGGGAAATACTTGTAGACAAATGTACACTTAACTAAAAGATTTGTCGAAAATACTGACAGTCTTATTCATATTCAGATCCCGGTATGCAGGTGTTAAAGATATTGGATTGCTCCTTCAGATTATTGAAATCACCTGTGTAGTTGTTGAAAGGTTTTTCTTGAGTAGTGCTCTTAGCAGTTTTTTTAATAGCATCTAGATCAGCCTCATTAAAACAAGAATTGCCTTTAACTGAAAAAAATAAAATAAAATAAAAGCAGATCGCAGATTTTTTGGGTGAAATATGCTTTTTATTGTAAAATGATGTAGCATAAAAGCACTTATGTAAAATGAAAAATTATGTAAGATATAAGATGAAAAATGGTTTGTGGATAATGACACAACTGTCTAATCCATGGTTAGTAATTGTATGTTCTTACTTCTTATGGATAAAATAATACCATCAGTTGTATTTAGTAAGCATTTGGGTGAAGTAGGGTAACAAAAAAAAGTGAACAAACCTGGGCTGTAAGAAATGGGACAGGACTGCTTGAAGTCAGGAAAATATTGTTTTGTCATTGTGTTTGCATTAATTTGAAGCTAAAATGGATTTGGAAATACCACTGGCAGATTTTCAATGCCACCGCTCCCTGTTGATCTGCTCCACCCATGCCTGAGCAGCCTCCTTCACTGCAGAACACAAAATACCCCGTTGTTAACCCTCACATTACAGTTGTGCTTGCATGAAAATAGAGCTCATAAAGGAATAGTTCACCCTGAAAAACATTAAGTATGTTTATATTGAAATATTTGTGATCTGTTTAGTGATTTTGATGCTAATTTGTTGGTTGATACTCTATGCATGTTATTCCCAGGAGAAGTTAATGGTAGTATGCCACACTGTTGTCACAGACGGCCATTGCTAGCACAGTTAAAATGGCATTCAATAGGAGAACATTTTGATCTCAAACATAACAGATGGTCAGGATTTGCTGTTAGCTCACAAAGAGCTGCTTTTATCACCCATCATTTTTCAGTGACACTCAATGTCATATTAATGAGAAGTCTAACATAGAAGTAGAGTGGATATCAAATGTTGGAGTTACAGAATGCAATGCAAATATATGCTACAGTTGCTTAGATTTAGGGGCGTGGCTGGGAAGCAACTCAGCTCAGCTAGTTAGCAGTATACATGATGTCAAGCATGATTGCTTATATTATTATTATTATTATTATTATTATTATTATTATCATCAAAAGCTTCTCTCTCTCTCTCTGTCTCTCAGACATGAGGCTTATCTGGCTAAAGCAGGCCTGCCAGATACTGAGGACCAAAGCCTGATGGGCAGATTTGTGCGGGTAGAGAGACAGGTACCTTCCTGCTCACAACTCCTTTTTGTACTAATCCTATCTTACAGAACTTTATGGATCTCTTTCTGTGACACTTTTATGGGTTGGACCGGAAATGGCTCGAACAACCCAATCGGAAGGGTCACGAATTGGTGTAAACAAAAAGGAGTGGAAAAGATCGTTTTCCTCATATCGGAATATAAACAAAGATTCATACAGGAAGCTCCGGAGAGGAGGGCAGTGAAGCGCTGGTCCACCCAATCAGAAGCTGTTCTGCAGGACACGCTTGATGATGTTGACTGGGTCATGTTCCAGGCGAGTTCTGGTGACATCAATGAGTTTGTGGGTGTAGCAGTTAGCTTTGTTAGCATGATAATTAAGGAAACATCACACACCGTCACAATAAGGACTTTCCCCAACTAGAAACCATGGGTGGATAAAACCATCTGAGCTGCCGTGAATACAAAGTGGTGTGCTACGTTCTTCGACACACAGTGAGAGCCACTAAACTCTGGTACAGGGAGCAGGTTGAGTCTCATTTCCAGGTTAATGACTCCTGACTCATTTGGCAGGGACTGAGGACTATCAGCACCTTTGGAGGCAAATCCACCACCACGGTGATAGCTGACTCTTCTCTGGCCAACGAGCTGAATACTTTCTATGCAAGCTTCGAGAACTAGCCTGCCTACTAGCACTACAGAAGGAAGCAGCTCTGTTAGTGATGAGTGCACGCGTCTCAGAGGTTCAGAGGGCTCTGAAGCATGTGATGATCAGGAAAGCGGCCGGCCCTGATGGCATTTCTGGCCGTGTCCTGAGCTCTCTTCCAGTGTGAGTACGATATGCGCATCTGGCTGCCGCTTCACACTGGGGCCACCTGTGTCTGGTCTGGTTTCTCTTCTGTGTCTCTTCTACTGTAATACGTTCTATGTTTGCTTTTCCTGTCTTGCCACACTTATTTTTGGATAACTTACTGTGTGATTTTTTGGGACTTATTTGAGTCTGCTTGGACTGCCTCTTCTGTCCTTGAGTGCTCACCTCAGATGGTCACTGAGGTGATCATCTGCTGCCACATTCGCTGGATAGGCCCATTGGAAGGTAGCCACACTGCACTGCAAGGGAGCCAAACTACACTAGGTGGGCCTTTTGGAAGGAAGCCGCGCTACACTGCAAGGAAGCTGTGCTACGCTGCAAGGGAGCCGCGATACACTGCAAGAGAGCCTCATTACAGTGTAAGGTGAGCCACGGTACATTGCAAAGGAGCCAAGGCACTGCTTGTCCAAGGCACTGCTCCCAGGCACTGCTAGGGAGCTGCTGTACATTGGATAGGCAACTGATACACTGCTGGATACTGGAAAGAAGCTACGCTACACCGCTTCAGCATACCACAAGCCCTCTTCCCATGTGCTCACTGTCTCTGCAGTTTTGGTGAGTGTTTCTCCACCCGCTCGTTCAGCTACGTCTACTTGTATCCTTGACAGGCTGGGTAACTTTCCTGTCAGAGGCTAGCTGGTGTTGACTTTACTGGGTTCTGGCTAAAGTGCTACTCCTGTGACTGGTGTGGTTTCTCCCCTGTCTCACTTAATTGTTTTCGTCTCTGTCTGCCCTTACCATATGGCAAATACGACTTGGATTGCCTCACCACTACTGTTCTTGAGACTTTTGATTGTTCTTGCTCTTTGTATACTTGCCAGCAATAGTTCCATCATGGCCATAAGATACCTGCCATCACAATTCAGAGCGTTAGTACTGTCAGCGTACTGTCGGACGCTTGGAATCGTTCGCTGTCCAATCCAGATATTTAGTTAAAGACTCTCCTTGACGTAGAAACCTTCGCTGCTTAGTGATTTAATTACTGACAAAAGTCTGGATATGCTGCTACTTACAGAAACTTGGCAAATACCCAATGATTATTTACACCACAATCTGGTTACTCCATGTGCAGTACTGTTACCTGTCCAAGCCCCAAATTCAAGGCAGACGTAGTGGGCTTGCTGTTGTTTACTGCAACAAAATCAAAATAGTGCTGATTTCCATGATACAACATCATTGGAGTATATGGCATTTAAGGTGGTTGGTCTAACACTGCTCCTTGTAATACTAATCTGTAGACCTCCAAAATGGCATCCAGACTTTTTCTCAGAACTTAGTGACCTAATTACTCTTGCTTGCACAACATCCTCCCCTGTAATACTACTTGGGGACTTCAACATCCATGTGAACATTGATTCTGCTAAAACCAATGAACTTATGTCAATACTGGAATGCCTTAACCTTAAACAACATGTGACCTTTCCCACTCACTATCATGGTCACACACTTGATCTGATCTGTTCTTCGGGGCTAAACAATGTCTTAATCACTGGCTCAACCCTGGTGTCTCTGACTATAAGCTCATTGACTTCAGTTTCACTATTCATCTATAAAAAAAAAAAAAAAAAAAAAAAAAAAAACTCCATATCTTATCATAATCTGAAAGGAATTGACCCAATATCTTTCTCTTCCTCTATTTATGCTTCTTCTATTCTTGACTCTGCTGAACCTTCTGGCCCCGCTGAGATCTTGTTCAGCTATAACTTTGCCATTCTCAAGCTTGGGAAGAACATGCCCCCACCAAGACAAGGCTGATTCCCTCCTCTCATGCCTCTCCCTGGTTCACTCCTGAGCTTCGGAATATGAAAGTGATTGGGCGACACCTTGAGCACCTATACAGGAAAACTGACCTAGACACACACTCTTTAGCTTATACTGAGCACCTGTTGAGATACAGGACTGCTCTAAATAGCACCCAGTCAGCTTATTTCTCCAATACCATCAGTAAGCTGCCAGCTTTAAGCCCAAAATACTTTATGCTACTGTGTACAAACACCTAATATCTCTGGTAGTGATGCTCTCTGTCATTCTTTTCTTCGCTTCTTTCATGATAAAGTTATGTCTCGTTACTCACAACATTCCACCTACACCTATGGAACTCTCATCAATACTCATTACCAATCACAATCTCTCCAGTTTTGCTCCCACTTGCCCACCCTCTGCTTTAGAATGTATCCTGAAATCAAATTCGTCATCCTGCCAGCTTGATCCATCTCCTACATCTCTCCTCAGAACACGTGTATCTGTTATCTCTGTTCCCATTTCCTACCTGATAAATAGGTCCCTTGCTTCTGCCTTTGTTCCACTGGAATTAAAAACTGCAGCAGTCACACCAATTCTTAAAAAACCTAGTTTAGACCCAGCTGAACTGTCTAACTACAGACCTATATCCAACCTTCCTCTCATAGCCAAACTATTAGAAAGGGATGTTGCCAGCCCCATGCTTCCATGGCACACTCGAAGAGTTCGACAAATGCTTCCGAGTCGTCCTGTGGTCCCATCTTGGAGAGCACTATGTGGGGCATGGCCTCAGCGGCCGCCGGGGCTGCTGCTGAAGTACCCACCGACTGGACCAAGTTCCATAGCACCTGCCAGTCCTTTGCCTGGGCTTGGAGAAGGGCCTGGAAACGCTGCTTCTGCTCCATTCACAGCTTGAGGAGGGCCTGATTTTGTGTTTGGTGGATATTGTCGAGGGTCTTGATGATCTCCGTGAGTGGCAAGGACTCCATGATGGTGAATCTTCCTCAATTTCCTGGGTGTTGGCACCAGTGTGACACTTTTACGGGTTGGTCCAGAAATGAGGAGACGGGAGGCAGGCTTGAGACAACTCAAAATGGGCTCTTTATTTTTCTTTTCAACTATTTTATTTGACTGTGCACATCTACACACACGGGGCTCTGTGCTGCTCAGCTCTCTCTCTCATGGCTCACATCTTTCCCCCTTTTATCCTTGCCGCCACTCACCGAAACACAGTACACTTGTTATAAAAAATCCTGCACAGGTTTCGGTCCTTACCACTCACTTTTCCCAGCTCAGCCCTCCATTCACAAATGGGCGCTCACCACACTCCTGCCTCCACAGTTTTGTATTTGAGATGAGATGCTTTTGTTTTCCATTAAGATTTTAAGGCTGTTTTTCAAGGAAAGTAATTACGGTTTGTTGCCATTGTTGCAGGTCACAGACATGGAGAAGAAACTTGACTTCCTGGTGGACATGCACATGCAGTATGACCTCACAGCCCCAGCCCCCATTACCATGGAACGCAGTGATGTCACTGTCAGTATCAGCGGAGACCGAGTGTACTGCACCTATGCCCCGCCTGTTCCCTACAACCAATACTATATACACTCCCACACACTCTCACACACAAACCCACCCCGCCCCACTGTCCTACCCATCAGCCCACTGCCATCAGCCCACTCCCCTAATTCCCACTTTGAACTATCTGAAAGGCTGTATTTGGACCAGAGGGCAGGCACACCACTGTCATTGCTTTCTGTCACACATGAGGAGCTAGAGCGATCACCCAGTGGCTTCAGCATCTCTGCCGAGAGAGAGGAGATCACAGGCAATGGGTCAGGAGTCATGGCAAGGTTGAGCTGGGGTCATGAGTGCCAATATTTAGCAGAGGGTGAGACAGATACAGACACTGAACCTTTCACCCCAAGTGGACAGGCTCCACTGTCCTCTACTGGAGATGTGTTCCCTACAGAGGAAGTGTGGATCACCCCGCCTTGATCTCACACACACACACACACACACACACACACAAATGCAAAGGTAAAGGTTTATAGACTGCTTTTTTTAAACTGCAGCCTCTGTACAGCACACTTACACACAAAGACAATATTGTTATTAATGGACTATATATAAATATATATCAACATGCTTTACCGCTGCAAAGCTAGGAGCACTGCATGGAATGCATGCATTTTATCTTTTTGTCTTTAGTGGTAGACATTGCACAAGTGCAGACCAAGAAGGGATTACATTAAATGGAAAATTCTGTAAAAAAAAAATGAAAGAAAACTAAATGCTATGCCATTTTTGTACACTTATTTTTATATTTACAAGCATCTGTTTTTCTTCATATGCATGGACTGCATGACACTCACCTTTAAAGCAGTTAATGGTCATTATATTTTCCTATTGTTTTGCACTTATTTTATGTTTCTTTTGAAATGCAGAGTATTTGTTATAACTTAATTGGCTGTTTATGTAAATGTCTGTTACCATCTTGATCATTACCAAGTGCACTTCCTTGGACGTCTCAGAGTACACATATTGTGGATTGGGGTGACTAGACCAGAGTCACCCCAATGCTGCTTTGTCCACATGACTTTAGTCCAGCTACTTACCTTGGAATCTGTACCGTGGTTGATTGACTTTCACAGCTTTCACAACTGCCAGCTCAAAGAATGTTAGTTCTGTAATCCACAGTTAGCACACAGTTAGAGTCCACATCATCCAAACAAATAATATCAGGTTGTTGACACTGAGTGTGGTCACTTTTAGCCACTCCATTAGCTTTGACGTATATTATTATATGAAGGTACTCCGCCAAGTGGCCCATGCCTAATACAGCTCTAGTGGGAGCCAAACAGGGGCCATCTGACCACCTCAAGTGGCTCCTCTTGATCATTCAGAACATGTAGATGTCTTCCTATACTTCCTATAAAATTAATTAAAATGATTTGTAGAAAGAAATTTTTATGTAAAAGTGTATAATTCTCAGCTTTTCAACTCAAAAAGACAGTACTTGCCAATAGCTCATTATTAAAAACTTAGTATGTCTCATGGACTTTGTAATGGGATGCAAATATGAATAAAAACTTCTTGTATCCCCATGTGATTGCTTATGAAGTTTCCATCTGAATGTTTTTGACAATCACATGGTTTGCTATTAGACTTAATTTTTTTTTTTTAAATTATATCCAACCAACTAATCTAAGTCAGGTTAGTTTTATGCAAAACACAAAAAACTCCAACTAACTAAACCACACCAGGTGTTTTTTTTTTCTTTGTCCAAAAATGGGTAACCCTTGCTGCAGATATAAAGTAGTCAACATACTGTATTTGTGCATTCCCTTCTAAAACTATATCATCATTTTGACCTAATCATAAAGCTTGTGTGATCAAAATATCAGTTTGGCATCAAGTCAGTCCTAGGGTAAGTGAGCATGTATTATCTTTAACAGGACTAAAAGTCTGAATACACAAAGCCAGAAAAGTCCAACTTGGACCTTTAGAGCCATGTTTTATATACTTGAACTTTATTTTGGTGATTTGCTGAATAGTTAAAGCAGGGAACATGATATAATGCAGAAACGTGGCCCCATAGAAAGATTTTTGGACTGCAAACTTCATGGTGCCCAATATTCAAGATGTGCACTAAAATACGCAGGAAGAGCTTCAATGTTTATTCTCTTGCTATTATCAGAATTACATTAAACAATAGTGTCAAATATGAAAAAAGCAAAAATGACTTTTTTTAAATTCTAAATCAATACAGTTATTGATATTTATGATGTATGAATAAGTTGATAACATGTTGTTTGTAAACCTAACACTCAGTATATCAAAGCTTTACAGAGATGCTTTCTTTGACTTATATGCTTTTTTTCTGAATATAGAAAATATGAATGATAATTTCTGAATGCTTAACATCCTTTCCTTTTACTCTGACCATTCTTTTTTCTTTCTTTCTTTCTTTCTTTCTTTCTTTCTTAACATGCATGTGTGTGTGTGTGTGTGTGTGTGTGTGTGTGCTTTAATGGATTTTGATAACTCACACATTGACCACACTCATGTACTGTAAACTCACAAACAGCCTGCCATCAGTGACTAATGACTGCTATTCATTATTTGTGCCTTGCCATTTGGGAGTACAGGTTCCTTATAGCCACATATTTTGTTTGTGAATAAACCAGCCAGTCATCCAATTGCTCTACAAAATACACATTTGTTTTACTAGGCCCCAGCCAATCACATTTTTCCATTTTTTAATTTGCAGATTAGATGAGTTCACACTAGTGGCCTTCTGAGCTATTCATTCCAGGTTTTTAAATAATAAACTTTTTATTTATATCCTGGTCTTGACCAGTTTAATAGCTTGACTTACAGAAACAATGTGCAGATGTCTTAATTTTTTATGTTACATTGCACCAGTTATTAATAAAAATGTATCCAATTTGGTGTTTGGTCGAAGTTATTTTCCAAAAATGCAGTCATTCAAAGTCTAACAACCTTCAAAAAATCCTAGGAATGGGGAAATAAAAAGGAATTGTCAGATGAAAGATGCAGATATATGCTGAACACCCCTATCAGTGTCCCATAAAGGTTCAATGTTATTTCAATTGTGGAAGCTGCAGCTTCTACCTTTGGTTTTAACTAGTTTTCAATTTGTTTAAAAGAGTGTATTTGAAATGGAGGAGCATAACCAGAGTAGTGCGATATTGGACGATTTTTCAGGGAAAGTGTACATCTCTTTGAATAATGAATGGAATACATATACCTCATATTCTGAGTGCAAGAGCCAGTTAAGCTGGAGCTGTATGTTTAGATTGGGGAAGGTGGACCACGGAAGATGTGAAATTTTTTCCTGTTCATATAAATTATCATCTTGCAAATTGGTCCCATATCTTCTCTTTTATCCCAAAATGCAAAGAAATCATCAGACTCCTGCAAAATGGCTACCCATAACATTATACATGTATGGTCAAGTTTAAATTGTGGGACATTGTGGGTTCTTTTACAGCTAATTACAGACAAAAATGGCTGTAATTCCTAAATGATTAATGCAATTTTTTTTGGTAAACCCCGTGAATTAAAGCTGAAAATCTACGCTTCAATCACATCTCGATTGCTTCATCTCAAATCCATTGTGGTGGTGTACAGAGGCAAAATTACAAAAATTGTGTTGTATAAATACTTATGGACCTGACTGTATACAGTAAATATACATATATATATACA
>CM040474.1:7901210-7931418 GCA_022758105.1 Pangasianodon gigas
AAGATTAACTTGTACCAGAATGATGGGAAGAGAAAAGTATGGCGAAAGAAAGGAACAGCTCATGATCCAAAGTATACCACATCATGTGTCAAACATGGTGGAGGAAGTGTTATGGCATGGGCATGTATGGCTGCCAATGGAACGGGCTCACTGGTGTTTATTGATGATGTGACTGCTGACAGAAGTAGCAAGATGAATTTTGAGGTGTATAGGGCTATACTCTCTGCTCACATTCAGCCAAACGCTACAAAACTGACAGGACGCCGCTTCACAGTGCAGGTGGATAATGACCCTAAACATACTGCGAAAGCAACTCAAGACTTTTTGAAGGCAAAGAAATGGAATATTCTTCAATGGCCAAGTCAGTCGCCTGATCTCAACCCAATAGAGCATGCTTTTCACTTACTGAAGACAAGACTGAAGGCAGAAAGACCCACAAACAATCAGCAACTGAAGGTTGCTGCAGTGAAGGCCTGGCAAAGCATCTCCAGGGAGGAAACTCAGCATTTGAGTTTTGAGAACATGGGCTCCAGACTTCAGGCAGTCATTGACTGCAAAGGATTTTCATCTAAGAATTAAAATTATGATTGTATTTACAATTATGTCACTTTGTCCAAATACCTTTGAGCCCCTGAAAATGGAGGTACTTTGTTGAAAATGGCTGTAATTCCTAAATGGTAAATGCCATATTTTTGTGGAACCTCTTAAAATAGAGCTGAAAGTCTACACTTCGATCACATCTTGATTGTTTTATTTCAAATCCATTGTGGTGGTGTATAAAGGCAAAATCACATATCACATAAAATCACATTGTCCAAATACTTCCGGATTATATATGTATATATATATATATATATATATATATATATATATATATATATATATATATATAGAGAGAGAGAGAGAGAGAGAGAGAGAGAGAGAGAATTGTTAGCCTTCAGCATTCTCCATTTTTGTGTGTGCATGTATGTATACCTTGATGTGCATAAAGATACCACTCTTTTCTTCTATGAAGTTACTTTTGAGGTGATTAAAAGAATGATTGAATGAATGAATACAGCTTATTATTGCAAGTTAGCCCTCTTCGACTTCTTATTCTTGAATTAACAAAACTGTGTCATTTATACAGTTTATTTTTATATTATATTTAACTGTATCATTATCATTTTGTCATTTTGACTGACTGCGTTCCCTTACATGTGGCTTCTAACTACTAGCACTTGTTCCAATGCTTGAAGTTGTCTTTGTTTTTTCTACAATTATCTCACCCTTGTTTCTGTTCATTTCACTTGTATTATTGTCAAATACCTTAAGACCTTTATGCTTGGTGTATGTTCGGCATTATTTAATTGCCCCTTTTGATAAAACTATCTGTAAAATAAACAATTTTGAACATGAAGGAAAATATGAAGGAGTACTAGTATTGTGAGAAAAGATGTGGACCAGGGTTGCCGTGAGAATGGTCAGTTTCTCTGGTCTCCATGGTGATGAGTTTTCCCAGGCCCTTCGAGCCGTTTCAGGTCCTGGCTAACATTAATGCTGGCAGCTTGGTTACAGATAGATAAGTGCAAATGGGAGAAGGAAGACATAAAATGTGCATGTGCAGGTCAAGTTTCATTGAAATCAGATTTCTGAATGCATGAGTGCATGTAGGTGTGTGTGTGTGTTTCCCACAAATATCTTCAAAGGTTAAGATGTAAAGGTTAACACAATACATATAGGTATGGGTCACTATTTTTGACTAATATGACAATTGTTCAATAAACACAGTACTTGGTGGTGTGTGTTGTGAATGTATGAGTGTGTGAATGATCAAATCTATGACTATTGGCGTGTGTGTGCAGTGTGAGAGCTGGTTTACTTTCTGTGCCAGTTGATCTCAGGTGACACACTAGAGGGTTATTATAGCTTGTTACACTCTCTGGAGACTGTAATGTGTGTGTGTGTGTGTGTGTGAGAGAGAGAGAGAGAGAGAGAGAGAGAGAGCCAGTGGGCAGTGTGCAAAGTACAGTGTCTGTCTTTCTGAGTCTCTGCATCTTTTTCCTGTAGGTGAGTTGTTCTAGTCCTTATTCTGCTTAATAGATGTCCATGTCGCCTTAATGCTTTCAAGTGATTAATTTATTTTTTTAAGGTTCACTATCTGCCATGTTAAATGAATTGTTTTATTTATTATTTGTTGGTGAAATTTAAAAAAAAAAATTGGAAGTTGGAAATAAGCTGGAAATAATGAATAAATAAATAAACAAATAAATAAATAATATCAGCTACAAATTAGAGCCAAACTTAAATTTAAATTAGAGCCAAAACCTAGCACTTTATTGTACTGTATAGAGAGAAGTATAGTCATGAATAAATAGCAACAATAACAAAAAATAACTGATTAAATATTTATAACTGTAGTATCAATAACTAAGCAGTTTTATCGTCTTTGAGGTCGACGTTAACACAGGATGGTACGTTTGCAAGCAGAAAAATGTACAAAGAAAGCAAAAGCCAAGACTAAATTCTTATTAGCATACACAGTTAGCTTACACTATCTTTATAATACAGTGTCTGATTTAAAAACATTTTTAAAAAGTATTATATACACTCCTACACTGACAACAGGTCAAAAAGGAGTTGGAAAGAAATGATGTCAGCAGTATTTTAATTAAATATTTTTGTAAAAATTTTTCTCAAGAATGCAAATTAAAAATGATAGCTGGTTAATAACAGAAGTACATTATATTCCTTTAATATGGGTTTGACTACAGCAGAATAAAAAGTGGTACATATAAGGAGCAGTACATTGATTATTAAAGAAATACTGTTAATAAAGTATGACAGAATATATAGGAATTGAGTGCAAGAAACATGCGTTATCCTCAGCACGACTTGTCAAACTAGTATGATATAAAGTTAATTTAACTTAGTTTTATTAATATATATTTGCAATCTTTAATAGTAAATTGTAATTGCATAATCAATCACACAATCCTTTGTAATTTTATAATAAGATTTCTTCATATTGAATAACTGGGATGTAATTTTAAATTTCTCTATGTCTCATTTTTCTTTTGTAAGTTAATTACAGGTGGCATAATTATACATTATACATTATACATTAGCATCTCTGGAATAAACAATACTGGTTTATCAGCACGGCCTTTTCACAGTGTCACTTGTGAAAACAGACTAGAGGTCATCAACAGAAAATTTGCTTGGTATATATAGCAGACATAATTGGTTGACTTGCAAGATATGCAGGCTGTACTGACAGATTTTTAATTAGCCCACTTTCCCTTGTGCTAAAGGTCTAAAACTAAATATGTTTCTGTCTATGTGGTTAGACTATGACTAGGTTGCATTTTAGTTTTGCAGAAACAGTTATACCATATTATTATATCATATATGTTAGTCATATTTCTGATTAATATGTAGTAGGACCTGTGCAAAATGCAAAATGATTTCTAAATTTTTTTTTTATTTTATTTTATTTTTTTGTATAGCTAAGGGTTCTAGCTCTGAAGGGATTTTACTTGGAACTTTTTCTAAAAGAAGAAAAATGCCTCTATTGTAGAGTTCTAAACAACTACCTTTAAGCTTTCTCCCAGAGGGATGAATCAAAGAGCACTTTAAGGTGTTACATGAAACCCTTTTTATAAGAGTGTGGTTAATGTTTGTTTTGCAGTGATGACTAAATTTAAACTAAATCATTGGGTCACCATGAGAATCAGCATTGCCATAGTAACTCTGCTGCCTATTTGCACAACAGGTAAGTAACTAAAGGCAGTGACCAGTTGCATTATTATTTGACTATTTCTTCAATTAACATACTATAATACTGCATTGCAATTATTGTTCTGAAGTGCAGAATTTCATAATGAAATTACAGTTTGTTATAAGGTTATACAGGATCTCAATATTGCAATAAGGATCTCAACTGGTCAAGTGTTGTTTGTGTTTTATCACTGATACATTATAATTATACTCATATATTATCAGAAATGTATGCAATCTTATCACTCTAGCAAACTACCATGGTGTTTAACATCCAAAATATGAAAAACGAGATGAAAGAGGATACGCTGATTCACCTGTTTAAATAAAGCAAAGTATACCTAATTTTTAACTGAAATATTTTTCCAGTACCAAAGCACAGTCAGTGGCAAAGAGAAATTCTAGCTTCAACAGGTATGTGATTACAGAAAAAAAAATTACAGATGCACCATTCAGTTATATCAATCATCGTATTTCAGTATGGAATCTTTATGAAATACATAATTCAGTAAAATAACAATAATTTCCTTTGGGGATGAATAAACAGTAAATCACAGGCACTATAAAAATTAATGCCTGCATTACAACCATTATTGCTGTATTGCTTCTCACAGAAATTCCTGTAGAACACATTGACCCTGGTTCCATTGACCTGACTCCATTAATAAACACACTCCTTAATGCTTCACATGCAGGTAATAACACCACCACCCACTACCCACACACACACACACACACACATACAAGCTTACAAGCCCAGAATAAACAATTCATATGACCTATGAATTACACTATGTGGCCAAAAGTTTGTGGACACCTGACCATCACACCCATATGTGCTTGTTGCACATCTCGTTTCAGAGTTAGTCCCCCTTTTCTTTTATAATAACCTCCACTCTTCTAGGAAGGTTTTCCACTATATTTGGAGGATGGCTGTGGGGATTTGTCAGCTTAACATTCAGCCACAAGAGTATTAGTGTGGTGGGGCACTGATGTCAGGCGTGGAGGCCTGGGGCGCAGTCAGCATTGTAGTTCATCCCAAAGGTGTTCAGTTATAGCACAACATTGTATGTGTTAGGCCATATATTGGGACCCCTAATTTCTTGGCTAATTCCAAACCAATTTGCAATTTGACTATCAAGCTCTGCCCACTTAGATTTTGAACTAACATCTGTAATATTCAAAACTTACTTTTGCAAACTAGTCCTACAGTTTGGTGTCAAACTACTGAGTAGAGTGTGAACCTCAATCATTATAAAAAATATGTTGAGATATTTTTTTTTTTTGCTTATAAAAACATGCATATCTTTTGTAAAATGAGGCGTACAGTGAAATTTCTGCAAACAATGTGGCTGCTGCTGGAGCTTGGTTTACTCAAATAGCTGTAAGCCAGGACTGGTTGCATGCATTCAAACAAAACTTGAAAAACATGTTTAGTACATGGTTCTGAGAAGGTCTGCAAACTTCAGGGCATGGTCATGGATAGGGAGAAGAGTTAAGTTCAAATAGCTGTTTCTCAGGACCCATAAGTCAGATCAAACTGATGTTGGGTGAGGAGGCCTGGGGCACAGTCAGTGTTCCAGTTCATCCCAAAGGTGTTCAGTGGGGTTGAGGTCAGGGCTCTGTGCAGGTCACTTGAGTTCTTCTACTCCAACTTTGGCAAACCATGTCTTTATGGACCTCACATTGTGCACAGGGGCATTGTCATGCTGGAACAGGTTTGGGCCTCTTAGTTCCAGTGAAGGGAAATTGTAATGCTACAGCATACAGAGACAATGTAGACAACTGTTTGCTTCAAATTTTGTGGCAACAGTTTGAGGAAGAACCATGTATGTGTGTAACGGTTAGGTATCCACATACTTTTGGCCATATAGTGTATAAAGGCCCAAAATAGCCCAACATTATTGTATATTCATGCAAACATAAACACACACACAGACACACAGCATGAGCACTATAGCTATAGGCTAATACCAAACCATATTGTCATAGATCAGGGTAAGCTGGGTAATTTTTATCAGCCAACATTGTTGTTATTTTGCTCTCGTAGCCAAAAAGGAGGAAAATGAGCAAAAATGCTAACATTCCAAGGCAGTCCAACAACAAGCATTAACTGATAGTTTCAAGACATCAGTAACATTGATATTCTCTTAGTTGCAAACAGTGAGAATAAAACAGCACTTTATGCTACTATTTGCTGCTGGAAAAGTGAATAACTTAATGACAAATATTCCATAAATACATAAATATATATATATATATATATTCCAAACCAATATATATATATATATATATATATATATATATATATATATATATATATATATATATATATATATATATATATATATGTGTGTGTGTGTGTGTGTGTGTGTGTGTGTGTGTGTGTTCTTGCAGGTTCTGAGCATTTGCTCTCTGTTCTGAGTGTGACATCACACAGCTCTCTTGCCCTGCACAAAATCACCCTGCTGGTCTACAACAGTAAATGCAATCATCTCTGACTGCTTGTATTCATCCTGAGGTGAAATAGGAACAGGCTTTTGTGTAGTTATTGCATGACATGTTTGATTCTGTGTGTGTGTGTGTGTAGTCTCTAGTTTTCAGGACATTGAGACCGGTATGGTTCCCCTGAGATACTGCTACTGTGTGACAAACAAAACCAATGACCTCACAGGTTAATACTGTTATGAAACACACTATATCATATTAAGATCCATTATACAATTTGCTTGATATGACTGGGCTGCTTTTACATTTGTGTGTGTGTGATTAGATTTTACAGCCATATTGCTGGATGTAATGGGGAACTCAACTAGCTACCTGCAGGAGCTGTTTAAATCTAGCTCTATTCTCTCAGGTAAGGTAGAACACACACACACACACACACACACACACACACTTACACACACACTTACACTTGCCAGTAATCAGTTTCCAGCACCTGTAAAAGAAAAGCTTTGTATTTATGTTGCTTTATAGGGAGCAGAGTTAAGTTCAAACAGCTATTTCTCAGGAACCCTAAGTCAGATCAAGCTGAAATTTGGTGTACTACATTACTATGCTACGTAATCTAGGGATTTTTAAGAGGATTTTTAATAATTACTGGGTTACTTCAAAAAACCTGGTTGCCATCAGCCAATCAGCTTTAAGCAGACATTTTACATGATTAGAATTGAGCTATCATCACAGAACTTGATAAGTATTTTCATCTATGGTCTCTTTATTTTTCTATGTAACTTTTCAAGAACTTGTCACTGGAGGCGATATTTGCTTGGACCCAGCAGTTCACCTCTTGTGGCTTTATTTTATTTACTGTACTTGCATTGAGTCCTTCCTGTTGTTGATGCAGTTAGCCAGATGAAGAGCTCAGACTGTATCTACATCTGTGTAATGGCTGGAAAAACAGGTCAGCTATACCACCCACACAAATACCCACACATTCAATACACATCCAGTTCTGTGCATAGGTCTACAGATCAGTGTACAGTTCAGTATGGGACATTATCATCTCTCTCTCTCTCTTTCTCTCTCTCTCTCTCTCTCTCTCTCTCTTTCTATCTATCTCTATGGATGTGTGTTTAGACAAAGAACAGAACGAGCTGTGGGATTCTGTTCCTCCACTGTTCAACCAGACCATTATAGAGCACACACACACAGGTACAAAGGTAGACACACACATACATGCACGCACACACACACACACACACACACACTACCCTGTAAGTGTTACTACTGTACTTAGAATGCTCCACCAGCCATATAATATCTAGTGGCCCTGTCCCTTTCCACTTCTTTCTGGTTCCTTTCCACTGATGGATGGGGTGGAGGGGGCCTGACAAACTAGCAACAAATGGGCTACACTTAGTTATTGTATACATTCAAAATTCACCAATATGTTAGGTTTATCTAATAAATCAACTAACGAGTGTAGGTACAAAGACGGTATACCTAATAAAGTGGCCACTAACTTTCATTACACCTCATTATATACAAGTGCACATTAGTAATAATCCCTTCATATTTGTGTGTTTTGCAACATGTGTTTATTTGCATTTATACAGATCATTTATTTAGTTTTATTTAGCATTATTTTATTGATCATTTATTTATGATTTTTAGTTTGAGCTATGCATCCATAGTGGTTTCTGTCCCCGTTCTGTCTTAAACATATTTGTATGTTTGAATGTTTATTTCAAACATATACAGGCAAATTTTTCTGTCTCTGTCACTGCCTCTATCTGTCTGTTTATCTTGGGCTCTCAGAAATGCACCCTACTGACCCCATCATGAATATGCATGAATATTCGGTTAATAAAAGGCATGCATTCAAAGCTTTTCTTTTAATTAATTTGAAATTTAATCAAAATGCTTTTACTTATTTGACAATTCCTATAATTTATGTCAGATTAGGTTTCTAGGTCAGTGTAGCAGTGCTACTAAAGACAAAAGGGACTAATGCTAAGGTTTGAGTGTTCTCTAAATTCTCAGCCATATCAGCAGATTTCCCAACATCCTCTACCATGCACCCTGCTGTTTCTGTGACTTCTCCATCCGCAACCACCACCACTGCAACTACACCTGGTCACATGACAGCTGTACTTTCTGCTGTGTCAATGACAGCTGGGTTGAATACTACTAGTACTACACTTACAACATTTCCCATGATAACAGTGCCTGTTAGTGTTCTCATCTCAACATCAGACACTGTTCCAACATCACCTCAAACATCTCCAGCCAGAAGCACTGCAGTTTCACCTGAACGACCAGCCACAACTACCAGCCAACCTGCACACCCCACTGTTTCCATGACAACATCTTCAGCAGTTCCAACAATGGCTGATACAGCAACAGAAACATCGACAACAATTCCTATGAAAACTGCTGCAACAAAATCCAGTCCAGCTACAAGCAGAACCCCTCACATTGACAAACCAGGCAAGCATATTTGATTTATTATAGGCCCTGTCCCAAATGGTGTCCTAAGGTCCTAGCATGTGTTCCTCCTCCAAGTACACAACTTGTATGAATTCACTGAGGTGTGCAAGTACTCAGTGGCATGAGGGTGTAATAGAGAATTTGGGACAGTCCTTAGAACCTTTCAGGATGTTGTCTATTGTTGTTTATAGAGCACTGGTTTCACAGTGTCTTACCTTTCAGCAATATGGGTGGAGAATTCATGAAGTCAGTGTCAGTCTGCTCCTTCTGTGGATGCGTTGAACAATGAAATTTAAGATTTTGCTGTTTTCCACTTGGAACTGAATGTGGTTTATAGTCACTTTATCAGTTCAACAAAACGGAAAGCTCACACAGACAAATGCAAATGATGCATGTCAAAATAAGGTATGCAATAGCAAATATATCCAATGATGTGATGATCTATAGATGAAAGTAGCAATCAATCATACATAAGTCATAACCTTAATGCTGCCCAATGACAATTTTGTTAATAACAAAAACTTAGTGATGAAAGACACTTTATTTGAATATGTTTTTTCAGTTGTAGGTTTTGATGTTGCTGAATCCGCCTTGTTTCTCTCTGCTTTTAAAGTGCCACTGAAATCAAAATTGCAACACAGTGTTGCAACACTGTTTATACCTGTCCCATAGTGCAATAGTAATGCAATAATGCAATAGTATACCTAGAAAAAAAATAGTTTTGCACATATTCTTGTTTTCATTTTATAGTTTGTCAGCTTTTCTGATGAGTCATCCTGTATTAGTCTTGTGTTTCTAGCTTTCCGTCCTGCCCCCAGGAGCAGGTCTTGCTCTACACTAGCAGCTGGTTACTATCAAACATGGTACATTTTTGGCTGTGCATCTTCCTGCCCACTGTTATCTTTTCCAACTATCCTTTGGTTGAGAAAATAAGGTTGGTGTTTATTCTTTTCGAGCAAGTTCTTGGTTATGAGACAGACACATTTTCACCAAGTTTTACCAACTTGGGGCTGTTCAATACCATAATGTCTTGCTCAGACTGATCAAGAATGTGATTCTATGTTTATATACTATCTGGACAGCATAAGAGTAAGTAATATCAATTTATCTACCATTCAGAGGTCTGATATGTTCTCGTGATGACTGTCACCATCACGGCTGACGGTTGACCATGGCTCAAACACGTAACTCCAAAAACACAGGGCATCTTATCATCTAGGATATTGCCCTCATTAAATTCAACAGCCATGGATGTTTTGAAATCCTCCATAGTTGAAAAAAGGCCTTTGTTAAACCTTTCACTGTTCTTCATATTTAGCTAGTTTGCTCAGCAATTGTCAAGTTTATTATTCAGTGGAGGTGTAATGTGTATTGATGGCTATTGGCTTTTGTGTAAATCAGTCAAGCATTTCACCACACCATCACATTAACTTCCTGTTTCAGGAAATATGTCAACATACAGAATCAAATTATGGGTCTCAGGCCATTTCATAGGTATTTTTAGCAAATCTATCCTGTGACTGGTCCTTGCTAATAATCACAGGAGGTGTGTGGTCAGAGACCAGTCTTAAAAAACACATTAAGTTTGTACAGCACCCATGAGCACCAGAGACCATCTGTTTTTGTCCCCCAAATGGAGAAATGGGACACCCTATGGCCTTGTAGAAATTGCAGTCATACACAAATGAGGACCAGAAGAGTACCAGCTGGGACAGGTCAATACTGCACCAGGCATAGGTGTGTATATTTTGGACATTCAACAAATTAGTAGTATAACTAAATATCTGTATCACTCATAGACCCGAATTCACAAATCTGACCCAAACTCTGAGTGTAATTTGCAACAAAAACAAACCTAGTTAATTATTGGTAGACAAAAATCAGTTTTAGCTTTTCTCAGTAACACCTCATGTACCAGCTCAGCTGAATTATATGTATGGAACTGGCCTTTGGTCTCCAATTCAAAGCAACAGCTGTGACAGTTCAGTGGTGCCCAGGTGGGGTGAATGTGATTGCTTCCATAGTGCTGCTCTGATTTGAGTGCAGACAGGATGGTGGTAGTGATAGTACCCACGGCAACGCTGTCAGATACCCTGGAGAGAAGTTTAAGTGGCAGGGTCAGAAAAGTGTAAAAGCACATTAAAAATGCAATCTCTTTCTCTCTATCTCTTTCTGTCACAACCCAGTTGCTTGTTTGTATGTGTATATCTGTGTGATGATCAAGAATGAGCAATAGAGAGATAAATAAAGAGAGAGAAGCCCCTGATGAATATTTTTATAAGAGCCCACAAGGGGGCACAAGCACTTCATAGCTTTTCTAAACATACACTAAAAAATAACACTAAAAATGACTTCTGAAGCAAAAAGAATCTATTTCCACTGGCATGACCTAAATTCAGCAGGTTAAAGAATATATTGTGCACACGCAGTCACTAACCTTGTTTCTGGTGGAATAATGAAGAGCTCAATCCCATTTTTTAAGGATCTTGCTCAAGGACAAAGCCTCTCTCTTACAGTCCAGGAATTAGAAGCCTCTTCTAGTTAAACCACTGAGCTAAAAGCAGGGGTCATCACATTGTTGGGTTTCCATGGATATTTTGGTCAAAACATGCAGTATTCATTATAAAATAGGCAGCTATGATGTTTAGTTTAATTCAATTCAATTTTATGACAGCACTTTTAAGAATAGACATTTTTACAAAGCAGCTTTACAGAAATCCAGATATAGGTCTAGATACTTAATGAGCAAGCCAGAGGTGACAGTAGCAAGAGAAAACTCCCTGAGACACAAGGAGCCAGAACACATCCTCTTCAGGGTGACATCAGATAGAAGAAGTAAATATTTTTAAAGGAATCAAGTGTTTGAGATGATAATATTATAAATAGGTGCCTTGGAATGAGCACACAACAGTCTTTATGTTTGCAGCTGCAGCTCTTGGAACTGCATGTCTCTACAATATCTAGGTGAGATTATCCCCTGAAGCAGGAAGTCAAAGCTATACATAGACAGAAAAGTTTTTGGGAATTGCAAGTCTTGGGGCTATCCCCACGTCTGGAACCAAAGGAAGCAACGTTTTTAAAAACAAGGTTGGAGGTAAACTCCACAAAAATGTGGAAGCTCTGCATGAGGAATGTTGAAAAATTCTGTTTTATACTGTTGATGTCCTTGTCCGTGCCAAGAATAAGAGATTAAATATATGCACAAGGTTGACATTTCTGTTGCTATGGGAGATTCTGTGCTGTTCTGACAGGTTGTCCATGGCGATCTGAGCTTTTCTATAGAGGAAGTCAGAGAAAGGACCAGAAAGAAACTCTGGATGAGGCCCTGAGTGCAAACAGTCCGACAATCAGCACAATAAAGCTGCAGCCATGTGTGTTTGAGCTGTGCAAGTTTTTCTCCCTGTGCCTTTGCAGAGGTTTAAGCCAGAAAACTAGTCTGCAGAGGTAACGTGCATATACCTCACACACATACACTTGCACAATGCACACATTCATATCATACATTCATATAGCCTCAGAGGGTACAGCCACAAACACAAACAATTTATACTGTACACCTGAGAATGTTGATAAGTTCTCTCTCTTTCTCTCTAGGTACTGCATAGACAGTCATTTTTGGTATGAAAAGCACACAGTGGAGGTGTGCAATCGTGTGAAAAGAGTCACCTTCTCCAAGAGTAAGTGCTAAAAAAAGATTCAAATAAAAAATCTAACTAACAGCAGCATGAAATGAAAGAACAGCAGACTGAACATCTGAAAACACCCGAAGATTCAGGAAGGGTGAAATTTAAGAAAACTAAAATCTCACTGCTGTCCCACAAAAGAACAAGATACTTTAGTGACTTATAGTTTTAATTTAGAGTGCTTTTATTTCAGAGAAAACCCATATTATGAAATATACACTCACCATCTACTTTATTAGGAACACCTGCACATCTGCACAGGCTCACCCAAACTGGACAGTTGAAGACTGGAAAAAGACCAGGTTTTTTTTCTTCTAATTTTGTGCTATTAGATGTGCCTCAGATTCTTGTTCTTGGCTGACAGGAGTGGAACCTGTGGTGGAACCAGTGGTCGTCTGCTGTTGTAGCCCATCCACCACAAGGTTTGTTGTTTTGTGCATGCTGAGATGCTTTTCTGCTCACCACGGATATAAAGAGTGATTATATGAGTTACTATATCCTTCCTGGCAGCTCAAACCAATCTGACCTCTCTTATCAACAAGGCGTTTCCACCCACAGAACTGTCACTCAGTCAATGTTCTTTGTTTTTCACACCATTCTGTGTAAACTCTTGAGACTGTTGTGTGTGAAAATCCCAGGAGATCAGCAGTTTCTGAAATACTCAAACCAGCCTGTCTGGCACCAACAACCATGCCACAGTTAAAGTCACAAAGATCACATTTTTCCCCATTCTGATGTTTGATGTGATCATTAACTGAAGCTCCTGACATATAAATGCATGATTTTATGCATTATGCTGCTGCCAGATAAATGGCTGATTGGAGAACTGCATAAATGAGCAGGTGTACAGGTGTTCCTATTAAAGTGCATGGGGAGTGTATGTTAAAATATTGTGAAAAAAAATTTAAATGGTGTCTGTTTAAAACTTTGCATCGCATTCTGAATGTGATATTGTTAATAATGTTAAAGCCCACCCTTTGCCTGTCTAGCTGCCGCCAATCTCTTTCATATGCTTTGAACAGCTTTTATATTCTCTCAGTTATGATATAATATGTTTTTGCCCATTCGTCTCAACATAAAACAAAACAAATCAAAACAAAATTCTTTCAAACTATTTTTCTCTTGTTTTTGTTTTCTAATTGCATTTTGTAAAATTCTTGGTATACTTTTATATACCATACTTTTGATTATCCAAATTAGCTTTTAACATGCAATGCTGGGACATAAAAAGTTCATACAAATAAAAAGCTTCTATTCAAAATGCAAAAGCAGTTTATCAAGAGAAGCAGAGTTTCAAGACATAGATATATACATCCAAAAATAAGAGCCATGTGGCAGTCTGTAAGGGAGCCATCACATTTGTGCACATTATCATCTCTTTTAAAGGACTGTTTAAATTTTGCAAATCCCTGCAGGTTCAAAAACGCAACTTGCTATAGTCTATGAGTGCTTTATCATAGGCCATATCTACAAACACACAGCATCTGCATAAAGAAGTGACACACATTCACATAGCTAATGTTTTTCAAAACATCCATTACAATGAAAAAATTTACTGTCTGAATAAAATCTACTAGTCTAGATACCAAAAACACAGGCACAGTATCACAAACAAAGGGTAATCATAGTGGACGGAAATCTGCAATAGTTTGGGCATTACAGTGTAGCAAATACCTGCTGCAGTGCAACAGATTATGAGACAAAGGTAATTAAGCCTCTCCTCTTTTTTGCCCTCTCCTTCAATCAGTTTCTTTGAATATTAAGAATACAACCCAGAATATTAAGAATACTTCTTAGGTGCATTTCAGTTTTCTAAGACGTGTAGGAATCTGAGCACATAGAAGTGTGTGTCTGAGAGAGAGACAGAGAATTTCTCATTAAACAACACCAGGCATGACTAATGATGTCTAAGGTCAGCTTAGATGCTGTGTGTGTGTGTGTGTGTCAGCTGTAACTCAATACGATAGAACATGATTGTCATTGTGTGTTTTGAGGATGAGATAATACAGTGTAAAATACAGGAAGCTTCAATCAGCTTTTAGAAACCATTTTAAATAATGAATTTAATCTAATTAATCTCTCTCTTTCATACTTGCACAGGTCTGAAGCAGAAGTGCCTGGCGAAGATGTGTGTTAAAATGTGAGAAGAGCATGATGTTCCTGCAAGACTGTTACCGAGCAACAGACCAAATCCCTGAACTCTTTCACCTCTGAAAGGAAGAGAAAATGAGAGAGAGAGAGAGAGAGAGAGAGAGCAGTGTGCAAAACTGTATTTTTGCAGGACTACATATCGGTAGCAGTATATAACCATTAAAATCACCACTACAGTTTTACAATTATACTGCTTTTATAAGTCATTTATTGCCCAATATACGTGTTAAATAAATTTGAATGTGTTCATTAAAGCACTAATTTCTATTCAGCTTTTCTGAGTAGCTAGCTAGCCAACTTTGATAACTAATTATTATAATATTGTGTGTTTGCCTAGACTAAATATGTAGTTGGTTTTGATTTGTAATTACAAATTATAGTTAGTTAATGCCAACCAAAGTTCACAGAATGGAATAACCTATTTAAACTAGCAGGCTATTAAGTAACCTGCTTGCAAACTTTAGCTAGCTAGGCTGGTCTCTTGTCAGGTCTGTGGTATAACTTTACCCCTATTTAAACCTGTTGCACTTACCCTGTTCTGCTAATATTACTGAATCTGTTGTCTTATCAAAACAATAGCTATATATTTAACTGTGGTTCTATGAATCCCAGATGATCACTGGGGTAAGAGAGACTCACCTGGATAACTCCCTGTGCAGATATAACAAAACCTTCCTACAAAGTCACAAATTTTCATGGTTTCAAAGAACAAGGAGTCGTGGTAGTTGTAGTTCACAGAACTAAGGTTACATACAGAAGGAGCATTTTAACCACCAGGGGCAGCAAGCGTCACCAGGGGTCCTTGTTATTCGTAACCATGACACTTTGTGACTGCTCAGGAAGCTGTAGTGCAGACGTCCATGAGTGGCATGTCTCTAAGTAATGCCCATGAGGTGATGCTCCTCATCCTCTTCTGGGTCTCACCAGATAGTGGGATTATAAATCATTACGTTCCACAATTGAATACTATAAAGCCAACAGTGTAAAGAGTATAAAGCCATAGTGTCATGGCTAGTTTAGATCCTGTCAGCGGTGCCTGCAATCAGTCTAGACCCATCTTTGGAAGTTGCTGAGACCATACTAGAATATGGTGGCTCAAGTGATAGGTCATTATATGGAAAAATACACTAAAAGGCCAAAAGTATGTGGACGCCTGACCAATCAAATCCATATGTGCTTGTTGAATATCCCAATTTAAATTTAGTCCCCCCTTTGCTGTTATAACCACCACTCTTCTGGGAAGGCTTTCCACTAGAATTAAAAAAAAAAAAAAAAAAAGGCTATGGGGATTTGTTCATTCAGCCACAAGAGCATTAGTGAGGTCAGGCATTGATGTTGAGCGAGGAGGCCTGGTGCACAGTCAGCATTCCAGTTCATTCCAAAGGTGTTCAGTGGGGTTGAGGTCAGGGCTCTGTGCAGGCCAATCGAGTTCTTCCACACCTGCCTTGGCAAATCAGGTTTTATATTTTAATACTATATTTATATTTATAGAGCTCACCTTGTGCACAGGGGCATTGTCATGCTGGAACAGTTTTGGGCCCCTTAGTTCCAGTGAAGGGGAATCTTAACGCCACAGCGTACAAAGACATTCTAGACAATTGTGTGCTTCCAACTTTGTGGCAACAGTTTGGGGAAGAGCCATATATTCGTGTGATGGTCAGGTGTCCACATACTTTTGGCCATATAGTGTAGCATCCTCATACTCTTTCTATAAGCAACGGGGAGGATGACAATCATTGGGCTATAAGGAAATCTGTGTTAAAGGACATGAGATTGCTTTCTTGGATTCTGATTATCCCACTAGCAATCTTTAAAAGAGGCAGGAGGCAGGATCTAAATCTGCCAGCTGAGTACACTAAACCTCTCACACAGTTTGGTTAACCACTCAGTGTATCTTTAAAGAATGAGTGGTCCATAAAAAAAAAAAAAAAAAAACAACGCCAGCCCCAGAGCTGCATATTAACGGTATGTAACCACAGGCCCACTAGTTGGCTGGACTGCAGGAGATGTGGTATAATGCGATCAGTTAAGGGAGCACCTGATAAGATGGTAAGAAAGAGTAAGAAAGAACATCATTTCAACACAATCAGTAGTATACAACTGTGGAAGAGCAATGTCTTCACACCATCACACTATTCAGTGTTACAAAGTGGGTTCCCTTTTGAGTCTAGTACCTCTCAAGATTCCTTCTTCATGTCATGTCCCTGTCTTGCTCATTAGGGAAATAATCTAACTTAGCTGCGTAATTCTATTCATCACCTTGCTCTGGTGCTCCATGTCCTCTGGAGCCCACAAGGAAAATAAACAAACTCTTTTGCTGTGTTGCAGTAGCAGGAAAAAAGGTGGGCAGAAGACTCATTCTCTGAACTTGAAGCCCACATTGGCAGAGAGTGTATGTAGCTCAACACTGCAGCAGACAGAAGTGCTACAGGGTAGTGTTAAGGCTGCCTTGGCAAAATAAATGTTGGATCCTCCACCCAACATGGCTAGACATTTGCCTAATGTATTTCACGGTACATCCACCCATGTGAGTGGCTGGGTTATTCTGCAATGTACCGATTTCACTGATGACCTGTTATGTGTATTTAAGTTCATGTAGAGCCTGCAACTTGACAAAAAAGCAGGCATACTGACAGGCAGAAACCCAAGCCTTGAGATTACTGTCTGCAGTAGAGAGACCAGTCGACTCATTAGTAGTACAGGTGATGAAGTTTTGCACATAAAGCCATGCTGCATACAACCCAACTATAGAAGATCTGATACGTTGGTTTGTAAAGCATATGATACACTGGAGAGTGTGAGTTGTTTCACCAATCCAGTGGCACATACAGTTAACTAACACACAGTTAGTTAACTAAATAATGTCTGCAGAGATCTTATAGACAGTATTTGAAGCTATAGGAGTCATGGTAACAAGGTGTTGCAAATCACTAAGAGTGTTAACACAGCTGAGATAAATTTGGTTGGCTCACATGCCATTGTTGAAACCTGGTAAAAAACACACTGTACCACAAGCTCAGGAATCGTTAAATAATGACCTTCTTCTCTCTGAAATGAGAGCAAAACATGTGACGTTACAGATGAGTGAGATCTGTCTTCTTAAAACAACTGCCATTTTTTGGCATGTGGCTGAAGACAGGAGTGATCCTAATAAAAAGTTAACAGTCTGTTTTGCCAGTAAATATCTGAAAGCCTTCTTGAAAATGTTTAACTTTTTGAAAGATGGAAGTAATTCACATAATTGAAAATGCTGATACTGGGTTGTTTTGCTACCAGGAATTTGTCATACCATTACATTCCTAATCATGACAAAGTGGTTATTACCTTTCAGAGGAAGAACACACTTTACTAAATAACCCCAGGCATAACAGAGCAGATCAGAGGCACGAGAGCTTCTGAGGAAAAAAAAAAAAAACAAAACACAAAGAGCAAGCAGTATCCGGAAGTGTAACTTTTGTTCTGTGGTTGGGTATGTGAAAATGTGTCTGTGTGTTCTTGTTCACTGCTGTGAGTGTGCAGCCTGATGAACACAAAGGGCCATTATCAGCCTACACACCCGACCGACCCTACTTCCTGTGAATGCACACACACAAAACCAAACACACAAGCAAGCACACAGACACACAAGACTAATGCATCAAAATATCCTTTTGCTCATGCTCTCAGGGTGTGTGTGTGTGTGTGTGTGTGTGAGACAGAGTGTAAACAAATTATTCATTAAGTCATGACTGAAAGTAAGTGTAGAATCACAAAAATCTAGCTCACAAGACAGAGCAGTTGTGTGACTTGATACACAATCTCTTAATGTGTGCAGGTAGCTGCACTAGCCCTGTTACCATGGCAATTGCCCTGCCCTTTGACCTCTGCAGTTGCCCTAAATACCCCTTTGTATTATGACCCACCTTCAAACACACACATACGTACTTGTGCTGTAAGACTAGGTCTTCGCTTATTTCTTGACTTCATCTGTGTTTGCTGCAGGTGTGAGCATCTCAGGTAAGAAAGACACATTTCTCTTCACATCATCTGTAATCAGTAGTTTAGTGGTTTTTCAGTCTTCACAGCTACTACAATGTACTTTTTCACATTTTTAGTTTTGCTCTGCTATAAAACACCTGACACATAGAGGGTATAGCAATTATACAATGGGTAGAGTCAGTTGTGTAACTTGTGTTCTGCACTCCATACAGATGTTGTTCAAAAATATCTATCTCTGGTGGAGATATTTTAAGACAGAGAAAGTTATTTAAAAAAAACAAAACAAAACAAAAAAAACCTCTATTTAACCTAACCATGATGCAGCCTGGTCTTAAATAAGAATATCCAGAATATGGTCGGAATGGTCTTCAGTATTGCAGTATTAAACCTCACAAGGCTTGGTATGTTTTGTCTAGTATGTTAATTCTCTAAAAGATGTGTGACATATACACCAGTTTTTTTTCTGCAAGGGAAACACCACAGCTGTAACATGTCCTGTGATGTGATCAGATAGATGAATAAAGGAAAAGTAATAATATTACTATTTCAGAATAGTTCATCAAAATGTAGTCATATACTGTATAATATAATATAGTATGTGGGGGTATACATGGGTCTACAGGACAGTACACCCATTTGGTGATAAAATGATAAGGTACACAAGTAGACACGTAATCATAAAAGAATACTGTCAACGAGCAATAGCTTATAAAACTGATCAAACTGGACTTTCAACAGGCAAAAAGCTATGAAAGAAGGGGGTGCATTTCAACCAATACCATTGGAAATCAGGTCATAGAAGAAAAGAAATATGTATGTTCAAAAATATGAAAAGATTTTGAGAATATCATGTTGTATCTTTGTGGTATGGCGGTACAGCAAATAACGTTGATGCCTCACAGTTCCAGAGTCCATGGGTTGAGCATGGCCTGATCTCTGGTTACTGTCTGGTGGAGCTTATCATGTTCTGCCCATGTCTTTATGGGTTTTTCTGGGTTCTCTACATTCCTCCCATCTTCCAAGGCATGTGGATTGTTGGTGCTAAATTTCCCCTAGGTATGAATGTATGTGTGCATGGTGCCATATTATAGACTGACATGCCACCAGGCTGTACCCTTTGTTGTAGCAATTTATTGGGTATTAATGCGTCCAGATCAATCCAATCATTTAAAGCAGTCATCACCAGACAGCTACTAAGAAAGACCTCCACCTCACACATTGTATGAATGCCTTTATTTAGTCTTTATATAGTCTGAATTCAATTGTGCAAGAATCAGTACTGAGTAAATGAACTAGTCAACAGATCAACTCATGATATGTGAAAATTACTCCATGTGGCCGAACCCACATCTCTATTGCTACTACTTTATCTCTATTAGCAATCAATGGTGTGTAAATGGTGGGAAGTCAGGTGTGAGCCTGTCAATTAGTAGGTCATCCATTTTTGTTCACCTACATAAACCTGAAACCCACTACAGGTAATGCATTCATGAACAATTTTCATTTTTTATGAGTTTGCACAAGGAATCCAGTGTCCAATTTGATTGTGGACAAACTGAAGCATAAGCTTAGAACCATTGCAGCTCTTTGGCAGGAAAGCAGGTGTTGTTGCTCCTCAGGCATTGCATACATGTAAGTGTACTCTGACACTCTCAGACAGCCACTGGCAATGATAGAATCTAATGTAAACATGGAGCTGTCCTGTTACATATATTAGATCCCTTTCTACCCTTGTAATTTCCCTTAGAATCCAGTGGGAACTTCAGCATTCTCCATAATTTTGACTGAGAGCATTTTAGGAGCAGCTGTCTGCTGAAATTTCAATATCTTTGTTGTTGTCAAATAGTTTTTCTGTATCTGTCTCCTCAAAGATAATGAAGATTAAGAAGCTACACTAGAGCTTTTTGAGTCTGTGCCAGGCTGAGTAATTGTTTACAGGGGTGAAGGTAGCATTACCCATGGTGCTCTTTATCTCCCCAAATGAATTTAGATAAAGAGTGTTGTAAGACCCCTTTCTCATGCAGAAGAATTAGGAGACTTATTTACAGAATGTGGTTCTTTATGCTTGAGCGCTCACCTAGGCCTACAGGCTACAGTATTTTGCCGGTATTTTTGGAATTCTAAGGAATACTTTAAATGGACTTTTGCCTAAAGACACTCTTTTTTTATGAAAAACAACTGGGCCATTGATTCATTTCTATTGATGTTTTGATTACAGACCTATAATCCACAGGGTTCTACTTAGTGCCAGTGTGCCACAACCTTTTAGCTTTTCCATAGCCTGTCTCTCAATCCAGATGAATAGCTTCTGACTAATTGATTGCCAAGATGTGTACTTCTCAACTTTGCATCTCAGCTACAGCTGGTCTAACTCCCTCTAAAATGCTCACATTTGTGTATGAGAGGTCTGAAATTACACAAATTACAAAGGAAGGACAGCTGTTCAATAACATCTGCAAAATAAGTCAGGTTACTACTATAGAAGCCCCCAGTGGGGTGGCGAGAATGATACTGAGGTCTGGATTGCTATTGGACCTGGGGAATAATTTTTGGATTAGATCTTTTTTTAAATTGTATGTTATATTTAGATTCCAGTTTCTCTATAACACCAGATTGATAGCAATGCTTTATAAGAAAAGATTTTTATTGCTCACATTTATATGTACATTATATGGCCAAAAGTTTGTGGACACCTGACCATAACACCCATTCTATCCCAGATTTAGTCCCCCTTTGCTGTTATATTAACCTCCAATCTTCTGCAAAGACTTTCCACTGGGTTTTGGAGCGTGGCTGTGGGGATTTGTGCTCATTCAGCCACAAGAGCATTAGTGAGGTCGGGCGTTGACGTCAGGTGAGGAGGCCTGGCGTGCAGTCGGCGTTCCAGTTCATCCCTAAAGGTGTTCAGTGGGGTTGAGTTCAGGGCTCTGTGCAGGTCACTCAAGTTCTTCCACTCCAACTTTGGCAAACCATGTCTTTATGGAGTTTGCTTTGTGCACAGGGGCATCGTCATGCTAGAACATGTTTGGGCCCCTTAGTTCCAGTGAAATTGTAATGCTACAGCGTACAAAGACATCCTAGACAATTCTGTGCTTTTGGGGAAGGCCCACATATTGTTATCCACAAACTTTTGGCCATATAGTGTATTTTGATGTTGTTTAAGTAAACTTCTTTACTGTACTTGCACTTACTACATAAACACTTTGTGTTGTATATTTTAGGATAACCATGCTGGTGATGTCACTGTTCCTGCTATCCACATTCCAAAATGGTGAGATTACTAAAAATAATTTAGTAAAATTGAATAAACATGGATGAAGAAAATAAAAACTGATGTCTGAACAATATGCGATAAATAATATGCCTTAATAGATTACGTTATTTATCCTTTTGTTCGCAGTGCAAAGCACTTATGTGTTCTGCCCAGATACAAATGACCTCAACACAGATCATCTTCTGCTAGGTAGGTTCATTACAGTACACTAAACCTGGAGCTAAAACATGAAGGGACCTTCTTCGGCTTTGTGTTTTTATTGTTGTTTGTCCCATTTCTGTCACATACAGTTTATGAAAAATAGAATATATAGACCTTTGTATTAGTATGTGCATTTAACAGTGGTTTCCTCTGTAAACTTTGCTCTAACCAAATGGATAAAGAATGACAATTGCTGCATTGAACTGCTTCACAGATCTGCTCTGTGTGTGTGTGTGTGTGTGTGTGTGTATAGATTGTCTGGGAGACCGGTTCAACTGGCTTTATTCAGTGTTTGATAATTTGCCGTCTTTGGTGGAGTTTGCTCTGTGGATGCGCTGTGAGACTGGTGTATGTCCAACTGATCTTCAAGGCCACAGACACTACTGCAGCTACATAAGCATCCAGAACACAACACACACTCCAGCACCCAGCGATACACTCGACTGGTGAGACAGGGTTCGGTATTGGAGTGGTGAAATTAAACTCATGAAGCAGAGCGATATTTTGAATTTGAATACACACAAAGACAAGCATGTTAACGTTGTGGGTAATGAATCAGTTAAACTCACACAATTGTGTGTGTGTGTGTAGGTGCTGCTTTGACCATCAAAGATGCTATCGTGAACTAGAAGAAATACATTGCAGAAAGACGCCACCAACACACACCAATTATACCTGCTCCCATCTCACCAACAACAGCTGTGGTATACACACACACACACACACACGCACACACAGACACAGACACACACAAAACTCAGTAATTTAATGAAATCCCAAATTCATTGTTTTTGTATGAATCACAGTTCTTCCTCAGCCGTGGGGTTAATCCCACATTTGGTTCAGATTCATTTTGATGCAAAATGATTTTTTTTTTGACTGCTCTAGATTCACTTGACTTGTGTGAACAAGGATTCTGTTTGTGTGACCAAGAAGCCATAGCCTGCATTGGCAACAACTCCCACTCTGTCCTTCCAAATCAGCAAGAGAAAAAGGATTTAAACAGCCCAGGACTCACAGGTAAAAGAGTTTGGTTCCCAGTGAGACGCCATGTACCGCACATGCCACATGAACATTTTCCTCGCTCAAGCACATCTGATCTGATCAAATCTTATTATCAAAGCTGTCATGAGCTTTATTGGAGTGAAAACACAAAAATGTTTAGAATATGAGCAAATCTCAAACATTTCCATGAGAATTAAAGAAATTATAGGGGTTAAGGGTGGAGAGATGAGTTGAGATAAAAATAGGGTTAGCCAGCATGGGTTTGGTAGTCAGGGCATACATTGCTCACTAGCTCATGTAAATTTGGAGATACCTTGCTTTTTAAGTTTGATTTTTAATAACTTCAAAAAGTAAAGCTGTGCCAGAAATGTATGGCAAGGAAGAAAGCAGTGCTGTATGTAATGGAACAGTCACTCGACCTTTAACCCAACCACACTGCTCTGGGAGGAATCTGATCGAATGATAGAAGGACATTTCCAAATCCCATCCACAAACCTCTAGAAAGTTCCAGTGAATCTCTGTTAAAGAAGCAGAAACTGTGCAGCGGTTATAGTTTTTAGACTTTTTAATGAATATATGGTTATTTGTGAAATTTAGTGTCACACTTATTGTGTTATATGTGTAATATTGTTTTCCACAAATAGACTTGGTTAATCTTTAACATGTGAATTAATGGCAAAATCACAAGGAAAATGCTTTTATTTTTAAAAAAAAAAAAAGGGGGGTGTTTTGACAGGGAGAGGGTATGGGGACGTTTTGCACAATTAACTCTCCATTCTCTCAGTTTTCTTATGTACATTCCTGTCCCCTTTTTCTCTGACAGGTTTTCCTTATAACAACACCATTGTCAGTGAGGTGCTCAACAGAACAGGTTGCAAACACATACACACACACACACACCTGTCAGCCCAAGGAAATTAAGGCAATGACCTTTACATATGAGGGATATTTTTAGGTTACATAAAGACACCATCATTTTTAGAAAGCTCCCTAATCACAGCCAGAAGGCAGCTTACAGAGCCTAAAAATACAAACAAATAAGCAATTCCTCATATCATAACTCTAAAGTTATAGTGGCCTCCAAACTTATTGGTACTCTATTACACTAATTCTACTCAACCAATAGGAGAATCTTCAATTCTAACAAAAACATTCTCATTGGAACTACTTTTTTTTTTTTTTAGTAATACTATTTAATCACAAAAAATATATGTGCCCAAATTATGGACACCCCTAAGAAATATCTGAAACAAATCCAAACAAATTCTCATTCTTAAAAAATGTCTTTTTTTTTTATTTGCTTTCAGTCCCCATGAACTTTTTTTAAAAATCATTTTCCATTTTTCTGGGGTATAAATATTAGGTCGCACACATGTAAAATCATTTTGTCATGGGAAAAACCAAAGAATTTTCAACACAAGAGACACGCACCAATCAGGCAATGGATAATAAAATACATAAGCAATTAGAGATACCATTTAACACAATTAGAGCCAGAGCAAAATGTTTCTGAAACAGCTGGAAATTTGCCAGGAACTGAACCCCACACACAGTGAGGAAGGATAGAAAAAGTAGCTCAAAGATCAGACTTAGAATTGCATGGTTTAGTTCATTCTTGTGGCTATCAAATTTCATGATCAACTGTTAAACACCACTTTCATAACAACATGTTGTTTGGTATGATCTATTGTGATCAGATGAAAGCAAACTTTTTGATCATGCACACCATCAGCATGTGTGGCAACAAAACTTTCAACAAAATGATGAGCCAAACATACTTTCAAATCAACAATAGAAATTGTTAAAGCATAAAATCAGTGTCTGAGATTTAAATGTTTTGCATGGAGGACTGGCTCAAGATCCCTCTACTCCGGTCTCCAACCTTGTTAGACTTTACAGCAAAAGACTCTGTCATTAAGTGCTGTTATTGTTTCAAGGGCAGGTGTCACAAAAATTAAAAGTGTACGGATACTTTTGACACTTTTAAAAACACATGTTTAAATAAAACTATACAATGTTCTTGGAAGTCTGAGCTCAAAATATCACTAGTACATTTTTCCATCCTTTTCCTTAAGGGTGCCAATAATTCTGGAAGACACTTTAATACTGTGATCATTTTTCCCTCTTTTCTGTATATTTCTCTAAATTTTCTTCCTCTTTCAGAATGGATGGAAGCATCGCCACAGATATCGGATAAGGACATAATGCTTGATGGTAGGAAAACTAAAAGGATGTTAACTAAAAAATGTTAAAACTACAAGGAAAAGAAAATGTGTTGAGTTTTAACTATATAATAAAACAATTAAATAAGATTTCTTATTAGATCTTTGGCCTCTCAGTGTTTAATGCTGTATCTCTCTATTTCACATCTCCTCTCAGAACTGGATATTACGCTGAATGGAACTATGGGTAACTTCACTGAGGATTTTTTACTGACAAACAACACACTGAAGAACCAGAGCCAGAGTGCAGGATACTCTGGGATACCTCCATCAGGTAAAGAGGGGCCTTTTTAAAGAAAAAAAAATCTATGCATTTAGAAGAGGGGAAAGTGAAGTAGATGTGGAAAAAATTAATTAATAGAGAGGAAAGATTAAAAAGCAGATATAAGAAGAAGAGAAGAGGTTTTGTGACGTATTTCCTGTTTCTGTAATAGTTACACTTTTCCAAAATGGCACTGAAGAGGACGAGGAAAATGATTTGGCCGCAAATACCTACAATGCTACAGGTCTACCTCTGAATGGTAATTAAACTAAATAAACACACACAAGCACACATACATACATACATATATATACATATATACTTACACACCCTGATCAACCATAACATTATAATCACTGACAGGTGAAGTGAATAATATTGATTATCTCGTTACAATGGCATCTGTCAAGGGGTGGCATATATTAGGCAGCAAGTGACCAGTAAGTTGATGTGTTGGAAGCAGGAAAAATGGGCAAGCGTAAGGATCTGAGTGACTTTGAGAAGGGCCAAATTGTGATGGCTAGACAACTGGGACATAGCATCTCCAAAATGGCAGGTCTTGTGGGGTGTTTCCCAGTATGCAGTGGTTAGTACCTACCAAAAGTGGTCTAAGGAAGGACAACCGGTGAATCGACGACAGGGTCATGGGCGCCCAAGCCTCACTGATGCACGTGGGGAGTGAAGGCTAACCCGTCTGTTCCAAACCCACAGAAGCGCTACTGTAGCACAAATTGCTGAAAAAGTTAATGCTGGCTATGATAGAAAGGTGTCAGAACACACAGTGCATCGCATCGATGTTTGATGTGAACATTAACTGAAGCTCTTGACCTGTATCTGCATGATTTTATGCAATGTGCTGCTGCCACATGATTGGCTGATTAGATAACTGCCTGAATGTGCAGGTGTACACGTGTGCCTAATAAAGTGGACGGTGAATGTACGTTTATGTAAACTATACTTAATATGTTCTCTTAAATCTGACTGACCACACATTCCCTTTTTTTCAGTGCAGCCTTCTAATCTAGTTTGCATGTATTAATTTATATTCAGGTCAGAAAGCATGACAGAGAAAGCTAAAATGACATGCAGTTGTTTCACTGGCCAAAGATGCAAACATGTGTGTCGAGGTTCATGTGCACGTGAAATTTAATTGCATCAGAAGTCTTTAGGTCAGACTGAAAACTGGAGAAAAACAATTCACATGAATAGGAAATAGAAAGGATTTAGCTTCCAGTAATGTCGGATTCATCTAGCTGAACTATGACCTGCATATTCACAAATTTCAGAAGTGTTAGCCAATACAAAACAGTAGGATGGGTCTGTGATCTTTCTGTTAAAAGGAAATGCTAATTATTAAGCAGCAGTCAGAGGAGGCTTCTGCTTTGCTATTTTTTTTAGTTGGCGCATATTAGCAAAAAACACATATTAGCAAAAAACAAACAAAAAAATGGCCAGCTAGCGAATATCACCACATTGCCAGGACGACATTACATTGATTACAATTACAGTAACTTCCTGCATGAGATTTTTCTATGGTTCAGAATTCTGTTTCAGTTTGGCACTATGCCTTATATTTAATGCATTTACCTGGTTGTGATTGACAGACAAGGAGAATACAGATTTAACACCAATGACAAAACCACAAAAACCTCATGGTGTGTATCCTGAAACACAAACATACACACCTCACCCAGAGACAGAGAATGCACACACACATCCACTGGACTCCACCACTGCAGTTCCACCTGCACTGTCACATGCCTGGACAAACGATTTACCAAGAGAGCTGGAAAAAGATAGAGGTGAGGATGAGGAGCTCCAGAATGACACGATGCCCCTCCAAACTTCAACAGTGACCTTTGACCCTACAGTTCTACACACGTCAGGCAACCCTGATGACAAGACCACAGCATATTTGGACCTGAACACTTCAGAGACAGAGAGCAAAGAGATGGAGACCAAGGACGAGTCAAGAGAGACGAGAGAGAAGGTTGAAGATGGGGAGAGTGCAGAGAGATCACATGCTGAGGAGAAAGAACACAAAGATGAGGAAGAATCTAAAATGTCTCATGGCAATCATATCCCTCTGGTATCCACTCCATCTGGGGAAGCAACCAGTCAAATCCTGTTTCACCCAGTAACCCTGTCTCTGCCAGCCAAACAAAACACGGAGGCTACAGCCACTCCTACACAGCTGTCTCCTGAGGATAACAGCGATGAAAGCAGGGAAAAGATAAGCAGCGAGGATGAACAGATAACAGAAATGTTGCAGATCACCACCCCAACCAAGATCACTGAAGATCAGGCCAAATTGTTTGAGATACACACACCAGCAAGCACACACACACACACCACCACACAGCGTCTCTCAGAAGATGAGGAGGCGACAGACACAGAAAGTCAGGATGAAGAACAACACAGTGATGAAGACAATCTGCAGATGAGTGCAGAAATACAGGACAGCATTGCTGGTCACATGACCACACTGAATGCCATCACACTCTCACCCATGACCTCTCACCTCTTACCTAAAAATCCTACACAACACACAGAAGTCAAAGCTAACACCCCATCACAAGCAACCTCGACATTATCCCCGAAAACAACAAATATGCCAGTAACACACCAAACATCACACAGACTCACCACACACACTTCACTTACCAGACCATTCACACCAGGCACATTTCAAGCACAGACAACTGTCACAAAATCACCACACACACCGTACACCTCACATTCACTACTTATGAAGCCTACAATCACCCACAAAACCTCAGTGACGCTTCACCAAAGAGTCCCAGTTACACACAACCACAAAACTGAGCCTCGCCCGCTACACACACCCAGGGTTCCTCACACACCCAAACCCAACACCTCCCCGCCTTCATCAGCCATCACTACACAGGGCTATTCTGAAGAAGAGGAGGAGGAGAAACATGAAGAGATGAAGAGAGAGCTGATGGACAGTTCCCAGGAGGCAGAGTCAAAAAGTAAGACTAAAACAAAGATGCTCAGTCACACAGGCATGTCATAAACATATCATGGCACACAGTGTCACCAGTAGCTATGTCAGAGTATGTCCAATCATATAAGTGCCATATTGCTGTTGAATGTAATTAGCATGATAGCTGCCATCATGTTTAATGTTATGACAGCTTATGTCACATGCTCATTTTTTATGTCTTAGTTTTAATATAGATGACAGATGTTATGACAAATACCATTATATAAAATTGTTCTCATGTCACGTCATGTCGTCTTAGAGGACATTACTGTTATTAATAAAAATGTAGTGAAAAGTTTTAATTAAAAATGTTCCTGCCTAATAGCGGATAATATCATTGTTTCTGCATAAACCCATGGCATTAATTTTTCCTGTTTTCTTTTAGGTGCATGAAAACTAACACTTACTAATTCGATAAAACTAATATTATAGTATTATAATAATGAAATCTCTTATCAGTAATGTAGTATTTGTAACGTGTGCATACATGTGTTTTCCAGAGCCTCTTCAGCGAGCAAAGCGAATGATGCCACTCTTCGCCTGGCCTCTGCTGGAGGCAGCAGGACTGTCTGAGATTCTGCTTCACTCACAATCAGATGGTGAGAGAAACTGAGCTTAATGCTACTGGAGCAGCTTACAGTGGAACTACTGAGCAAATATACAGGGTGGTGCTAATAGACTGTTTAGCTTATAGTTTATATTAATTACCACTAAAATATGGACATAAAACTACTATATGTAGTATGTACAATTACACTGTTAAAGCTATTTTTTAAAATTATTATTAGAATGCAAAGCATTTAAAGGCATTATGGTAATAAAGTATGTTAAACTGAAATGAAATCCACTCTAAAAATGGATGGTGATTAGTAAAAGAAGCTTAATATAAAATTAATAAACACTTCTGTTTATAGACACATTTTTATCGTACTACAATACACAAGTTTATATCTGTTTAACTACAGGCTAATTATGAGCTGGATCAACTAAAATATCACTCCCACTCCCACTGTATCTGCGCATCAGGTGCTTGTGCATTGTGAAGCCGAACAAGATAAACAAGATTATTGATTGAGTAGCTAGCATTTTATTCTCCTTGTACCTGCTGACAAAAATGCACCAGCTGTTTTTTGGTCACCTGCCGATACCCACTCACCAACAAGCTCTGCCCTATCATACAACAGCTACCAATCAAGGGATGAAAGCTAACATATGTTTATATTTATGTTTTAAGTTTGTGCATTATTTTTGAAGCATAGCCTGACACACCTCGGATAGCTAGCCAATGCAACTTTGAACCTACACACCTAATTTGAAAGGAATGGAAACATTGCTTAAAACTTAAAGCTATTAGCAACTACGAGTATTAGCAACAGCTCTTGGGTGGTGTAGTGCTGATGTGTTTGAAACCTGACTGTGCCTTTGTATTCCTTTTGCCTTGACTATTAATTTGATTCAACTTAACTTTCTAAGCTTGAAGAATTCATCCTGATAGTTCATAACCTAGCTGTGTTAGTCTGACAATACCATAAATAAGTTGGGATTGCTAAATTACCTTATTCAGCTAAATTGTTACCTAATTTTTAGGTGTTATAAATCGAGTATAGAGTAGCTGGCCAAAGGGTTACAGAGAGAAGATACTGTAATATTGTCTGATTACAGCCATAGACTTAAGACATACACACACACACACTTTATATATATATATATATATATATATATATATATATA
>CM040474.1:7935014-8055542 GCA_022758105.1 Pangasianodon gigas
CCCCCCCCCCCCCCCCGAAAGAATCACGTAACGCCAGCTCTATTTCTAGAATGGGATATTTGTGGAAAAATAATAAACCACGACGCAAACCTGGATTTCTAGTCCATTCCCTTGACCACTGGCTGTATTCAGTGAATGCCCCTTAAGATGGCAACTTAAATTCATAATTAATATTTATGCAGGGAAAGCTCCCTGTATTCAGACTCGGTTTGCAGCGTTGCTTACCTTGAATTTCTACACGGCCCATTCTTCTTCTTCTTCTTACTATTATTATTATTATTAGTAGTAGTAGTAGTAATAGTAGTAGTAGTAGTGAACAGGAGTTTTTCAGTTATGTTTAGACCACCATCTTTAAAGACAAGCACTTTCCTTGTCTTGATTGTCATGAAAAGTACATGAAAAGCATAATAGTCATGGTAATTATGTTAATCATGAAATCTCAAATTTCTCAGTAGTCTATATTTTCTACTGCCAGTGGCAGAAAGCATGAAGCTTAGGCAAGAATGAAAATGCACAAGTGAAATTGTATGGACCACTTAATGTAACAATGAGATATACAACTTACTTTTTTCATACTTTCTTTACGAAAAGAGCTGTAGAAGTAATGAATTGTGCCAGTTTTTTTTTTGGTTACTTTGCACTCTTTTATGCCTGCAGTTTACTGAGTATAGCTCACTGAAAGTAAATCTTTCATTCTTTTCATCAAATGAAAAACAAAATAATAAAATAAAATCATGTTCTCTACAGAGAAGATTCATATGATTAATTAATTCATATCTATATATTTAATATTGCCCATTTCATACATTTTTGAGTGTACAATTTTTCATTGTCCAAAATGTGAAATGTTTTGGGGTGAAATGTCATTGTTAAAACACACTGTCAGACAGTGGCACTGGACTTCATACTGCTGTTAACTTGAGTCAGTATTGGACATGAGAAAAATGGGCTTCAGTTCAAGGTCAAAACTGGGCATAACTGAGACACGCCTTTGTTTTTGGGCACTCCACCTGTGCGTACATCTTTGCAACTGTAGCGGCGTGTAAGTTTGTAGTTATATCAGAGCTCTGAATACTGAATAGTCTGAATTAATACTGGAGCTGCTAGGAGAGTACACTGACTTAAGCTTAGGAGTTAGCGTATGTAGCTTCTGGCCCCAAGTTAAGGTAGTGAGACAAGTTAAACAAGTTTACTTTAAGTTCAGCAACTTAATGTAATCTGTTGTGTTTCTTTGATTCAGGTCTGGGAGTAAGTGTGTGTGATCGACTACAGTGTGTGTGCGATCGCACCACGGCCGGGTGCATGGCAGCATCTCATTTCAACCACTCCATCACCTCCCAGTGTTCTGGTCCTCGGCCCCCCTGCACGCGCAGACCAAGCCCACCACCACAACCCACCGATTCTGACTCCAGCCAGGAGAGTTCAGAAACTGCCGAATCAGATCTACAAACACACACACGGCCTCAGAAACGTCCACACACACACGGTAAACCTGGACAGACCAAGCCGGCAGGGGGTGCCAGGGAGCAAGAGGGTAAAGATGTAGGACAACCAGAAGCAGAGGAGGACAAAGAAGAAGAAGAAGGAAAAGAAGAAGAGGAAGGAGGAGAAGAAGATGAAGAAATCTAGAAATACGAGTCAAAATCACATCCTAAAGCATATAAATGGCTGTAGTACGGTGTAGTGCACATCTAGTGCACCACATAAACAATATTGATGGATGTACACATCCTTAAAAGACAAGACTAAACTAAAATTCCACACCATTAAGGTGCATTAAAATGTTAATGGCACAGTGATTGGTAGAGATTTTTTTTTTTACCTGCAAGAATAGTTGCCGTTCTCCAGTATGTTATATTTCCCCATATCAGCAAGTCTCAGTGAATTCTAGCTCAACGGCAGGTAGCTAACGTTAGCTGCAGTTCAACACAAACTCCTACTTCATGCAAGTTAATCTGTATTTAGTTTCTGTATCTAGTGTGTGATGTGTTTCCAAAACAAATTTAATTATATACTGTAAGAGCCTTAAAAAATCAATTCTGAAAAGAAATTCAAACTTAAGGCCTATTGAGGACTTGACTTATTTCAGGCAAATTAAGACTATGTAAGGATCCCTATTTACCCTGTTATAGGTATTTCTTCATTCAACTAATGAGTAGAAGAAAACACTGAACAGAACTTGACACGCTTATTTTAACTAAAGCTAAACAAAAATCATTAGCATGGAAAGAGAATGCTTGATTAACCTGAGAAGCAAAGCGTAATGAAACATTGTGTATTTGTTTTAAATGTCTTCCTTTTTTTTAATCCAAAATGACCAAGTTCTCACACAAACACTTTTTTAAAATAAAATCACACTTAATAGGTGATACTGCTTTGAATATAAAATCTTTATTGATATTGTTTGATCTTGTGCACAGAAAGTGACTGAGCATCCAACGCCCTACTAAACAGAAATTTGGCAAAGTTTAAAGCATCTTAGTGGTTCTGTTGTTGTTTTTTTATACGAATAAACATTTATATTGAAAAGTGAACGCCATAGCTGGTGATTATGATTGTACATATTGAAGGCTGCATTGCTTATCATATCACGTGCATGTACGAACACACACACACACAAACATACACACAAATACACACACAAATACACACACACAGGTCAAGGTACTGAACACTCAAGGTTGCCTATCAGAATAAACACTGAGTGGTCATTCAGTGGTCCCACTGACTGTTCAATGCCGTCTAGAACTCAGTGATATAGGTAACAATATAAAAGTGCACATACAAGCACAGCCTCGAAAAGACAAGTTAAAACAGTACTACTACTAAGCGACAATTCAAGTACCAGTAAAGTGGAAAAAAAAACCCACAATAATACACTGTTGGCTCAACAGTTGTTATACTGTTCAAGATAACAGCAATGTTCTTGCCACTGCAATTAAAAGAATAGGAGTTCTATACCCTTTTTCCCACTGCCTAATGATTATAATAATATAAAAGACCAGCATGCAAGAGTGCGAGTCAACCTCTACACACCCACAGACACAGCATGTTACTACTGCATGTGAAAAATACACGTTTCCTATTAAGACAAAAATATATTGCACTAATTTTACAAAATAGATCATTAATACAGACTATAACATATGAATACAGACATCTGTGTATAATTAAAGGTCTCTTTCTATTAGTTCATTAAGCAGAATGAAAGCTAAGCAACAGGCTGTAATGCAGCGTATTACCCCAAAAAGGCTGTCTAATGGCAATAAGCTCATTTCCTGTCTGGTCACCTTTTCCTACAAAGTAAGACTGTGGGCTTTCTATCAAAGACTGACCTGGTCAACTAATCACTTCATTCACTCGACTGGAGAATCGGATCGATAACAGCCTCTGGCACTCCTGCACTATTCCCCTCATGACCTTCCCCTACATGCATGAAGTCATAACTATAATTTCCCCAATGTACCACTCAGCATGACCATGTGTTTAGTGGTTCTCATTACTGTGAACTATTAGTTTGTGTTTTCACTCCTTTAACAAATAATCAATACTGAGAATGTTGATTGGTCAGAAAGGTGAAAATTCAATGTGAAAGGTGAAAATACAGGATGTGTTGAAAATACAATGTGCTGTCATGCATCTTTTATCGTTCATGGTTTCACTTATTTGCATTTGGAAAAAAAGAGTTCGGTATAGTGATTTTTTTTTTTGTTCATGTCAATTTTTGTATTTGTTGTCACTTAATAAAAAAATGAGAAAATATATTTGTTAAAATTGGGTTGTATTAAAACCCTGTTTGAATTCCCTAAATCAAAGGATGTAAAAATGTTTTTTATAACAGTATTGTAGTTTTATATATATATACATGTCCAAAGAATAATTTACATCCTCTTGCACCACTGGAAAGGTTCCTGTTTTTCTCTCTTGATCAAGCAAAAGAAAAAAAATGTCACATTTTCAATTACTGACCTACTATTCACAATGTTACACAAATTTGCCTATATTTTTAATATATGGTAATATTCGCACCTGACATTTAGGAAGTAATCAACCGTGTGACCATTAAGGTCTAAGGTGACTAAAGTAAAAGATCAACCAAGAGAAGAATAAAATTTGTTGATGGATAGATGGATAAATAGGCAGACAACTGGAATGGGATCACTACAGATATGTGTGTATGTGTGTGATTGTGTGTGGAGCCCTAATTATAATCCCTTTGTGCGTATAAATGAGGGAAAACACAAAACACAAAAAAGCTGTGCATGGTGTCCAGTGGACTGAGAACCAAAACACACCGAAGGCCAGTGAGTCACTGCACCATCATAAACCATCAATACCATCCATAACACTTTCTGTGAAGCCCATATTCACTCAGCATTATCACTCTGCATGTAACTCCTAGGTAATAATTCTTTGTAAGATAAAGTTTTTTTTAAATAATGTTTCATAGCACAGTTCCAGTAAAGTACTATAATTCATTCTTAATCACAATTTTATAAATTATTTTGTAGGAACGAGCAAGAATATATGCATTTTACACACTTCTGTTCTGCAGTTCTATCAAAATCTGAACCTAAAATATGTTATAGTTTCTAAGACCTCACCAAATAGTTTTATAATGAATCATCAATCAAATAAATAATCAAAGAATTTGGAAGAATATATTATTTTCCAATAACTGCATGCCCTGAAGTGTTATTCCTCCTATACCATAATTTATTAAAGAACTTCTTACTATTCTATTAGTTTATAGTTACATTTAGTGTTGTGGAATGTCCATGAGACAAGTTCCAAGTCTCAACAGTTTCTTGAAGTTAATGAGTAAAAATAAAGAAAAAAAAAAAAACAGCTTGTCATGTTAACAAGAAACTAGAAAGCGCAAACTCCTCTGTCCTTAAGACTCTCCCAATATGTACTGACTATTTCCCTGGAGCCTCGTTCCATGAATGTTAAATAAATGTCTTCTTACAGAATGTTTTGCCATATCAGTGTTTATATGTCTATTTAAAATAACTAATTTAATCCTTCTATTGGAAGGCTTAGGTGATGTGAAGTGTCCACTATACAAGTCATGATCTGTTACTATAGAAGCGATAACTTCGATTAGAATGAGAGCATGAACATTACTGTCAGGGCTGCTGTTCTAGAAAATCAATCCACACCTTATGACAAATCAGATTTGAGATTTCAACAGCGCTGTGGTATAAACTATTTTACTGGGCCTTTATAGAGTTGTATGGTTTTATAGGACCTTTATAGGGTTTAATAGAGTTTATGAATATGGGATTCACAGAACATTTTACCCAAAGACATAAACAAAGATTATATTGATTCCAGGTCATGTCACAGTGAGGCTCCAATCAAGTCACCTTCAAAAATCCTGTCCAAAATCCTCAGCAACAAAATCTTCATAAGAACAAAACGCCAACAAACAAACTGTTGGTCTTATATTTGTAAATGTTCATTCTTCTTCACACCAATTTATTTCACCTGTCAGCGCTTTTTCTAAATCTTTCAAAGGGTCCAATCGTGGATAACATTACATGTTTTTTTTTTTTTTTGGTTTGTTCAATGTAGTAGGATCAAACATAATTAATTGTAATTTGGTAAAAATGTGCTATGACTTCCTGAACACTCTTTGATGTTAGCCTGATAAAACCCATCCTGAATCCTTTTGCGCTACAAATTCAGCCAATGCAAACAGCATTTCTGGCTAATTTTCAGGCTAATTTGTATGAGAACAGCTTTCATAACACTGCTCATTTACACAGATGGCTCATTTGCGAATCCATGGAACAGAACAGCAAGATTTAAGATGATCTGTATTAGACTACTCTGACACCACTGACAGCAAGAAGTGCTGACTCTACAAATTCTGTTTAAATCTCCTAAACCCTATTACACAATCACACAGGCATATGAGTTTCCAAAAAATAAAATGCGTGATAATAGTAGTGGATTAAAAGCAATCAATAAAAAAGCTCAGCGAGGCATACATTTACAGCATAAGATTTCAGAGATTTACAGCATAGTATTTAAGCTTTTAACAGTCACATTTTAAGCTTCAACATTCTACTCTTACGTATTTGCTTAGCTAGAAGAATAAAGTCTCTAAGAAGCTTGATTTACACTTAGAACCTTTTATCCTAATGTTATATAAGTATATCTATAAGAATATAGAAGAGTGTGATGTACTTGCAGTCTAAAGCTGCTAACTTTCAGCATTTTCCAACATTACAATGCAATCTGCAAAAATGTGCAGAAAAACAATGGTCCAAATGTTTCAGAATGTACATGAGCTCTGAATTGGATTAGAAGCTGTAAATAGCTGTTCTGGGTGTGTGTGTTTGGGGCTCTTCAGTGACATGACTGTCACGATCACAGTTTGTGCTCTTATTTGCATCTCTAAAGTGCGTATCCAGCCAAAAAAAACAACAAACTGTATTCATATATAAGATTATATATAATACAATGTATGGATATGTTTCAGAACATTTCAAATAGATACATTCTCCCAATCCACATTTCAGGGCTCAGTAATCAAGGCTTTTCCACATTTCAGGGCTGGCTCAAGCTTGTTAGGAATTGGGACAAATAAAGAAAGGCTGGAAGTTCATATAGCCCAGAAACCACTGATCTGTATGAGACTTTGTGGTATCAGTTCACACCCCTGAATCTGAGGTCCTCAAAGCAACTTGTAGCAAGTGCAATGATTGTGTCGAACATTCACTGTGAGAGTGATGTTCTACTGAGGCTCAAACAGTCCTACATTCAGCCAGAGGAGATTCCTGCATGCTAACATCAGGTCATACAGGAGTACTAAGTCTCAAGGGCACGTTTCAGAGTAATTACAAGTCATGTAAACATTTTTTTCAAGTCTGTGATTCACGAAGAGACAAAGGCCTCTGAACCAACGCAGCTGAACACACATACACGCGCACACACACACACACACACACACACACACACACACACACGCACTCGCTACATCATCATACCCTACATGATTAGTGTATAATGACATAATGATTACACAGCTGCTGAAAGGAATTGGGATAATTGGTTATTGCATTACAGGATGCAGATATCTGCAGTGCTCAGGTCAGATTTCTTGGTCTGAATTTAAGTAACTGTTTAGAAGCAAGTGACAGATTAGTGCTTGGGATTAAGTAAATTTTTGGGGTCAAAGGTTACAGTGCTGGTCTGCTTAAAGGTGAACGCTTAGCATGTAAAGGTGCATGGATGTAATTATGTAATTACAGTCAAGAGTGAGTGGTTGTGATCTGGTAAAGGGCAAAGGTTAAAGGTGAGTGAGTGTGATACAGTTAAGCTTCAGGCTCAGTAGACACAGAGGTCAGGAAACTTCATCTCATAGACGGGGACAGACTGGTACTGGGCGTGGCCTGAAGTCACTGTCACTGTGCCGGAGGGACTCGGGGGCGGGCTGCAAAGAGACACACAGGAAGAAAGACCAATCACATCCAAGTTTACAATCAGAACACTATAGTGATGCAAGGACGACAATATGGAACTTACAATATGAACAGGAATTTTTCATTAATGTTTTATTCACTTGCGTTTTGGCAAAGCACTGATGAAGGCTTTAATCAATGATGTTGATTAATTTTCTACACCAGCACTGCTCCTACAGTGGTGCGCGCTGTAATTCTAATACATTATTGTTTCTATAGTAACAGCTTGTTCACAGGGACTTGTGGACTATGGTGGACAATCGACATAATCTAAGCCTAATATTAAACAGATTTAAAAAAAAATCAATGTTATTTGATGGAAGGAAAACGTATAATTGTTTTTGTGAGGACACACTTATTATCATTTATGAAGGGAGTCTCGAGTCAGTGCTTTGTAATGGTCAGTAAGTTTTCCACCATGGGAGAGTCTTCAGGAAGAGGACTTCATGCATTCTAGGTTCTTGGCAACATGACAAGTTTACGATTAACTTCAACAGAGGGAAAAAAAAGATAGCACGGGAGCGACTGTTGTGATAAGAGGGAAAGCTAAGTGATATGAGGAACTAATGTTTTTCTCGTGGACTTTCCACAACACTGCAAAAAATGACATCTTAGCAACTGAAAATATCTCAAATATGGGAAATTTATCTAATATTTCTTCTTAATCAATTATGCAGTAAATCACGTATACGTTTATTCAATCTCTTTTTAGATGATTTTACTCATTTCAAGTTTTAAATTCTTTTATTCTAATGTTACATGATTGCTTTTTTTTATAAATAAATGCTTAAAATTATCACACCACCTGGGGAAGGATTATTTTTCCTACAATAGCATGCCCTGTCGTGTTTTATTCATTGCATAACACTCAGGAAGAAAAATCTTTAAAAATGGTGAGAAAACTGCAAGATGAAAATGGGACTCACCGTATAGTCAGTTCAAAGATCTGTGCCAAACGATCATGCAGCATGTTGGCCTAAACACAGTGAGACAGTTTGTACTTCAGTAATTAATATACTTAATTCTGTCAGAGATCAAGATTCTGCTGTGTACTTTCTGTTTTTTGGTTTTTTTTTTTTTTTTTTTTTTAAGTATAAATCCATTCTCTGCTAACCAATTATGATACTAATCTTCCAACATTCATTCTCTTTATTACACTCATTACTGACAACTGACCAGGAATAACACAGATACTAAGGCTGCTCTTAGCCATGGTGTGGCCCTTTAGCTGAGGGACAATTCACAAAGACTATTTATGTGCAACCAAATCTTTCTGAAATTCAGGTAAATGTTGGTTGTGTTTATTTACCAATATTTATAATCTACTGACAAGCTTTCCTTTGCTGCTCTGGTTAATCGGGTGTGTTCTACACACACACACACACACACACACACACACACTTTCGTACCTTTGATTCGCAATGGGCTGCAATCTCCTCAAACGGAGCTTTCTGGAATTTCTCCATCACCTGCCGCCTCTTTTCTCTCTCCTGCTCTTCCAAACCGGTGGTGTCTGGGACACAGTGATAAAAAACAATGCAGAACTGACACATACACTTATATATACACCTAAGTGTAATTAAATTAACTTCTTACCAATGGCCTTCTTCAGAGTCTCGTAGGTAATCTCTTCTGCTAACTGTGACTAGACAAAACACACATGCATACATATTTTAGTATATTAGCTTTTTAGTACATTTTGAACTTACAATGACTGCACATATGAGACGGAAAAAATATATAGTTAATAGGTCACATAACTCCAGGTGTAAGCTCCAGCTATTGGCTTTACAATGTGTTTATTTAAGTGTAAATATGCTCATTTAAATATTCTCCCCCAAATCACTGATTCCCGTCTCCTGGAGTCCTGGAGTATCCCTACTCTGTTTAGTGTTTTATCCTGTACTAACACACTCACATTGATGCAGACAGGACAGACAGTTAGTTGGTAAGCTGCATCAGGTTTGTTATAGATATTTAATGATATATTGGATATTAATGAATATAATTTTTTTTTAATTACCTGGTCAGGAAGGCTGTTGGACAGGATGTCCACCTGGAGTGAGATAGTGTCCACAAAACTCTTTCTCCGAGTCAATCGGTCTTCATCTGTGGGTCAAAGGTCATTATGATTATACCTCAAACCTAATATTAATTTTATCCACTTTCCAGAATTATATGGGGGTTGATAGAAAGAAAGAATTGCTCTTAATTATTTCAAACACTACAGAGGACGACATACAAATGTTCACCATTATTTACTTTCAGGTAATATTTTCTGTGTATCACAATCTATAAGATGACATTTAATTCACAACAAAATGCTCAGAAAGAAACAAACCAATCTGTGACTCTCATGGAGTCCAGAGAACATCAGAAACAAAATGACATTACTCCAAAAAACTGAAACACAATTCTGCTGACTTTTCACAACATCAACATTACATCACAACGTAAAGCAAAAAGAAGACGTATGTATAAGCAGAAGCCTTTGTCTAGGAGGAAACTCACCAAGTCATCAATCCAAGTGAGAGCACCATAATTGCAGAACACCACATTTAAAGTTTTTATTAAGTAGCACATACTTTGCCATAAGAAAATATTTCGATATTTGTGTGCAAAGCATTAATAATGGACACTATGTGGTTTTACTACAGAACACCAGCTATGGTTGGGTAGAACAGGAAGTCTGAGATCAGGGTCACATGGTTACAGGGGAGACTGCTGGTTTAGATCACTGTAGCTGTGCAAGCTACTGCACTACAGAAGTGTATAAATTCTACATGTACGCAGACACACACACAGTCTAACTACAATGCTATATGTACCTCTGGATGCTTGTTTGCATCTGTTCAGTATCTTCCCTACTGTATACAGCACTATGATGAGTGTACATGCACATGTACACACACACACACACGCACGCAAGAAGAAGAGAGATTTGTAATAGTCTGTGATGTTACAGAGGCAAAAATATAAACAAATTGAAAATGCAAATTTATACCCAGGTATATTTAGGTAGCTAAAGAGCAATAAGAACGAGCAAATCCAAACAATTCCCACAAATCATACTTTCCTAAATAACATTAGTAGAGAATTGCTGTCAGTATGGCACCATAGATACTTTTCTCTCCTGTAAAAGCCTTGCAGCATGACAACATTCTGCAAAGGATTCTCTGACTGGAATATTGACCTGTTTTTTTTACAGAACCTGTCTCACCATGATACTATCGACTACTAAATAACAGCTATTCATTTAGATTAATAAACAATGTAACACCTAATAGACTCATACAGCTAATCTGCAAAAACAGATAAGGATTTTAATATTTTAATCATGTGCAATTCCTGTGCATGTGTTATTTATTTAACCTTCAGAGGAGGTCAGCTGTTCTAGAAAAGCACTAAATTCATTTTAAACAGTCAGAATAAGTCTCTGAGCTGTTTTTTGATAAAAATAAATACAGGCACAGTTTCAAATTTCAATATGAAAGAACACTCGACCAATTAGTGACAGTTAAAGTGATGATGCAGACTGTATGTGTGTGTGTGTGTGTGTGTGTGTGTGTATACCTGTAACTTGTGGTATATATGGCACAGCAAGTCTTTCTGCATTGTATCCTGGTCCAGAAAGGGCATCAACGAGGTCAGCTGTCTGAAAATACATGCCACTGTCCTCACGGTCCAGAGCCACAGGAAGCCTGAAACAAAGAAATATGCATAAATTGACATGAAATGCACACACAAGCATATCTATAAAGATGACTTAGAAAGACTATACAATAGAAAAAAATAACAGCTGTTGAGAAATAAATCTGAATTTAAGAAATTATTTAAAACTACAACTATTTTAAAACACAGACACTCAGTTATGTACATGTACACAGACACACACACACACACAGACACACACACACACACATTCACACACACCCCTCTATGTATACTAGGGGTGTAAGTAGGGCTGGATGATATTGCAATATTGTTGCTTTTTTCAACTTTATGAACGATTCTTGATTACGATTTCAATTTTTCTGTTCTTACATAATGCAGCTGAAAAATTACGCAACTTATTTATAAAGTTTTTTATTTACTGGAATGGACTTTTATAGTAACAGCACCATCTATAGCAAACAGTGCAAACAATGGCTCTTTTAAATAAAGGATATTATTATTTGCACTATTTGCTATAGATGGCACTGTTACTATTTTTGCACAACTTAATGAACCCTCCTTTCTCGACAGAGTAACTGGGGACCATGTCTCTCGTGACATGAAATTCCACCACAATTGAGAAGTCAACTTTGGGTATTCTTCTCAAATCCGAGTTCCTTTCCCGTTTACGGAGTGACGTCAAATCAACTTGCTGCACACAGCATAAGAAATAAACAAAGCAAAACTTCTTACCTTTAAATGAGTTATATGGTATATACAAGTATTAGCGTTAGATTAGTCAACATACAGGCATATTCGTTTGTTAAATCTAAAACACTGACTATACTGTTCGCTGTTTGAGAAAGAAAATATACATCACTCATCTGAGTTAGCTGCCTAACTTGTTGCTAACGGAATACGAACATAGGGGCGCCCAGTTTCCCACTTTTTCTGTCGAACATGCCGAGCTTGAAAATGACATAATCCCGACCAGCGAATTATCACTTAGAATGTAATGCGCGCAGTGTTTGGGAGTAGCACAGGCTGTAGGAAGTGTATCAAGTCAAGAAGGCTGCTTTTCCTTCGTATTGGTTTAAACATTTAAATAGCATTTATGGATGTTTTAATTAAAAATTTAAATATGTATATACATAAACATGTACAATCTCAAAAACATTTTTTAAAATCACATTAAAACATTAATTTGAATTAAGCGAATTAATCATGAAAATTGCCCAGCACTAGGTGTAAGGCAATGCCACTTTCTGTATCTGTATCTGTTTAGTGCTCCACATTTTCATATATGTGTCTGTAATTAGTGGGTATGGCTGAAACTTTCCACTGCCCACTAATTGCACATACATATAGAAATTGGAAGGTTTAGGCCACTATGCCCCTGGAAACACTGGAGGAAAAAAACGCAGAGTTAGAAAGCACTTTCAGCCAGCACTGTCAGCATGATCTGTGAATTCTAGCTCTGACAGTTGGTCAACTCCAGTGAGAAATGTGTGCAGGACAGTTTTTTTCAATCTTGTACATGCAGTTATTATTTTTGTTCGTACATGCCCACCAATGGTTTAGTCCTAAAAAAAAAAAAAAAAAAAAAGTGGTTTACTATTACCCAGTCATCACCCCACCACCCCAACAGTGGCCAAAAAATGACAAATGTGTTTAATAATAATCAGACAGTCCTACATCTGTTCAAACTGTATACATACTAATCTCTCTGCACTACAGGTCACGGTGCCCATCAAATTTGGAGAAAATAAGAGCTGTGAGAGACTATATCTGGACAACACGTAATACCAAACTACTTTTCTACTCTTCCAGATATTAAATCACTAACAAGCATTTTCTTGAGATTGACCTATTAGGACTTTGGAAAGACTTAAGCTGGAGGTCTGGGCTATGCTGGAGGTCTGGCCTGTGCTGGAGGTCTGGGCTATGCTGGAGGTCTGGCCTGTGCTGGAGGTCTGGCCTGTGCTGGAGGTCTGGCCTGTGCTGGAGGTCTGGCCTGTGCTGTTCTCTGCCTCTGACTTTTCTGATGAAAATGAGCAGACCTGGCCTACACTGCTTCTCTTACTCTGGACACTATATCATGACAAGTTCATTAATCATTACAAATTAGAATTGGATGATTACAAACAGGTTATTTGACTATTATACAATACAGAATATTGGCACAACACTAAATTCAACAAACTGACATTAAAGTCAAGTCATAGTGGCCACACTGCAAAGGCTGTCAGCACAACACACAAATTTCAGTCAAAAGGCAGACCCCTACTATTTCAAATCTTTTTAACACCATAATTGGTTAGACTATGAAAATAAACAGTCTGCTGATGGCTGACAGGTCAACAGCCAACATTTGTCCAATCACAGATGTGGTATTATGAAATTTCCTTTAGTTACCTTCCAAAACAGTCAGTTAGACTGACCTGAGAAAGGGGGCAGAGTTAGACCCATATTATGCATCATTAAACTAACATGGTCAACATAATCAACCTAGCTAATTAACTCGTCTAACCAGGTATCATTAGCCTGACTAAGACAACACATCACTAATGTCTTAAAAAGCATTTAAGATACAATTTTTTTCATCTTTTTCATCACTGTCAGTGCTTTAAGTTGGAAAAAACATAGGGGCCGGTACTCCCCTTGTTTGCATGTTGGCAATGGCAATGTGTGTGTATGTGTACGATAATATGTGTGTATATATATATATATATACACACACACACACACATATATAGATATTGTTGACTACCTCGTATACTGTAGATATTACAATACATCACAATATAGTACGCAGCATCATAACCTTTTCATCAAGATTGTTACTGCTCAATACAAATTCTGAAAAAGTTTTACTGTTCAAATGTAATAAAAATGCAAATTTGATTAAATGTCAATTGACACCAATTAAGGAAAAGTATAAGCTACCTTAATTAAATGTAGAGTAAATTAATACCTTAATTTAAATGTAGAGTAAAATTAATGAAGGGCATTACAAAACAGCTGTAAGGGGGATACAGAGAAAATGCTTTGCTAAAACAGCCATCAGAGGATTCCAACTCGTGAGCCTTCCAAGAGGAGGCCTAGAAAATGAAGTGCTTTTTTGAATCATTTCATTTCATCGCCTGTCATGTAATGACTTTTGTAAAGCCAGCACTAGAGGTTGCGACTGATATATAAATAAATTGCAATGCACCGCAATATCATAAATGGATCGTGATTAAAGCAGCGCAAGAGAAAGAGTGAATCCACGAGTTCAGTGTTGGTCTCTCTCGAGCAGGTACAGAAAAGAGTAGAATCATTCCTGGTACTATATACCAGTGAGCTCTGAGTACATTTCAAGCCCACTTCAAGCTCTTTTATTCATTTTACCTGACTGCTTCAGCGGGACAATGTCTTCAGTTGATGACGGCAGTGACTGCTGTTGTCAGGGGTGGGGAAGGGCGCAATTCAAACAAAAATGCACCAATTACAACAAAGAATCGCGAGTTTCACAAAAAAAAAAAAAAAAAAAACAGGTAAAGGGCAAGCTAACAAGAGTAGATTAGGGACTTTTGAAGCAGCAAAACAAGTGGGTATACGGAGAGTATACGCTATTATTGATCCTTAGAAGTTGTTATACGCAAACAGCCCTGGGGAAAAAGTAAGCAGACGGCGTATATGTGTGTATGGCCCCGACTACACCACTGATGCCCACAACATATTAAACTATTTAAACCAGCGTGGCTCTGACCGGACCTGTGCATCACGCAGTAACTCAAGTTCACGTTAATGAATGTGCTCTTTCTCCTACGAGCTTCATATCTGACAGCTCACTCATGACCACAAACCCCATATCTCTGCTCGCCTGCATAAAAGTAAAAACCCCAGCTTGTGTGACTTTTTTGTCCCAATGTTTGTCACAACCAAAAACCTTTGCCCAGAAAACCTTTCTGGCAAGGCTTTTTGGAAAACAAAAGAAAACAAAACAAAAAAACACGGTAATACATTTGCTAGTACATCCCTAATGCATACTTACACACATTTCTCTCGAAACACATGTTCAGGTAGCAAGTAGGGAGCATCCATATTCCTCAACTCAATAACCTACAAGGAGAGGAGAAGTCAGCTGGTACAGTCAACTTCAAAATTATTGGCACCCCTCAAGAGAATGGGCATAAACATTATACACGATGATTCAAAATGCCCAGTAAAACTAGAGAAATGATTAATAAAAGCATTCTCATGGGAACTACTTTTTTTTTTTTTTTTTTTTAAGATTCCTTCAAAAACAAGGCAAAACATTAGAGGTTGCCACAGTGGATCACTGGTCTGTATATATGATTTGGCACAGTTTTTACGCCGGATGCCCTTCCTGACACAACCCTCCCCCATTTTATCCGGGCTTGGAACCGGCACTGGGAGGGCACTGTGTGAGAGCACTGTGTGGAAGCACTCCAGTGGCTGGGGTTGGTTCCCTGGCCGGGAATTGAACCCAGGCCGCAGCGGTGAGAGCATCACGGCCTAATCACTAGTCATCCAGGGACGAGGCAAAACTATCATAATCCCTACAAAATCTTTAAAAAATAAGGAAAACAGAAAACATTTTTTACCCTTTAATATTTTCTTCATTTATTCTTAATGATTGTTCTCAGTGGCGAGGGCCCTCATTTCTCAACACTTCATAGAAAATGTTCTAAATGGTTTCTTACGCATAAAATGCATACAAATAACCATTTATGGTATGTAAGCATCATTTTAAAGGGAACCCACAAAAGGTCATTCAAGCATTTTCCTAGTGCCACAGAGAAACACACAAACAGAAAACAAATAAAATGAGAAAAAAAGAAGAAACTTTGTATGCTGTGATATTTAAACTATGCTATTTTTCTTTTTTTTTTCATTTTAATAAATTGAGTCAACATTAACAAATGCAGACATGCACACAAAGTCAGCTACCATTCACAGAATAAAAAACTGTTTTGCATTTTATATAACTAAATAAATTTTATGGTGCTGCTTTAACTGCAACAAGAATACAGTTAAGTTAATGACGTCAGGAAAGTCAACAATTGCATCATATGGTTAAAAGGACTCAAAAATCATATGGTTGAAAGGAAATGGACACACAGGTAGCACTGCATTTGTGTGCCTCGTTTTTCTCTCCAACTTGGGTCCTAGCTGATGGCAGAAATTTAGCAGTATTGGTTTTGGGGGTCGGTATCTGCCTATAAGTCATAGAGCTTATAGAAAAAAAGGGTCCAGTCTCTGCAACACTCTCAGAAGGCAAGTTTTTTTTCTAGCGGTTAAGCTTAAGTTTAGGGCTTTTTCGTTACTGTATAACTGGAGTCCCCATTTAGTATAGTAAAAAGTAAGAATGTGTACAGCTGTGTGTGTGTATGCATGCACCTTGCTGACATGCTGGCAGAAGGCAGGGTTGGCAATCATTTGGCTGAGGAAGTTTAGGTAGGCTGCAATCAGTGCCATGATACCACAGCGAATAAACATCGGCATGTTCTCCTCATTATCTAGAGCCATATCCTGTAGATGGTCACAAAAGCAGTTACAAAACAGATAACCCAATATAGACAGGAAATCATTTAAGTACACCAAGGTAATGAACTGATTACTGTGTGTGTGTGTGTACCTGCAGAGCCAGGGAGAGGCGTATAAGGTCTATGACCACATCCTCATTAGCTAGCTCTATAGTGATCAGAGCAAGAGCAGTGAAGAGAAGCTCAAAATTCTTCTGCATGTTGTCTTCCTCCTTACAGCCCAGATAGATATGCCTGTACAACTGCTGCCCATGCTACAGAGACAGAGACAGAGACAGAGACAGGAGCAAGGCAGACAGACAGACAAACAGTTGAGCTTCATTTTCTTCCAGCTGACTTTTTTTCTATTTGTTGACCGAAATAAATAATTTGGACCTGTATGCCAATGTAACTCCTTGTTTATGCTTGGGCAGAAGTATTACTGAGACCAAAATTCTGAAAGCTTAGAAAATTCACAGTCTTTCAGGACAGTAGGTTCTTAGCAATTTGCAAATAAGGAGGGCTGGGTTTAGTAAACAGGAAATAGTAATAGAAGAGAGAAAGATAAGGATAGAAAAAGAGACAGATATAAGGATGTTCACCTTTCAGTTTGACCTTGTCTAAAGAAGAGGTTACAGAAACACCCCATCTTGGCATTAGCACAAGTAAAGAATGGTCACTGTTACTGGCAAAATGGCACAGCTTCAGGGTCCTGGGTTCAATCCTGAGCTTGGGTTACTGCCTGTTTGCCTGTCTCCACGGTTCTCCAATTTCCCCACAATTCCCCCAAAAACATTCTGTTACATGAACTGGCGACGCCAATGTTTTCACAACGTCCTCCCTCAAAATGAAAACATGCCCACGGTTTGAAGGACCGGTTTACAGTGCACTTTAAACAAGTGCAGTTCACAGTTGTACTCACTCAATTTCTGTAACCGCTTTATCATGATCTTGGTCACAGTGGACCCAGAAACTATTCCAGGAATACTGGGTGTGAGGCAGGAATACACCCTGGATGCGAAGCCAGTCCGTACACTCAACCATGGGCTATTTAATATAATTTTATATCCTCTAAGCTATTTAGAGTATAAAGCTAATATAATTTTATCTCCTCTAAGCAAAAAAATAAATAAATAAAAAACGTTAACAGTGATTATTTAATTTTATGGTCATTATTGTCATACTTATTTTGAATTTAACAGTATGCTAGAATAGCATTTCATAGGGTTTGTTAGTGTATTAGATTTCATAGTGACATGTGGTTATAACAAACGGACTGATAGTGGCACTGGACTTAATACTGTCCTTAATAATATAGCCGATATCATAAATGAAAAATTTCAAGGTCAGAATCACCTGTTTTTAGCTCATACTGTAGGTAACGAGCCAAGTACTTTTGGATTCTACTTTGTGAGGAACAGTATGGAGTGGAGTGTGAAACTAGTAATCTGATAGTATAGCAGAACTGGGACAGGGCTAATGAGCTAAATGTGTTTCTAACAGATTTGGCAGTTCCGACTAATTCAGTTAGCTCCTCTTTTCCCGAGCTCTGTCTCAGCTGATTGGGTGAGGGAAAACATAGGAAAGCTCCACACAGGAAGGGCAACAGAGCCTGATGGAATTAGCACAATGATTATTAAGGATAGCTTTACAATCTGGCAAGTGTGCCAAAACAGACATTAAGTGTATAAATATGCCAGGGCGGGAGACATACATCTCTGTTGCTTTGTCATCCTTTAGCAGACCACACAAACTGGCTAGTGCTATTCTCCTCTATGGGGTTCTCTAGCATCTCACCCTTTCACTGAACCTATACAATATGCTCCACTGACCTACCAGTCACTCACAGAAGTTGAAAATAGTCTGATTTTCCTGTTTAACAGCCTGTTCTTCTTTGGAAAAGACAGGTGCTATCTCGAGGAATTTATACATTTCGCTTCTTGTTCATTCTTTCCTCAACTGACCTGAAATGCACCTTCAGGTCAGGGTTTGTAATTTCTGATGACTCCTCCATTGTCAGGCACATTGGCAATGGAGATAAGACAAATTACAGAAGGTTGGAGGCCTGTATTGTGAAACAGATAGAACAACTTGCAACTGAAATTCATCAAGATAAAGTAATTGGTGTTGGACCTCCAAAAAACAAACAAAAAACGCCTGCTCACCATTTCAGGGACAGAAAGTGGAGGTGGTGCAAACCTGAAACCAGACTGGACTGGAAGTACAACTTGAAAGCTCAGAAGTCTCTGGCATTTCACTGTGTAAGGCAGGCTATTGGGCTATTTCTTTTGTGGAAAATGTATTCCTTAAAGCTGCAGTCTAGTGAGACAGTAACAGCTCAGAAGATCCCAGGTGCCTGAACAAGCTAGACAAGTAGGCCAGAGCTATCTCATACGGCCCTGAATAGTGGCTAAAAAAAGGATGCAGCCATCAGGCTCAGTGCTACCCATCATCTCCAATCCATTATCCCGGAGTTACTGATCTATTCCACCATGGTGTGCAAGGAAGTGTTATTTATGCAATTTTTTTGTCGGTGGCCATCAGACTGTAAAATGTCTCCTGCAGCAGTGTCTGTCCTGATCTTACCCAGTCACAACACACATTAACATCAAGGACAGTTAGTAACACAAGGACAACGCTGGTCTGGAAAATTTAAACATAGCCATTTTATATACAGTTTTAAGTACTGCATTTGTCATTTGCTCTACTTATTAATGCTGCTTTTGTGCTATTTGTTTATGTACTGTATATTGTCTTAGACTTTGTCTATATGCACTCTATATATGTACTGTATATTGAATCAAATAAAACCAGAGCATCCTGTTTTTCTATATTTCACAACATATATGTTATAACCATTTTATCATTCTTCCATTTCATCACTTTATGATGGCTTTCATTAAACAATCATGCATAATGTAAGAATTTTTCAGTTCTGGAACCTTTTCTCAGAACTTCATGTTTCCATAGCAGCAGCGTGTATGTGTGTGTGTGTGTTGGGTTACCTTTTTCATGAAAATGACATCTTGTTTGGAGATCTTCTCTCGCTTTATTTTCAGAGCTGCAACATTAGGAATTATTCTGAGAACAGAAGAAACGATTACTATAACACTATACTATACCTTCTATACATTCTCAAGCAAAAAGGCACATATCCACACACACACACACACAGACACACATGACGGAGTGAATGAACTGAGAAACACACCGGATGCCCCGGAGTTTGGCCCTGTTGTCGTGGCGATCAATGATGTTGTGTAGGATCTCAAGGACCAGTTGCCGCAGCTCACTGTCTTCCATCAGAGACATGGAGCAGAGGGGCTCCAGAAATGCAGCCGGCAAACCCGCACTCATTGTTTTACACTTAAAACCAGATGTCACCTATACACACACACACACACACACACACACACACACACACACAAAACATGACATCGTAATCATGTATGAGGAGAAAAAGAGGTCTGGGGTTGTGAGAACCTGTACATTGTAAAATATACACCAAGGGTCATCAAAAACAAAAATCTCCAAAAACAAATGAATTTTAAAATAAATTATTCTGTAGTGTATTTATTGCTGTTTTTATGATGATAAGTCATATTACATTTCCGCAAAATCACCTTATTCATTCTATAGCAGCTCACATTTAAATTTTCGTCATGTTCGGTAAGAATCATTCAGTAATGCACAAGTGACGGCATAAACATAATCATGTATCAATACAGAAATGAAAGCTAAATCATTCCATACTAATCACCATGGGGAAATATGCAAATGAGGCCTTTCTGCCAGAGAACAATTAACACGTTTTGTGTCCATGGCAACGGAAGGCTAAATCAGGGCCCTAGTGCCAAGGTCCTGGCAAATGGGCGCAAAAGTAGAACTGGAACTACTGGAAAATAAGTTCTAGGACAATACGCAATAATGCACAGGTCTGTTTTTTTTCCTTCTCACTCTCCATCTCAGACACACAAACACAACCAGCGATTCTGTAGCCCTAATTGGTTGACTGACAGATTTTGCCATTCATTATGAGACCCAGCTGCAGCTGTGTGCTTGCTCTCCTGATCTCTTTCTCTCTCACGCACACGCACGCACACACACACACACACACAGCGGGTGGCTGTAATGTCAGAGAGGCAATGCCAATAGTCCACACCTGCGTCTCATCTGCTTGCCCTGTCCACCCTCCCAATTCAGACATGCACACACGCACGCACGCACACACGTACGCACGCACTGAAAGCACACATGAAAACAGATTGAAGATACAACGTACCACACCTACAAAACAGCACCATGACCAATATACACTGGCAGACATGATGTGTAGTGAACGCCTCAGTGTTAATAACATAAGTGTATAGTAAGAGTGGATACCAGAAAAGCAACTTACCATAATGAGAGAACTGAGGAGCATCGTTTGAATCCTCTTAGTACCCTGGGGCCTGAGAGGGACAGAGCGTGAGACACAGAGAAGAAAAAAGGAACAATGCTACAAGTCGTAATGCAGCACACACAAAACTGAATCCCAGATGTTTCATTTTGGAGCTCTAACTAGCACCAGATTTCATTACGTTTTCAGTGTAAAGAGTATGATGTGCCACATGACCTATAAACACAAACGAAAACAAGCAAGAGCTCAAGTGTCTATACATGCACAATAAACCTGCCACATACAGGCACACAAAACTACACATACACACAGGTATATACACAGGTGTACACAAGTACACACACACACACACACACACAAATCTGACATTCACACGCACAGTCACAAAACTGCCATCAGTAGACAGACAGACATGCACACGCACAGTCACAGGCACACTCAAAATTGCTGCACGAACACACAGGTGGACACCCACAGAGGCATACATATAGGCACAAGTGCATACACACACACACATACACACACACAACTACAGGCACAGGCATACATGCACACACACAGTATACACAAAACTAATGTGCATAGGAAAATGCACACAAAACTGACACTCACAAAGACATGCACATGTACACAAACCTGATGCACAGGCACAGACACAGGCACAGGCACAGGATCCCTTACCCAATTTTGACGGTGTCCAGAGAATGACAAGGTGTCCCGTATACTGGAACTTTCCCCATAATGAACATCATAACCTCAGCACGCTGATAATCTGGTAGATTGCCTCCAAAGAACCCTGTGGATACACAATCACAAAGCATATACACAAAAAAGCATTCAGAAACATATGCTAAAATATGATACAGAATTTCTCAGTTCATTAGAAGGTCACCTGAAGAGATATGAACAAAAAGCTAACAATGTGTTGCATATGAATAAGTCAATCTTCTGATCGTTAGTTCAGTGGTTTGACCTATTGATGATGATTTGAGGTGTTCAAGGTCAACTTACCAATAGTCTGAATAATGGCATTCTGGACGACGCGCTCCTCGTTCTCTTTACCGCGACCAGAAGAGAGACTCGTTCCAGAGTTTCTGCGAGAACCATCACCCAACTCAAAATCAACACTCATACGGAGGTGCTTGAGCAAGGTATTAAAAACCTCCAACACTGTCGGGCCTTTGCGAACATACACACACACACACACACACACACACAAATGCAATTAGGCAAATATTACACCAAAACACTAAAGCACTGCTAAGGCTTCTATATTGCTTTATACATCTTTACAGCTAATATACAAAAAACACAACACTACTGCTGCAGGGCTTCTAGTAAGAAGCTCCTGCCATGTGCTTGTCCACAAAATTCAAAAACCCTCCATAATTCATACCAAAATACATATTTAATAGATCCATGTAAGCATATATAACTTTTCTATTATCCTCGTCTTCAGGAAGTAAATGATGTACACCACCCTCTAAGAAATAAACACATGAATGAAGTGGCTGTAGTCTATGTGTAGTCACTATGCAGTTCAGCTAGGGGGAGACAAGTGGCAGCTACGCAGCAAGCGTTTCAGCTCTTCAGCCAAAAGCAAAATGTCATATGCCACCATGACCTCCAGCCCTGACCTATATATTATATACATCAAATAATTAATATTAATACAGCAAAAAAAAAAAAAAAAAAACCCACAAAGAAATGGCAAACTTTGGTGTGATTTACTTGTTTTATTTACATCATTAATTTCTTCTACTTTTTTCCCTGTATTGTTTCTATATACGTTTTCTGTATCCTTTAAGTTAGTTTGTTTTGAATGTTTTTTTTTTTTTTCTGTTTGTCTATTCATCCGTTCCTTTGTTTAGCTGTTAACTGCGTAACACAGCTTGTGTTGTCTGACTTGTGTCTTTCTTTCTGCATGGCATATGCAGTTGATCTATGGAGACAATGGGATTAGAAGAGATTGACATCTGAGTGACAGCCACATTATTCATTACGTTATAAGGACTGGGAAATACAGAAAGACAAGAGATAAATAAACATAATGATTAATGATTAAGGCCATTCCTTGCCATAAGTAATAGCCATTCATTGTGAATATTCTTCCTGTTGCCTCTGGAACCGTATGTGTAAATTCCTGTTATTTGTATTAACAGCTTCTTCTTGTGATTGGGATACAAAAGTAAATAAATAACGCTGAAAAGACTCAATCGGGTGAAGGAGACTAGCAGTCAGAATAATAGGGATGAGCCATCGGCTGTCCTCCACAGCCTTTGAAACATTTTCTCGGAGAATAAAAGGTCACCATTATTTCTAAGCTTTGAGACAAAAAACAAATTACTTGGGGACACACATTGTTTAATTTTCCTCTTTAGAGCTGAGAAAAAAAGACTTTCTGGAGAACATTTCTCATTGTGTATCCTTCCATTGTTGCTACAGAATGACCCTTTATTATTTTTCAATAAAGCCTTTTGATGTTGATAAGTAGGCCTTCACGCTGCTTAATAACGCAGGCACATTTAAGATGGTTGTAAATATATACAGATGGGTGACAAATTAAAGGAAAAATGTCTTGGCCACGAAGAGCCACCAGAGCAGCTTCAGTGTGCCTTGTGTACAATGTCTAATGTGTACCATTTGTCCAGTACTGTCTCTGGAACTTTATTGGAGAAACAGAACATCATTCACGGAGGTGCAAACATTGCTAACAAGAAAATCCTATCAGGAAGGGAGGAAAAAAAAACCCCCAGATTTTTAACACATGAACCCAAGAGCATGTTGGCGAACGAGTCGGCTTCATGCTAACAGCATAAATGATGATACGTGTATTGGTTTAACTGATACTTAAAGAGATGATTGGATTTATAAACAGCTGAGTGTATAGGCATAGTTTATACAATTGTTACAAAATTAACACAAGTGCAGGTCCAGTCTGCATTCTGGTCAGATATTGAATGTAATAATTACTTACATATTAACAACTTGTCTGGCCGAAAATTGGTACAAAAAAAGAAGAAAATATTAATGGTGATGTACAGCACATTTTACCATAAGCTGTTATTACTGAGCGACATTTATTATGTTTATAAACAAAACAATGCAACTACTAGATAAAGTCTGCACATAGATGTTCTAAGTCGCAAGGTCCTTCCATGCTGTCTTCATATTCAAACTTAAGATATCAGCCCATGTTTTGCCTAGAATCTACATATGAATATGTATGAATTGTTTTTATAAAGTGCTACATAAATTAAATCAAAATGTGTTAAATGTCAGCAACCTTCATTTATCTGAATTATAAGGAACACAGTTCAATCGCAGATATAACATGCTATAAAAAAAAAAACATGAATTTATTATTCCATAAGATCCTATATAGGCTATATAAGAAGCCTTTTTTTTTTTTATCTGTCACATATACATTCTTTTCTTCGCATACCCCAGCTTGTTAGGGTGCAGACTCAGCCATGATACGGCACCCCTGGAGCACTGAGGGTTAAGAGCCTTGCTCAAGGGCCCAACAGAGCCTTAACCAATGAGCCACCACTGCTCAGCATATGTATAATACAGTACACATTAGCACTATTCTCACACATTTAGGACTGCTGGTATGTGCCATGTGGAGTGTTTATGACTGTTATGATTGTAACTGATTGTTTTCAAGGAAATTGTCAAAGGCTTAGTCCCATATTTCTGCTCACACTGATTGAACTGTGTTCTTTAATGAACATGAATGACCCAATTTTTCTATTCACCGATGTCTTTCCCATATATCTAATCGCTGATATTGCTTTAGGCACCGTTCCTGTTCATACACTAGCCAGTTGAGAAGTCTTTGTGACTGAAGCTCCTGCCATCCATTCCCCGATAATGAACCCATTTTCACTTATCCTCTTGCCATCTTGATTTAAAATCAAGGTCAACTGGGCTGCTTAGCATTTTAATACAAGAGCACGGTGAGATGTTAGTTTGTTAAACTGTATGATGCAGTAAACCTGCCTGGAAGCATCTGCACTCATGTTTCTCCAATCTTTAATTCAGGCATAGCCATTAATTGGTCATCTGTCTGTCTGTGCGTCAAATGAATATAGATTGAGAACTTCAAATAGGCATATGGAAATGGGAACTAATTAAACTGTACATCAATACTTATTATTAGAAAATAACGCAGATGGCTATCTTACACAGTGGTTACAACCTGATAAGACACTCTATTGGCTGAGTGTCTTTGCTATTTAACCTACCCAACCAGAGATTAGGTGGCGAGCAGGGAGGATTGAGAAACGTGTAAACATTTAGATTTTTAGGAGCAGTAAGACCTGCGAGACAAAAACATTTAAGAGAAAGAGGGAAAAAAAAGGAAGACAGAAAGAGAAAAGTGCAAAGAGTGAGATTAAAAAGAGAACAAACAGAAACACAAGGGAGAGACAGAACACAATGAGTGAAATGGACTTGGATTAGTTAGTCGAGACATGTAAATCATATTTATCATCAGTTCAGACAGCAGCGCTGACACATAGAGAAAGCGGAAGACAAGAGGACAATGAAAGCGTGACAGGAAGAACAAAGGGAAACTGACTTGCGAACAAGAAAGCATGTAATGTTTCAATCAAAAGTTCAGGTCCAATACTGAGTCCACAATGAAAAATGGAAGACTCAGATTGTCGTGTTACATCAGCCTGTCTCAAACACACACACACACACACACACAGTTCTTACCAACAGAGCCCTTAGCTGCTATGGCGACAGTCTCCAGCAGCACCTGGACGATACCTGCTCGTACACGCGGCGTATTCTTACTGTGTGTGTCCAGGTGGTTCAGAACCTGCTGGATCACATGATGTGAGTGCTGAGCCTGGAAAACACACACACACACACATCATTCACTGACACTGAACATTTCTACATAACTCTCCTTCACACACATGCACATCTGATATGCCTCGATGTGTACGCTACCATCACCCACAAACACTTGAACAAACACCTTCACAGATCATTTAAAGATGTGAATTGATCGGCTCTTATCTTTAATAGTGGATGTTGAACACCTGGGATCACCAGGCAAGAAAATCAAAGACGGGATGGAGTGGAACACAAAGAGAGACAGAGGGGGAGAGAAAGGAGAGCATTTGCGCATGTTTGTGTGTGTGTGTGTGTGTGTATGTGTGTGTGTGTGTGTGTGTGCATGTATCTTGCCTGTATGGAGTACATTATGATTCTGAAGCAGGACACTGCAAACTCATTTGGATCCCACAAATGATGATTATCCAAATGCCTGGAAGAGAGAGAAAGAGAGAGAGAGAGAGAGTGTCAGTCTCACACACACAGACTCACACCCACAGACACACACACACAGACACACACCCACAGGGGTTAAATTGGGTGAACAGAACGAGATTGGAACTCCAGTACTATAATTTGTTGGTATATAAACAATTTCTAATACAATCTTCAGGGAATCCATGCAATGTGATAAATATCTGACAGTAAATATCTGTTAATTCTGGCAATTATTTCTTTTCATCTTTCATCATAAATTTATAATAATTGTGCTATATTTTAGCCACTTGGTTACTGTTAGTTTTAGTGTAGGTCTAGTTGATAAAAACAAAAAAATTTAGAATTAATTTCAGCTATTTTATGTGTAATACATAAAGGTCTATGATGCTGCAGACTAGTTTTAGTGAAATCTTTTTTTAATGACCAATTCTATAATTACAATATGTTGAATGTCAGAATAACTATGGTTATCTTCAGAGTTTTTCTGGAACCACTAAACTCTTCTTCTTATTCTTCTCAATCTTCTACAGCTATTCTGGGAACATATTATGCTATTCAATTTGTATATGCATGACCTTTAAGTCAGATTAAGATTCATCATCATGAACATGATTATGAACACGGCATTTGCGCATCATCTGTGAATCAGGCACATATGGTTTATGAAGCACAGAATTATTTATATATCACACCAATCACGACAAAATGATCTATTAATTTGAATACACTGTAATATCAACTTTAAAATAAAACTAAAACTATCATGGCAATTTAAAGGTGCATTAGTCAAGATTGGAGCTCAAGCAGGTGAAGTATCCAATGCTGGAACGATTTTTTTACTTTTTAAACCCACCTCCCATTCCCACCCATGTACAAAAAGCAGGCCCCCACAATCTACAGTGTCCAGTGGAATTAAATTAGATAGGTGACATGTTTTTACACTGACAGGCGGTTTTGCCCACTTGCCATTCAACTGTTTGATAGCCATGTTCTAACAATACAGTACATATACATGAAATTCTGCTCATACTGACATGCAGCCTTTGCTGTCCTGTTTATCTTTGTAATGAACTCTCATGAGTTTTTCAGCTGACCGTCACTACCATTTCTAGCTAGTTTCCAGATTGTTAGCTGCACAGGAATTAGCTATTTCTACGAAGGTGGGTTAGGCAAACCATTATCTTATCTAGCTCTCAAAATACTATTTGGACAGGATAAGATTTCCAGACATATGCATGGTAAATAATGTTGTCATAATTCTGTAGTAATTATGATTGATTCACATGGGATATGTGATTTCTATATAAATCACAGAGATGGGAGTGTCTTCACAGTGTTGTCACACTAAAAATCCCATGGGTACCCCATACACCTCATTTTAATACAAACTGTTTATGTTGACCTTTATTATAACTGTTTGTTGTAGGTCTTGGCTGTGCAAGTTTGCTTGATCGTTAGTAGGTCACATGCATATAACATGTATGCGACCCCTGTATTAGGAACTTGATAACTTACCTAAAATCCCCAGAATCATCGCTTTTAAACACCGTCTACATTTTACTGTTCTGAGTTTTAAACTCTGTCAATATGGTTTCATTTTGGTTTCGGTGGGAGATGATAGAAAAGAGAGCTTCCTGAAGTGTCTTTATAGTATATTACCTGAGGTCATTTTATAAAAGGTGACATACAACTTAACCTTTCTAGAAGCATGTATGCGCAGTGATACAACAGATTCAGATGGGACTAAAATTCCAGAGAAACTGGAATAATGGCATTACTCCACCCTCCTCATGTAAAACTAGTCCAATCGGAATTGGGCTTAAATGATAAAAAAGCATCTACTTGATTTGTTACGTAAAGTCGTAAATTCAAACACTTCAACACTTATACAGAAAGCGTTTATACACATGGCCAGGTGGAATGTCACTAATTCCCAGAACAACTTCCTCCTATTCACCAGTAATAACTTTCTCCATCTTGGAAAAGTGCTACCAATGTGTTTTTTTTAGTTTTACTACATTTCTTGTCATCAAGTATTGTTGAAAGCATGGAGTGTTTTTTTTTGCTCACAGTAAAAGTACCTGGCTGTGCTGGGCACTTACCAGATTCCTCCATGTTTTCCTTTCTGAACAGACTGAGCTGGGGTGAAGTGAAGGGGTGTTGGGGAGTGTCTACAAAAAGACTGACAGGTGACCCATGTAAACACAGACAAACAGTCCAGCCAGAACTGCAGTTTTCCAAACGGGTTTTTAATATATAGCCACATAATACAGCTGTGCTGAGGCCATTGACTGAACAATTAGTTATTATTATTATTCTACTTTATTTCCAGGTTATTTGTACCTGGTACAGAATAATAGAAAAATAACTATTGCACCTTTCATGGGACAATTAATAAGTAATAATAATTCCCCACACACAGACACACACAAAATACGCTAGAGCTACATAATGACAACTTGGGTGTTCTATTAATATGTTTTGAATCAGTCTGTTAGTCCGATATGATTTATTCTCTGCTTGCTTGCCTCATATCGACATTATCTGCTTTACTTCAAATCTTGTACATAGCCTTCCCCTTGCTTTTCCCACTTTCCTCTTTTTCCTTCCATCATCCTCTCTTTTTCCTCTCTTGCCTGCCTGTAGTCGCCATGGTGACGTCAATCTGCCCCCAATCTGAGCTATTTTTAGAATGCCTGGAAGAAAGCCTCCCCAATCCTTCCTTCCAAATCTCTCTCTCTCTCTCTCTCCCCCTCCCCATCACCTTTATTCCCTATCAAAGATACAGATCTGTCCCCTAAAGATTAAACCTCTCCTCTTTCTGTGCACTTCAAAACCTTCCTCTCGACCCACACACAAACACACACACACTAGCACAAAAGCTCAAACGCTCGATCTGAACAAGCTGTTCACATACACACCTTACTGTGAAGATGTTAACTAACCAACACACAAATTAACATATAAACAGAGAGGAACAAACAAAACTCATCATTAAATTTATTCAAAAGAAAGTGTGTGTGACATTACAGAATTACAAAACGGAGACCTGTGTAACGTGCCAGAAAGGCTGAATGCAAAGCTTTGATATTCACTTCCCACAGTCATCCAGCTTGGTCCTAATTGGCCGATAACTAAGCAGAGACAAAAGCATCTCATTAGCGAGCCTTGACAGCACAAATAGAGCACATTAGCTGTGGCATTATCTGTCAGTTCCCGGTGCTAAAAATCCCTGATGGAAGTCGTGTCTTCTAGGTCACAGAACTGCTAATATGCTATACATAAAAACAACAGTGAAAACAACGTTTCTGCTGTTGGAAGTTAAAGAGTGGACAATTCATATTAGGGATATTTTTTAATATTCAATATTTGATAGAGTCTTAAAAATTTGAGGAGTAAATGAGGTATTTCTTAGTATTATTGAATAATAATAATAATAATAATAATAATAATAATAATAATAATATGCACGGTTACAGTATAGCTCACCATCAGTGAGCGTTTTGCTCTTTTATCATAGCATGGTTTGCTGTACTCCGTCATCAAGACACACTCACTGTGGATTAGATGCAAGTCTAAAAGCTATAGTTTTGCAAAATCATATTAATTTAGGACGAAAAGATATACAATAGAACCACCATCATTGGTGTACCATGGCTATTTGATTCAGTGGTTGAACTCTGAGAGGTTAGCAGCAAACAAGGCCAAATTTGGGTGTGATTAAACTTTATTTATAGCCACAAGGTGTAAAATCCAAAGTGGGACAACTCTCTCGCCACAGGAAAACAGAGGATTAGGGAGTGTGAAGTGATTTTGGCACTTAGCAGTGGTAAGCAGCCACCTAACGATGTCACGTTACGAAAAGAAAACAGTTACCTTCTACTACGGCACGATAGGATAGATTTATATTAATGCGTTCATTCTAACATGTATTGGTTACTATAGCAACAACTCGTTCACAGGGCGTAAGTCATGGAGGTTTTGTAATTTAAAAAGAAAAATATACAATAGTTCATTTGGTGGAAGAAGGTAGTTTTCTGTAAGGATGCATTTATTTTCAAGTGTCAGCGCTTTGTAAAAGTCAGTAAGTTTTCTGTCACAGGAAATTCTTCAGGACTGAGAACTTTGTGATTTCTTGGCTTATCTGTAACATGACAAGCTGCATTTTTTAAATTAACTTCAAAAGAAAGAAACCATGAGATAGTGGTGAAGGAGTGTTTATAGCTGCTATAACGTAAGTGATAACAGAGGTTCCTGTGTGGCGCAACCGAAAAGCATCCTATTGTCAGGAGATCAAATCTGACAAATCTGCCACAGCCATCACGGGCTGGGAGCCAAGTGAGCAAAATTGCTCTCTGGGTGGGGCGAAGCCATTCTCTCTCTCCGTAAATCAAAGTGACACTAGCCAATCGCAGGCTTCTGTGAGCTCATGTATGCAGAAGAGGGTAGATAGCTCTTTCCGAGTGTGTTACACTGCCCTGTGAAGCAGCATGAGCAGCAGATTGAAACAATGTCCTATTGGCAGCTCTGTATACAGAGCTGTATATTAGTTAAGAGAATGCTCAAGAGCTTTAGCAATGGAGGTGCTGCCTCAGAGTCTGAATAAGTATGCAAATTGAATATATACAGTAAATGTAAAGTGTACATTAGATGCAAATGACCTGCTTATTACCATGTTCTCTGGCTACAAACATCCTGAAATCATTTTTGAAATGTGATCTTATAGCATCTCATTTACGGATATTGAATTGCTGAAACGTTAACTAACATCAAAATATCTTGATGCAGTTAATGGCATAATGGCGAGACCTGTATATCTTAAAATCCTCATGAGATGACTCTGGAATCCTAAAATTATAGGGCTCAATTAAGAAATTCCTGGAAATGCCAGGCAGAAGGGATAAGCTTACTGGAGCTGTGCATTATTGCCAACATTCTGGCAGGAGATCCATGAGTGCACTGACAGGATTATAAACCAGAGGCTTCCCTATTTCTCTCACTTGTTCTCCACAGAAGGCCTGATTCACACTTGATGCCTGACTTTGAATGCGCTTGCAGAAGCAGTGCAACACAAGCAGCATTGTTCACACACTTGCCTGCATACTTTATGTTCACCTGGGGGATGAAAAATAGCAACATTCACTAGAGGACACATCAGAGCCTGTCTGTCAGATTTCCAAGTGAAATTGTAAAATATTTAGTGATTTCATGCACAGCAAAGCTAGACACACTGACGTTCTTAAAACTGGCTGCCATTGTTGTGATTGAAAATTTAAAATTGTGATGTTAATATTCAAAAGTATTTACTAATTTAGAAAATCCACTAAACTGGTACACAAAAAAACAGACCTTTTGGTAGCTTTGAATGCCACATGAGAGGTCAAGTGCAAACACTGACCCTAACAGGTAAACTGGTTAGTGTTTATGTGTTATGTAGAATAATACATAAACTGTTATTTGAGACACAAGTTTGTTAAGTCAGTTGCGCACAAAGGGTTACACAGTGTTATACTAGCGTAAATAGTGGGAGCAGTATTTCATCACACAGACGCACAGTGTTAACTGAGGACATGCACAAGCAACGCACCACACAGCTGCAGGATATGTGTGGCAGCCATCTTGAGCATGTGCATGCATAGTTAAACGCAAGCACAGTCCAGGCTTAAGAATGTACCGGAATCACACCACAGTAATGCTAGGAAAGAGGTTTCTTCTACAAGAACAGAAATTTATCATGTGACCACGAAGGGAGAGTAGCATTTTTATTAAGCTAAGTAATAACTGAAGAGAATCTTTCCTACAAGCTAATCAGAAACATTAATGCACAAATTAAAAAAAATATCTACTTTGTAAGAAGAGCTCATAGATCCACAGACTAATCCTACTTTAAACATCTGATTAATGTGCCGAGCTATTTGTTTTCTACTATCCATGTGTTTATTCAGATTACTGACAAATCACTGTTTCTAAAAACAAAGGCAACTAATGAAATCTTCCTGATGAGCAGAGTCACATCTTTAAAATTACAAGAAGTTCAGCGTTTATGCAAACATTTACATTTATTACTTAATCATTCTGGGTTAATAATGACCTAAAACCTAAAACCACAGCAGGTTAATTTCAAGCTGGAAGGAATTTTAATTCACTAACGTGAAACTAGCTGTTAGTTTGTAATTTACTCTTTTTCTGTTTTAATGCTGAAGTGTTAGGAGGCCTTTATGAACTACTAGGCCCAAATTATAAATATCAACTTGTCGATTTATATATGTGCTTAGAGAAGGTTAAGTCTTTGCATGTAACTTTTTACCCCTCCCCCCCACCTTTCATTAAGCTTTAAATCCAGTGCTAAGATCAGTTTAAAGAGGCTAACTGCTGACATTACAGTCTACTCCATTAAGAGAATTCATTAGTCACTACAGGCACAGACGGCACAATTTTGTTTTCTACTATAGACCACTTGAGATGAAAACCAAAGTTTTTTTTTTTGAGGACGGTCAAGCATCTGAAACGAAACATACTGCATATGCCAAAGCTAGACTTCCAAAAACAGTTGAAAAGATCACATAATGGTGGTTTCATACAATGGTGTTTCTATAGTGTTCATACGCTGCTATGGAAACTGTACTTACACTAGCACGGGCCGAACAGCGTTGTTCATGTTTCCATATGCAGCACGACCGAGCAACTCCCGAAAGCAGTTCTCAGCCAGGGACGCAGGGTTCTCCTCTCCTCCACCCCTGAGACAGAGAAAGGAAAAATGTAAAGATGCTGAACAATTATTATAGTACTAGAACTAAGAAAATGCTCTGACATGTAAGAAATGATTCTGAGCATTTACATGTTTTTGCATTCAAGAAATTCAAGGAATGTCCTTGGCACCATTAAGTAGGTCAAGAAAACAAGTAGCCACTGGCTTTAGCACTGGATGCTGCCCCCTGGGTCAGAACAAATTCCTTAACTCTTAAGCCAAGGTGTGATGGAATTCTGCCCTTCAGGACTGGAGTTGGGAAGAGACTATGGACATAAACTAGGACCTCACATCTCTACAGACCCATGACTCAATTTCTCCCCTCCACCAAATATATATATTTTTTACATGAGTAATAATTTTTAATAATAATCTGTAAAAAGCAATAAGTGTCTGACAAAAAATTAATTTACAAAGCATATTGTTTATTATTTTGTTATCTGTAATATGCTCATCATCCACTTTATTAGGAACGCCAGTACACCTGCACATCCATGCAGTAATCTAATCAGCTAATCATGTGGCAGCAGCACAATGCAAAAAATCATGCAGATACAGGTCAAGAGCTTCAGTTAATGTTCACATCAAACCTCAGAATGGAAGAAAACTGTGATCTCTGTGGCTTTGATTGTGGCATGGATGTTGGTACCAGATGGGCTGGTTTGAGTATTTCAGATACTGCAGATCTCCTGGGAATTTCACATACAACAGTCTCTAGAGTTTACACAGAGCGGTGCGAAAAACAAAAAACATCCTTTGTGGGGAGGGTCTGCAGGCTGAAACACCTTGTTGATGAGAGAGTTGAAGATGAGAGGTGTTCTTAATAAAGTGGTCGGTGAGTGTATAGTGTCATCATTGGAGTTTGCAGATCAATTTGGGTTAGATACAAGGGTCAGTCACAAACAACCCAAGATGTGTTTGAATGATTGGTACCCATGCATAAGGGTTAAGGGTTAAGTGTTAAGAACCAGGCAAATGTTCCCACAAGGTCAAACTGATATGTGTTCCTATCATCATTCGGTCCCCAAAAAGAGCTAAACACATGCACAACACACACAAACAGAGCTACACAAATACATGGTCTCTCTCTCTCACACACACACACACAAACACACACACACACACACACCCTTCATGGATCAATGAAGGACCGGCTGTGAAATACAAAATGCATGAGCCTGCAGTCTATATTTAACAGGAGGTCATTCAAAAGAGCTTCAGGTAACATCAGAAAGGCACTAAATACAGAAAACCCATCCAACATCTCTCAAATTACAAAAAGCCAACTGAACACCAGACATGGACAAAAACGTGTGGTTATGGGACTTAAATATTTTGGTAGAGAGCATTGTTATTTTTGTGCTTTTACTCCATTTCTCTCTCACAGTCAAAGGCATTCAGCTCACATTTAGCTCCTGAAAAGCAATTAGTAACATCAGATGCATTTAACCAGCTGACACGCACAGCTACAAGTGCAAGAACACAAAGACACACCTTCATTTTCCTTTACTGCACTTCACGGTATTTGCATGTGCTGTGTATTTCTATATTTCCAAGAACTGTGGCTTGTTGATAATGTAAATTTGAGGATCAAACGGCTGAAAATGTGTTTCCTGTTTGTGTACAAAATAAATATTAACAGTAAGAACTCGATTCTAACAGTGTCGCTGAAATTCACTCAACTCAGACAGCAGCTGAAGTTAATGTATACCTGTTCCCAAACCATGCGGAAGATAAAACCCAAACAAAACAGGACCTATAACAAAGCAGCAGTGGGCAACAGAAAATGATGTTAATCGGAATACAGATGCTGCCAACAAGTCTAGTCCTTCATATTACTAATTTGTATGTCTGCATTACCCTTAAATCATACTTCAAACAGGAAAAAAGCTATTGAATAAACACTATTTCAGACATTTGACTTTGCTGCAACCTTGACCCCGTTTGGATCCTTTCCAAAATCTAATCTGTTCATCAATCTTCATCTCGGACGCATGCACGGAAGGACAGATGAATAAATGGACTCATGGACAAAAATCTGGCTAAAATCTTAGACAACCAAAAAAATGGGCTTCGGGTTCGTGAACATGAATGTGCAAGTAACATCTATATATAACAAACAGGAAGTAAGCTATTGAAGAAAAACTATTTCGGGCAATTGACCTTGTTGTGACCTTGACCCTGTTTGGATCAATTCTAAAATCTAATCTGCTCATTTGCTGGTTCCAATGATAATTCCATATAAATCCTACAAACCTTCAACCACTCGTTCTTGAAACACTGTGCTAACGAGAATCTCAGACAGACAGATGGATTATGTGGATGCTGACATGTGTGCATGATTGATACAGCCAGATCAATACACCTGAACAGCTTCCAGTCCCTTATCATAAGCAACAACAGTACTGATACGCCCTCATACACACAAGCTCATTATCTACACACATTCACATTCCCCCTGCACAGCCACACAGATGGGAGCATTATCAGGGACACATCAGCATTCTAAACATGAGCATCCCCATCACACACATTATTCAAGTACAATGAAACAATGAGTTCATGGAATTTATTTTAAAAAAAGTCCATATGTCTAATGCAATGATGCATGCATTTTTTTTTTTTTTTTTTTAGCAAACAACTGGAATGATAATGTATCATTTTAAAATACTCTGTCTACAAAAAAAGAGCAAATACCTGCACGGAACCTCTTGTTATGTCTAGCAAGGTTGGAAACGTTTGAGGACAGAGCATGGATTTTATATACTTAGGTCTACACATGTGGATTGTCCAATTCAGTTCACACCACAGGTTTTCAACACCACTCAAAACAAATTAATTGTATTTTTCATAGCTTGTGGATTTTTATATCCATTGCCTGATATATATATCCATTTGTGCAGGTCAACAACCATCTATCTTTTTTGTACTTAAAGCTCTCTGATGTTCTCCATGGTAACAAATGAAAAAAATCATCACATTTACATTTATTTGTACCCCAGGAAAGAGAAAATCACTAGAACAGTTTCTGAAGAATGTGAGCCAGCTTTTGCAAGAATGGCAATTTGTTTATGGTAAACATTCTTTAGGGGTGCCAATAATTGTGAAACATTTATTTTTGGGAGAAAAATGTTAATAAGTTCATATAAACATGCTAAATTCATTTCTCCAATTGTTTGAGTTTTGAATTTTTGTTTTTAATATTTTAAATCATTGTGTGTAATGAGCAAGGGGTGTCATTGTTTTGTAAAGAGGGGTTTGACAGGAGAGTCACCATTCCTGGGGATCATACAATAAAATTCTTCTGAGAGGCAATTCTGTAGCTATTTACAGCTCAGCCATTTGCTGATGTTTGGCTCCTCCATATCCCTTTCCATCCATCCATCCATCCATTCATTTTCCATACTGTTTATTCTACATAGGGTCGCGGGGAGCCTGAAGCCTATCCCAGTGACCTCGGGCACAAGGCCGGGGGACACCCTGGATGGGATGCCAACCCATCCCAGCATATCCCTTTCCTCAACCGTAAATGTTATTGCTAATGGCTTTGAAAACACAGGGATAGGACATGAAGCTGCTTTTTATTAAGGGTGTAATAGTCATTTTTTATTTCTTACTAGTACAAGTAACCTGGAATATCAGTCTGTTCAGAAAGAAAAAACATGGCTGAAACTGGTTAGCGACCTACATTCTGGACAGGTATGTCATTTTCAGGCATTGCTTTGGATGAACCACCGTCACACGGTGTGTGTATGTAATGCTAGCTAACTCCTGTGTAGCGAACAATGCTAATGATACTAATACCAGAGGTGACAGTCAGCTTAAAATCTCATATGAAAATTCATTACAAAGAAAAACAGGACAGCAAAGACACTTGTGACCACTCTCATAAATCAGTGCCTAATTTCATGTGTTTTGTGAAGGTTATAATCAAGCAGTTGAATGGCTGAGTGGGCAAAAGCATAGCTAACATGCTAAAATGCTCACACACAGGATTCTGATGCCCGCTGCTGTAACAAGAAGAATACTCATGTAACATGATTAGAAAATAAGTTCTCCTGGATAATAATAATAAAAAAAAAGTAATGTGAAATGTAATATCAACTTTTTTTTTAGCTATAAAAGAGGGCCACAAAATTACTGAAGTCTTATTTGGGTCTCCTGTATAGCAAAGTTAGCATAACGTTTTATCTACTTATGAGGTAATATCTTCCCTAATGTGGTGCAAAAACAGTAGGTACTTGTGTCACCTACACCATATGGCCAAAGGTTTATGGACACCTGACCATCACACCCATATGTGGTTCTTCCCCAAACTGTTACCACAAAGCTGTCTAGAATGTCTTTGTACTCTGTAGCATTAAGATTTCTCTTCACTGGAACTAAGAGGCCCAAACCTGTTCCAGCATGACAATGCCCCTGTGCACAAAGTGAGCTCCATGAAGACATGGTTTGCCAAAGTTGGAGTGGAAAAACTTGGGTGATCTGCACAGAGCCATGCTCCAAAATCTAGTGGAAAGCCTTCCCAGAAGAGTGGAGGTTATTATAACAGCAAAGGGCGACTACATCTGGAATGGGATGTTCAAAAAGCACATACGGATGTGACGCTGAGGTGTCCACATACTTCTGACCATACAATGTATATCTAAATAATGAAGTAAGGCACTGCCCTTAATAAATAACCAACCTGCCTAATCGATTAAAAGTGATGTCATGACCACCCATGCTAACGCTAATGCTTCAGGGTGGCGGAGCTTTGTGTACAGTACTGTGCAAAAGTCTTAGGCACATGCAAAGAAATGCTGTAGAGCAAAGATGCCTTCAAAAATAATGAAACTAAATGTTTCTAGATTAAAAAAATACGATAAAGAGCAGTAAACAGTAATGAATGAAACAAAGTCAATATTTGGTGTGATGATCCTTCGCTTTAAAAAAAAATAGTAGTCTCAGGTACAATTAGTGCAGTTTTATAAGGAAATGAGCTATAAGTGTTACTGAGCATCTTGCAGAAGCAGCCACAGTTCTTCTGGAGACTTTGACTGTCACACTCGCTTCTTATTTTTGCAGCAAAACCCAGCAGCCTTCATTATGTTTTTTTTTTCTGAAAAGTGTCTCTTATGTAATATGCTGCTTTCTTTACTGACATACAAACATTTTTCTGTAACATTTAATTTTGTGCTGGAAAACTAATGTTTGGAAATCTAAAAAGTTTTTGTACTGAATAACTAATGTAGAAGTCATAAAATAAAAATCTATAACAAAGTTTGTATTAAAAAAAAAGGGTGCCTAAGACTTTTGCACAGTACAGTACATGGGAGAGTATGAGTGGGGGGCAGGTGCACTGAGTTAAAAAAAAAAATCTTGTTGCTATAGACCTAGAGACCTAACCTTGACAAATCTTACCTAACCTTACCTAATGCTCCTTTAAGCAATGCTATTAAGCCACAGAGATAAAAAAATTTCTCATGTTTGTGCTTCTCAGATAATGATTATAGGGGAAAAAGCAAAAGACCATGAGATCTTTGGGAAAACTATACAGACAATTCTAAATGCAATCCAACATTTATAATAAATGAGAGCATTTACTGAACTTGTTCTAGGTTTCACTTGGTTGATTTGTTTAACAAAAAAAAAAAAAAGAAAATTATTTATTTAAGAAGATATTCATTTACTTTTGAAGTTCAATCAACTGAAGCAACTGAAATCAAGACATTTATCATTAATTTAATTCTAAACCTTTAGTTACTTTCATCGATTTCCCAAAGCTTCAATCATATCTAAGAAAAACAGGATGTTAAAAAAGGGAATATATATATGTGGGTGTGTGTGCAGACACAGCGAGAAAGACTGCATGAGTGTACCTATGAGTCATTCATGTCTTGCAAGTTGAAGAACAGGAAGTAAGAAGTTTATACAGTCAACACAAAATGCAAATATGGATGTACAAAAATAAATAAGACATTCAGTTATTTCAAAGAGCACCACAAACTTTATAGGAAGTGAGAGGAAACTGCAGAACTGAAGACTAAACTCACAGACATGGAAACATGCAAAACTGTGCGCAGACTGTATACTTTCCGAAATCCTTGAGCATTCATAGTCTTTCAGAACACTAGGAGGTTGTAAGCTGTCCATCAAACTACAGAGGCAGCAATGCTCACAAGCCAGTGCACTTATTTGTGCACATGTATTGAAAACACCTGTAACAAATGTATTATAACCTCATGTGCTAGCTACAGGGCTAGACAGACAACACATCTGAGAGCCAAGCTAACCAACATTTCTCGGTATGTTTTACTTAACAGAACAGTTCTATAAACAAGAAATTAATACTGAGTAACATTTCAGACCCAATATGGGCAAACATTTTGTGTATTTTTGCTCTGTAAAAACTAAAATAGCTCCAAAGACGCCACAGTTGGATTGAGCGCTGCGCACAGACTGACTGACAGCCATTAGTAAGCGTAGTAACCGTTTCAATGCAACAAACTATTGCTTGAACTGGAATTTTATACAGCAAACACAGCCAAGCAGAGTAACATAAATAGTGAAACGTACCAGTGCTGTTATACTAAAAATCAGGATCCCCCCTTGGAATGCTGCTTGTCCAATCATATTAGTGGACCGGAACAAACTGCTGTGTTATAAAGTTGACAATGTATTTTAATGCTGCATTTACTGCATATGACTCTTATCCCCACTGAAAGTTATTGTGAAACAAGCAAACAAAAAAGCACATTCAGCTCTGTGATGGGCTGGCATCGCATTGTATCCCTGCCTCAAGCTCAGTTCCTGGGATAGGCTCAAATCCACCACAACCCAGACTGGATAAATCGTTTAATGAAGGTGGATGAATGAGTGAATGCTAAAACATCTGAACATCTACAACAACCATTTTCCACCATTTGAGATCTCCATTCAAACCATAGTGAACCCAGAATAAGTCATCTTTATTAGGCCAAACGTAAGCATATAATTTAGGCAATTTACTTCTTCTGTATCCAAGGTTACCTCTTTTGGGTACTTCAACTGACAACTGAGCTATGTTACCAGCTCCTGAAACTGCTTCACACTTTTCTTCCTCTATTCTGATTTACTGCTGTGAGTGGTATGCATTAATTAAATTCTTAATTATGGCAGTCATGGAACTGACACACACAGCTGCACACGGAAGATCAGAAACGAGTGGATTTGTTCATTTATTGCAACATATTGGTGGTCCTAATTTATTCTCTTTTTTTTTTGTTTGTATACAGACCAGTTAGTTCACGAGTCTTCAGTCTCGAGTCTGAGTCGAGTCGCGAGTCACTCAACATGTGAATGAAGTCTTTGGCAGGCAGCAAACGGCAAGTTTGCTGTGAACATGTGAATGTGCCTGATTTATTTTTGCCCACTCAAAAATAAAAAAAAGTTGTGCTTCTGCTGAGATGCTGTTTTTGCTGTGGCCTCATCTGAGGAGGATCATACAGAATCACATTGTCTACTGGGAAACACTGATTGAAAGCATGATTTGATGATTTTAAATTTCACTTGTTAAAAGCTGCACGCTTGTATGACTCTTCTCCAATTCGTCCCATATTAAAATCTGAATGGGCATCATACACACACCGAGCACTTTATTAGGAACTTTATTATACTAATACAGGGTAGGGTCTCTCTTTGCTCTCAAAACAGCCTCAATTCTTCATGGCATGGATTCCACAAGATGTTGGAAACATTCCTTTGAGGTTCTGGTCCATGATGACATGATCACATGATGCAATTCCTGCAGATTTTTCAGGTGCACTTTCATGCTATGAATCTCCCGTTCTACCACATCCCAAAGGTGTTTTATTGGATTCAGATCTGGTGACTGGGAAGGCCACTGAAGAACACTGAACTCATTGTCATGTTCATGAAACCAGTTTGAGATGATTTTGCTTTGTGACATGATGCATGATCATGCTGGAAGTAGTCATTAGAAGATGGGTAAATTGTGGCCATGAAGGGATGCACATAGTCAACAACAATACTCAAATAGCCTGTGACATTCAAGCGGTGCTTGATTAGTATTAATGGGCCCAAAGTGTGCCAAGAAAACATCCCCTACACCATTACACCACCTTCACCATCCTGGACTGTTGACACAAGGCAGGTTGGGTCCATGGATTCATGCTGTCGGTGCAAAAATTCTGACCCTACCATCTGTGTGCCTCAGCAGAAATCGAGATTCATCAGACCAGGCTACGTTTTTCCAGTCTTCAACTGTCCAGTTTTGGTGAGTCTGTGCCCACTGCAGCCTCAGCTTTCTGTTCTTGGGTGACAGAAGTGGAACCTGATGTGGTCTTCTGCTGTTGTAGCCCATCTGCCTCAAGGGCCGACATGTTGTGCATTCTAAGATGCTTTTCTGCTCACCACAATTGTAAAGAGTGGTTATCTGAGTTACTGTAACCTTTCTATCAGCTCAAACCAGTCTGGCCATTCTCCGTTAACCTCTCTCATCAACAAGGCATTTCTGTCCGCAGAACTGCCACTCACTGGATGTTTTTTTTTTTTTTTATGCACCAGTCTGACTAAACTCATGCTGTGCGTGAAAATCCCAGGAGATCAGCAGTTATAGAAATACTCAAACCAGCCCATCTGGCAACCACAATCGTGCCACTGTCAAAATCACTGAGATCACATTTTTCCCTATTCTGAATACTCGAAGCTGCTGGCCCGTATCTGCATGATTTTATGCATTGCACTGCTACCACACGATTGGCTGATTAGATAATAGCATGAATGAGTAGGTGTACAGGTGTTCCTAATAAAGTGTTCAGTGAGTGTACTTTAAAAATACATACCTTAACAATGTAGTTAGCAGTTTATTTACAAGCTAATCCCTAAGTCTCTAACCACTGATTCCATAAGAAAAAGATCACTATGCTGACTTGTCAGAGAAAAGTGGCTCCAACTGCCCAACCTGTTAAAGTATTTTAATTAGAGTAGCAAAGATCGTCATTTCATGTTCTACATTTATCCATCAGTTCCAAAATATGTAGAGTACATTAAGAAAATGAAATGATGTAGTGTTTATCTCTGGTACTTGGTCAATAAAACAATTTCAGTAGAAACTACTTGATTTACAAGCTACTTGATTTAAAAAGGAACAAAGCTTCCAACTCTCGATGGGAAATGCAGTTAAACTGATAGATTCACTACGACTCAACACTGTCTGAGATAGATGTATTTGAGGAGGAGAGGGTGTCAGACACACCTACAGTCCTTCACACCTCTCTACTGACCAGTAACTGTGGAGGAGGGTGGGCAGGGTTTTCCAAACAGCCGTGCTCAGCTCCAACTGAAGTGCCTTTCTTACGCACTAAAAGCAGCAGGAGCCGGTTCAAGTGGAAGCATAAATCAGGCTTCAACCTCCTGGCAAAAGCAACCAGGATTTGGGCTAAAATATGCTGGTACTTAGCAGAATTCATAATGTAATCAATCTTGCAACATCTAATAACACTTGATGAAGTTCAGGAACTGCATTTTGTAGGTTGCTCTCAGGAATGACTTCTTTTCTGCAGCCTTTCCCAAAAAGCTTAAAGAAATGACATCTAAAACTGGCAACCCCAAGTATCAATGAAACGGTAACATTCTAAAACTGATCTTAGGGTTCTTTTTTTAATCATTCCTGGCAGATTTTCGACAATTCAAGATGTTTGAGACTTTATTCTGGATTCTGAGAACCTTGTTAAAATATATACAATTGTTCTAAGACAATTTGTGCATTGCGTTTATTTTAAATATTCATTGGAGGTTTCAATAATGTTGCCAGGTTTTTGTCTTGTCATTAAAAAAGTAGTTCTTATGAGAATGCACTTTTTTGTTTTAGGGAAATAAAATATAAGCAGCTTTTCCAGTTGTCTGACTGGAAAATGTGACTTATTGTGTGTAATATTTATTTTATACATTCGTTTTGCTCATTTTCATGAAGGGAGCCAATTATTCTGGACTTGAGTGTATATGTGTGTGTACCTATGCAGGTTGTTGTTATGCTGCATGTGAAGAGCATGGATGACTGAGTGTGTGTTAACTAATACGGATGGGTGGGTTGGTGTGTGTAGTGGACTGTTTTTTTTTTTTTTCATTACAGAAGTAATTCTGACCAATCCCGCCCACTCCCTCAGACATTCCTCACCAAGTCCCACCACTTGTAACAAACTTGGTCTTTTTTTTTTCTAAAATATAAAAGACTTTATACCAGTGACCCTGACCAGGGTAACACAGCACCGCACGAGCACTCACTTCACTTCACTCCCATGTTAATCAAAGTTGTCTTTCTTTATCCCATGAGCTTCATGCTTTGTGCAAAAGTAAAAATAGTCTGCTCCCGCTACTTTTTTTAGGGACTCAGAGAATCAGAGTCCCAGTGTACACCTATAGTGTGTGTGCGTGTGTGTGTGTGTGTGTGTGTGTGAGAGAGAGTGTGTGTATACCTGTCCAAGTCGTCATTGTCCTGCATGTTGAAGAGCATGGAGGGAATGAGTTTGTCCATGTGCTGAGGTTCCCAGATGATTGCCTGCAATTCATCATTCACTGTCTTCCTTACGACTCCCTGCAGCCCTTTGATACCTGCTACACGAATCCTACACACACACACACACACACACACACACACACAAATAGACACATTCAGGCTGTGCTTCGCAATCACTTCAATGCCAATTTTCCCCCTGTGCCCCCAAACATCCTTATTCCTGGTAAAGGACTGAAGCAACACACCTCAAAATTATGCTGGGAGGAACATTTACATGCTTATCACACCACACACCACACACACACACACACACACCTGGTGCGCGTCTCAGGGTCTTCATGTGTGGAGTGGCACATGGCACTGAACTGGGAGACGAAGAAATCATAACGCCGATGATATGAAGGTGTGTCCTCCTCAATGTTCGCAAACTTCACAAACTGTGACAAGAAAAAAAAACACAAACAATTACAAATCTGTGAAATATTAAACTCGAACCAAGAAAATACTTCCAAACACATCTATGCTCCCACGTACAGTTGGAAAATGAGAAAAGGAGTTCATTAATGAGAGGAAATTCTCTCTATCAGACGGAGAAGAGGTGAGATCTCACAGTAGAGGCACACATGTGATTTGCAACTATGTGCGAAGTTGTGTGAGTATGTGTGCTTAGAAAATCATGAATTCCCCAGATCTCTCTACTCCTTCATTCTGTCTCACTCTCTGAAAGGCTTTGCTGTGTGCGTGTATGTTTGTGCGTGTGTGTGTGTAATGGATTACATCTCAGTATTACTTTTTATAAACTAAATCAAACCACTGAACACTGCTGTACTATTTTTTTTTTTTTTTAACAATGCCCCTTGTCCACTACTGGTAATTTTATTTTTATGGTTCTTGTACCATATTTTCTGGACTATAAGACGCTTATTTTAAAAGTTTATCTTATTGATGTACAGAAAAACATCATACAGTATATGTTACATTTTTACATTACCCTAATGCTGTCTGTTGGTGAGTACAGTAATGGTGAGTACAGTAATGCAATGTGTATATTAATTTTCTCTAATAAGACATATTTTATGGGAGCATCCAAGGCCATGTTGTATGTATGTTCCAAGGCCAGCAATTTACCAATATTATATTTACTAAATAATATTCCACCGGACACGTCTATACATTGGGATATAATTTCAGTGATATTTTATAAGGCTTTTAATAAGCATATTTAAAAATTATGTTAGATTTACAACATTTTGTCTGTGAAAAAAAAGTTAGGGCACTAAGATGTTCAGCATCTACAAAAAGCTACGACATTCAATTTCAAAATAAATGACAAGCAACACACAAAAGCTACATGTAAGCAGCTGCATATGTGATGTTTTAGAGTGTCATATTTCAGAGTTCAGTCAACAATCAGTCAAATCTTTTTGGTCACATTTATATCACTGATTAAACATATGATCAGTTTCTCTAACACTTAAAACTGCAGATGATGATGATGTGCTTAACTCCACTCAGGTGAGTGTCAGAGCTGTCGGAGAGGCGTCAGGGGAACTGATCTGGATTTTGTCTAATCTGTATTTGGAAAAGGAAAACCTCGAATCACGCTAACTCATTAACCCTGCTTTAAGGAATGCACCTCCAGAGCTACAACGTGGGATTTTATTTTCCATCCTATTCTATGTATAATGCCATTAATAATTGATGGTGTTTATTTATAATTGATATGTTTTCCTTGACTCAGGTTGCAGCCTTTAGATTTCCTTTTATTTTCCAAATGACCCTGAGAGAAAACGTCTCTAAGCTCTTCCTTCATTACATTCTAGGATTGAAAAGCTCCCTGGGTATTACGCAGGTTCACATGATCCCAACGTGCTACTCAGTGATTCAATGCTTTAACACATCTGCTTCAGCCCAAGAAGGTGGTGATAAGAGGCAGAGACTAGAAGGGTTAGAGTTTCCCAGTAAAAAAGAGAGATGGAAATATAAAGTCTAGAAATTCTGAAAAAGAAAGTGTAAACACATCAGTGCTCCGGAATTCTCTCAGTGGTGCATTTCACACCATCAACCCACCTAGCTGTTAATTCCTTTAGTCCTTCCGTTCTCTGCCCTGCTCCTCTCTTTTCTGCAATTTAATTTGTATAGCACTTTACCCTGACTTTACTCTCTCTCTCTCTCTCTCTCTCTTTCACCTTCCATTCACCGTTAAATTATGCAGCTTCTTTCCCCATCCAGAAGCGCTATTTTAGATCCCTCTGAACTAAATCTGACCAAGAATACAGATGAAGGGCATTAACATAGAGTGATCTTTCCCCCTTTGTCTCACCATGTCTCTCACTATTTCTCTCTTCCTCTCCTCAGAGTGCTTTTTTATGTCTGTCTGTCCATCCATTGGAGATTATCGTTAGCGCAATATCTCAAGAACAGGTGGTTAAATGTTAACACGAAGGACTAGACTTGATGGCGGAGGCTGTTGGCGTTAAGTCCGACTTGTTCTGTCTATATTACTCCCGTTGAATATTGCATTATGTAAGCTAATCAACTAGCGGTGCATGCCTAAATCTTTGGGTTGTGTTTTCACACTTGGATCCAATACTAGAGCCTTTACCCAGGATGAATTTTAGGCTCATTATTTTTTTCTTCCAAACAATGGATCAATTGTATACTTTTAAACATTATTGTTCTCTGTGTAAATTCCTTCTGCAAAATAACTACAATCTGCTCTTATTAATATTTATTTAATTAGTGTTACTTTACTTACGCTTGACACTAATGATCAATTAATGTCAATTAATGATAAATTAGATAATTCAAATGAATGAGTTTTCAGTGTTCAGAATTTTTTGCTGATTCATGTCCTGGCACTAAAATACCCAGTGTACATTAATCAACCACTGAGGGGTCCCTGGAGGACTAGTGGTTAGGCTCGGGTTCGATTCCCAGCCAGGGAACCAACCCCAGCCACTGGGGTAGCGTGCAACTGTGCGCTCTCAGTGCCTGCCCCAAGCCCGGATAAAATTGGGGAGGGTTGCGTCATGAAGGGCATCCGGCATAAAACTGTGCCAAATCAAATACGCGGACCAATGATCCGCTATGGCGACCCCTAACAGGAGCAGCCAAAAGAGGAACAACAACAACAACAACATTAATCAACCACTGGGAATCCCTACTGTGATCAACCAATCCTGACTGATAGACATTGATGTATTAAAAAAAAAAAATTAGTAGTGCTTATTTCAGGTATCTGCCCTAAATCATAAAATTTATTACCACCTCTAACATATGTCATCAAGAGGTTTTCCATTTTCAAACTAGAGACCACTGCGAGCTCGTAGCTTATTCTTCTTCTTCACTCAATATATCAAGAAAGCATCTTGATATATTGCTACATTTATCTGCACACCACAACTTGACACTTACGGAGTTGGTCCCCAGCACTTGCAGGTCTGGTTCCTTGGATTCCAGCAGCTTTGCCACCATGTGCAAAAAGCTCTCCACAAAGGGTTTAATGCTCTGTGAGTGACATGCCATCAGCAACTGATCCAGTGCTTCCATTGCAATCACCACATACCTACACACACACACACACACACACACACACACACACACACATTTAGTCATACAGCTCCATGTACAGTATATAACAGCACGGTATATGCGCACTGGTTTTATGAGTGTGTGCGTGTGTGTCGCACCCATATCGGTGTCGGACCACGTCCCTGCTGAGGCGTTCGGCAAGATACTCTCCTATACGGTCAAGCTTCTCTGGCGCAGATACAGCAAAGAATGTCAACTTCTCCATGTCTGACTTCACCAAGCCATCCTTGAAAAACAAGAGAAAGAAAGAGAGGTGGAGAAAAGATGAAGCAAAGAAAGTGAAACAATGATGAAGAGGTATCATGAGAAATTCTGGCATAAACCTAGCATTTTATATGTTGTTTGTCATGTCATACTGTGATAATATTTTGTTGGGCAGTATCACACCTCTCAGCCTCTGTGTTTTTTGCTGATCAATGTTCTGGCACGAAAATACCCAGCAAGCATCATGCCACACAACTACTGGGATTCCCTGCTGTGGTAACTAATCACGTCATGTGTAGGATAATAAATACAATAGCAGTAATGAAATAAAATAAAATAAAATAAAATAAAATAATTTACTACCACCTCCAAAATAGAGGTTTTCCATTTTCAAACTAGGGAAATCTCATTCAAGATATCACAGCATTTTTTTTTTTTGGTAAGGGTTACTAGCCTTGTTAAAGATGCATCAATAGGTACTTTTTTTTTGTTGTTTTTTAACTTTGGCTGAAGCATGCCTTTAAGCTGTGGGCTGAGTAATTCTCACTGAGCAGTAGCTACCAGGCCTGTTGGTGCAAATCAGCAAGAGCATCGTTTACCCACATCACCCCAGAGCACTTCTGTCCCACAGCTCTACAGTTGCTAATTTAATTAATGAACCTCTGACCAACTCTACATGTCACTCCCCTGAGCAATCGAGGGAAGTGTGAAAGTGTGCATTAGTGTAGTGTGAGCAGCATGTCCCTGAGCATATCATTCATGCTTAAAGGTGTGCTCAAGTGAAAGGAAGTGGCTCTGTGTGTGTGTGTGTGTGTGTGAGTGTGTTTTTGCACGCATACTGCAGCTGCACACTGTAAATCTGTGGTAATGAGAACTTATACTGTAAATATGAGGAAAAGTCTTCTTTACAGGAGTTAAAATCAATGGACAAAATCCTCTAATACAGACCTTTTACAATTAATACATAATCTCCTAATCACAATTGTTTGAGCTGATCGTGATTATTTAGAGCAAAGTTCTTTAAAATGTTTTCTGTTGTCACCTGTACAGAGTCCATAAGCACTCTTTTCATGTGCATCAGACATCAGTATCTGATTACAAACGGAATTGATTAGGCTCATGCCCATTTCTCTATGGCATACAGCTATCCCCGAAAATTTGTTAAATCATGACATTTGTTGTTTGAGAAAAGCACAGTGAGCTAGCAAGGCGTTAGGCAGAGTGACTGCATTTAGCTCCGTGTTTGATAAACTGGCTCCTTATCAAATGTGATCTTTGCAAGCTGAAAGTAATAATGAAAGTAATAAAATAATTTCTACATCTTTTGCTAAAATATATTTATGTTTCCTTAAATTAGAAATGTCAAATAACATAATTGGCAGAAAAATTACATTTTGGTCAAAACCAGACTTTTCATCATTATTGGCTGTTTTCTAGAATTCAGCGACATCCAATGAGTTTTCCCAAAACCGCCTCACTTATTTCAATTATTATTTGAATGCAATTTAATTTACTTCCATGTTCAATGCTGATAAATGGCTGCTGTTCATAAGATACATGTGCATTATTAGACTACTGTTATGCCTATGTTTTAATACAGTGGCATAAAATCAAAAGACAACTAATCATCATAGAATTAATCTCAGGCTTATTCTAACATTTTTATTTAAAACATATTCCACAATTATTGGGATAGGGTGAGAGAATTCATATAAAGGTATCTGATGCCACTTACTTTTGTTTATTTTTTTCCATCTAGCTGGATTAGGTAAACTGCAAGCAAAAGTTATATATTATCTACAGCTAGCCTGACTATAGCCTGAATTTAAAGTTTCACTACTGGACCATTTTTGAACCAACTGCTAAAATGGCATAACAGGATACACATTTTGTTCATATCCTTCTTCTTTTTTTTTTTTTAAGAAAATTTCAAATCTGCAATTATTCTAATTATTACTAGGCTGGCATCAGATTGAGAAAGTCATAGCAATTGGCTGTTCAACCTCTCCCATCTGCTTCACAGCAGCCATTAAAGTTATCCTAATCAGTCGCGGACAGATGGCCTTGGATTAGTTAAGTGTTATCTTATTTTGAGTATTTTTTTTGTCTGTGATTTCATCCTGCACCAAAAATAAAGGCATGCAAAATAAACTGATCCTGTCATTTAATAAATAACTGTTTCAATAGTATTAAAAAGCAACACAAATGGTCTCCTGTAATCTACAATAGATTTGAAGAACAAAAGCATTAAAAGAGACAGTGAAAATTACCAGAACCTTTAAATAAGTGGTTTGTACAAAACCCTCCACACAGGATGTGTTTCTTTTCTAAACCTCAGCCCTCCTACCCTGTGTGTGTGTGTGTGTGTGTGTGTGTGTGTGTGTGTGTGTGTGTGTGTGTGGCGCTGAGGTAGTAGTACCTTTGGGTCCTCCGGGAAAATGTTATCCACCAAGCGCTTGTAGCGGGGACGGCACCGCCCACAACATCCACACACACCTGTAGCGAGAGACATCTTTCAGTGTGCATTCATACATAAAGCCATGTGACAGCCATGACGCATTATTCAGGCCTTGCACTTTACACCAGTCTGGATTACTTAGTCCTCAAAGCAACCTTAATGCCTGTGCATGTACCGTACTGATATACACTCTATAATTAAGCTTTATTTTGTCTAGAAAACAAAAGGCAAGTCCATGTATATAATATAACTATTATCCATAAGATGCCTTTTATACCTTTTTAATTGAATTTGTTGTATTATTTGTAGTTTTCTTTAATAAATTCCTAATCTGCCAACCAATCAATTAGGATGGAAAGAAGGAAGAAAGGAATGATGGAAGAATATCCATTGTGACCTTGAATGTGACTTTGCAGTCAAACAATCAGACATATTTATTTCCATCAATAATGGTGATCATACTGTTTTTCTATGTGTGTGTGTGTGTTTAATTGGAGAACTGTACATGCATAAGTGTGTCATACCAGCTTTTTTGTCTACAACCTTTGACCAAGATGGAAAAAGTCAGTGTTTCTACAATAAAATTAACTAAGATGAGTTACAGGCAATGCGCTCAGAGGGAACTGTGCACACGGGTCTGCTCTCACAGTGAAATCCAAGTAATGCACTCGTTCTTTGCAGAAAAAGTGTGGGTCACTTTAAACACTCAACAATCGCTTATTCATAACTACAACTACAGGACCTTCAGGGTAGAGTTGGAAATGCTGCCTAAATAGCTTCACAAAGACATGCAAACAATGTGGAATAGTACACATTACATGAATGAGAGCCTTCTCATTCAGAAACAGGCCCTGTCTGCATATTCTGCCCTGACTGCATATTCAAATTCATAGAATTGATTGCAAGTGACTTACATGAAGGGCTGAGGGATGCTTTACAGCCATGGACAGAAACTACATCAACTACAGTGAGTCTTGAAGACAATATCACTCACCCCCAACTATCTTGGGGTTCAGAGCCTTGTCAGTATAAAACCCCAACAAAGTTGTCACTGACGCATGAACTTTGTTCTCTTAAGACAAATCCTGTGGTTTCAAAGCAAAGGGTTCTAATAAAAACACTTCCCTGTTCAGAAGAAAGATCACAGTTAACACCCAATTCTAGATTTGAGGGGGCTGAACTGGTTCCTAAAGACCCTTCCTTTCCATATGCTAAGGATCGCAGATGAAGTTTATGCCATGCAAGCACAGGACTGGCTCACATAGATAGATCTGCACATGTGTTTTCATGCCCTCATTGTCCAAGAACACGGATGCCTTCAAGGTTTTCAAGGTGTGCCTTCCAATGACAGGCCTTCCAATTCAAAACATTACTGTGGCAAGTCAGGGTGTGGTTTGGCAGGAGTCTGCAACAGGATTGTGGGGGAATGAGAAATTAACATGGCAAACCTTCTGATTATTTGTTGGTTTATATTAACAAGCTGTTATTTCTCTGTGTGTGTGTCTGTCTCTCTGTTAGTGAGGGGTGTGTGTTTAAAGAGAGAGAGAGAGGAGAGATATGCACATGGGGCCACTGGAAAGCAGCAAAGCTTCCATTTGTTTTTTTGTTTTTTTTAATAAAACAAAGGGTCCCTGGAGGACTAGTGGTTAAGCCTCAGTGCTCTCACCGCCGCGACCCGGGTCCAATTCCCAGCCGGGGAACCAACCCCAGCCTCTGGGGTTGCACATGACAGTGCACTCCCAGTGCAAGTCCCAAGTCTGGATAAAATTGGAGAGGGTTGGATCAGGAAGGGCATCCAGCGTAAAAACTATGCCAAATCAAATATGCGGACCAATGATCCGCTGTGGCAACCCCTAACGGGAGCAGCTGAAAGAGGAAGAACAACATCCATGGTTATTTGTGAGATTTATGCAAGTGGCCTTTTCCACCCTGATGTCCAGAGGGATTAGGATACTTCCGTACTTGCGTGACTGGCTCCTATGGGCCATCACCAAGAAGCAGGCCAAGTGGGGACAAATCCACCCTTCTCATAAACAATGAGGTGCTTATTATGCTTTGCAAATCGGATTCAGCCAGATCGCCTTGTGTTGTACCAGCTCCTGTTAAGAGTCTTAGAATTGTTCATGGCAGCCACAGAGAAAGTCTCCTTGGGTTGACCTACAGCTGGACCCCAAATGCCACAAAGAAAGATGTGCCCTTCTTGTAGTACAAGTGCACCTCCTGACTGGACCCGGTGCATGCCCAATTCCCAAAATACTACCTTTTCATTAGTGACTGCTAGAGAGCGGCACATTCCCATCTACACCAGGTGTATGTGGCTGCAGTTGCAGCACGTTACAGCACTGCAGATAGCATCACTCTGGGGGCTCAAACTTCCACCACGATTTCACTAGAGCTGGCACTGGATCTCCCCCTTAAGGCCCCTCTTTATGACCCTATGTAAGATACCAGATTGAACTGTTCTTGCTAGCAATCACTTCAGCAAAAAGACTGAAAGAACTGTTTGCTCTGATGATAAGCTTACATTGCATGCATTGGTGGTCATATGACTCTGTGTTGACCATGTGACTGAACCCAGGATTTCTGCCAAAAGTCACATCACCCAATTTTTGTAAAACAATCAATTAACCTTGCAGTGTTCCATGAAGGTGAGCCTGTAGAGCGGTCCTTCTTGTGCCCAGTATGTGCCCTATGGTAGTTTTCAGACTGGATGGCAGCCATCCAGTCCTCAGACCAACTGTTCATCTGTGACTTGACAATTTGAGGGGTTTGACGGGCCTATTTATCCAAGCAAAGGCTGGCACACCAGGTGATAGACAACATCATCATGTTCTATAGATGGACTGGCTGCCCAACACCTAACATTCCATGCAATCTATAAGTAGCACACTGCAAAATATGAGAACTAACAAGTGAAAATATCTGGAATATAGTGAAATCTATCTAGTTCCTATTGTAAGATTACCATAAACCAAATATAAGATCATTAAACCTATTTCTAGACTTCAAGCTCTAATTTCAAGCCTGCAATAGTCTTGTTCTATTGGCAGGTAATTTTGCTAATTTTAAGCATTTATTTCTAGAAGGAAGCAAAATTATCTGCCAATAGAATAAGAAAATGGAAAGCTTAAAATGAGAAAAAATGTCTCAGAATAGGTTTAATAATCTTACATTTGGTTTACTGTCACCTTATAATAGGAAATACTAAATAAATTTGACTATATTCAAGATATTTTCACTTGGTAAGATGTCGGTTTTTGCAGTGCATCTCCTCATTATGGGCATTACACCAAGACATACTATTACAGCAAGTATGCACTGCTGATACCTGAGCGTCACTGTGCACTTTCTCCACATTCAACAAGGTTAATATTGGCCCTCTCAGTGACATAAGTATGGTAGTTATCTCTGACCACCTTTCCATTTAATCCTATAGTGTGTCGATTCTTCTTGACATTTGGCAACAAGGAAAGATGGCTGTATGACAGTGGTATTTATTGCAAATACTGTGTCATATGTCACTTTGTGACTTGAAAGGTTTTGGTACATGTGTGAACATGCAGTAGAAGATACCTGGGTGACTCTCACTGCCCCTGGTGGTTATCTGGGATTCAAAGTACGAGTTCTATAAGTAACAAGCTTTAAAATTGACTACAACTGTTTAATTTAGTTGACTAGATTGTTGTAGTTTTTTTCCCCCAACTAACTATAGACTAAAACTAACGATAATTAAATGACTAAAATATGACTACAACTATTATGTACTTTTGTCAGAAGACTAACACTAAATATATAAATAATATAAATATATATAAATATATAAATAAAAATTTTGACTGCTTATTTAGATTTAGTTTTGTACAAATAACTAGCACTAGTGACAACATGGATTAGAGTTCAGCAGGTTTGTGTGTGTGTGTGTGTGTGTGTGTGAAAGGTTAATTAATAATTAAGAGAAAAAAGAAATCTGAGAGTATCCAACCAGCCACTAGGCTCCTCTCATATTTAACGCATTTCTCTCCCTCACTAAAAACACACACATATGATGCAGCCATCACACACACACACACACACACACACACACACAGAGCCCATTCACTTCCACTATGTATTAGAACCAGACAGCATGCTGTTTGGTAGTTATTATGACAATAGAGTCTTGTATTTTTCCATTAGTCAGTCTGGCCAGGAACCACCAGGAAGAGACCATTTGAATGACATATGCAAAAATAATGGTCTGTGGTAGGTCGTTTGCAGATGTGTAGGGAGAGGCGATTGTGAAAAGGGTGTGATAACAGCTTGGCTTCTAGACTAGGATGACATGAACGTTACAAACTTGTTTCAATCTCTGAGACTATTACAATATTAGTATATGAAACTCTGATATGGCAGAAGGCTACACTACACAAACCCCTGTAATCCAGGGATTCCTGAACTTTAACAGTACTTGATATTGATTAAAATATTTCAAATATCGCAGACCCTGTAGTTATATGCCATGAATCTCCTGCATGCCCACCCACACCACTTTGAGTGAAAGCAGCTTTATGACCTTTTTTTTTATTATTTCAGATGATACACATGAGTAGATGACATTATGTTAATAGCACAGGTCAACTGCTAATATCATTGCAATATCAGTACAAAATCTTATTTTATCATTTAGTGTGTGTGTGTGTGTGTGTGTGTGTGTGTGTGTTTGTGGATGCGGTACTGTAAGTTGAGAAGTGGAAATAGGGTTGATCATTATCAAGCATATGATACCCTCATTGAGAGGCTGAAAGAGAGAAGGAGATTGAGAGAGAGAGAATGTGTAATGCATTATTTATAATACTATTTATACCAAGATATGCTTTTACCCTATTTCTGCATAAATGGATAAAAGAATTTCCCCAAGACAAACATACCCCAAGTCTACAGGTGTGTATCCATACTGACTGTATAAACTGTTTTTTTTAATTCATGCTGTAACAGTCTATGAGAAATCAAAGTATTAGAATCAACAATCAAGTATCAGACACTTTTAAGCAGCAATTACATGGACATACACACACAAACGCTGTACCCAGTGTGGAAAAGAAGGCTGTCCTGTCCCTAGTACGTCTGTATCTGAAGGTTCCATCTGCGTCCGAGCGTGGCACCGGCCTGTACCTCCTCATGATGACCTCTGACCTCTCCCAGAAACGACAGCTGTCACACAGAGACCTTAAACTTCTTTAAACACTTCTCCTACAAGCACAAACTCTGAGCTGACAAGCCTAACACACACCTGCGCACCTGTGAACCAGGCGCACATTTGTACATGCCACACCTCCTTATTCCCACCTCCCGCTGTGACTGACAGTCCCACTGACCAATCCCACTACTGCTTCACCTGTCAAGCCCTGTGAGGTCAAACCAGTCAGGAAGAAAAGGTTTTCCTGACCCTGTTATGTGTGTATGTGTGTGCGTGGTTTGTGAAAACTGGTACCGTAGAAAAACTCAAGAAAAAATAAATCCCACAGTAAATGTTAATACTGCTCTACATGTATATCTTAATTAAAGAACTAGAATTTTCTGTTTTTCTCTAAAATTCTAAAACATTTTTGTGTCCGTTTTTGCATTTAGTTGTTTTGTTTTTCAAATGAGAAAAGCAAGAATAAATAAAAGTAGTTATTAGTTCAATAATAATAATAATGATGACGATTACAATGCTACAAATGATGCATCAGTATATGTGAATAAGAAAACATATTTTCTGGTCTTAATTAAAACAGTACCATGAAGACATTTAAGATACACAAAGCACCTGTATTAGTATAGAACACTACAGTTGTGTGTGCCTGTTACAAGTGTAATACAATGTCATTATCAGTATTTGTATCTGTATCTGTGCTCAAAATACTCGTATTTGTTTTCGTATTCGGATTTAAACCGGACATTTGCGGAAAAAGAAGTCATTTTTCATTCACACCAATTTTATTTTTTTTATGTATCCATTCATTTAAAAAAAATACGAATATAAATAATAATAAAAATATCTTTATTCAACTCCTGAACCAGATCCCCTGTGGAACCTGCTGGCAAGCTTTCCATCTTCTGTCTAATGCGACTGAGAAAGCAAGCTAACTATGTTTCAAAACAACGTTTTTCCCCAAATCAAGAAACTGTTATTTACAGATGACAACAACAGCCACGTAATATTATTTTATCAGATTTACTTTAGTTTTTGGGTTTGTTACGTTCCAGAAAGATCAGAAAACCACACCGGACATGCATCAGTTCATTATTATCTCACTATTATTCATTAAGCAGCATTTCATTATAATGGCCGTAGGATTTTCCAGGAAGATTTCCTTTTAATAACATTGTAAAACAATCATTCAGAAAAGGTGAAAAACACATGCTATAAACATAGGAGTTAATATTTTAAAACTAGTTAAATTATTATTTTTGAAGAGCCCAGCAGAGATATAATGCCATGTGATATGATGCACAGTTTGCATATAAGCTATATAAATATAAATACATTTCTATTGTTTGTACAGAAATATGATAGAAATATGGTTTTATTGTGGAGCTCAGTAAGGCAGTGGTTAGGTCAGGCTACTGGGAGCAAACCACTGATGAAAAAATGCATCTCTGATTCCTATAATGTTAATGAACTTGATCTTTGTTCTGTGACAGGTTCCATGTATAACAGATAATGCAAAGCAGAAATACACACCACTGTTAAATTCTTTTCCACAAAAAGAATGAAAAAAATAAGAAAAATGTGTCTACCTTTTCCCATGTCTGAATATTCTGGGCTAAAGTCTTTGAGCTCAAGTTTTTGAGTTGTAGTTAGGGTGGAAATTTTGCTGAAACCTGGCAACCCTCCTCACAAGCTTCCACCACAGCTATTCTTTAAAACTGCACACACCGTTATGACTGATCCTGATGCACATGCCTAGTCTGATGCTGGCAAGCTTTCTTTAAACAAGGGTTTGTAATGTATTTTCTATTCGGTTATACCCCTAGTGCCTATACACGTGTGTGTGTGTGTTCGTTCTTAGGTAAAACCTATGTAACATCAGACGACCTCTTATGAAGCACAACAAGATCAACTGCACTGTGAGTCACATGTTCAGGCTCTGAGACTGACATGTGAACTGGCCAATCACACACACAGCCTGTGAATGATGGTGCTTCTGGCACAATGAATCAATTAAATAATCATGTTTGAAGGAGCCAACACTGTACATTACACTGTAGTATATATTTTATACCACTAACAAGAGCAAACAGACAGAACTCGTTCTTTCCCTCCACTTCTCTCTTTTATGTTAGTCTGCCACAATGGGAGAGAGATTTATTTCCCTTTCCTTTTTCTTGCCAAGTGCACGTTTTCTTATCGATAATTCTGTCAGCCCTCCAATAACTACTAAATAACTACTATAATAACAAAAGTCTGTCTGTTTGTATGTCTGTCTGTCTCCCTCTCTCTCTCTCACTCTCACACACACACACACACACACACAGACAATATACTCTTACCAGGATAATGGCTCTCGCCGTCCATAGCTGTTCAGTGGTCTCTTTATCCCTAACTCTACTCTCTTTACAACTCGTTCTACCCCACTGTCTCTCTGACCTTGCAGGTCTTATGTACCTGCTGTCCCTCCCTCCCTTTCTACTCCTCTTTTCCCATCTCCCTCTCTAAACAGACATTATATGTTGGAGTTAGTCTAGCTCTTACACACACAGACAATCCGGCAAGCATTAGTAACACTAATGTTATTACTAACTCTACTATTGTTTCCAGGACTCTTGTCTCACAGCTAATAATAACTCCACAACCCCAAGCCTGTGTGTGTGTGTGTGTGTGTGTGTCAGAGAGAATGTCCCCATTTCAGCAAATTTAAGAAGACTCTGTTCTCTTCTCCCTTGATCTGGGCCATACAGTCCCCTGTATTGGAATGGAAAGGCCAATTCTTTTCCAGTTCTTTTTTGCTTTTTTCCCTATACACGGAGGACATTTGTGTTTGAGGTCAAAAGATGAATATGAGATGATAGCTCAGAATTTCAGCTTTCATTTCCTGATATTTACATCTAGATGTATTAAACAACTTAACATGGCAGACCACCCAATTTTTAAATGAGTAAAAGTACTGGAACAGGTAGTCTTAAAGTAAATTAAACTACAGTGTATAAAAAAAGTCTGCACACCCCTGTTAAAATGGCAAGTTTTTGTGATTAAAAAAGTAAACCAACATAAATCATGTCAGAAATTTTCCCACCCTCAATGTGAAATTACAACATACAAAAATTATGTGAAAAACAATTTTAGGGAAAAAATGTTGCGTAAGTGTGCACACGATTTTTATAATTGGGGATGTGGCTGTGTTCAGAATGAACCAATCACATTCAATCTCATGTTCAAAAGTAATTATCATACAGCTGTCATCAATTAAATTATTCTGATTAACCCCAAATAAATACCAGCTGTTTCTGTAGGATTTTCTTGACATCTTCTTGGTTTCATATGACTGCTGAAACCATGGTCTGTAAAGAGCTAACAAAGCCTGTACAGGGTGTCACTGTCGAAAGGAAATTGATCAGGAGACGAGTACAAAAAAATTTCCAAACCATTAGCACTCTGAAGGCCATCATCAACAAATGGTGCACCACAGTGACGTTACCAAGAACAGGACGTCCCTCCAAAATTTACAAGACAAAAATATACCAGGGAGGCTGCCAATAAACCTAAGACAACATCAAAGGAGCCGCAGGAATATCTGACAAGTACTGATTACTTTCTGCATATTACAATAATCTCTCATATTCTTCACATGTCTGGACTGTGGGGTAGGGTGGCTAGATGGAAGCCCCTTCCCACAAAAAACATCCAAGCTCATCTAAACAACCCCAAACCATGTGGCAGAATGTGGTATGGTCTGATGAGACCAATTCCAAAAGGTATAATAATTCCATAATTCCAAAAGGTATGTTTTGCGCCAAAAAAAAGCAGCTCAACAAAAGAACACCATATCCGCAGTGAAGCATGGTGGTGGCAGCATCATGCTTTAGGGCTGCCTTTTTTCAGCCAGAACTGCGGGTTTTATCAAGGCGGAGGGAATCATGAATAGCTACAAATACCAGCTATTTTAAGTGCAAAACATTCAGGTATCTGCTAGCAAGCTGAAGATGAAAAGGAATTTCTTCTCAGGTCAGTGAGTCTGTGCCCATGAACCTGACTTCAGTGACACTGACTTCAGTGTACAGCTAATACAAAAGAATTGACCTTGCCGTTCCAATACTTTCAGAGGGGATTGTGTGTGAATGCTTCCAATGAACCTGGACCTCCAAAAAGCGAACCAAACCCACACCATTTCAGGAGGGATGCAAAGCTTTCACAGTGCACTTCTCAAAATAACAGCTTTTACTATAACCTTTTTATCTGAAAGTTTTCCTCTTATTTACTTTTGTGATGTTACAGCTGAGCTGAGCTCAAAATTTTAAAACATGGCAGTGCGAGGAGACAGTTTCTCTCCTGGACATTTGGAGTGATGAAGAGCCATAAGGAGCTATAAGGAGCCAGTTAGTTACAACTCATAAAAACACTAAAGTGTTTCAACAGTTTTCTGAAAATATGAAGGCAAAGAGGTTTGACAGGACCCCTATACAATGTCAGAACAAGCCAAAGAAAAGCAAAAGGCAAAGGTAGATGCAAGAGTAAGACCAACTGAGACAGTCAGGGCAGTCATTTATGCACAAATCTAAACAGTTATTGCTGTCAGTCCAAAAAGGAACAAGTGGGAAAGGGAAGTGGATTGAGGCCACAAGTGATCTGAGTGCGCTTTAAAGGCTAGGGACAGCTTAAGGGCAAAGAGAACTGTTTCAGCTCTGTGTAGGACTGAGTTTACTGACTTTACCTGTAGTTGCATTAGAACAGAGGCTGTGTGCATGTGTGTGTGTGTGTGTGTGTGTGTGTGTACGTGTGTGCATGCCAGGGTCGGACCTGCTGTGTTTCTCTCTCTGCAGGAGCAGCCAAATGTGTGTGTGTGTGTGTGTGTGTGTGTGTGTGTGTGTGTGTGTGGCAAATTCTCCAGCTGATACTAAAATGTCCTGCTTTTGTGAACACGCCTGCACACAAGGACAAACAAACTCTCACAAATACTGTTCATCTTCAGTAACCACATTATCCTGGTCAGGGAAGGAGCATGGTGGATCCGGAGCCTGTCCGGGGAATACTGGGCGGGAATAGCCAATCCACCTATCGCCGTGTTTTTGGGATGTGTGTGGAAACCGGAGGAAAACCAGAGAACGTGGAGGAAAACCCACAGTAACACTAACAGGACAGTAATCCTGAACTCAGGATCGAGCTGGGGACCCAGGAGCTATGAGCCAGCAACACTACCCACTGTGTCATCATGCCACTCAAGCCAAAAGTGGTGTGTCTATAATACTGAAGTATTTAAACCATGTCTTGATCCAGTTTGAACAGATTAAAAAAACAATCTCCAAAAAATGGACTACACAATAAACCTGGAGAAAAAGCATGAGAATGAACATCATAATACCCAAGTCAAGAGTATATACACATTATTCATTGTATCCCAAATGCAGTCGATCAGCCAACACACTTGAAGGTTGCTTCTGTAATTTAGCTCCCGAGCAGTGTGCCCAAAGTTGGGTATGTCTAATTTTCGGCCAATCTATTCCTTTAATATAATAGTAGCATTAATTTATAGTTTACAATCCAGGCCAAAAGTAGAAACAAGGTACAAAATAATACTAAAAGCTCTCTCAGTTTAGCTCTCCCAGAGTAAACTTCTGGGTTAACAATCCCAACATCACACTATCTAGACAAAGGACTCTGGACAAGACACATACGTGTAAGGGAAACCATACATAAACCACAATAACTTAATTATAATAAATTATTTACATAGCTCAATAGTAAAAAGTTCAGCTATTGTGCACAATATCAACAAATCAATTCTGCATAAAACTGAAAGAACCCATTACCCAAGAATAACCATCTGGAGCTGTCGGAAAGCATGACTCAGGTAAGATGTGTGAAATGTTTTGAGAGACCCTTTGGAGCCTTATGGCCCTTTGGCCAGAACTCAAAGCTGCATGTGTGGCACAAACCCAACACAAAGCCATGCCTGAGAATGGACAGAGCAAAATAAAGAACCTTCTGCAGTCTGTTAAGAAACTGAAGCTTGAAGGCTTGGAGTTAACCTTCTAGCAGGACAATGATCTCAAGCACAATGTCAAAGCAACACTGGAGTAGCACCAAAAAAACATGGATGTATGGATGAATGTCCTTCTTAATAATATCAAGAATCTGTGGTAATTTTTAAAAAATTGCAGCCCACATGCATCATTCAGCTTCAAAAAACCAGCTACAAATCTGCCAAGACAATTTATATTGGAATTTAAATTTAGTGTGAGCAAATCAGTACAGAAAACACTGATTAAAAAAATATTTTTTTTTTTTAAATGTGCAAGTATCATTTGTAATCTAGAAAAATGTTGATTACTTTTAAGGGGTCGAATACTCTCAGAAGGAATGGTATATTTATGCATAATACAAACTTGTATGCGTTTAATAACAAGACACAGGAATTTTTTTTTCCTCAGGAAGAACACCAGCACAAGGACACTGCGCAATAAGGATGCAGATGTGTGTGATGTATCTATAAAAACAAAGCTCCAAGCTTTCATGTTATTTTTTTGCTCACAATCCATCTTTAGAGCGAGTTTTCCGTAACGCATATGAATGAGGCCATGCCAAAGGGAAAACCAAGGACCGACATGAACACAAATCAGAGGGTAGATCAAACACACACTGAACAGACCTGGAGATCAAACTCTCTCTCGCTCGCTCACTTCCCACACACACACACAAAAAAAACCACACACACAAGTTCCAAAAGCAAGAAGGCTCAAACCGCTTTCCAACCAAAGACATTAACATGTCAAAGTACTCTCTTTGTATATGTGTGTGCATGTGTGTGTAAAAGAGAGGGAAAAAGAGAGAGAGAGAGACAGAGAGAGAGAAACACAAGAGACAACTGACACGGTAATGATTTGTAGGTTCCCTCTTACTTTTGTAACGTATGTATCTGCTTTGTTTCCTCCATCTTGCACACATATGCACTTTCACACCTCATGTTACAATGAACCAGATTTATACACAGTGTGTATATGAGATTCAAAAACACACTGGTCAATACGATTATTGTTTTTATTAATAACATAGAAATATCTGAAGAACACGATGAAATAATTGTTGAAACAGACTCCTTGGTTGTGTTAACATCCATACAGTTCCTAAATTACAGCCATGTTACAAACACACACCCCTCTCGACTACTGATCAAAATGTCTTCCTAAAAGCTAAAAGTGTTTCGTGCCTTTCTACAGTGCTGTCCGTCCAGCAGTCTGCAGGCACACACTGACTGGATGAAGCAGGAGGCATGTCCATTTGTGAATCTAGAAAGGTTGTAACAAGACATTGGGTCTCTCAGTTTATCATTTATCACCTGAGGTTTCTTTTACCCTCAGCGGTTTTCAAAACAAAGTTCCACAGTGCTGTCTTCTCCTTATTCTTCTTACTGTGAAAACATTGACCTGAGCTTTGTTTTTGCCACTAAACCTTTCCCTTTTCTGTAAATTCTACTTTGGTACATGTGACACCGCTCGTTAGTGTACACTCTCACGTTAAGTACGTAGGCGGACAACCATGCATCATGCTTGCAAATACGTGGCCGGAGAGGTATAAACCAGGCATTACATTCTACTCAGGACATGTTATGTGTGAGTACGACCTTGAATTTAAGTCAATTTTGGTGCTGAATTCTTGAATCTGAATCTAAATCTGTCAGAAGGTGAGGATTAATTTTCTATAACAACACCGTATGATAATAGCTCAGGCTGTAATTTACATGATTATATATTATATTTATACAGTAACAGCTCATTCACAGGGACTTGTACAGTGGACACTCCTCATAATCTAAAACTAACAATAAACAGACTAAATAAAGTTTAACAAAAAAAGTTTAATCATTTATATGGTGAAGTTTTCTGTATGAAGATGGTTATTTAACACTTATGGAAAAAAGTCTCGAGTGTTAGCTCTTTCTAGCAGTCAGTAAGTTTTCTGTCACGGGGACAGAGGTTTTACACTTTCTGGTTCCTCAAGTAACATTACACGCTGCATTTTTGTTGTCTTTTCAACTTCAAGACAAAGAAAAAAAGAGAAGCTGATGAGCAAACGACTGTTCGTAGCTGCTATAAGTGATAACAGGAACTAACTTGTCTCACGGATGTTCCACAACATTACACGTAAATATAAATGTTTTAAAAACATGGCGTGCTGCTCATTAATAAATTATAAGGTATAATCATGTGTGAGTCACTGTGGTATAAGAGGAATAAAACCCTTCGGGATGTGCTGTTATAGGAAAATAATCCACTTCGTGGTGGAAACAGAAAATCTGCTTCGCATGTGGCTGATCACACCACCCCATTGTGGATAATTTTACTATAACAGCACGCCCCATCGTGATTTATTTCTTATTATATGGAAGCGTGAACAAATTCCAAGTCTAATCTGACTTGAAATGTCACCAGTTGTTGCTCAAATATCCACACAATGACCAATGAGCCTTGATTCATTTGACAAAAACATTTACAGGATGACAGAAACGGAGAATGTTTGGCTTACACACATTTTGTGCAGCACTTCAACCTTACAAGCTAAATACAAGCTGTAGTTACAAAGACATGATACTCTTGCTGCAAGGTGAAAAGCCACCAGTACTAGTGTGTGAATTCAAAAGCTCTGACTTTCACATGTCACATGTTTAAGTGCTACACTAGTACACTGTAGACCAGCTTTTCACAATGCCTGGGCCTCATTCCCTTGACATTTTTGTCTAGTAGCATAATAGAAACACATATAAGATGTGAAAAAGCCATTCAGTGATCGAGCTGCTATTGAGGATTGCACTCAGCATCAGGCAGAATGATGGAAAAGTACTACAGACTATTCACTCTTAGTAACCGAGCCGCCTCTCTGCAAGCTTCTGTTGCTAAGTAATGCAAAGGATCACAGGCGTGAAGACACCGTGCTTTAAGATACGTTCATGCGCAAGACCTGTATTGTGTCAGTCAACATTGTGTCAGTTTACAGCGGAATACGGAAGTAGATCATATGATAAATCTGATCTAAAAACTGATCCAATATTTTGGCCTAGTATTGGACTTAACACAGTATCAGTATCAAATTGATGTATTCCTAAAAAGGGCTGTCAAAAAAATACTATAGGCCTAAAAATTTCATGTCAGAATTCTAAAACATTGCTTATTGAACCCCACTGAGGCGTAATGAATAAAGATTTTTGGAAAAATTGTTTTGGTCAAACTGTTTCTTAAATAACCAAGGCATCTGAGTGCTATTTAATAAAACCTAGACTATGAAATAGTGTATAAGGCTCCATCAGGAGGTCCATACTTTATTTCTCACTGTCATATGGTCAAGGGTATAAGCTTGTATTCCCCTTACACATAATGAAGACATTAGGTCTTACAGGTGTTCCTTTAGTGTCCCCTTGTCTTTGCATTGTTTCATGTTAAGTGTAGGAATGATTCTGGAGAAACAATATTTGAATCTGGAGAAACAATATATTAATAATTATGTTGAGATGAATAATAATGATGCTAACTTGAACAAAAATGTTTTCATAGCCCCTAATGGATATAACAGAGGTATATTTTCTTTCTTCCATTCTAAAACCATGAGGGATGCAAATCTTCACCCTCAAATGTAGCTGCATACCTTAATTAGTTTCACAGTACTCAATAAATTAAAAGTCATTAAATAGTAAGTTTATCAGGATTATGGTAAGGGGTAACTATCAGGTGAAAACATGATTAAAAACTTCTACATTGTTTTGATACACAATTTTTTTTTTAACAAGAATGATGGACAATTCAAGTATTTAGAGGGTGAGTATATTTTCTCTCGTAAGTCTGTCCTTATAAACAATATACGGCTAAAAGTATATGGCGCCTCAGCAACACACCCACATGTGCTTTTTGAACATGCCATTCCAGATTTAGTCGCCCTTTGCTGTTATAATAACCTCCACTCTTCTGGGAAGGCTTTTCACTAGATTTTGGAGCGCGGCTTTGGGGATTTGTGCTCATTAAGCCACAAGAGCATTAGTGAGGTCAGACACTGATGTCGGGAGAGGAGGCCTGGCATGTAGTCAGTGTTCCAGTTCATCCCAAAGGTGTTCAGTGGGATTGAAGTCAGGGCTCTGTGCAGGACACTCGAGTTCTTCCAGTCCAACTTTGGCGAACCATGTCTCTATGGCGCTCGCTTTGTGCACAGGGGCATTGTCATGCTGGAACAGGTTTGGGCCTCTTAGTTCCAGTGAAGGGAAATTGTAATGCTACGGCATACAGAGACATTCTAGACAATTGCACGCTTCCAACTTTAGGGTAACAGTTTGGGAAAAAAACCACATATGGGTGTGATGGTCAGGTGGCCACATACTTTTGGCTTTATAGTGTATCTGAGCTCCTTCAACTGTCAGTAACAGTTACATAAGAATTTATATAGTATTAGTATGTTATATAAGACCACACTGGTCCACTGTTGTACAGAAATCCATGTTCGTACAAATGGAGTAAGGACTATGTAGAAAAACAGAGCAAGTCACTGTGAGGATGACCACGAACATGTTATTCAGACATGTACAAATACTATGCTCTTATTACATGTTTTATTATTGTTATTATTACATTATTCACACCCATAACCGTGGCTTAAAAAAGGCTCAAGCTTATAAAGTGAATACAGATTCTCTGGATCTGTCTGAAAGTTCTGGATCTAATAGTGACTACTCTTACTTTGAGAAGTGGGCCCGTGTGTGTGTGTGTGTGTGTGTGTGTGTGTGTGTGTCAAGTCTTCTGTGAGAGGTAACTTTAAAACAACAAGCCTAGGCTGTTGTTATTACACGTCAGAGATGTTATTGTTTACAGAAGTCAGAGCAGTTTAGTGGAGAGTAAGAGCTGTGCACATCAGTGTGATGGTGCTTTCTTTCTGCCTGGGCTGAGGATGCAACAGTGCAGAAATCGCGACTGCTTACCGGCAGGCATTGTTGTGCTAACCCAGCACAGGTCTTCTGACTCGCTGCGATTGGAGCTGGGCAGTTTTTCTAGGTTTCGCTGAAAGTACACACACCACGTCTGAAGCCCGATCGCTTGGGACGCTAAAACAGAAAACGTGAATAATGAATAAAGAATAATGAAGTGGGATGAGTGATGCGTTGAAACACATACGGCATCGGAGAGATCCTGCGCGCGTTCACAGACATGTCATCATCCATATCACCTGCATTCTGACACACTGTCCGCGGCTAGCTAACTAGCTTAGCATGACAACAACAACAACTCCCCAAACCTCAAAGGGGTTGTGCTACGTGCAGGGGATATAGCTGTGTGTCGCTGCAGCGTTTAATAGACAGCTCTCGCACACTATAGCGAAACTACAAGCCGAAAGTTGAGAATAAATACCTGTGGACGAGCCGCGAAAACCCCTGGAGATTAGCGCTTCCTGTTTTAGCCTGGCGTGACGTCACTGAGCAACGCGGATGTGGGAGCTGCTCTATGAGTACAGCAGGCAAGCAGAGTGTGTGTACGGGGTTGTTTCCAAAAGTTTTTCTTGTTTGTTTGTTTGTTTTTTGAGTACACGTGTCCTCTTAACATTGAAATGAGGTAAGGATACAAGGAAATCGAGACTAGCTATGACAAAGTATTAAACAGTGACGAGTTCAAGTCAAGTAGCTTTATTGTCATTTCAGTCATATATAGCTAGTTAGCACAGAGTGAAGCAAAACAGGACCAAGGTGCTACATAAAACAAACACAGAACTACAGGAGACTACACATATTTACATAAAGTGCACAGTGCAAACATGACAGACAGCACAAGACAGTACAAAACTACAAAAGTACAGTGCCTCCTACAAGGCCCAACCTGCTGAAAAACAATAGAAACCATCTATTCTAAAGGTTTCCACTACAAATACCATTACAAACCATCAGCTAACCATTAAAACCATTACCATTACTGGTCCTTAATGGTATCCACTAGACATAACATGCCACCAATAGAAATCCACAAATTACCAATAGAGACCTGCAGGGACCATTACAGTTTCCATTAAAAACCAATACAATTCACATTATAACTATTAAAACCATTACACATTCTGTGAGGGTTTCTATTGTTTTTTCAGCAAGGAGTTCTTGACGTGAATTGCCAGACATCCTTCATCGGTATCTCTCGATTTCAGTATCTATATTTATCAGGTTGCTTGTTTATAATGTACACCTAAAATATGTGCTTTGTGGGTATGACTGACCATCTGCTCATTCTTTCATTCACCTTTCTATCTTTCAGAGCCTATCTCGGGAACACACAGGATAAGACACCAGTCCAGCACAGGGCAATCCACTTACATGCTTTTGAATGGGAAGGAAATCCACACGAACATATGGAGAACATGCAAAACTCCACACTGAGAGTAACCCAAGCTCAGAATCGAACCATAGACCCTGGTGCTATGAGCTGTTGCTGGGAAGAATTTGTCAACCCACCTCTTCACCATCCATCAGTGATCAACCACTACCATGGGTTGTGAACCATTCCCAGCACAGCAGACTTGATAACACTGACAGGGTATGTGAGGTTTTGGTAGAGAGGACTGACAAAGCACTTAACAGCACCTGCGTTACAGTCAGTAATTGTATACCTCAATGTGCATCTATATGAAAGGTGTACACCTGCTAACAGGTGTATAAACAAGACGTCTAGACAGAAGACAGCTGTGCAAAGTCTTGAACTTACCTCTTTTTGGTAATAAAAACAGTGCAGTATATATCCCTCTTTGAGGTTTAACAATTTTTATAAATTAAGCGTCAAGTAAGTAAATAAGTATATTTTAAACCACATAGAAAACATGAGAGTTGCCCAAAGTGCTGTACATAGTTAAGAGCATATAAAACATACATATTAAAACCAAAAAACGCAGAACATATATAAAACACTAACAAGAGAATAAATATGAAGCACCCAGCACTAATGACACTAATTTATAAACATATCAATTAAAATTACTTCATTATATCTTTTATCATGTCGTTTGTATTGAGTACCAGATTACATTTCCTAAGTAATTTACCCAACTCTTGATCACAGAAAAATTATATTATAGCAAGTGAATTGCTATATCTCAATGCTGCTACATTTAATTGCATAAGTTAATTATGATCTGAAATATAAGATAATTAAGCATATTAAAGCATTTTAGTAATTTCAAACTCAAATGGTCTTATCCTATTGGCAGATAATTTTGCTTATTTCAAGGATTGATTTCTAGAAAGAAGAAACTATCTGGGAATAAAACAAGACAAGTTAATGTCTGAAAAAAAAACCAAGAAATATTCTTAATCATCTCAAATGTTTACATGGTCAAAGTGTTTCTTGACTCCCAATGTCAGTGCAAAGTCTTGCCCCTAGCTCTGATCTAGTGATGATTACAAAGCTAAAAAAAAAATGTAAATATCATCAGTGTATCTGAAAGAATCCTTTGCGAAGACAGAGAAAATTAAAATTATACTCTCATCATCCTGCTTACCTTCGTTATTAACATTAGTTAAGTTCATTATAAATACAAAATGTTTATGATACTCAGTCAAAATAAAGCAGTTTCCTGCAGAAAGGCTACACTTCTGTGTGTATTTAATGGTGGGATAGAAGGAGGTGCAGAATTAAGCTTCAGCTGTTGGAGCTCAGTAGAATTATGATTGAGTGATTAAGTGATTTCATTCTACAGCTGGCAGTTTAAGTTGAAGTATATGCTTTTATCTCCCGTTAGCAAAAAAAAAAAAGCATTCTGACATGACATAATAAGCACTAAACTGTCAGCCTAAACTGTAATCCTATTCCCTCAAATAATCTTTCTCAAAGCTGCATGAATTCAGTCTCACTCTCACACACTGTCTTGATAATCCACTGTGGTCATTTGTGGCATTTGATTTAGTTAATGTTCTGTGTGTGTGTTTGAGAGAGAGAGAGGGAGAGAAAGAATAATGAGTGTGAATAATGATTGAACCATTGTATGAGGTATATATATATATATATATATATATATATATATATATATATATATATATATATATATATATGGATGTATATATATATTCACCACCTGTGTGTGTGTATGTGGGCATGTTTTTAACTACTTCTAACCATGTTTTATTGTTCTGAGACCTTCCCCTGCCCGCAGATGGTCTAAATAATCACATGGTTGCTCACATTACTGTGTGGAGGTGCATGATTCCCAGGTCTGCTTTGCACATTAGCCTGCATCTTGCATGAGACACCAGTCCATCGCAGGGCATCACACTCGTTCACCCATAGGAAACCCAGAAAAATACACGTCTCTTATCAATTTTTTTGTTTTTTGCACAATAAACCCACTCTAGACTGACATACCACTACAATCTCTCTCTCTGTGGGTTTTGTGCCACACCACCAGCACTGCGGTTTGAAGGCAGTGAAACACTGTGACAGCGGCCCATAACAATACCCCTCCCTGTCAGCAGAGGTCACTGTCACTGGACTTCTAGCCTTCTTGTTCACTTACTGCTAATTGATTATAGTCCTGATGAAGGACTATATAAGCACGCCATGCCCATATGACTATATACCCATATTGCCTCTGTTCTGTGTCATACTAATCTGTCTGCCTTGTCCACGTTATGACCCTTTGCTAACTTTCCCCTTGACTGTTCTCTGGATTATCTGGATTGTTTGTTTGTTTGTTTGTTTTTTAATGTTTCTGAATTTGAGTGTATGACCTCTTGCTTGGCGTTTTGACTACAGTTTCTGCATTAAACTTCTGCACATGGTCCCCTCCATATCCCGAGTCTGGTATGTTACAGACTTCTGGTTGCCAGAATGTGTCTGTCCTACTGAGATCCCTCTAACAAGCACAGAGACTCTTACACAGTTGACTTTTACTGGTTTCATATTTTCTTTCTTAAGCTTCAAGCTAAGTTCAAGATCAATTTTATCCCTTAGCAGTGTGTGTGTGTGTGTGTTGGGGCACAGGGAGGGGTTCATGTGTAGCCCACATAGGTGTGCCCTTTGATTGCTGTCTTGGGGTGTTTGACATTTTTAACACACTGTTGGTATTTGAGTCACTGCTCAGCCTACAGTGTCCAGACAGAATCAATGTATAGACATACCGCAACACAAATAATCACTCACACATCCGGCTTTGCTTTGTGTTACTGAGAAAACCAGCAGACAGCATCAAGACTGGCCCCCTGTGCATCAGTTTACCAAGACCAGCAACTGTCTCGTCACATAGGGAGCAAATTTGTCAAAGGCATCATAATGTTACATGAGAGAGTCTCTTAAGAATTATAGAAACACAAGTCCCACACCAATTTTTAAATTGGCATGAATGTAACTGTTGGTTATAGTTTGAGAGAGAGATACACTTTGCAAGTGTATCATTAACTGAAAATAGATTAAAATATCGATTTTATTACAAAGGTGTTTGAAAGAGGTTTGAAGTGACAGTTTTATTTTTTTAAGTTTGTATTTTTGTTCACTGGTAAACATTTGTATTATATAAGTTGACTGAAAGTTTTCTCGGCTATTGTTGAATATGATGAATTGATGAAGAAAAAACTGATGCTATAGGCAGTGCAGCTTCTTCATGTGTGTAGTAGACCAACCAAGATATGTGAGGTGAAAAGACTGGTATAGAGAGGAGTATGGGGTATGGAAGAGTTCATTTCTGAATTTCTTTTAACCAGACCAAGGTTGAGCCACAGCAGGAGGATTAAACCATGCTCTGGAAATACCTTTTGTGATTATTTTGGCAAAGAATGCCTGTTGGTTGAAGAGACTCACAACCTGGTGTGTGATAAATCAGCCTCACAGATGCTGGAGTGGTGTGATTCTTTGAACACATCCACCCTTAGAAATGTGTAGCTTGAGCAGTATCATTATGTTTTATCCTGCCAAGTCAAGTGTGAAAATGCAAATTTGTTTCTTATACAGTATTTCACACTTCATAACCATTTCGGTAACCCCGAAATACTACCTTGTGTGCACACATGCACAGATCACATAGTGAAGTATGATGCAATATTCACCATAAATACAATCATCATATAGCTATTATTTCCTTTCACCTTCTTGCCTGTGCTACATCGGACTATGTTAATATTATTTGGAGCTATCTGGAACTACAAATGTCCTGTCCTCCAAAGCTGCCATGTTTGTCTGCCACTGCTGTCCAGTGTTTGTGTTTGTTTTTTATGTGTTTGTGATTTATGTCTGACCAAACCATCAAATTCTGGATAACTTGGATGAATAAAAACAGAAAATTTGATTCAAAACTGTAGTGATTCCCTGGAATTATTTAACATACCAGTTCATCTACCTGTAGCCCTATGGCACCAGTCTAACACGAGCACTCATGGTCCCTTTCCGCACTGCCCAGCTTTTGTGTCTGGCTCTTGTGAGTAAGTTTCCACTTTATCAGTGTGCCCGTCCCCAATGTTGTTTTTGGGAATGTAGTTTCCACTTCTCTCCTCACTAAACATTGATTTTTGGTGGTTTTGCGGTTTGGTGGCTAATGTAGTGTATAAATATGCACCTGAGTATCCTCAATTCTCCTTTGACTTATTTTTGAAAGTTGTCTAAGTCTATAGGTTGTCATACATGATAGGAAATGGCTCCCTATATGCAATAAATTTTAAGTGGAGCTGCCTAGCCGTGTGCTCTGTGCACTTGTGTCTAGACCCCCTAAAACAATAAGGACTTTATTCAGGAATTCTCTGAGTTGTTATCAGCTATTATGCCTAGCTTTGATAAAATATTTAATTCTTGGGGATTTTAACATTCATATTTGTTGTCCCTCTTATGATTGTTGAACTCCTATGACTTATCGACTCTTTCAATCTCTCTCAGTCATTTATCGGCCCTACACATAAACATGGATGTACACTTGACCTTGTGTTATTTAGTTTCACTGTTTCTAATGTAGAGATAGCAGATATGTGTTTTTCTGATTATTGGGTCATTTTATTTGATGCTTCTATCCCCTGCCCACCTCATAACCCCCATTTGCATAAATACATCTCATGCTTATTTGGGCCCTACACTGCGTGTAGATCCTCAGATAATGTTGCACCTGCTCCATTTGCTAGTACCATGGAGAATTTACCTCAGTGTAGATGAGCTTGTTGTGTTATTTAATTCTACTTGCACTGATATCCTTGACTCTGTTTCCCCACTCAAAATCAGACCCAAAACTAGCTCAGTCATGGCTAAAGAGCAGCACTCAATTTATAAGGCAAAAACATAGGAGAGCGGAACGAAAATGGAAGAAAAACAAAGCAGCCAGAGCAAAATATTTCTCAGACATTATTTGTAAAAATTCTCACAGACTTCAGGGTTTTTTTTAACTACAATAAATGTAATAATGAATCCTGCTCTCACATCTATCCCAGGGGCCACTAGGAAAACTTGTGAAGAGTTTTTGAAGTTTTTCATTGCCATAGTTATTATTAACTTATTTCACCACAGGTCCATGATCCCTCTGATTTACTAGTTTGTTCTGCCCTCCTAAACCAGTTTAAACCTGTGTCACTGTCCTACTTGACAGACTTAATCCTGCATATGTGGCCTAATACTTGTGCTGTGGATGTGGTCCCTACACATCTTAAAATGCCCTGCACACTGTCAGTCCTAATATTTTATCCATTTCAAACAGCTGCTTAGCCAGTGGCACTGTTCTGTCCTGTTTTAAACACACAATTGTTCAACCTCAGGTAAAAAAGCCTGTCAATGTTAGACCAGTCTCTAAACTGTCTTTTATTTCAAAGGTTTTAAAGAAGGTAATTTTCTCCCAGCTTTCTTAATTTTTAACCAGGAACAACATTTTTGAAAAATTCCAGTCAGCCTTTTGACAAGGAGCATGGAATAGCATGGAATCTGCCCTCCTTAAGGTAAATAACAATTTATTAATGGCTGTTGATTCTGGAAAGCGTGCTGTTTTAATTCTGCTAGATCTTAATGCAGCTTTTGATATGGTTGACCACAGAATTCTTCTGCATTGTGCCTGAATGATTCTGGATTCTGGACTGGAATTGAATTGAATTGATTGTCTAAAGTGTGCTGTAGGCATCCAGGGTACAGCTTTAAAGTGATGGGTTAAATGCAGAGCACAAATTCTGAGTATGGGTCACCATACTTGGCCACAAGTCACTTCACTTCACTTGAAGATCTGGAAACTGTCATCCATGCTTTCATTTCTTCTCATATAGACTACTGCAATTCCCTTTATTGTAGGATCAGTCAGTCAACCTTGTTGTGCCTGCAGCTGGCTTAAAATGCAGCTGCTAGGCTTCTAACAAGTACCAAAAGAAAAATTCTGGCCTCTCTCCCTTAGCTACCAGTTTAATACAGAATTGAATTCAAGGGTTTTTTTTTTTGTTTTGGTGGTGAAGAAACCACCACCAACTGAGAGGAGGTAGAAATATTCCTGCCGTCGTCCTCAGCTACGATTAGGCGGCCTCACCTCAAACAAATAATGAAAGGAAAAAGGAAAAAAAACACACACAAAAAAACAGTAACCAGCTCACAATATATGCAATACCCCGCCGAAACAGAACGCGGCCTCCGGATAGAACCTGGAAACCACAATTTTTCCAAAAATTCCCCCCGTGCTTGAAATAGAAAGCAAGCACGTCCCTCCCCCTGCAAAAGAAGCAGAGAAGCTCGCCGCCCCAGCAAGAAGCAGAGAAGCATGTCCCCCCTCGCAGAAACAATAAAGCTGATTTTCTTTGTGCATATGTTGATAATTGCTGATCACCTGTAAAGTACCAAGAGCATTCATGGCACAGGTGAGTTACATTTAGTGATGCCTACAAAATTAAATAAAAGGGACGAGCTGCAAACAACAAACCTAACCAGCAAAATCTCAGCCATTGCTGGCAGTGTTGGCTTCCACAGGCACAGACTAACTCTTGCTCCTTTTATAAGGAAGCATTTTTTGTCCTAACTGAATAGCTAAATTTGTCTTAATTTATGGATTTGTTTTGGATTTCTTTCTTCAAGTCATTAATATGAAATTTGAATGTAATTTATTTATATAATATATAAGTTTGGCTGTTATTCAGTTTATATGTAAATTTATAAAAATCAGGCACTCTCAAACATAGGAAATTGTTTGGAACTAACTGGACTTTCATGTAAATTCCTCTGAAAACAGTTGACAAATATAGTATTTGTTCATATCCAGCTTGATAAATGAGGTCCATTATTTACAGAATGTTACTGGGCTCTGTTGCACCTTTCTGTACAGGCTCTGTCTTAGTGGCTTCACTTGTAAGTTTTAAGTAACTTTAAATAAGTAAATTTTATTCACTATAATATGATAAATCACAAAATGCTCAATTTCTCCTGCTGTGAAGTGGAAGTGGGTATTCGTTTGACATACAAATCTATAAATTCCCTGATATTTTTAGCTGCATTTCCACTAATTCATAGCTCGAGTGGGTATTACCTCCACACAAATGTCCATTTATCTACACTTGGGTACATTTTATTTACATTTTCTCCCACAGTCCACATTGTAGTCTGTCAGTCTAAACAATTTGCTGGGTGTACATGCCCAGGTTAGACACTGACCGAGCTGAGAATGTGTAACACAGAGGACTGTTTTTCTCAACTGACCCCTCCTTATTGCTCAGATGAGCATGAAGATGCTATACCTACATCCAGTCAATCCACTATTTTAACTACCATAAGCTCAGCAGTTTCTGGGGAGCTGTCAGGTTCTGCCCCTGCCAGTTCATGTTGGGCTGTAGCTGGGTTTGTCAGGTGTGGTAGTGCAGTCCCCTCTGTCGGATGTATGCATTCTTTGGGCCTACTGAAAAAGAAGCCCTGGATGGGACAATGCATGTTTTCACAATTTTTCCTGGTGGCCAACTTAGATTTAAAGATTCAGAGTCCTGTATCCAGGTCCCGAACACTAATTGGAAGGCTATTCTGTAGCTGGGGGTCTTTGTAGCTTTGTCCCCTGTTGCAGTCCTCATTATTCTATGCACTAGAGTTACAAAGACCATGACTAGTTTTTCTGCATCATGTAATGACATTATATTTCTTAGCATTGATTCTGAGATGAAAAAAGCTATCTTAGACATATAATCAACGATAATCAACGAATGAGAGACTGGAGTCACTAATCACACCTTCTTTCACTGCTGCACATGGCGTAACTGAAAGGTCATCAAGAGTTACTACATAATCAGCTACTTCGGTCTTGGCTGAATTACGCAGGAGTTACTTAGCTTCCAGTGTCTAATGTCTTTTTACACATTCTTTAACTTTATTAAGCAGGTGTCTGTCATCTGACTTTGCTGAAACATACAGGGGACCAAGTTGCCACCATTGCCCATAAATCTTGTAGATAACATTACTAGGACAAATATTTTCCTTCTCAGAAACACTGCTAAGCTAAGCAGTGTAATGCCATTATAAGATCTATCAAAATTTGTTGCTTTTGTTACCTCTAGAATGGATTATTGTAATGCCTTGCTGTCTGGAACCTTTCAACCCTCATTCTCTTTACCAGTCAGTGTCTTCTTTGGCATTTTCTCCACTCAGATTTTTGCAACCATGCTGAGGTCTGCAGCAGGCATTCCAGCTAATATAATGGATCATGAACAGGTCAGACTGGTGAGCTTGCCAGATGAAGCTCTATGTCCAGATGCTGCCCAAACAGTGTATTCAGAGGTGATGATACTCTAGTGAGTACTTTCAGTATTACATTGCATGTGGCACGCACTAGCTATATGAGAGCAACCATCACTGACGGACAGACCATTTGGGACACAGACAATCTGTGGCTATACATTGCAGCACCACACAATTCATTGATGTGAAGCTGGATTCATTGACATTGCTAGCCACCCTATTACCTCAGCCTGTAGGAGACATCATCATGCTTGCCTATCAGATCCAGCCAGGCTATTATGTGCAGTACTTGTTGCTGTTGAGGATGCTAGGGTTGTTGATGGCAGCTGCAGTGCAACTGCAGCTTAGCTGTCCAGGAAACACTCCTGAATGCATAGGCTTCTAGTACATTGTCCTTATATTGGGGGCAGTCATGGCCTAATGGATAGAGGCTTATGTTGGGGGCAGTCGTGGCCTAATGGATAGAGAGTCGGACTTGCAACCCGAAGGTGAACCTGAAGGTCGTGGGTTTGAGTCTCAGGTCCGGCAGGGATTGTAGGTGGGGGGAGTGAATGACCAGCGCTCTCTTCCACCCTCAATACCATGACTGAGGTGAGACCCTTGAGCAAGGCACCAAACCCCCAACTGCTCCCCGGGCGCCGCAGCAAAAAAAGGCTGCCCACTGCTCCGGGTGTGTGTTCATGGTGTGTGTGTGTGTGTGTGTGTGTGTGTGTGTGTGTTCACTACTGTGTGTGTGCACTTGGATGGGTTAAATGCAGAGCACAACTTCCGAGTATGGGTCACCATACTTGGCCACAAGTCACTTCACTTCACTTATATGCCCATAGGTCAAAGCTCATTGATGGATGGTATGCACCTCTTTGATTGAGTCTGGTTCATTGCCTGAACCCCTATATATGAATTCTCCTTCAGGGACTTCTAGACAGCAGCAGATCCTATCCAATCTACAGTAGTTGATCCCTGTGTGGGCAGTTGGTCAACATCTTGCTCCTAGTGGTGGGACGTCTAGGCCAGGATATGGGGCAACCCTCTACCAACCTGCATAGCATCAAGTGTGCTTAGCACAATCCACACTGCTGGATGTGTGAAAATCAAACCATACAAACCTGCCCTGTGTGCTAGAGTTGCTCTGTTGCCAAAGAAGCCCAGGGATAGGATAGTGCAGGTTTCAAACATACTGTCCTTGTGGTCCTTATGCCATCAAAAATATTTTCATGTTGAAGTGCCCACAAAGGTCCTTCTGCCTTGCACATGCCTTAGGCAGGGAGAGTCATGCCCTCAGGCAAGGGTGTAGTGCCACAGGGTGGCCTCTTGGTGTAAGATCAACATGCATCAATCAACTAGAATTGAGGGAAGTCCATCAAGAGACATCAATGTGTGTTGGTTCAGAAAGCATTGTGATGGTCAACTATTCCAGCCATCAGGATGACATGTGGCTCTCTGCCGTGCACAGAATTTCTTCAGATCGGATTATCCACAGTTAGCCTCACTGAGGCCAACTTAACAACTGGGGCTGAATGATGAGTGTACACGGTAGAGGTCATCATAAACATGGCTATAAATGGGCTAGATGCCCAGCCCCTAATGTACCATACCACTCTATGGCATTACTTGTGTCTCTTCAAAAAGTCTGCATGGCTGCTACCTGAGCATCACTGTGCACCTTATCCTGGTTCTACAAGGTTGTCCCGCTCTTTCAGTTAGTTCTAAGGTGTGTCCATTTCGTAATGACATTCTGCCATACGTTGCCCAGGTGATTCTTAATAACTCTGGTAGTTAGGAAGTGTGAAATAGAATGCTAGTTTTGTATATAACTGTGAATGAGTCCCAGATAACAACCAGGGATACTTGTTATTCAGAACCAGCACTGATCCAACAAAAACTCGGATTCAAGACAGATTCAAGAAAAGATGACAGTATGACAGCAGCATTTACTGCAAATATTGTATCATATGTCTCATTGTGACTTTGTGTTGGAAGGTCTCAGCATGCACGTGAATGTGCACAAGCAGGTGCAGGTGATTCTCAGTTAAATATGTAACTATCATTTCACTCAGATTTCTAGTTAGACTGTAAATAATGTGTATGATTCTTCACCTTACAGTGTGTTTCTTCAGGAATTTGATGACTCACGATGGTAGAACAATGCTTTTACCAGTTACTTGCAGAAGAACACTTTATAATGCTGGTCGTGCTGCGTCCTTCTCCACTGGCAAGCAATACACATTCAATGAGAACTCAGGGATGCATCCCAAGCCACATTCTAAACAGGATACTTAAATAACAATGAAAGCATTAGTGTATTGGCATACTACTTAGCATGGTAGTGTAGTGTTTGGGACACAGCTCAAATTGGAGGCTTTAATTATCTTCTGCCTTTATGATCACTTCCTCAGTATTACAGTAATGTTATGAGAATAAAAACCTTATTAAGCACATCAATGTGTTAGTCAGTGTGAGAACTAGGTGAATAAGCAAACTTTCTCTCCTTCAGCAAGACCTCGTCTTTCAGATAGCAAGTTATCGTTAGCCAATTAGCTTGCTGCCATCTGTTTTATTCTGTATTTGTGTATTCATTTTGTGAGGTCAGAACACATCACAGAGCTAACAGCAGTGAGCTAACCTATGAACACTAGCTAGCTAGCTAAAAGACAAAACCTTTTTGGAAAGGAAAGACTTCTTTCTGTTATGATCCATCAGTGCACTGAGGTAATGGGTTAACATTAGCTGAGTAGCTCAAAGACAAGGCCTTGTAGAAGGGGAAAGGCTACTTGATATTATGATGCCTTAAGACATATCAAGTGAAGTCATCTTTATTTATATAGCACTTTTAAAAGACAACGAGTGTCAACCAAAGTGCGTACGTCATCTCACCTAAATCTAAAGAATATTGACATGCGTGCAAAAAAAAGTCCTGCCAATCTGAGCCTTATAGCTCTGAATGTGAATTACTGGTACAAGTGTGGTGAAATAGGGACTAGGATGGTTGTTTCTGTTCTTGTAGTGGATAGTAAGAGAGGGGGTTGTATTTGTACTCTGATCAAACAAAAGAAAAAACAAAGACAAATCATATTGTGTTAAACCTTAATAGACCTACCAGAGTGCAAATAACAAATTTATCTATATAAAAAACCAATCACAATAGTATGAGGCACTTTCATGTCATGGATGGAATGTCATATAGTGAACATATCTAGACATAGCCAGAATAGTTTAGCCAGAATTGCTGAAGCAAATATGAATTCTTAAACATGAATCATACATGCATGAATTGCCTGAGTGTTAGTAATGTGATTTGTTAAGAATGTGCACATTCTCTCTCACTCTCTCTTTCCCACACATACGCAGAACTCCTACTGATTTTCATATTCTCCTTCATGCTGTGTTCCAGATCAATACTACCCCTTAAGAAAGAGAAAGAGGGAGAGAGAGATTACATTGTGTTTGTGTGTGTGTGTGTGTGTGTGTGTGTAGCCTGCATATGTGTGTTCTTAACTGTTTGCGGAGGTTTTTTTTTAACACACTGCTGGCATTTGAGTAAATGCTCAGTCTTTAATGCCCAGACAGAATCAACATATAGATACTATATATGGTAACTGACCAATATTAACTCAGATATCTGACTTTGCTTCTTGTTGTAGGGAAAACCTACAACTTTTTGCAACCCGTTTGGTGTTAGCAGTACAGGTCAGTAATGTAATGATGTGAGGAACGTTTTCCTGACACACATACGATCTCTCATACACACTAAAGAGAGTTTAGAGAGCACAGCATATCTAAACAAAAAGTTCATTTCTTCATGGCTACAGTTTATCCACAGTTTGATTGACACTTCAAGCAAAACACTGTTCCATTTCACAAGGGACATGAATGGCACATTGTGAACCAACGTGAGAATTCCACATCACTATAAAAACATTTACACATTAATACAGTAAATAGCATTTTCATGATTTTACAGTTGTTCTGCTCAGTATAGGACAAGCTGACAGCCACAATGAATTTTTTTTTTTAAATTAGCATAGCCGATTGTGTTGAAAATTATTTCATTCTTTTGCATGGTTCACAGGAAGTGTGGCTATACAGTACATCTGAAAATATAGACCTAATAATGGCAGGCTAGGTAATAGGGTCCTGTAGTGGGTATTAATCTGTGTGAAATAGTTTACCCTTTATTCTAAAATGTCATGGTACAGAAATGCTTATTGACTAGTGTTGTACATCAGCAAAGCAGATATATTGATTTTATGTATCTTGAAAACAGATATTTAAATATTAACATAAATGGTATTGATATTGATGGCAACTGTATCTTGCTAGAACGAGAAAAAATAACATAATTTCAATACAACACAAGCCATTATTTAAAGGGAAAAAAATATCAAATATGCAGAAAGATCTATATTCTTTTTTCTATTTCCCAATTAAAGTTATTTTCATACACTTGATTCTTCCTTGAGAACAATCAAACACATCCTTCGGCAATTGCAGCTCCCAAGCACAAAGAAAACCTCTCCATAATACCTTCCCCCAACAACCAAATACTGTAGTGTATTAATAACATGAAAGCTTGTATGTTTTTGTCCACTGCTTGCTTTTGGTACATCCTTCTGCTTGGGCGCCATAACTGTTTGTGCTCATTTCAACACACTCACAGACATTCGCTTCAACTGTAAATGAGAAAAACACGCAGTTCCATGTACTTGCATCACTGGTGTAAAGCACATACACATACCGTGTAGCAAAGAGCCATGGTTGTAGCTGCCAGAGACTAAGTCAGATTACACACCACACTGGACCACAAATATGACAGAGCTGAGAGAGTATGGCCTCACACTAGTCTTTTCCTAGGTCACTTTTTTTCAGTTTAATAGAAGTAAACAGCTCTCTTCTTTATAGTATTCATAAAATTAAGACAAAGAAGAATGGAACAGCAATTACTTAGTCTTCAAGATTTCTTTACATTGCTAGTGTTGCAACTAAAGAATAATTATAAAAAGACAGCTTAGCCTATATAAAAAATCAGTTAAATGTTTGAATTGAAATGAACATGGCATATGTATTCAGTAATTTCAGAATTTCACATTTATGTTGTAGCATTTTTGTTCTGCCTCAGTAAAGTCTTGCATAATTGGCTGTTTGACACAAAGACCACACCTTTCTGTGCAGGTACACAGGAATTAATCACATCTTGATTCTCTAAATCTGATTCAACAGAGAACGTCATTAACAAGCATCATGCAACAAGTTAACTGCAGTTGCATTTGTTAGCTTTTGTTAAGTGGGAACTAAGTCAGGAACCAAGACTATGTTAAACCTGCTTTGCAAATAGGCACCTGGTGTGCAACATCTTGACATAGACAATAGCAGAACATTATTTTCAAAGCCTCCATATCTTATTAAGTACAGTGGTCTATTTAGCCAGTTGCATGGATACAGGATTTTGTAATTTACTGCTAGCAGACTCAGTTTGGTATCCAGTGTAGCAGTGTATTTTTCTTGAAAGTGTTTCCTTCTTATTGTGGATATCTGGCTTTTTCTATAACTCTCAAACTACAAAATAAGTGATGTGTCTTTTAATAAAGGAAGATGTGATCTTTCATGCTCTTGTCTTGGTTGTATATCCTTACTAACGATGATTGCCTTAAAAAGGCTTTTTTATCCAATACAAATGATACCAACTGTATTACAGGACATTAACAAAACTTGGTTAAGCTCCTAAATATGAGTAAGTGTGGACCAAGATGTTTCACAGATGCCAGAGTTTATGTGAGAATTAGACTAGAAAAGTGTAGACCATATTGGTTGTGAAATGCATGATTGTGGTCAGTTGTTCTTTTTTGTTAGACAAGGCATCTCTGTCCAAATAGAAGAAGAAGACAGTCTTTATTATATACAGTGGGGTCCAAAAGTCTCATTCTGTTCTCATTTAATAGAACAATTTTCATTACAAATTATATTATTGACAACAACTTGACTGAAAAGCAGAATCGTTGAAATATGTACATGAATTTCAGAGTTTCTTACTATTTTGTATGGCCCCTTTTTGCTTTAATGACAGTGTGCACTCGAGCTGGCATGGACTCCACAAGTTTGTGCAAAACCTTATGATCCATTTTAGATCAAATCCATCAGAGTGTCGTCTGAACACATAATTCACTAGAAGAGATTAGGCAATGAGGACAATCTGACCTTTTGTACAAAGCAGTTAACCTGGTCAATACCACAAATTTGCTTACATTTATATAGGGACCTAGAAATAAGGCAGAATCTTGAGTATTAAATATTCAAGAAATATTTAATATTGAACATTTACTTTCTTTGTTTTAAATATTTCAAAATTCTAAAACCTTCTGTTTATTTCCAATTTAAAATAAATAAAAAAATCCCAGCTTTTCAATGTTGTCACAGACTTTTGGACCCCACTGTATACACAAATACAGTTAAATTCTTTTCTTTGCATATTCGAGCTTGTTAGGAAGTTGAGGTCAGAGTGCGGGGTCAGCCATTATACAGCGCCTGTAGAGCAGAGAGGATTAAGAGCCTTGCCCAGGGGTCCAAAACTCGCTGGGACTTGATCTAATGACATTCTGATCAGTAGTCCAGAGCCTTAATCACTGAACCCCCACTGCCCCATACAAAGGCTCTGGCAGGATTGAAACCCTGATCACTTGATTAAAAGCAAATGCATTACCACTACACCACTCAAGAGCTAACCCTTAATCCTCTTTATTGTCAGGGATAATGGAGGCTGGCTTTAAATTATGATATTAATTTAAATATATTCACATATTTAAAAACTTTTTATGGAACACAGGTTTATATAAATTGAGCAGGCAGTATTAAAATTCAATCAAGATTTCAGTCAGGATTTCTCCCTGCTTCTCATAGGTTGTGAATTATATACATACATACATACATACATACATACATATAGTGCATTCAGAAAGTAATCAGATCTTTTTCTTCATTTTGTTATGTTGCAGCCTTACTCCAAAACTAATCATATTATTTAATATTATGTTATTTAATAATCTGCAAAAACACTTCACTGCTTTAACACTCAAAATTGGGCTTATTTGCATCCCATTTCAGCTGATCACGCCATTGAACAGATGTTTCTACTCCTTGATTAGAGTTCGCTTGTGGTAAAATTAGATGATTGGACATGATGTGGAAGGGCATATAGCTGATAGTGCAAAAAAAACAAACCAATGAAATTGTCTGTAGACCTTCAAGACAGGATTGTGTTGAGAGCACTGAAACATTTTTGTAGCTTTGGCAGTTCCAAAGAACACAGTAGCATTTGTCAATCTGAAACAGAAGAATTTTGGAACCACAGAGACTTTCTAGATCAGGCCACCTGCCAAGCTGAGACCTGACTAAGAGCAAAAAGGTCACACTGCTAGAATTCCAGAGGTCCTACAGTATGTGGAGAGGTAGAAATCTCTGCAGTACTCCACCAGCCAGGCTTTTATAGTAGAGTGGCCAGAAAGAAGCCACTCTCCATCACCACATCATGGCTCACTTGGAGTTTGCCTTAAAAGTACTAAAAGGATTCTACAGTCTGATAAACCCAAGATTGAACTCTTTATCCTAAATGTAAAGTATTACATCTGGAGTAAACCAGGCACTGCTCATCACCTGGCCAACTCCATGCCAGCAGTGAAGCATGATTCTGGCAGCATCAAGCTATTGGCATGGTTTTCAGCAGGAGGGACTGGGAAGCTTGTCAGGATAGGAGGGAAAGAGGAATGCATTAAATTTGCTTAGGAACGCTCAGGACTTTAGATTATGATGAATCTTTTCAACACCACAGTGCCCTGAAACACATGCAGAACTGGCTTTGGGATGTATCTGTCAATTATTGAATGGCCAGAACCCATACTTGAATCCAAATGGACATCTCTGGAGAGATTTGAATATATGGGTAAACACCAATCCAACATGACAGAATGTGAGAAATTTTTACTTCCTTTCATTCCAGACTGACAGTAGTTTCCTCCTGAAATAGTGGAGTGTTCCATTTTACTCACTTCCTTGCTGAATACCAATAGTAAATTTGCCAAACTCCTGACAGTGACCTCAAGTGGGTGGTATATAAAAGGTCCCCACTATATCATGCTCATTCTCTTTCCCATTCTTGGTAAAGAGTTGATGACTTGGATACAAAGATGAATATAGCACCCTAATTCTTGACTTTGTCGCTGGACCAGACATGTGGCCTATTATTTGAGTCTGGGCATACCAAATAATCTTATAACATTAATAATTCCAGAAATTCCTAATTGAGTGAATAATTGAACTGTCAACTTTTCCAACCTCTTGTATTTTCAGGGCAAGATGGTGAGCTGTTTGCTCTGCCATGTCCTGATGGAGTCCAATGATGGACATGATCAGTGCCCAAATTGGAACCGCAGCATCTTCAGCAAGCACTTACAGAGCCTTCAGAGCAACTGATGAGCAGAGTTTAATGCAGGAGTGCACCTCAGCACTTGCAAGTTAGATCTTCGACTCAGCACAGCTGATTGAATGTCTAACCTAATCTGTGATATAATTGCACAAGTGAGTGACTGTGTAGTCATTCCACAATCAACAGCATTAAAGATCCCTCATGCACACTCAAAAGTGTAGGATCCTTAACATAAAATCTCACTAAATACAACTCATTTTCCACCGGACAGTGATGTATGGCACATTGTGTGTTATTTCAACTGCCTAGTGGCCTGTGCCTTCATGTCAGCCCAAAATCTCTCCTAGGTGCGTAATTTGATGTAAACGTTGTGACTGTGATGGCCACAGCATATGATTTGTATTATCATCATACATACTCAGTTAACCATTCAGTGAGCCCTTTTGCCCTCTGGATAGGAGTGGGGTCATCCTGGAAAAGACCACTCACATCAAGAGAGAAGAAGTTTATCATAGGATAAAGGTGACTAGTCAGAATAACCATATTAATTATTATACATCATACATTTGGGGACCCTTGGGGATAGGTTGACTCAAACCATATCAACAGAATGCCTCCCATAGCATAAATATTAAATTAATAAATAAATGTACTAAATTTACTTAATCACTGGAAATATATTTGTAATATATTTCATAGGTCATAAATGATCATTTGAGGCTGTAAACTGTAAACAACTAATAAGTTAAGACTCTATTTAGTTGTTTAGTTGTAAACAACTAAAAGGTGAAAAAACCCTCACCAACATTTTCCTGGATAATGTACAAACACACTCACAGTAAACCTCATGCTCTTTCTTGCTGTATTTGAAGTTGGTCCCAATTTTTTTTTTTTTTGCTTTTAAGTTTTAGCTCTAGCAAACATACTGTATTCATTTCTAGATGCATGTGTGGGTACCAGGCAGTACCCTGGTACCCACAGTAATGAAGAACTGCAAGCTCCCTGCCATATGTTAAATTTTATTTTACCTTTCATTTCTGCCCAGCTATCCATGAGGACAGTGGGATAGAGTTCCTGTAGCACAACTGGTAGAGATCTGATAGAACATGGTCCTAGCAAGGTTCAATTCCATGGGTTCCTTGGTTTCAATTCCCAGGGAGCACATATACCTTCCATGTTCTATAAGTCACTTTGGAAAAAAATGTGTCTGTTTACTAAATAAATCTATCTAAATGTTATTTTTATTTTATTTGTTTGCTTTTTGCTGCATGTTGGCCATATATAGTCAACCATACTCAATGTAAGGGTTAAGGTCTTCTGGTGTTCAGAAAGGACTCAATTTTAAACTAAATAATATTCTTTTTCTTTTGCAATAGCTTTCTATAGATCTTTCTGAAAAATAATAATTGAAAATTTTAATTCACTGTAAAATTATTGTGTTGTAACTAAATGTGACATTATTGTTAATTGTAAAACTATCTATATTTGTAAAATTGTCTATAGTTTTTCCTTTCACTGTTCTCTATTTTTATGACTTAGTCAAATCACCAGTCTTCTACTTTTTGCAAAAACTGTTACAAATTCATCCAAAGCGAGACTGTTTCCTTCTCATGAGCCCAAATCCCTAAATTCTTCATTCTTTCATGTAGCATAGTACTATGGAATTGTGTCAGGACAAGGGACAGAGTGGAGCGTGAACTCTCACATGATGCTGACAATACCCTGATGACCAGTACTGTTACAGACAGTCTATGCAGTTCAGGGAATGCTTCTTTGTAGCCTTTAATTTGACTGCGTAGTGCTCACTGGAGAAGTACTAGTACTGGGGCTGGTCTTACTTTCAGTGTCTGAGTCTCTGAATAATGTATTTGATAATGGGAAAAAAAATTCTTTAAAAAGTCTTTTAACTGGAGGCCAGAGTTTAGGGGGCTGTAAGGAAAATTTGGGGTGGGGATGGTGGTGAGAGAGACTTGGGGAGGTACCAGGTATATTTAATTTGCTGCCTGCATGAAAACTAACATATATTACTGATATATTCTAAATAATGTAATATGCACTCTCAGACAGATTCTTATATGTGCACTCTTCTACTGACAGCTTCTGTGGCCAACTCACACTTCACACAATGAGTTAATTCACTCAGAATAGCCTGATATATAACAGGCTATTTATATAACATGAATTTATATAAGAGGCTATATATATAACAGAAACAGCAATCAGACAATCATTTACAGATACCTTCAGAAATTAAACAATAAAACAATTTTTTTAAAACCAGTGTGATGACAAAGGCTTATTCCCTCCACTTTGGGATTTTGTCTGTTATTAGCTTGAATGCTGATTTGAAAAATCAAGTGCATAAAATACAAGACAGTAGTGTAATTAAATTAAACATTTAAATTTAATTATACTACTACTAGGTTCACAGTTTACTACAGGACAACATCTGCAACATGAATTATTTAATAATGAGCTTCAGATGGAGAAAGTATACAAACAAAGCATTATTTACAGAATGACAAATTACACTAAAGAGACATGTACTTCATAAGTAAAGTGTAAAGTCATAAAACCCACATTTCAAACCTCATTTGAAATGAATTGTGCATAACTTTCTGCATCCATGCATATTTCGTTTTATGTGTTTAATCTTCATTGTGCTATGTTTGTCATTGTGCTATGTGGTGATGTATTAGCATGATTTATTGTTCCTAATTCAATTCATTTGACATAAATCCAGATGTGGTTTTAGGTCCCTAATGAGCAAGCCAGAGACTACAGTGTCAAGAACTCCCTGAGACGACATGAGGCAGAAGCCTTCAGAGGAACCAAAGTCAAAAGAGAACCCATCCTCTTCTGGATAGGTTAGTGTGGTTAGTGAATGGATAGTGAGATTATAGTCATTACAGTACACTGTCATATAGAGAAAAGGCAAACTTAAAGTGTTAAACATAAAACATAAAGTGTTAATGTGTATGCACAGTGTTAATGGGTATACGGTTAACATTATTCACTAAAGCAGGAAAACGTGTCTTAGGCATAAACTGTTGTTTTTTTGTGTGTGTGTGTGGGATGGAATGTAACTGCAGGAGAATACGCAAGAGGAAAAGAGGAGCAGAGCATCCGAATAATCAGGCAGGTCTAGAGGGTGAGAGGAAATGTGCCAGGATCTTGTACTGGCATCACAACATGAAGCAGGCGAGCACATACAGTTTGAGAAAGAGATAAATTCTGATCAGTGACTTCAAAGGGTCTTCATATCAGAGTGAAAGCAGGGTCTCCAGCAGGTCTAACTATAACAGGGAACTAAAAGGGAAAGCCAGAAGATATTGGAAGCACCCTGGGACATAAAGTGAGTAATCACGAGTGGGAGACACAGCATCCAACCATCTCAGTTTACCAAAACTCTCTATTCTCATCTCTGCACCATCTCTGTAACTCTGTATCTCTGTACCTAAGACAAAAATATATATATATTTAACAAATTTCATGACTAAACAAATATATTTTCATCCCTGATGTAGACCTAAAGATTGAGACTATGTCTGAGACCCAAAAATTAACAGAAAGGCTATTCCATTCTCTGGGGGCTTTGTAGGAAAAGGTTTAGCTGTAGTTTTCTTTATTGTAAGTACCTATTAAACCTGAACCTTTTGATCGAAGCTTGTGTGGTGGATAGTAATAGACCTAGAGTTTGCTCAGGTACTGTGTAGCAACATCATTCACTGCTTTATAGGTCAATAGTAGTATTTTATAATCAATGCAAACTTATAGTATGACTAAAAGAAGAAGAAGAAGAAGAAGTAATATTGTGGCTCTAGTAAAGACTCTGGCTGCCGTATTTTAGACTAACTGGATCTTGTTCATGCACCTTGCAGGAAGCAAGGCATTAGAATAGTCTAATAGTCCAGTCCAATAGTCAAAAAACATTTTTCCATTGATCACAATATCCATTTAGATGGATTGCTAAGAGAAGGGTTCTTTCCTGGCTTAGGTCAAAGATTAGATTAGATTAGGTTAGATTAGATTACATTACTTTAGATTAGATTAGATTCACTGTTATTGTCATTGTGTAGACTACAAGTACAAGGGCAATGACATGAATTTGGCATCTAACCAGAAGTGCAAATAGCAAAGTAGCATTGATTGATGTAGTGCAAGAAAGAGACAAATGAGGCAGGATGGCAGTAAAGTGCAAAGTGACAAACAGTGCAAATGGCATGATATATGAGTGAAAATGAGGCCAGAGACATAGATGAATACAGTCCAAGTCAGCATTACACTCTCTCTTGTTCAGTACAGTACAACTGAACCAAAAGTCTGAGACCACTTTTTTATTCATTTAAAATTGGAAATAAACAGAAGGTTTTAGAATATTGAAATATTTAAAACAAAGAAAGTAAATGTTCAATATCTTGAATATTTAATATTCAAGATTCTATTTCAATCACTATTTCTAGGTCCCTATTTTAATGTAAGCAATGTTGTGATATAACCAGGTTAACTACTTTGTACAAAAGATTTTCCTCATTGCCTAATCTCTTCTAGTGAATTATGTGTTCAGACGACACTCCGTTGGATTTGATCTAAAATGGATCGTAAGGTTTTGCACAAACTTGTGGAGTCCATGCCAGCTCGAGTGCACACTGTCATTAAAGCAAAAAGGGGCCATACAAAATAGTAAGAAACTCTGAAATTCATGTTTCGAATATTACAAAGATTCTACTTTTCATTCAAGTTGTTGTCAATAATATAATTTGTAATGAAAATTGTTGTATTAAATTAGAAAAGAATGCAAAATAGAAGCATTTTCACTAGCGGTCTCAGACTTTTGGACCCCACTGTATGTATGTGTAAATGGATCCAGTGACACGAGCAAGTGCAATCCAAACACACTACAGTGCAACTGAAAGTAATGTGCAAGTAGACGAATGGTTGTGGTCAGTCAGTAGTGGTCTGACTGACTCCTGTCAGTTCGTACTGTAAATGATAACGTCTCTCTATGTATACAAACCTAAAAGTTGGCATTCCACAAGACTCTGTTCTAGGGCCACTGCTTTTTTCCCTCTACAATTACAATTATTCATTCATGGTATACAAGTACAATTATTCGTATGGTATTAACTTACTGCTAGGCTGAGGACACACAGATTGATATTTGAACAAAAGCAAATGGCAGAAACCAGCTTAATAATGTTGAGGAATGTGCAAAGGACATTAGACACCGGATGCAGAGTAACTTCCTCCTACTTAATTCTAACAAGACAGAAGTACTTCTATTAGGACCACAGGCAGCTAGAAGTAAGATGTGTGTGTGTGTGTGTGTGTGTGTTGGTGCACCCTTGTGGGTTCTCAACTCATCAACAGTAAAATGAGCTGAAAACTTGTAGAATGGCAAGATGGCACAACACACAAACACACACAACAGAAGGAGAGTGGGACAAATCTGGAGAAATAACCTAAAAGGCTTCCGTCCAAAAAACAAGCAATCTCTTCCATCTGCCTGTCTGTCTCTCTCCATCTGTCCTCTTTTTCTCTCTTTGTCTCTTCTCTGTCTGATCCAAACCTCTTGAACTTTTTCTTAGGAGAAGAGGGTAATTAGAGCAGATTTTGCCAGCGCAAGAGATTAAGCGCTCCAACCCCCCACCCCCAAACACACACACACACACACACACACACACACACACACAAGATAGTTGAGATCTTTTTTCTTTTTTTTTCTTTTTTTTTTTAGCATTTCCACAACATTTATGCAATGAATGCATCTCACATGTTTTACTTAAGGCCAAATTTTTGCTTTTGCTTTTGCAGTGAAACTGACCTGATGGCTGCAGCAGTTCCATAAGGTGTTTTGTGAGGAAGACTAAATGCTTATAATCTGATTAGTTGAAGTGCATATAAATGAAATCAAAAGCTTCTGCTCTCACCATGTGCAGTATGTCTAAGTTGTCTAGTGCTCTCTGCTGCCCTCCATCAGCAGCACAGACTTCACTAAAGAAGGTAAGAAATCTAATTCTGAACTTTTTACACTTGACCATTTTCATTTCTTTATTAGGCAGACACATTTATCCAAAGAGACCTACAAGTGAGGCAGAACTCAGTCTAAGCCTAAAATTGTTAATGGACTCAACAGTTATATAAATGCATCTTTACTTTCCTTCACTACGTGAACTGAAACAGGTGCAAGATACAGTAGATGCACAGTCACGCGGACATACTCACATGGGTATCTTTCTCTTTCTCTGTCTTACTTACTTACACATACTGACAGATAGAGCTACCAAATAAATATCATTCATTCATTCATTCATTCATTCATTCATCTTCCCTAACTGGTAAGATTCACAGTGGACCTGCAGCCTATCCCAGGAGACTTAGGTCCAAGAAGGGAATACACCATGGATGGGACACCAGTCCATCTCAGAGCATCATGCACACACACTTTCACTCATTCACACCTATGAGCAATTTAGGCTCAACAATCCACATACCAGCATGTTTTTGGGAGGTGGGAAGAAACCTGGAGAACCCAAAGGGAACACATGCAGACATTGGGAGAACATGAGAAGCCACACAGACAATAAAATGGCAACACTAGCAGCTGCAAAACGTGCCACTCAGTCATAACACAGTCAGTGAGAATATCAAACATACAGTCTTAAGAGTCTATTGAAATACATCCCAATAACCAGGAGAATGCTCAACAATTACTTCAAAAGCAAAAAAGAACACACTCTCAGAGGAAGAGTGCTGAGAGTGTTTCGCTATCAGTGTTCAGGCTCTCTCAGAGGAGTTGCCCTTTATAAGAATATCTCATATTACATAAACCAGTCATATAACCCACATGGGTTATTTATTATTTCTGAAGTGCAGTTCCATATCTGCAGTAGTCGTGTCTTCCCTTCGGTATAACTCAGTGTTGCCAATTTAAGCAGTGAGCAGCCTTGGTTTCTGGGCAGATGGACCATCAAATCAATAGACCATAATACTGCAGTAGAATATGGAGTGCTTAAATACATTCATTCATTCAACTTCAATAACTGTGTTGTTGTGATAAAGGTTGTGGTAGTTCCAGAGCATATCCTCTGAACACTTTGTGTGAGGTTTGAGTGCACCATTGCAGGGCACACACATTCACACCTAGGGGCAATTTAGTGTAGCCAATCCATCTATAGGCATGTCTTTTGAAGGTGGAAAGAAACCCACGCAGACATGGGGAGAACATGTGAAACCACACAGACAGTAACCAGAGCTCAGGATCAGACCAGCAGCCCTCACCATGACAACCTTGGTTAAACGCAAGGAAGTCATTTTCTGCTAGAAAAAGAAAGAGTCCAAACAGTATCATGAATTTCTTTAGATAAGTTCATTGATGCCATAGATGCAGTTACACTTATTTGGCTCAAGTTTGTGTCTTAAGGCTTGGAACATTGGAAAATACTTTTGGATGATAACTTAAAATCTGTCGAAGCAGATAACGACCAGGTTCGAGTGCACATTTAAAGTCACATTCATGCAAGAGGAGATAAAACTAATCTGTAAAAATGTTAATTTACAGAAAAATCCCCTTGCCTGGGGGAACCATTTTACACTCTGCAGTGATTCACAATCCCATTTTGTCAATGCTGTGTTTGATCTTTGGAAATACACTGCTGAAGTGACAGTGGCACACACTCTGTGTTCAAAATGTTCCCAGACACACTACTCCCTACATTGTAAAATTCATGAGCACAACGTAGAAAACTGATATAGGGAACCTAATTGGTAAACTTTCATATACTACATCACACAGGTTTCTTAAGCTTCTTATTCTACTGGTGCTTAAAATACTAAATGCCTAAAATTAGAAAAAAATTATCTTCCAATAAAACAAGACTATTTCAAGCATGAAATTAGTAGAATGTGAGTAAAAATAGGTTTAATAATCTTATATTTGGTTTGTTATAATATTATAATAGGAAATAATAGCTACATGTGACTATATTCAAGATATTTACACTTGCTAAGATATCGTTTTTTGCAGTGTAGTTCCATCACATAAACAGGTGTGTTAGCTAACTCACTATCCATATTTGACCTGTATCAAACCTAAGGACAGTAAAGTAACTGAGCACACTATAAACCATACACATGGCTATAGGATATTGCATATTTTTATATCTTGGTGGGTGTGTTACATTGGGGGTGCTGGAATTTTCAGCAGCATGTGACATGCGCTATGATGTCACGCCAAGAAGATTTGCATTTTTTTTTTAAAGTAAAATAAAAAAAAAATCTCTGACATACAAATTCAAAATCTACTTAAAACACCCAATTTTAAAAGTAGTTTATTTGTTTATTTATTTGTCCATATATTATTATTATTTTAGCAGCTGCAGTCACAGATGAATTAATCCTGAAATCACCGCTACCTCCTAGCCTTAATGTCTTAATGCACCTCAAAAGATTCAAGCGCTATTTTAGTAAAGCAGAATTGCTTTACTCTCTCTGTCTCTCTCTCTCTTTCTTCTTCTGTCTGACTATTTCCTGGGTTCCACCATACAGATATGGTATAAACTAGCTTGAACCAGCTGCATTGAGTGTCTGTGCATGGGCAGGGCTTCCAATTAAAGTGACATCTGAGAAGGAGCCATAGAGCTACAAGTGTCAAATCTCCCCCATTCCCTTGTTATCTCTCTCTCTTTCTCTCTCCCTCTCTCCCCTCCCCTCTCTTTGCTCTCTCAAGGGTTTCATGTCTGTGTTTCATTTAAAAGCTGGAGAGATCAGATCATCAAGCCCTCTCTGTTATCCTCTTACCTCCATACCCACTTCCTTTCCTCAAATACACTTCATACACTTCACCCAGGTTCTTGGCATACAGCCAAGATGCACATGAACACACACACACACACACACACACACACACACACACAAAGCTGTCAGCTGAAGGCAGAAAGACCCACAAACAAGCGGATGCAGTAAAGGTGCTGGCAAAGCATCTCAAGGGAGGAAACTCCACATTTGGTGATGTCCATGAGTTCCAGATTTCAAGCAGTCATTGACTGCAAAGTCATATTTATAATTAAGGTAGTTTGTCCAATTACTTTTGAGCCTGTGAAAATGGAGGGACTGTGTAAAAAATGGCTGTAATTCCTAAATGGTTAATGCAATATTTTTTTGAAAGTCTAGCCTTCAATCACATCTTGATTGCTTCATTTCAAATCCATTGTGGTGGTGTACAGAGGCAAAATTACAATCACTGTCCAAATGGACCTGACTGTATTTGTTTATAATACACACCAGTTCATATACATTGGTCCATGTAAATTCGTGTCAGGCAGCAGGGACAGATGCAAGTGCAAGTACACAAATGCTTTGTTAAGGAAAGCTTGCAAACAAATCCAAATCATGAGGCAAAGTCAGGAACAGGAAACAGGCGATGGTCAAGCAATTGGCAAACGGCATAAACTAGGCAAGACAAGAATTCGAAAACCAGAAACAGGATCCCATTTGTTTAACAAAAATTAAGCCAAAATGCTTGAACCATATGGGAATTATTATTATTATTATCATTATTATTATTATTATTATTATTACACAGAAAACGATGACTTTAAAAACATTCACGAACATTAAAAAAAAAACATTCTAGTTATTATGAGTTATTTTGTTAAAATTCAGGTACAATTTCCTTTTCCTCCATTTACCCCATGTGGAAGATAAAAGCTAATGACAAGATATAATAGATTGTTTTGGAGAATTGCTAGCAACCCTCAACAGAATTACCTCAGTCTCATTGTTTCCTCATTTTTAGCTCATCTTTAGCTAACGCTCACCCAGACTTAAAGTCTGCTGAACTGTCCATATTGCTAGATGAACTCTATGTTGAAATGGATATTTTGCTTGAAGGTCTTACACACTTTGAAACATAAAACTTTCAAACATACACACTTTGAAAGAAAGAGGGGGGGCATTCTGAATGTGGCACATTTTATTCTTCTGTCATCTGATCTGGGGAGCTCTGTAAGCCATCTGAAATGTATTATTCTATAGTGCGAAGGATAATTTTGAGAAAAATTTGAGAACATTCAGGATGGTTTACAGTTTTTCTAGGACTGGCCATCCCAGCTTGCTAGGTCAGGCAGTATAATGCTCACAGAAATCATTAACAATCCAATAACTAAATGTAAGTCCCTACAGACTGTGGGTAACACATTACATGTGAAAGTTCATGACAAAATGATGAACAGCTATGGGTTTTGGGAAAGGGTAACCAGGAGAAGGTCCCTTTTGTCAAAACGAACATGGAAGCATGGCTTAGGTTTGCAGCTGCTGGAGCACTGTCCTTTTGACAAGGTGGAGATGTTTGGTCACACAAAACCATGTTTGATGAAAACTGAACAAAGTGGACAATCACAAATGCCTCAATACAACTGTCAGGCTCAGCTGCGGAGGGGTCATAAATTGGGCTTATTTTGCAGCCACAGAACCTGAACACCTTGTAGTTATTGATCTTGAACTCCCCTTTATACCAAAGTATTCTACCAACAAATGTGAGCCCATCTGTTTGACAGCTAAAGCTTGGTTGGAATAGCCACCTCAGAGTCTAAAGCTCAACCTCATTAATCCTCTATGGTACTATGCTGCCTTTAAGTAATATAACCATGTTTCACTTATTACAAGCAGACCATACATCATAAAAATGAATCTATACTTTAAAAAGAGGCAAGGTCCTAAAGAAATCAATAGCACTATTTACATTTGTCGCATGTCGCTCTGCATCCCATGAATCTCTGTGAAGCTGCTTGTCATATCCTGCTTCATTGCCTGCATACAGAAAAACTAGGGTTAGTGCAAATTATTGCAGATAATGGGAAATTTAGTAGGTGATTGAAAATTTTGAAAATGTCTATGTTGCCTTGAAACAACATTGTACCATAATGCAGTCTATTTTAATATTTTGTATTTGGTATTTATATACTACTTAAACATGTAATAGTCATCATCATTTTTGATTTTTTTTGTCATGACATATTGTATTGTATATCAGACAACTACTGACATGATAGTGGCATGGACGTAGGTGTTAAGTAAAAGCACATAAGGCACAGCAGTTTTTACATAGAATTTTTAAAACTATCCAGCCAACAGTGGTCCTGTGGCCAGAAACTGACTACCAGTGAAGCGTTAGAGAAGGGATGCTCATCTCCAGTTTTGGAGATCTACTTGCCTACAGGTCAGTACCAACACACCTAACTCTAATATTCAGATGACATTGGTCAGCTGAATCAGGTGTGTAAGGTTACATGCATCAATACCTTAATAAACCAGTGTACCAAAGTACACAGACCAATTTATATGAACAAAGTATACAATCCAGTGTACATGAACCAATAAATAAGAACCAGTGTACATTGACCAATATATACATGAACCAATGTATATGAATAAATATGGATGTATATGAACCTATATATCCCAGATAAATTGTGTATACACTGATAGATCAATACTTATCCTAACAAATCAATATTAGTAAGCCAGTACTTCTGCAAGAAAAAAAAAAACAGTGTTAAGCAACAATCCAGTGGGCATCCTGTAGCAATAATATAATTCTCACAGTCATTATGTAAAATAGCAAATCAGTAAACAAGCAACAAAGCAATATGTATGATCAAGAGCCAATAAATACGTCTAAAAGCCAAAATACATGGACCAAATCCATTATATGTTCTACCAAACCAGTACAGCTCGAAACCAATGTATCTGGCATTAAACCCATTAGTTTCCCATTAAACCAGGTTATATGCACACAGTAAGTATGAATTATTTCTTGAACAGCACCCCATAGGAAGGATACTTGAATATAAAGCCCACATAGTCATGGGAATCTGGTGAAGAGCCTTAACAGACAGTGACTGGGTTGATTATCTCTCACCCTCCTGTCACCACCTTCACTGTCCTCAGTTTTGATTGGCTGTTGTGATTACTCTGAAGTGTAACTGTTCTGATTGGGTGTTCAGGTCTCTCTGGAGGTGCAGAAAGGACAATCATAACCTTAAGCAATTCACCCAGAATAGAAACTTACTTTCACACATGACACATGACGTTGCAGAACCATAAAAAACAGATGCATCCAGTATGATTTTAATTAATATTATATAATAATAATTACAGGAGATAATATTGATGATCTATTTATGGGGCTAAAATGCCTTATAATAATGGAAACACTATATAACCATTTTGATCTTCCTTTTGCTCACTGAGGTTAGGGTTATGGCAACGTGTAGGCTAGTTATAAATGATTTAGCCCTACAAAGCGTGTGTGTGTGTGTGTGTGTGTGTGTGTGTGTGTGTGTGTGTTTAATGCAGTATTAATGAGACAAGGTGATGCATGTATTAGGGCACAAGATGTCTGTCGGAACAGTTCCGTTTTAATTCCACACCATCACACCATGGCATGAAATACTACACTGCCACCGGACAAAACTCGTGCTGTCTGAAAAAGAACAAACGGAAAAACAGACAAACAGACAAAGAGGCAGAGACACAAATGAATAAACAGGCTAAGGGAGAAGCGCAGCGCGCGCGGGGGACGTGATGAGTCACCGGAGAGGCGTCCATCAGCTCTGATCTGCCGCAGTCTGAGTCTCGCGCGCTAAAAGATCTGAAAAAGACGAAAAGTCGGTGAGTCAGTGCAAAGTTCCGCCTGACTTCACCACCCACTGCCGCTCTCCAGCACAGGAACACACGGCTCTGGCTTCACACATACTGCATCAGAACCACGGGGATGCTGTACATAGCTATGATCCGTGTTATCCCTCTTTAGTCATTTTAATAAATTACGGTTGACCAGTATAGCTAATCATGAATAGCTACAAGACGCAGGATAATAAATATGACTGACACACTCACGCATGCACACGCATGCACACACACGCACACACGCACGCACACACACACACGCACACTGGCTGTCTGTCTGCCGGTGCATTAAAGCGGAGAGACAAAAGGAGCGCGTTGGGCGGGGACGAGGCTAGGGCTGTGTGACGTCATATTTACTCAGCTGACACACGGCTCGCCCCATGCCTGAACTAGCCGGGACACACACACACACACACACACACACATCCCTCTCACTGACACGCTGTCATTTCAGTGTGAAGACGTCTGTGGATCAGGTCGAGCGCTGCACGCGCCTGGCTCTGTGCTGATGCTGACTCTGCGCGCGCGCCTGCGCTTCATGCTCACATGCTCATGCTCGTCTGCTGTGTGAAGAACGGGATCAGCGCTGTACTGCTCCTCCTGCAGGCTTTCCCTCCTCGCATGCTGGTGGTCCAGTCCCCCAAAATGAGGGGCAGGCTGACACGTCTCCCGGGGTTACTGCTCTGGAGACACTGACACGTTCTCGTCACTGCGGCTGAAGATGCCGGCGGCACCAGATCTCCACTCAGCGTTAAGTTGACGATTCCGAGCTTTCCTGGAGTTCGTGCTGCAGGTACATTCAGCAGAAGCGGTCTGTCTTGACTTCCCAGGACGCCACGCACGCGCGCATAACGTAAAGTGTCAGAGTGCTCTCTCTATGCGGCGCGTGGGAGGCGGAATGGCGCCGCGCCTCTTGCAGATTCTTGCCTATGCACTTGGGTCGCGCGCTGGAAAATAACGGCGCCCCGCTATAGGACTACACATCCACTACAGCCTCACCGCCGCGTGGCAGCGCCACCGCGAGCAAGCCCTTGTGACTTCGAGGACTCCCGAGCTGAGGGGTAGAGGTTTGCAAACGACACCGCCCGAGGACAAAGGTCACTGTAGGTGAGCCCCTGATCATGCACTGCTATTGTTTTCTCACCAGCCTGTTTGTTCCAGGCGCGCGCCTGACTCACTGCGGAGTCAAAACCTCACTCGCTGCGCTGAACATGTTCAATTAGTCCTTACACACATCCGCATACCTACATACACACACATACACAGTCACAGAGAATAGTATAGGGTCCGGGAACTATGGAATTATCCGAAGTCCGGTGTTCGAGCGAGAGCGAGGAGCTGTACACTATCAACAAAACCCCCACGAATAACAGCGGCGGGCGACCGAAGCGGCTGCTGTGGCAGAACGCAGTGCGCCACATCACCGAGCAGCGCTTCATCCACGAGCACAACAGCCCCAAGGCCGCTGCTGCGGAGGACACACCAGGACAAGACCTGCGCAAGCAGTCAGCTGGGAGGACATCAGTGAGCGAGCGGCACAACAACTGCGGCACGAAGGTGTTCCCGGAGCGCTCGAGCAGTGACCTGGGATTCCTGCAGCTCGACTGCGCGCCCAGCAACTCGGACTTCTTCGTGAGCTGGGGCTGCGCGTACCGGGGCGTCATCTTCCCCACTCTGCGTTACGCCTTCAAATCGCGCGAACTCGAGCGCCTGTATCAGCGCTATTTCTTGGGTCAGCGGCGCAAATCCGTGGCGGTGATGAACGTCCTGGACGTGGTGACCAAGCTGACGCTGCTCGTGCTGCACCTGACTCTGGGCGCCACGCCCGTGGACCCGATAAAGGGCGCACTGCTCGGCTTCTTCGCCGGCGTCGAGGTGGTGATTTGCGCGCTCGTCGTGGTGCGCAAGGACGCGAGCTCTCACGGCTACCTGCAGTACAGCGGCGCTGTGACGTGGGCGGCCATGGCCACGCAGATCCTGGCCACGGGACTCGGCTACGGGCTGCTGGGAGACGGTGTGGGCTACGTGCTCTTCACGCTCTTCGCCACCTACAGCATGCTGCCGCTGCCGCTCACCTGGGCCATCGTGGCCGGAGTGCTGACCTCCGCGCTGCACATAGCGCTCCAGCTGCTCGTGGCGCCCCATGTGCAGCTTTCCACCAATCAGGTAATACTGCAAATAGCTTGGAATTTTCACACTCTTGCTCTTCATGATCATGAAACAAAGTAGAGCTCCAAAGTGGGGGAAATGCGCGCGCACCCTTGTAGTAATGTCATAGCCTATAGCATAATATAGTAATATTACTTACTGAGTCAATAATGACTTTAAACTACTTGGCCATATATAAAAAGCTTTGTATACAGTGGAAAAAGTTCAGTCTGTTCCCATGGTTTTAGTAAAGACTTGTTTCAAATCTCGTCGCTGTCCACGTGCTGAAACCGTGATCCCAGTATTTCCATCTCCTGCTCTAACATCAAACCACCAGAAGCAAATACCAAATCATCTGTCTTTATCCAGTTTATAGGTGAATTCAGATGTATTGACTTTTTTTATTTCCACCTTGTCTAACCTTTCTTGCCTTTAATAAAACAAATACTTCAAAGCATGACAAATTTCTGATAATGTGTTGATTATCTACATGTGAAGGAAAATGTTTATTTCATATTTATAAGAAGCTTGGCTTAGCCTTTTGCCAAGACTGACGGAAATCCATTTTTAATAATGTTTGGTAATTTGGGACATATTTTCATCGGTTTTACTTTAATCCTCAGTGACACGTTTAAAACGTTATTTACTTGTAGCATACAACAAATCAAATTTCAACAGCAGGACTTAAAAAAATCTCCAAATTCTTGATCAGCATATTCTAATATCGTATGAACACAACACACTCAGTAAATGTGACTACATTTTAAGTTGTTGGTCTGTGTAACATTTTATAATTCATTCCTTACAGCAGTAACAACAATTAGGGTTTAGAAAATTTTTCATATTTTCCAAATACATATCTAATGTTTTCTAAAATTCAGTATGAACGGATTAAGTAAAAATCATCACTACATGGTAAATAACATTTTATAATTTATTTCTGGCTGTAGAAGCATAACACAGGACATTAAATGAATACAGTGAAATAAACATCAACATTAATCTCTAGACTTCCTCTAAGTACACTAAGTAAAAATTTTTTGCATAGAAGTAGACCTAAGTAGAATTCTATATTTCCTATCTACCTTATTCCGCTGCTTATTACAATAATTTAATGCACATTCAATGCACATATATCAATCAATGCATAATTTAACTCTTAACCTCTCTCCACTTAACCTGAACCACATTCACTAATCTTGAAAATGATTTAATTATAAACATAAGCCTATGTGCATGACTAATTTTTTGTTCATTTTTACTTAGTGTACTTAGTGGAAACATTTATTTTTTGTTACATATATTTATGATGCATATATAATATATAATATATTGGCATCACACATTTTTATAAGTTTGTCTAATATGAATTAGTGTTGTGTTGGTATTGTATATTTGAGGCATTCAGTGGTGTCGCACTGGACCAGTGTTTGGTTAGGGAAGTGACTGATTGAAGTAGTGTTTAGTTTCTAAGTTTGGAGTCATGTCTGTGTGGATTGTAAGGTAAGCATGGCTAGGTTAGTGTTTTAAGTATAGTTACTTACCTCTGGAGGTAACAGAGAAATGACAGGTCAATAAGCATTCAACTGAATTGAGATTTTCTTGATTTTATGCAAGTTATTTATGACGTGGTAAAACACAAATCTAAATAACTCCAGTAAATCACAGACCAACCATCTGCCTTTTTTTGAATGTTTAAATACAGCTATGTGTTTGTAAGGAACATATAGCTAGCTAGGCCACATAGGTGTACTTATAAACACATATTTTGAACATTTTTACATCAATTGTAATATCAGATATTGTTGTGCATATAACTTGATATTATCTAAGTCAAGCGCTACAAAAAAAAAATAATGATGATAGGCTAGAGGACACAGGCAACACAGGCAGCACATAGAAATGTTTCAAACTGTACATCATTGAATAATACAGTATATGGTATGTGTACCTGATAAAATGACCAGTGAGTGAAGAGTGTATCCTAATAAACCAGTAACTCAGAGTAAACAACGGACAAATTCAGGGTGATATCAGTGATGTGTTCACTCAAAAGTAAATGCAGATTTAGAAGAGTTGGGTTACTATTTTGTTGGGCTGCTGTTTGTTATACAAGTAGCAAAGAAATACACACACAGAAAAGAAATACATACAAACGTATGTGGATACCCCCGTAATTATTGAGTTTAGGTGTTTCAGCTACACCCACTGCTAAAAAGTGCGTAAAATCAAACATATAGTCAAGGGGAAACGCAACTCCATATTAATGGTTTTGGAATGGGATGTTCAGCAAGATTATATAGGTGTGATGATCAGGTGTCCACATACTTTTGCCCATATGTTGTATTTAGTATGGCTGGGCCAGAGTTTGGCTGGATTTGTGATTTGTGTGGTTATTATTATTTTGTGTGTATTTAAATTAGTGTATGGTTAAGAGGTTGGTTGAGAGGCAGTTTGGATAATGCAGTAACGGTTGGTATATTCAATTCAATTCAGTTCAACTGTATTTGTATAGCACTTTTAACAATAGAAATTGTCACAAAGCAGATTTACAGAAATCTATATGTAGTTTTATATTAATGAAGGGATGAAGGGATTTATATTTAGATCCCAGAGGTGACAGTGGCAAGGAAAAAAATTCCCTGAGATGGCATGAGGAAGAAACCTTGAGATAAAGCAGACTCAAAATGGAACCCATCCTCTTCTGGGTGATACCAGATAGTGCAGTTATAAACCATTACTCTTCCACAGTTATGTACTATATAATCAAAGAGTACTGTGTGTTGAAAGGATGTTCAGTAGTTCAGATGTTCATCAGTCTTTATGATTACAGCAGCAGTTTTTACAGTGGATATATTAATTAAAATTGCAGGGTTTTGTGATGTAAAACCTGAAACCAAGATAAATCATGTCAGATTTGTGAAAAACAAATAGAAATGTTTTAGGGCAAAAAAGAAAAAGAAATCATTTTTTGGGGGGGGAGTAAGAGTCTACCAACTTAACATATTTTGATTTAGCAATTTTATTCCACAAATCCTTCCACATCTTGTAGAAAATGCTCCAGATTTATCAGATTGCAAGGGGATCTCCTGTGCACAGCCCTCTTCAAGTCATTCCACAGGTTTTCAACAGGATTTCGATCTGGGCTTTGACTGGGCCATTCCAAAATCTTGACCTTCCTTTGCTGATTTCGATTTATGCGTTGGATCATTATTGTGCTAGAATGTGAAATTTTTCTTCATTTTCAGCTGTCTAAGAGATGCCTGCAGATTTTGTGCCAAAATAGATTGGTATTTGGAGCTATCCATGATTCCTTCTATCTTGACTAGGGCCCCATTGCCAACTGAAGAGAAGCAGCCCCACAGTATGCTGCCACCACTATGCTTCACACAGGCAACACAGGCAGCACATAAAAATGTTCTAAATGTTCTAAATGTAAGGTGTTCTTTGGGTGATAAGCTGTCTTGATTTTGCACCAAACATATCTTTTAGAATTATGCCAAAAAAAGTTCTACTTTGGTATCATCAAAGCATAATACATTTTGCCACATGGTTTGGGGTGATCGTAAGCAGATCTGGATGTTTGTCTTTTCATGAGAAAGGGCTTCTGTATAGCCACCCTACCCCACAGCCCAGAAAGAATATGAGAAATTGTTGTCACATGCAGGGAGTGACCATCACTTGCCAGATATTCTTGCAGCTCCTTTAATATTGCCGTAAGTCTCTTGGCAGCCTCCCTGATAAGTTTTCTTCTTATTCTTTTTGACAATTTTGGAGGGACGTCCTGTTCTTGGTAATGACACTGTGGTGCCCCGTTTTATGCACTTGTTGATGATGGCCTTCATGGTGTTCCATGGTACATCTAATGTTTTGGAAATTCTTTTGTACCCCTCTCCTGATCGATACCTTTCAACAGTGAGCTCCTGTACATGTTTTGTAAGCTGTGTGCGGACCATGGCTTCAGCAGCTGGGTAAAACCAAAATGAAGTCAAGAAAATCCTACAGAAACAGCTGATCTTTATTTGGGGTTAATGAGAATCACTTCATTGATGATGGGTGTAGGATAAATACTTTTGAACATGAGTTTGAATGTTAATTCTGAAAACAGTCACATGCCCCATTACAAAAGGGTGTGCACATTTATGCAACCAGGTTATTGTAAGTTTTTTCTTTTTTATATTGTTTCTATTTATTTTTCACTTGAATTTTGTTGCTTGTTACAGTGTATCGCATTAAAGGTGGAAAAAGTTCTGACATGATTTATCTTGGTTTCTTTTTTATATCACTAAAACCTGCTCATTTTAGGGGTGAGTAAGTACAAGTACAAGTACAAGTCTATCAAATCCAAGAGAGATTATTCACTGAAGAAAGGGTGAGACTTGGGTATAAACCTGTTTTTAGGAAGTGCAGTCTTTAGGGTATCCATGTTGGGCCATCCCCAGCAATCTTTAGGGTATCCATGTGTGACCATTCATAGCAGCAGAGAGTGAGTCACAAGTAAAGAAACTCCAAGCAGATGAGGTATTAGGCTGAATAAGGCAGATATGGAGTGTGAGACTAAAAACAACAGTAGAAGTCTGTCAGGATCAGGCACCAACATCATATATGTACGTATATGCATATAGGTATATGAGGGGCCAACATATGTTTAGAAGTGTTAGGCAGATATGTATGTGGTTAATATAGCAGGGCAGCAGTGTTTGCTTCAGGTATTATAGGGTGGTGAGTGTTTACAGTATGTCTGCGAAATAGTATTAAAGATTAGAAATCTTGTGCCCAGGGGAGGGGTGAGGAGGGAGGGTAATAGATACTGCTATATTTTGATTCTGTGTTGACATTATTAGATTTATAATCAACGTAAATTTGAACAGTCATGAAGTCTTTCCCTAATAAATATGATGCCTTTCCCTATTAAACTGGAATAAATAGTAAATGAATACATCTTCATTTTACATTCAAAGTTTATAACAATGCCCTTTACATTATTTTAAACAACAAAAGGTCAGATTTAAACAAAAAGATATTTGTGCACATATATAACCACTGCAGTGGAATCACATCTTCAGTTTTGGCAGGTTTTGGTTTTCAGTTTGGGAAGATTTGAATTTCTGACGTTGATGCCCAACGCAAGGCACTGCTATCTTTAAGAAAGCAACCGGGTGGCATGAAGATGTCTTACATGTGCGTGTGCGTGTGTGAGTGTGTCTGTGTGTGTGTGTGTGTGTGTGTGTAGGTGAGACATAGTATAAAAATAGCACATGTGGGAAGATGATATGGAAAAAGGTTTCTCTGACTCACATACTTGCCTAGCTACATCCCTCCTCCTTTCCATCTTATTCTTTAAATCATCTTCTTTACCTCCTCTCTCTCTCTCTCTCTCTCACTCTCCGTGTGATTTCATCTTTCAGGAACAAATATTGCCACTGAGTCAGTACATACAATATAAGTTATTAATTTCTGAACTATTTTGCAAACCAGCTAACTGGTTCGTTACATGTTAACATATCTCTGTAACACTAGCAAGATACATGGCGTACAACTCGGCGAAAGACACACACTAAGCCACCAAGCAATAACAGCGCAGGAAATTAATTACATTTAGAAGGTCTTATTGTGAAAGATAAGGTCACTCGCAGTTTGTCACCTGTGGCTGTGTGGTGACTGGCATCATTGTCACTTGTGTGCGTGCACTGCCTAGATTCTGACATGAGACAGTAGCCAAAATGTATACACATCACTGAGTTACAAATGCGTAAATGTATTTTATATAGTACTTAAACTCAACTGTCAGTGCCAACTGCAGTTAAAAGGGGACTAAAGACAGGTGGTGAGAGTAGAGTTTTTGGGGGACAGCAGGCAATCTGCACCACAGGATGGGTCTGGATAAACCAGGGACATTTTACATTTTAATTCCACATCAAGTGCTTATATAGAGAGTGAAAGGTTACCTGTGGCTTGATAGTGTGAATGCGGGTTTAGTTATGCCTAATGTTCTCCCCTTAAAGTCTCGGTCCTGCTGCTGAGTCAAGACATGACCATTCATCACTCACATAACTATAAAACGTTTAAATGAAGACTTTAGGGGTTAAACTGTACATAGTAGATTTGAATCTGCATTTGTAACAATAGCTAACTCGCTGATGTAACAGTTACACACTCGGTATTGCTCTCAAATATCCTCGTCTTTGAGCAACACTTTGCAAAAGCAGGACGGGCCCTGGCCCCGTGGATACGCTGACTCTGCACACCTACACCCACACACACACCCACATCCACCCACACACACACACACACACCCACATACACACACACACACACACACACATACTTTCTCCCAAAGTTCTTGCATTAATTAATTAGTTTTCTGGGACTGATTTGCAAGGACTAAAATGTAATAATAACTTTAAAAATCTCTCACTTGGAGATAATGACCATCTATAATCACCGTTCTTTACCTTAGTTTATGTAATCATAGCATAATTAAGCTGTCACATCACTCCAGTAACTTTAGTAGATTATAACCAAAATAACTTTATGAACACCATTGACGTATTAAATCTTTCTGTATGCAGATTCTGTGCCAGCGTGAAAAGCAATTACACTAGTAAAGTAATGTGAAATGCAATAAACAAACAGTATCGCTTTATATTTTTAACACGCATTGCTCTTATGCTGTTTGATCTCTAAAGTGAAAAACAATCAGCAGGGTGTTGCTTTTTAATTAAATGCTCACTTCATGTCAGAATCAAATGTTATTCCTTGTTGCATTACAATTCACTTCCATCAGTGGAAGTCATGCTACAATGAAATGCAATTGTCAGATTGTCCAATCACAGTCCTGAGCCACACTTGAGGGCTCACAGCAGGATCTGGGACATTGTGCATGCAAACCCCTGAAAGCAAGTGCATGCAATATGAATTACACTACATTCATTTCCGACACAAGTCAGCACTTAATTCTTAAAAAAAGCAATACCCTGATGATTGTTTTGTAGTGAATGATTTGCTCAGTGTGTATCATTTTCCATGTCACTAATGAAAAACAATATCATTTGTGTATTGTATTAAACAGTTTTCACCAGGTGATTGCTTTTCTATCTTTAATAGAATCACGCAGTGAGCTGCAGTGCAGTGGCATTGATTGCTTTTAAAGATGGATCACATCCACTTCTGACACAAACTTCAGCATGTGTTTTTCATTAAATAGACCAAGTGATGTAAGAACAATGCAATGAAGGTTTTTCTTTTCGGTGTGCCAAATGAAAAGCTATACCGTTTGTGTAGTGCATTTGACCTTATTTCACCGGTATGATTGTTTTTTTTTTGTTTTTTTTCTGGCATGGAATGTTCTCCTTAAAACAGCAGTTTTAAATCCAGCGATGTTAAACCAACCGAAAGTCTATTTTTGTACTTGCTTTTCTAGCTGATAATTTCCTGTCATTGTGTGAAGCTGTCTTCTGGGTTGGATTAATGACGGGAGTGATTACATTTGATGCTGAAGTGATTAAATGTCATTTATGGATCAGCAATCATAGCTGTCACTTTTCTGATCACTTCATCTGGGATGCACTCATCAGAGTGGATAAATCCGAAAATTAATCAGTCACATTTAAACTCATCAGCAGATGGAGTTGTGTATGGTGTTGTAGGATCTTTAGATCTTCAGTGTAGGTTTAGGATCTGTCTTTAATGTAGTTCAGAACTGCATCTGGACCAGATTTTGGTGTGTTAAAATACTGTGAAGAAATTGAATGGAATCACTGTTTACATTATTGGCTTTGTTTTTATTCTGATGACTGTAGATCTGCCCTGAGACCTGTTTTACAATGTTGTAAATCTGTTGTGGTTGTGTGTTAGGAGTTACAGGAGTTTCATTTCTTAGACACTCCTTAAAGTGTGATTTCTGTTGTGAATGATGCATTGCACTGTTTTATTTGTTTCTCTATTTGTTTTGCTTACCAGTAATATGAGTATAATAAACTGCTCACCAACAGGTAGCTGTTGCTTTTTTTTTTTCTTTTTAATTTTTTAATTTTTTTTTATTTGATATTGTTAGATTTTGTTTATCTATGTAAATAGTTTTAATACCGCTACAGCCTATAAATAATTCTTCCACAGATTATCACTGGGATTTTTGCTAGGGGCAATTAATTAAAACACAGACACTTCTCTCCAGATCTCCTCGCTTCACGATTTATACCCTAAATCCAGGACTGCAATCAAAATAAAGTCACTTTGTCTCTAACCTTTCTCAAAGTATGAGCTCAGTTAGTTAGATACATTTTGGCAAAAAATAATATCTGAATCAATATGAAAGGCCAAATTGTTTTGGGCAGTCTTTGACTTATGTTATAGCTACACCTATAGATGAATGTGCCAAGACAAAAATTTCTATGTGCCTAAAAAAAGCAGATTTGGAAAGTGTAGAGTTTGAGGTTTTGATTTTATTTTTGGATACAGTGAAATACATTTTCACAATCCTCTGGAAATTGCAAGGAATTCAGTTCATTAAAAAAAATCTGGTTTGCTTCTCTATTGATATTAGGACTTGCACAAAACTATCAAGTGCTATTGCTGGCAGAATGGATAACTTCATAGAAATTTAGACATTAAAGGGCTTAAATGTAAGTGCTTTGTTTAAATTGGGCAATCTAGACGCAGTTGATATGAAAACCTCATCATTCATTAAAAACCTAACCTGAAATCAAAACTGATCTTGATACAGTTGTTACAGTAACTCCCTCTCTGTCAGATTGTGTGTGACAAAAGTCTTCTTTCTTCTTAGTAACGCTCCGTGAAAGTCCAGAGTCTTTTGCTTGCCTCTAAACAGCCTCTGATTTCTGCGTACCATCACAAGTGTTTATAAAAAACAAGCAATCATATAATTTCATGTGCCCCCTCCCTGCACACACAAACACACACAGCCAGCTATCATTGAATGGACAGCTAAGCTTGTGTTCATGTCATGCTGATAGCGAATCACACGCAGCACCTCTAGCAGGACTGTCACTGCCTACACCTCCTCTAATAGAGTACTGGTGGTGTTGCAGGTGGTAAGCGGTCCTCTGTGGTTAACTGCAGGCTAGCGTCTAGATCTGCTCTGTTTCATTTCTACAAACCAATCATATCAAGATAAAACCACAGAGACTTCTCTCCTGATTTCCTGGATTCATGGTGTGATTCTGATCCACCTTATCTGTAATAATCTGAATGGACTGCCTAGAAAATAAAGATAAGCACCGACGTATTCACAAGTCTGAATATGTAATGTTTATCATTTACTTTTACTGACAAATGATGTCATATATTGACATATGTTAATTGGCAATTTAAGTCACCAACTCTGAATATGATCCAGTGTATTAAATTCCTGTGATGCATCTATGAGTATGTAGGGTGCTATGACTGTTCTAATTGAGGGACATCGTGTGTCAGTGCTGTTTGCTGTGAAGCAGCCAAAATCAGATCAGCTATCTTTCCATCATGCATCACATATACATACAACAGTAACTGTATCTCTCTCTCCATCAATAGTAATGTCATGTTACTGGCTCATTTTATCCATTCTGTGACTTGTTCTTTCAAGCTGCCTGGAACGTAGTGTTCCTCTTTATTTATGGCGTTTAGATGGATAGATGTGGAATGAGGGAGGGTAGGAGAGACAGAAAGAGACATGGAGAGGAAGGGTTGTATAGGGAGCAAATTAAAGATAGAAACATAGAGATAGATGAATACGGGAAAGATAAAAACATAAAGGAAGATATGGTGAAGAAAGGGATAAAGTTCAGGATTGTTATTCTACTCTTTCTCTATATTTATTCATTGGGGAAAATAATTCCATGGTGAAGAGATGGAGATAATGAGAAAATTAGAAACCTCTTGTTATTCTTTAAATTGTTAGGGTAATACAGTGATCCAAAAGATAACACACCCACACACACATCCTATGAGGCTTTTGGATTAGCAGGTGCTGAGACATGTCTGGACAAGTTTATCCAGTGTCTTGTAGCATGCGTATCTGTATACCTGTTGCTCCGTAAGATGTAATTATTTCAGTAGGTAATGGTTGCAGCTGGTTACAAAATAATCCCTGAAGAAAATGCATGCTGTTTTCAAGTCTGGGTGTATTTTTAGGAGATCTCTTGAGGTGCATAGCTTAGTGTGTAACATATAGGGCAAGATCACTGATCAGTCATGCTTGCAGGAGCAATAGCTACACAAAAATCATATTTGAATGTGCCATAGATGTAGCAATGTGACACTAAAACATTTTTATTTGGGAACATGGACCTGTTTGTTTCACCTGGTTTTTTTTAAACCCAAAACATGTTTGCTTAACCCAACACATAAGGTCTATTTATACACTAATCAGCCATAACAATAAAACCACCTGCCTAATCTTGTGTAGGTCCCCCTTGTGCCATGAAAACAGCTCTGACCCGTCGAGGCATGGACTCCACAAGACCTCTGAAGGTGTGCTGTGGTATCTGGCACCAAGACATTAGCAGCAAATCCTTTAAGTCCTGTAAGTTGTACGGTGGGGCCTCCATGGATCGGACTTGTTTGTCCAGCACATCCCACAGATGTTCGATCGGACTGAGTTCTGGGGAATTTGGAGGCCAAGTGAACACCTTGAACTCTTTGTCATGTTCCTCAAACTATTCCTGAACAATTTTTGCAGTGTGGCAGGGCGCATTATCCTGCTGAAAGAAGCCACAGCCGTTAGGGAATACTGCTGCCATGAAGGGGTGTACTTGATCTGCAACTATGTTTAGGTAGGTGGTATGTGTCAGAGTAACATCCACATGAATGCCAGGACACAAGGTTTCCCAGCAGAACATTGCCCAGAGTATCATACTACATCCGCTGGCTTGCCTTCTTCTAATAGTGCATCCTGGTGCCATCTCTTCCCCAGGTAAATGACTCACACGCACCCGGCTGTCTACATGATGTAAAAGAAAATGTGATTCATCAGACCAGGCCACCTTCTTCCATTGCTCCCTGGTCCAGTTCTGATCCCTTGCCCATTGTAGGTGCTTTTGGCAGTGGACAGGGGTCAGCATGTGCACTCTGACTGGTCTGCGGCTACGCAGCCCGATACACAGCAAGCTGCGATGCACTGTGTGTTCTGACACCTTTCTATCATAGCCAGCATTAACTTTTTTCAGCAACTTGTGCTACTGGAGCTCTTCTGTGGGATCAGAACAGAAGGGCTAGCTTTTGCTCCCCACGCACATCAATGAGCTGTGGGCGACCGTGACCCTGTTGCCGGTTCACCAGTTGTCCTTCCTTGGACCACTTTTGGTAGGTACCAACCACTGCATACTGGGAACACCCCACAGGACCTGCCGTTTTGGAGATGCTCAGACCCAGTCATCTAGTCATCACAATTTGGCCCTTGTCAATGTCACTCAGATCCTTACACTTGCCCATTTTTCCTGCTTCCAGCACATCAACTTCGAGAACTGACTGTTCACTTGCTGCCTAATATAATTGCTGATTAACTCCAATATCTTGGCATTTTGGTTGGTTGCAAGTCATGGTTTTTCTTCACATTTTTATGCTGTTGCTATTTTGGTTATAAATTAGTGCTGTGCTATAGAGCAGAGCAAAAGGTGGTGTGACATTAACAATCTCCCAGAGCAGTAAAGTATTAAAACCTAATTTGGTCCAAAAAGGTGTGTGCAACAGTGGCGACTACTAAAGGGCAAATCACGACAAAAGCTTTTATGAAGCTTTTAGTTGTGGACAAGCTTCTATTTTACCTGGAGTTTACATCTGTGGTGCATACAGTAAAAACTAGCAATAACCAATCTATTTATATAATAGTGAGCAGTATAAATTCTGTTAGGATAAAAGCATTCTCAGTCAATTTTGCAGTTTGGACAGTTTGTTTCTCCTGGATTGTGCTGCACTTTTGCTCTTTTACATGACTTCCCTATGATTCTCTAGTTTAGGCTCACTCTAAATGATTTTGAGAGCATCTGTTGAAAGCTCCAACTCCACAGACTCCTGAATGATGACCTGAATACTCATTAATGCCCAGATCTGCAGCTAAGAGAAGATTTATTTAACAAATGCTTGACTAAACAAATAGGTTTTCAGCCTAAATTTAAAGACTAAGACTGTGACTGAGTCCAGAACATTAGCGGGAAGGCTATCCCATATTTGGTAAGAAAAGACTCTGTCCCCTGCTGTAGTTGTCATTATTCTAGGTACTAATAAAGGTACTGATTATTCTCAGCACCTTTAGATTCACACAGATGTAGGCCAAAAGTTCCCTCAGGCACCCTGTGGGGTGTAAGTAGCATTTTTTAATGACTGTGAATTTTTACTGGCAGTCATTGTAATGTCGATGAAATAGGGGTAATATGATCAGAGTTTCTGGTTCTCCTGGACTTTGGCTGCTGCATTCTGCACTACCTGGAGCTTGTTTATTTTATGCGTTTACTGGAACAGGCAGACATCAAGGCTTTACAGTAGCATAACTGCATTTCTGAGACGGAAAAAGGCTGTCGCATTTAATTTTACTTACATGAGCTTCAAATGCGAGACTGGAGTTGATAATCACACCAAGGTCTTTCAACGTTCATTTTTATTTTTTTTTACCCTTTAAGCAACTCAAAACAAAACCAAAACAAAACAAAAAAAATCATGCTGTAGCTTTAAATAACAGTTCATGGTAAGGTCAATTATAATTATGCCCCAACATCAGCTGACCTGTTGTATGACAGTATTTGTTTCAATTCTCCCACAGACCATGACAGATCCACTTGACTAAGGTCTTGATTTACAGAAACCTGCAGGCAATTTGATGCTGACCAGCTTTTTTGTAACAATGGCACTTTTGTGACTGAAAAATCTAAACTGATCTTTCCATAGGATTTTCTGCCTCAGTTTGTCACACCATACTTGGTCTTAAGAGTACTACAGTTGTACTATTTATCATACTACACAAGACTATTTCTGATATGACTTCTTCTCACAGTTAAATCATAGACTGCTTAAAATCAGATGGAGTCATAGAAAGTATTTTCCCAAACTCCAGTAGAAAACAAGCACCATATTGATCAGTTCATGATATACAACAATCACCAGAACTGTTTGGTCACCAATGCAAAGAAGAGGAGCACTGTAAGACATTCAAACGAAGAGGGGTAACATGTTTTTAACAATAAAACAGACCACAACAATACTGTGACAATCCCAACAGTATGCCATTCAGAGGAGACAGTACAGTAGACCCAAGGTAAGAGTTCGCGTGTGGGGGGGGGGGGGGGGGGGTTCCTGTGCACAATAGAAAATCAGTAACAAACCTTCAAAACAAATTTTGTAGCTTTCCAGTTTGCTTGCTACTACCTGCTCAGCTTTTACTCATTTTTTTACATCATTCACTTTTACACTGCTCACTGCAACAGTACATTGAGCTTCTTGCTCAGGGAGATAGAAAGAGAGAGATCATGAATACATGGGGACAACAGGGTTCAGGTATTCCATATTAGCCATTATCCCTCTAACTTGTTCCATTGGATACATTGGATATACATTGGATACATTGGATACAATAGCTGTCAAGCCAAGTCTGTAAGAAACAGGAGCTCCAGAATGACATCTTCAAAATGCTGATCAATTATTAATGACATGCACAGTTACAAAACTAAAAATCTGGTTTTTATTATTATTACACATAAATAGTTTTACACTTTTGTGTGATTAATTCGCAGCCTTTGCTACAATTTCTTATATGATGTTGGAATATTTTAAAGAATTCGTGGTTCTTCTCCACATCAACTGTGATCACTAATAGTGTTCACTGTTACAGACTCGTGATTTTACAGCACGTTGTTTGCTAAAGCTGGTTGGAAGTACATGAAATTCTATTGTTTTCCAGTGAACTGATGAGTGATTTGAGAGAAGATTGAGGGCTTCATTCTCTGTAGGTTCCAGTGCCATTTTTTGGTAAAGCTATGGATGGGAGGCAGAGCATGTTGAAATGAATGAAAACAGGTGATTGTCATTGGTAACCAGAAGACTATGAACTAGAATATGAATTTGACTGGAGATCATATGATGAGGTTGTGGGCAGAGTGGGTGGCATCTAGTGTTCCAGGAATGACAGGCTTGAGAAGGGAAACATGGACGTTTGGGGTATATGTTAATAACTTGGAAGTAGCTTCACTGGATTATTGTGAAAAGGCTGATTTAACACGCTATGTCCAGGGAAAGACAGATGGTTTGTTGCCCAGTACACAATGGAAAGGTATGAGCCAGGTGGATGAATGACTCAGGGAGTTTGTGGCATATTCATCCCATGGGAGGAAACGTGAGAGTACCTCTGGGCAATTAACGCAGAATGTAAGGAAGATTCAACCAATTTCTTGATCGACTTTCAACTTGCCCATTACCTTGCGGATAATAACCAGACATTAAACTAACAGATACTATTAGGTTCACCATAAATTCCCTTCATATTTGCCAGGTAAAATGGTAACCTTCAGTCTAACACAGTACTGAATTATCTTATAATGTTCTGAAATAGTACTTCTGTCTTGAATGCTGTAGGTAAGACAGGAAGTGGAATAGGTTGGAGAGAAAAAGATGGTTGGTTGGCTCTGAGAGGAGGGCAGATCTGTGATAACGTTTATAGCAATATGGAGCCATGGGCATTGTGGGATTGGTAAGGGCAAGAGTTGGAGAATCCCAGTACACTGATTCAACTATTGTTCAACACTGAACAGCTATTTAACTGCCATTCATGAATTGAAGTGGGTGTGTTAAAGCAGGGAAAACAGTAAAATGCACAGGACAAGGGGGAACTTCAGGACCGGGGTTGGGAATCTATGGTGTAGGCTAGCAGAGATTTGGTATAGTTCTTTGCCGACTACAAGGCCTTGAGCAAAGAGAGCAAAGATTTTGCTGCTTTGTCCATGCTTTTGGTGAAGACTTCTGACATGAAGCAGACAGACAGAAGCAAGTGCAGGTTTTTTGGTTTTATTAAAACCAATGTAGCACACTAACAAAAGTGCTAGGCAATACTCAGAAATGTGAGACAGGCAAATGATCAGAAGATCAACAAATAGGCATAAACTAGACAAGACAAGTCAGGAAATGTGAAGCAGGCTATGAGCAAAACACTAACCATGGCACATAACAGAGGTTATTTAAATGGGTTAAAGTAATTGCAAACAGGTGAATGTAATGAGTAATCAGGAGACAGGGATAGGAGCTTGACTGAAGATCATGTGATGAGGTTGTGGGCTGAGGGAAGTGTGCACTATATATCAGATACACCTAAAAGAATCAAACCTGCCATGGCTAATTTAAGAATTTTGATTGTTATTTATGACATACACTCACACATACACATAGACCATTTAGGTTACCTGTATGATAAAGCACACTGTGATAAAGGAACATCTGTCAAATTGAATTCACAGGATCTGCAAACTACAATAATATAATGATGACAGAAACATCAAAATTAAATAGTTAATTAAGATATTTCTATCATTACACATTACACATAGGAATACACCAACAGCTGTCCCTCTTTATCAAACAGACACACACACACTTGTCTTACTGTCTTTGTCAACTCCTTCCATGTACACAATTATTACTGCAGTTAATTAATACTACCTCTTTTAGGTTTTTTTTTTGTATTTGTAAGAAAAAAAAAAAAAAAAACGTGGGGTCCAGTCCAGTGTTGCCACAAGTTGTCAATTGTCAGATTTTTTTTATCCTTGTGCCATTTGGTTATCAAAAAACATACACTAACGCACATAGGCACATGGATATTTGTGGCTGACTCTTATTGCTCAATGCTGGCATGAGCAAGATGTAAACACGATATAAAATATATCACTTTGTCCCTTTCTTGGTTTCTCTCTCTCTCTCTCTCTCTCTCTCTCGCTTTCTCTTTCTCTAGCTCTGTGCCCAGGTGTTGTTGTTCCTGTGTATGAACACTGCGGGTGTTTTTATCAGTTACCTGGCAGACCGTGCTCAACGGCAGGCCTTTTTGGAGACACGCAGGTGCATTGAAGCTCGCCTCCGCCTGGAGACTGAGAATCAGAGACAGGTTAGTGTGTCTGTGTGAACCTGTGCGTTCATGTGTTTGAATAGATTGGAAAGCATCCTGACAGATAATTGTTCATGTGACCCTCTAGACCAGAGAATCACTCTGTGTAAGTGTCTATTTCTGTCACAAAAAAAGTAAGATTATCATACCAGCACACCCTTGGGGAAAAAACATTGCACACACAAACACGCACACACACACACTCTGTGATTGCATCATGGGCCCCACTTGACTAGCAAATGGAACCCCCTTCAACAAATCACCTGAGAGCTCTCTGTAAGATAGAGGGAGGAGAAGAGAGAGAGACAGAGAGAGAGAGAGAGAGAGAGAGAGAGAGAGAGAGAAAGAAAGAAAGAGGGAAAAGGAGAGACATGGTGAGAGAAGGAAGGTAAATATTCCCTAAGGAGTCTGAGTACCTTTTTCTTTTTGTCTGGCTTTCTCATGAGATTACTTCTCTCATCTTTAAATCAATTACTTGTGTGTGTGTGTGTGTGTGTGTGTGTGTGTGCGTGTGCCCTTTTGTTTGTGTGCTTAAGAGATGGGGATGTGGTGTGTTTGTGCAATGTCTGTGTGAGAAAGTGTTCTGGGGAAAGAGAGAGGGACAGAGGAAGGAAATCTTTCTCAAGCCATTTTTTTTTTCCAGAATTCCCAAAATCTGTTCACTTACCAGTACAGGTGGTGAATAACTCTAACCAGAAATGTTGTGCCATTCAAATGAAATGTTTCATCTGACTGCTGACGCCATGGTCCTCAAAGAGCTTAGAAAGCATGTACACGATCTCATTGTTGAAAGGTATTGATTTGAGAGGGGTACAAAAGAATTTCCAAAACATTAGATGTACCATGGAACACTGTGAAGGCCATCATCAACAAGTGGTGAAAATAGGGCACCACAGAGACATTACTAAGAACAAGACATCCCTCCAAAATTGATGAAAGAACATGAAAACGTATCAAGGAGCCAAGAGACTTAAGGCAACATTAATCTCTCATATTCTTCACGTCTTGGGAATGGTGGCTAGATGTATGCTTTCTCATGAAAACCAAAACCATGTGGCAAATTGTGTTATGGTCTGATGACACCACAGTAGAACTTTTTGGGCATGATTCTTAAAAATATGTTTGGTGCAAAAATAAGACAGCTTATCACCCAAGAACATATCCATAGTGAAGCATGGTGGTGGCAGCATCATACACAATCTACAGGCCTCTGTTAGACAGCTGAAGGTAAAGAAAAAATAATCACACTATAACATGATAACCAACCCAAAGCACAAATCCAAGTCAAAAAAGGAATAGCCTAGTCAAAGCCCGAATTTAAATCCTACTGAAAACCTGTGGAATGACTTGAAGAGGGCTGTGCACAGGAGATCCTCTTGCAGTTTGATAGATCTGGTGTAGACTTTTGATATCCACTGTAGTAAGCATGTATACATGAGTCCACAGAACCTTGTTTTACAATTTAATCATATTGGCCCTTATTCATCAAAGTTGAATACTCAAATTTTACTGTTTCACAACAGTTTCACTGAATCAATTCAATTCAATCTTCACCATATCTGTAGGATAATGATAATCTAAATTTGAGCAGACCATTTTAACAACCTGAAAAATCAATAATTATAGCAAGAATAGTAAGTAGACTAGTGCAAGTACTAACAATAAAATTAGACATTAACATTGATAATGACAATTGCACATGCAGGAACCTCAGACTGAAATGTAGGTTGTGGGGCTTAGTGTCAACATATAAGTTGTAAATGGGAATCAGAATGCTCAGAGGTGAATCTTTACCAGGTCATTCGTCCTTCAGCTGAGTAACAGGCACATTTGTATAATGTATAAAAGGGTCAATTTGGGTGTGGCATATGCATATGACAGGTAAATAAGGGACTTGAGTGCAGGAGCTTGTGTCTACATTGTTCAGTCTGATCAATCATTTGTGCTCAACCCATCGCTCGTTTTGATGTCATTTCATGAATAAGTGTATTCACAAGATCTATTCATATGTCATTTTGGGCAACTTTGATGAATAAGGGTTATTCTGTGCATGTGAATAAGGATGGCTACTGAACTTGATTACCCATGTTTCCCCTGTGCCAGGAGCGTCTGGTGTTGTCAGTGTTGCCACGGTTTGTGGTTCTGGAGATGATTAATGACATGAGTAATGTGGAAGATGAGAATCTGCAGCATCAGTTTCACCGCATCTACATCCACCGCTATGAGAACGTCAGGTAACTCCAACAGGCCAAAATGTTAACTCAAACAGCAGACCCTGCTCTACTGCTGTAGTCTTTCCAGTGTTCTTGCACACACACACACACACACATTATAGTGATTCAATCCTTTTGGACTACAATCTGCCAAACAAATGTTGCTGTGTTGATCCATGTAATTCACCAGGCAGGCTACAGTGCCTTTAGTGCCTTTGTTCTTTTATTCACAAATTACTCATGATTTTAGATTTCATTTGATACTGCACTCCTGAACGATGAATGAGAGAATGTGTGAGAATCATGAACCAAGTTTGATTTTCAAACTGTAACAAAAGACACAGACTGAGAGAAAGGACACACTAGCAGTTTTATTATACAAAACATACAACTCTTAAAAAGAGCAGAAAGGGAAACATGATAACTAAACCAAGGCGGCAGCCTAAACTACTATTAAACAGAACCAGGAAGTAAACAAACACAGCGAACCTGAAGGGACGCTACCAAGAGAAACTACAAGAAAATCAGGATATGCGGAAATAAAAAGAGCTTAACTGAGCAACAGATGACTAGGAATACAATCAAAGGATAACAAGTGATACAGGCAAGAGCATAGATGGAAAACGTGGCAGAGCGAGAGCACAGGGGGAAGTGCAATGCTGTGCAGGGAACTGATGGAATGGTGAGTCTTTTATGGTGATGAGAGGGAAACGATGTTGAGGTGTTAATGCTCTGGCGAGGTGGGGCGCTGTGTTCGCACTGCAGAGAGTGTGGTGTTGTGAGCTGTGGGAAGAGGTTGGCTTGCTGGCTGGACTCGGCATGTTACAGTAACCCATTGAGAGAATAGTATGTTTTGAAATTTCTTTGCAATTATGACCTTGAGAAGACATTACAGAAAGGCTTGTAGCTTTTCAGAATTGTGCTTGTTTAGTGTGTAATAATAGTCAAAGTAACTTTTAATTTCCCCATGCTTAGGAATAAATTTGCCTGACTCACTTAAAATATTTATAAAAGAATTATACATTTAACATATGCAATTTTAATATTTTAAAAATACATTTACCTATTTAATAATATTTTAAATATTTTCCAATGTGAAACTTATGCTTTTTTTTTTTCTTTTACTTTGGCGCCAGACGTCCTGTTGATGCTGCTGTGAGAAATGTGACTGCTTGTCAGCTGAGATCGTATTCGATCATGAACAGTGAGAGAGTGAAGCATGTCAGGGAATTATTGAATAAAGCATGATCAGTTACATTACAGTGGGGAGTGTAGGACAAACAGGCTGAAATTTTGAGAACAAATCAATTATTGGCGGTTTGCCAGTGTGTAGTACTACCAATTACACCTTTAGTAAAATAACTGAGTACAGAATTGTTTAGGTGCATAAAACAGGCTAATCTGTGTGTTTATATGTGTGTGATGCCTGTGTCTCCTGCAGTATTCTTTTTGCTGATGTGAAGGGTTTCACAAACCTGTCCACCACCCTCTCAGCTCAAGAGCTCGTCCGAATGCTCAACGAGCTCTTTGCCCGCTTTGATCGTCTTGCACATGTAAGTAACCAAAAAACAAACACACACACACAACCACACACGCACTTTCTAACTTTATTAGGCTGTCTCATATGTGTGTGTGTCTATAATATCTTGTAATAAAAATTCATCAACTATGCACAGACCTGTGAGCTTTTTATAGCTACTACATATGTTGTGAGAAACTGTCAAATGGTGTCAATCCTGTCCCATGTCTGTACTTGATGCTACAACTCAGAGGTTTTGAGTTAAATGTCACTCAGTCAGAATCCCTGCAGTGTGCAGATGGGTGTTGCTACCTGCTGGGCATCTTTGCTTGACGCATCTCTACCGGTGATGCCAGATTCAGGGTCTTCAGCCAGGAGACCGCCGATCTTTGATGTTTTGCTCCTTACCCCAGTACATCACCTGTTGGTGGAGCCGGATGTCTCCCTGCCACCCCTGCAGTTGGCTTTCAGATCAGATGTGTATTCCCCAACTTCAATCCTTTCTCCTGAGCCATAACCAAAAGCTGGCCTTCTCTGTCTCCTTTGCCAACTTTCTTCCAGCTTTTAGCAGCTTGGCTCACAGAACCCCCTTGTCCCTGCGGAGGCATGATGTTGTTCTGTATATGAAGCCAACCTCCACAGGATATATAACAGCCTTCCAGCTGGCCACCCTGCACTTAGCAGCAATCTCGAACATTTCTGCCAGATTCCTCAGAACCTGATCGTGTCACCAGCTGTATCTCCCCTGAGCTAGCATGGTCTTGGAGCCTGTAAGAATGTGCTGGAGAGATGTGTTACAGAGAGTGCAACTCTCCTCTGTGCCAAACCATGGGTGGAAGTTGCTATAACACCCTACGGTATTACAGGTGGATCTAATCAGGAAATTAAATTGAGCCAGGCTTGTGGGGTTCTCCACAAGTCAGGCCAACTAATTGGCCTTGAGACAGAGCCTTGATCTTGTACTGCTATTTTTCTCCTCTTGCCACTTCTGTCATGACCAACTCATTCCTCTGTTTCCTGTTGACTTTGGACCAGAGCTGCAGAGATTCTCCCCAATCTAGTCTGATACATCCTGCCTGGACCCTGCCAATGACTTCTTGGTGTTGGAGACTGTTGATTGCCTGGCCCACTTCTTCTTGGACCTTCCACTTGTTGCCAGTGCACATCTGGGCATCTGTGCACCCAACTAGTGGATCAGTGGACTCTATCAGCTCCAGGACCAGTCTGGCTTCTGCCTGTGCCCCAGGATAACGGGTTGCAATGGAAGTATGTTCCACCCAAAGGCGCATCTTTAGGAGAGGCATTTTGGTAGTCTCAGCCACTTTAGGATCTATGAGTTGGCTGTTCCATCCATCCTCCTTGGATATGGATATGGTAATATCATGTATAACACTGATCAAGTACAGCAGTGGTGCTGAACACTGTGTACCCTTACTGGCTGCTCTATTGCACACTATTACTATTACTTTATTGCCTTGTAGTTGCATAGTCATAGGCTCCTAATGTTTTTGATGAGCAGTTTGTATTAGAATCACTTTCTGACCCCTGGGTTTCTGCTGGCTAGATACTTTGGTAGACTATTTTCAACACAGCAATTACACGGTAGAAGAAGAATGATCTCCCATTCAAATAATATCTGGTCATGTGGGGGATAAATGAGGTAAAGATGGGTGAACTTGTTCATAGTAATAGATGAGCTATAGCAATTATATACTTACAAGGTGCATATATATGACTGATAAAATAGCCAATATGTGTAAGTACAAGGTTTTTGTGATGGGAGTGTC
>CM040474.1:8057664-8078218 GCA_022758105.1 Pangasianodon gigas
TGATCCAGCACATCCTATTGTTGATCCACTTGATCCAGCACATCCTATTGTTGATCCACTTGATCCAGCACATCTTATTGTTGATCCACTTGATCCAGCACATCCTGTTGTTTTTCACAGTGAAATTGAAGTACATTGGAACAAAGCTTGAAACATAGGCAATGTTATCTGCTGTTATTTTAATATTTAAAATCTTGAGCCAGCAGTTACATAAGTGTTAGTAAAGTTAGTGTGGCAACTAGATATTAAACCGAGGTCATGAATTGTGTAATGTGTTTAAGGGATGTATGCTATTTTATCATGCATTTAATTCTTTTTTTTTTTTTTTGAGTTGTCAAATAAGATATTTTTGTTGATTTAATGTGCTGTTCTGTAAACAAATTTGTGTCCATGTTTTAAAGTCGACCAAGCACTTATCTGCTAACTTACATCTCAATTTAAGTATGTGACGCTCATAATTCCATATAAAATCCATATAAAATTTGATCTTAGAGATAATGTCTCCTTCAGATTCTCTTTCCTCTGTGCAAAAGAAAACCTTAATTAATTAAATAATCAATAGTTTCTTATTTATATGTCTAATATTGCCATTGTGAACTGTTGGACAGTGGTGCTGGACTTACTGTTTAAACACAGTTCCTCACTCTAGCCTATATGCTGCAAGAAAAATTGACTTTACTTCCAGTTCAGCATCACACGTAACTGAGACACACGTAACTGCACCCTGAGGTCTGATTACCAATATGCACAACCCTTCACTACCTGTACGTAAATCAACTCTGAATATGGGACAATGAAAATAAGCACGTTTCTGTTTCTGCACAAACCTGTGAGGACAGATTCAGAGATGGAGTCAGTAATTCAATCAGCAGCGGCTGCAGCACTCACAAGAGCCTGAAATAAGTTTCATTTGATATTTATGGTAGTGTTCAGGCGCCAAAGCTGAGCTTCAATATTGCAGCCAGAGATGTCAGGCTAAACTATGCTCAGAAAGTGAATTTCAAAACTAGATATGAGTGTTTGTGAAAAGAAAAAAAATCTGTCAGTCAAACATATGAGACCTGTATGACTCTGGATTCATGGAAAATGCTACAGTATCTGATGCAGGGTTTTGTTTTTTTTCTTTTTTTTTTATTCCAGAAAGGGTTTTGATTTAACCCAAATTTACTTATTACCTGAAAATGTGAAATGATCTAGAGCAGTAATATGTCCTAAAACATTATTAGCTTTAGCATTGTAATGGGCAGATATTTCATAGCATATGTAGAGATAGTCCACTGTTGCATGGTGGGTATTGGCATATCATACACAGTAACAGTTCATGTCCATATTAATTCAACTTATGTCCATATTAATTCAACTTAAGTCAATCCTAAATTATCCTGAAACATGAAATAATAAGTTTGCTAAGGCAAAGATATTAATGAAAGGTAGCTGATAACAGTATTTTCTATGAAGGGTTAATTGAACTGTGGGAAAGGGTTAAACTTGGATGAAATCAAGTTTTCAGGGATAAAATCACTTAAACTATTGTGGTAGCTTGTGATTAGAGTCTTCCATCACAGTTAATGTCCATATTAATTCCGATAAATCATTCCTAATATCCTGAAACATGAAAATTCTTAGGACCAATTGTAGGATACTGTAATGAGCCTGAGTTCATTAGTGGGTTAGAGCTAAGATGCTAATAAATGATATTTGGCATCAGAGGTTCTTATGAGGATATAATTGAACTGATTGAAAGGATTGAGCCTGGATGGCATATTGGGTGACAAAGACACTTATTAGTGTTCTTTTAAGATGACATACTGTAATAGAAAATAGCTCTCTTATATAATCCAGTGGCATATTTATTCTATAGATATGTATTCTACCTTCAGCATAGGAATGATTTTTTTTTTTACTTCATCTTCTAGTTCTGGTGCCACAGGTGATGAATACAGTACTGTACAAACATCTTAGACACATGTAAAGAAATGTTGTAAAGAAAAGATGCCTTAAATAATTAGGCAATTAAACAATTAAACATTTTCCATATAAAATATTCTATAAAGAGCAGTATCAATCAGTCAGTATTTGGCATCATAACCCTTTATCTTTAAAAATGCATCAGTAGTCTCAGGTGTACTTTGTGCAGTTTTATAAGGAACTTGGCTGATAAGTTTTTCTGAACATCTTGGAGAATCTGTCACAGTTCTTCTGGAGACTTTGTTGCACTTCTTTCTGTTTTTGCAGATAAAACCTGACAGCCTGCATTCTTTTTTTTTCTTCTTTTTTTTTGTCTAAACAGTAGTCTAATATGTAATATTTAACATTATTTACTTACATACAAAAATTTTACATGCCATTTAATTTTGGTTAGAAAAGTAATGTTTTTTTAAAGTAATGCTATTTAATTTATTCATTTAATTTTTTACTGACACAATATTGCAGCAGACATCATAAAATAAACATCTAAAACAAATGTAGCATTAAAAAAAAAAAATTAGGATGGCATTTACATAGTACTGTAGTCGTATTGTGATTAAATCTCTTTTTAACCCTTGTAGCTTCTCCAATCGAGAACTGATCTCAGTCTGCTCTTGTGCTATATCATTTAGTGCTAGCAGCTGAAGCATGCAATTATGACTCATAGCATGGCTAATTGTGGCAGTGTGTAGTGTTTAGCAGTGATGAGCAGCACTAACTGGTCTTTTGTTTCTGCACAGTTGTTTACAGAGTCGTGAGAGCATGTAAACACTGCAGCAAGCATGAGTAATAGATATCAGTGCAACTAAGTGAGATTATCATTAATACTCTGTCTGTGTCTGTCAAGAAGGCTAATGTACTCTTACAAATATGTTGTCAGGCTCACATTTCTCAGGCAATAGAGGGAGAGTGCCAGTTTGTGCAGAATTGTTGTCAAATCTTTTTTTTCCAGCATAAATCTGAATTTCTTCACTCTCAATTGCCATTGGAATAAACTTACATGCATTTCTTGAGTTCTCGTTCTACCTCTCTTTTAGGAGCACCACTGTTTGAGGATAAAGATTCTTGGAGATTGTTATTACTGTGTCTCAGGCCTTCCTGAACCCAGACCAGATCACGCCCACTGCTGTGTAGAAATGGGTCTCAGCATGATCAAAACTATCAGGTAATGTACCTAGATACCATGTATATTTGGCCCATATGTGGCTGTTATCTCGTACTTTTGGCCAAGGTACACTATCTGGCCAAAAGTAAGTGGACACCTGACTGTCACCTCTTCCCCAAACTGTTGCAACAAGGTTTGAAGCACACACTTGTCTAGATTGTCTTTGTATACTTCACTGACTGACAGCTGCCCCTGTGCACAGAGTGAGGTCATGATTTGCCAAGGTTGGAGTGGAAGAACTCAAGTGGCCTGCATAGAACCCTGACCTCAACCCCATTGAGCATCTTTGGGATGAATTGGAACTCTGACTGCGCACCAGGCCTCCTCTCTCGACATCAGTGCCTGACCTCACTAATGCACTTGTGACTGAATGCACAAATCCCCACAGGCACACTCCACATTCTAATGGAAAGCCTTCCCAGAAGAGTGGAGGTTATAGCAGCAAAGGGAACTAAATCTGGAATGGGATGTTCAAAAAGCACATGGGTCTAATTGGTCAGGTATCCACATACTTTTGGCCAAATGTGAAAGTTACATGTTTTGCCATACCTGCAGAATTGGTGAGAATTTCTCTTTTGGAACTCCTCTGGTGTTGAGGTGTATGACCCAGATAAGAACACACAGGTATGGGGTGGGCACACCACTGAAAGTGTTTATGTGTAGGCTTTATTTGGCTTAAAGCTGGAAAGCTACATGTAGCCTGGAGCTCAGGAGCAGAGCAGGGAAATCATACCGCAGTTCATAACGTAGCCCACACTAATTGGGGTGGTGAGTGGGTGTCCATTTCCGTTGTCTGTAAACAATGTCCCTTATTTCGCAGACGTATAATCACTGACTTCATTTTAGCAAACTGTATGCCAATGGTTAAGGGGTGTGTTGCAGGAATTCTTTTCTAAAACTTAAAGTAAAGTCAAGGGGGAAAAAAACCTTCACTCTCATTGCACCTGGAGGAGCTAGACGAGAATGGATTCATTTTTACATTGCCAGAGAGGACAAAATGTCACTAAAGAGAGGTAAGAATATTGTTAAACTGGTTATTACTACACATTATTATTATTATTATTATTATTATTATTATACTTCTGATGCTACATACTATTTTATATCTAAAATGAGGAACTGCATGATGATGATGGTGATGGTGGAGGAAGAAGGAGAAGATGAGAAGAGTGACCTGCCATTATCCTCAGTTGGGTAAATCTGTTGCAAGTAGATTGTGTGTGTGTTGACCTATTTTAAAATTTTGAGAAACATTAAGATTGTTCAATGATATTACAATGAACACATAATTTGCAATGTAAATATGTGTATGTAATTTGCTTTTACATCATTAAAAAAGATTACTTTGTGAATGGTTTTTACAGAAATCCAAATGTATTAATATTGTTTATAACCTGTACTTTATGAGAAAGTTTTTCAAATAAATCTACATGTTGTACATGTATTCATGTTTTTCCCCCAAATATACTCCCTAAAAATACATTATGCATACATACAAGAGCATGCATTTAAATAAATCTTAATGTGTATCACTGTGCTTGTGTTTATTTTTAATCACTTCATTTACTGTTTAAACACAAATATATTTTTTAATAGATGGGGTTTGGTAACGTTAGACAAGAATTACACCAAACAGTCCTCACTAAACTGACCATACATTTGAACAATAAATAATGCAGAATACAAATGTGCACTGCTTTGGTTTAAGGTCTGACTTGCACATCAGCCCAATAGCACAATATCATTTTATGGATCTGCATCTAAACAGATTTAGAAATGGCCTAGGTTAGCAAGAATAACAAGAACATTCCCAGATAGTAGAGAACTCTGGTCTAGATCAGTTTATCTATGGTAAATCTGCATAAGAGTCACAGTCATTTCATGCCTTTTATCTCACTTTGGGAAGAAACAATATAATGAATGGAAACACATTTGCAGCACGATGCCATTTTATCGATTGGCCCAAAGATGTGACAGAATAATGAGACTGACACAAATTCAAATCTTCAGACTGCATGCGACCAACTGAAATGACCTGAAGCAACCAGTTAATGATGTAAATGCCATAAACATTTTTATATACTGTTAATATGATAATATTATTTTAAATAAAGATTTTATCTGATTAATGGCTGCTGGTTTTTAATGTGTAATAATATCTAATAATACTAGTTAATGTACACAAACATTTTTTTTTTTACATTTTATTATAGATTACCTACTGTTGGCAATTAAATAATGGTTGAGGGAGATGTTCTCCCCCGTTATTTAAAAAGAAAAAAAAATCAAATATCTAAATCAAGTCAAGACAAGTCAAAAACATTTCTCAGTTAACTTATACCTATTTCTAAGCCTATTTTCTATGTATAGAAAATATACACAGAAAATACTGTTGGTAGAGGTAGGTTAAATTAAAAATAATGGAGCCTTTGTGTAGTTTTGAATAAGATCTGGGGTTCGTCTGGCTTTTGGTGTGATATCCATATGTGGGCTACACAAATCTCAGAACTCATTCTGCTCAAATATCAGATTTTTAATATGGCTCATGTCTGACATAGATGTGTTGTGCCATGGCTCTGGCTGTAGAGATGTGAGCCATATGATATTTTCTAATTTGGCAGACTCCTGGTAGAGGTGTGGCTGTGTTTCGACATTACTCTTGTTCTTCAGATGTGGGCTAGACTGCGTTATCATAACCTACAAACGTTGCAACATTTGCAACACACAATGATGCTAACATCTGGAATATCATCATAAAGCTTCTAAAACATTCATGCAGTATTTCAGCCATAACTCTGGACTGTCTAAATGAGATTAAGAGTGTGAGCTGGGCCATGGCAAGGACAATGGCCCAGTGTGTGTGTTAAGCTATATATACAGTGTTTAGTAATACAAGTCAATGGAACTACCTCACAGTAAATCCAGCATATAACAGATTAATGAATGAATGATTATAATTAATGTATTTGTAATGTCCATGTTCTCTCATGTTTAATGAACAAGCCACACACAGATTTGGCCCTATGTACCCTACAGTGTCAATGTTGTATATTAATTACTTGGACATAAATCACAAAAGGCAACTCCAGAACAACTACTGATGATCCATATTTATGCCACTTTCTTTGCACCTTACATTAAGTTACATTCATCTTCTGAAGCTGTACAATAAGGTGCTGCTGTTGGAGGATGTGACTATTTATTTTGTTTTTAGAGCTTATAATTCATAATGATAGAAGGAAGATGTACTTCTGGTTTGGTGAGGTAACCAAAGAGTGAAAAAAGTATATAATTGAATTTGTTTATAGGGCCTGCATGGGTTGTCATCAGTTAGTGGTTATTCATTTGGGTTTTCAGTATGCACTTGCATGTTCTTGTTTTGTGTATATGGTTTTTTTGTGATTGTATTATTTGTGTGTGTAGGTATGTGCGTTCACGTACGAAGCATGACATCGACATGCGTATTGGTATTCACTCTGGGTCAGTCTTATGCGGGGTTCTGGGACTGAGGAAGTGGCAGTTTGATGTCTGGTCCTGGGATGTTGATATTGCCAACAAACTTGAGTCTGGAGGCATACCAGGGTAAGACACGCACATACACTCACATTTTTTTAAGCAAGATTGGCGTCCATTTAATGTCTTTTTTGTTATTTTACAGACATGAGAGATAGCTCATTAAAGCATATAAACATGTTACTTAAAGCCCTATCTTTCTAGTTTTAAATTAAGTTTAGAGGTGCCTACATTTCTGGCTGTGTGTGTTGTATTATAGGCGAATCCACATCTCTAAAGCAGCACTGGATTGTCTAAATGGAGACTATGAAGTCGAGGCGGGCCACGGCAAGGACCGGAACGATTTCTTGCGCCGACACAACATCGAGACTTTCCTGATCAAGCAGCCTGAGGAAAGTCTCCTCACACTGCCTGAGGACATCATGAAGGAGGCCACCAACCAATCAGATCACAGAGCGTCCACCACCACATTTACTGAGGGCACATGGAGTCCAGAACTCCCATTCCACAATATAGTGGGCAAGCAGAATGTGAGTGACATGTACATTCTACAGAAACAGAAACACACACACACACACAGATTCTGACTATAAAATAACTGGTGTTTGGTGTAAATAACTTGTTAAACTTGTTAATACAGCGCAAAGGTCATCAGACAGTGTGTTCCACAGTGTAGGACTATAATGACTAAAAACTCTTTAACCTATTCTTGTTTTAATTCTTGGAATGACTGGAAGAACAGCAGATGATGACCTGAGCATTCTGCTTGGTTTATACACAGTGAGCAGGTCTGAAATATATTTGTGAGCAATGCCATTAAAAGCCTAAAATTTGATTGGAAGCCAGTGTAGTGATCTAAGTGATCCAGGGATCTTGTTTGGTTAAGTACCCTTGCAGTAGCATATTGGATAAGTTTGAGCTTTTTTATTGATTTTTGAAGAAGTCTGGTAAAAAGAGCATTACAATAGTCTAATCTATGGATAAATATATGGATTAGACTTTCAGCATCAGACTGACACAAGAAACCTCTAAATTTGGAGATTCTTGAGATAATTAAAATATCTGTAATTGGTATAATTATAAAGTATAATTTTGGAAATTAAGATCAGCATGAATAATATCTAATAATAGCTAATATGTTCACTATGCTTAAAAGTAATGTAGCTAGTAAATGTAGCTGGATGCGGTTGTACAGTATTTCCCTCCTCATTGCCTTTGCACCCACTACAAGTAACTCAGATTTGTCTGTGCTTAATTGTGGAAAATTATGGGAGATCCATTGACTGATTTCCAGAAGACATTCGGGAAGTTTAGTGACAGGGTTGAGGTTATCAGTGGAGAGACACATATACATTTGGGTATCATCAGCATATGATTGATAAGACATGTCATGTTTTATGTGACGAAACCAAGCAGAAGTATATATACTTATGTAAATATAGGGAATCTTTACCTGAACCTTGCAGCACACACAAAATTTGACTTTGTCAGGTTTGAAACTACTGAATAGACACTGAATAGCTTTTTAAAACTTCATGAAGAAAGCTTTAGCCTCCCAGCACCTACTCTGAGGAAGGAGAAAAAGTACTCTATGAAATACTGGTCATGATCTACAAAAAGTGAAAACAGATGCTTTTCAAGCTTAGGTGTAAGGTGATGTAGGTGGATAAACATGTTTTGTGCCAGACCTCGTTCAAGCTTTTGCAGACATTTAGAACTTTTGAAAAAGTTTTCTTTCGGTCTATTTAAGGACTCAGAATTCCATAAAGCAGAGTCCTTTTTGAGTAGAGTCTAATTTATCCTAGATACTTTTGGTTTGGATGGAAAAGAACTGATATTTCAGGCTATGGCTTTGGACTGAAATAATTCTGAACATCAAATCTGTCATAATCACTTAGAAATCTTAAGGCTGAATCGAATATGATACATTTCATCCACATTAATAAAACCAGATTGTCTGCATTCCTTTACAGTCTTTGCATATTACCTGACCACAATTCTGTACAGTGTACACTGTATAAACTGCACAAATTTTCAGCATTTTAAGTACTTTTCATGGGTTTCTGTTTTGAGTTACCTTTCATATAATATATGGCACTATACATTTTTTGTGGTTACACTGAGGTTGCACTCATCCTTCAGCAGAAGAATAAGGCCCAGTCATATCGCGGAACCACTCTGATGACTGGAAGCTTATTTGTTTAGTGTTTAGTTTTTGAATTCAATATGAAAGTGTAGTGTTTATGTTAAACATTGGCTTCTTCCATAGGCTAGGTTCGTTCTGTAACTTGCACAGTTATACAGTACAGTACCTTGAAATATCTCAAAGATATTTAAGCTATATATTTGGTATGATGAAGAAAAGTGATGTGATGTGTGAAATGTAGACTAGTGTTACATGGCATCATTGTTGCACTTATAGCAGTATTGTAGAAAATTCTACCGTTTATGGTGTATTACTGGTGGGTTGTGAAAGACAGACAGTCTAGAGCAGTGTTATAATTGGATGGTGCACAACAGTCAAGCTGCAATGTGTTCTAGACAGGGGAAGAGCTACCGTGGTGCAGCTGGTGCATTTGCACTGGGGCTCATGATCCAGGTGGCAAATTGTTTACTCTGAACTGTGGCTAACAGCACTATTTTAATCTACACGAAAACACTATTTTATCCATTTAACCAGTCTATCTTGTTCCTTCTGCCTTTTAGAAGCAGACAGTGAAAGGCAACTTTTCTGTTATAACTAATGCATTACAACTTTACATTCAACAGAGATTTTTCCTCCTGAAGGTAATCCAGTAATCCTCCTAAAGGTAATCCATGGTTTCCCCAATTTTGAATCTGGGAAACATTACATACAATAGGACACACTATATTTCATCACATGGTTCAGAAGTTGCTAATGGATGGTCCAATTACATCTCGTTGTTCTATAATTCTGCCAGGATACTTAGCAAAAGTATCAGAGTTTTATAGTGAACCTTTATCATAAACATAAAAGTGGAGCCAAGAGCAAAGTTAGAGGAAAGAGAAAGAACTGATTGCTTGAGCAACACTATAACATTATAGTATTATAGCTGGTATCATTTTCCTATGCTAAATAAATTAGGTAGCTAGATAGTTTAATAATATTGTGTTCTTTAAAAGGCTAATTGATAGTAGGTGCATTTATGTGCTAAATGCTTGCTGGTTTTCTGCTTTTCTATGATAGTGTTGGGTCATGTTACATAGGTGTAGACAGTACACTGGCTATAACAGGGCTACCAGGTTACTGACTGTTCGAGAAGTATTAAGGCTATGGGAATATGCACATGCAAATAAATAATTTGGAAAGGCAATGTAGAGCCCAAATGTAATGCTTACAGAGTAACAGAGTTCTGCCACTGGTTCTAGACGGTACAGATCAGTGTTACAGAAGGATCTTGGATGGTGCATTGTGTAATACGTTGTACCGTAGAAGCTGATGAAGTAGTCATACATCCATTTTCATTCGTATTGTGGTTACTATCTCCTCCTGGATAAAAACACTTCTACAAAGGGTTGAAGATAGTGCAAGATAGTTTAAGATAAAGTTTTAGGTGTTGGTCAGAAGCATTATAGAAAGTCTAAAATGAATGCAGGAGGTTCTAGATGGTGTAGATGAATGGTGTAGAAGGTTTTATGAGGAGCAGTTGATTAGAACGTTCTTGGTATGTGAGCTGCTGCTTGTAATGAAGAACTCTTGTTTGTCGTTGGCTAAACTACTGGGCTGTTGCTATGGAGATTTGGTTAACATAGGGGAATGTAGTCTTTGATTAGCGCGGCACTTTTGTTGTTTTTGTCATGCAGTCAGCTCTGAAGAACAGCTTAACACTTCAAAGAGATCTTACCACAATGCTAACATTGCCCAATCATGCTCTAGCACAACACAAATCCCTCCCCTCGTGTGTGTGTATGTGTGTGTGTGTGTGTGTGTGTGTGTGTGTGTGTGTGTGTCCTCATTTAATGTAGAAGTCTTGGTCTGTGTTTGTGCTTGTGTGCAGTTTATTACCCTACACTAGACTACATCTGTGTGTTAAAAATCTGATGGACTGTGTATGCACTGAAGTGGTAAGACAGCATGTGTGCAAGCAGTGTGTGTGTGTGTGTGTGTGTGAGGGAGAGAGAGAGAGAGACAGACAGACAGAGAGAGAGAGAGACAGAAAGATATTCTGGTAATGGTCTCCATGGCAACAAGAATGTCTGTAAGGTAGTAACAGGATTCCTTTCCCATAGTCACTCTATCACGCTCTGTCTCCCACCCTCTTTTTCTCTCTTTAACCTTCACCTTTTTCAACAGCTGCTGTGCTGTTTTTATCATTTTATCTTTCTTGTGCTTTTCTTCCTCTTATCTTCCTCATCATCTTGGCCACACTGTATGCACATGTGTGTTTATGTATGTATCATAAGATCAGTCTATTTTGGTGTGCTGGTGTGTGAGTGGATCAAATAATGCGTGCTGTCATCCAAACACACACACACACACACACACACACACACACACTGCTTTAGATACACTATATAGGATATACCAAACTGTAGACACAATATTGTAGTAAATAAACTATCCTGGAATGTGTGTGTGTGTGTGTGTGTGTGTATATGTCTGTGTGTGTGCGCAAATTTTGTCCACATGCTTTACATCAGTCTTAACACTCTTGATTAAACATGAGTGGAAATGAGTTAAAATATTGATATTATATATCAATATTTATGTTTAGATATATAAATAGATATAAATCAATAATATATTTTTATATATTTATATCCCGCCCTGGGTCTGGAGAACAATAGTTCACTTCTCCTGTAAGCTCATATGGTTGGGCTGAGACCTGGAATCAAATTTGAACCTGCGCCTAACTGAGAGTAGCATGTATGATATAGCATTTTCATTCTACACCCAGTGCAAGAATTCTAAAATCACCTGTTCCAGACATGCGTACTGCTGATAGGTGAACTATTGAGCATTGAGAGCAGTGTCCACATGAAGGGGGGGTAGGGTCTAGCCTGAGACAGGGGTCATAAACTAGAATTATCCTATTGCAAATCCCAGCAGCTATCAGCAGATTAACAGGCCCTAATCCTACAGCAGTGACGCACATCAGTTTAGAGAACTTTGATTACACACAACTATACCACACAATGAACCAAGTGTAAGAGATTCTGTGTGTACAGGAATCATCTGAGCGTTACTTGAGTAGCACTCTGTCCTCTCTGCCATGTGAGTCAGGACCATAGCTGCAGGGATTGAGCCTGGGGCTTCGCTCGTCTGTAGGATAGCATGAATATATTCGTGTGTGTGTGTGTGTGATGTGCCATCATTTTTCTTAGTCATGCTCCTATAATGAATTTTTAACCTTCTAAATCTTTTTCATATGCTGACATTTGAATAGCCACACATACAGAACTGTTATACACTACCCAGAATCAGAGAGAGAGAGAGAGAGAGAGAGAGAGAGAGAGAGAGACTCTGTCACACTGTTTCAGGTGGTTGGCAAATTAAGATGTTTCTTTGCAGTAGTCCCTTCTGCTTTTAATTCTGCTTTTCTCCCTCTCTCAGTTAGACTAAGTTTTTGTTCCTATGTATGCATCATCTAAAGAGAGAACCTGTGAAAAAGCAGGCTTCCTGCTCAGGAAAACTGCACTAATGGCTGTGGAATAATGAAGTGTCATTACCACACACACACACACACACACACACACACACACACAGAGTTGATGTTCTCTGGCATTAATGACTTTTTAATGCAGGTACATGACTACTTTTACTGACCTCTAATCAGGTGCATCTGATCATTTGTTTTGCCAATGGAGAGATCATATTGGCAGATTTAGCTTAGTTGTTGTGTTATCCAAAGAGAGAGAGAGATAGAGAAATTATGACACACCCCAAACTGGTTGACCCTGAATAAAAAAAAAAAATCTAAATATGAAATAGGTGTAGGTGAATCAAGAATTGTAGCAGACGGCATATATTTGTCTTACACTTGATTCTAAAACTCTCTAATATCAATATTATCAAGTTGCCACACAGACACATTGACGGCTATATACCACTGAATAATCATAAACAGTAATAAAACAGTCCACATATATGTTAACAATCTGCAATATATTAACGTAAAAGTATGGAATATTGCAGATTCAGGAGAAGAGTCTAGCGTAGTACATGTGAGGAAAAATGGAAAGCCCATTTGAACTGTGAGAGAAAAGACATATGAACTTAAAAAAAACCAACTAATGTACAGTGAGAGTGTCCCTCCTAAAATATGTATTTATGGTAATATTGTTGGTAAATAATTTGAAATGGAAAAGATAGTTTTGATCCCTAATAGCTAATTTTCTCCTGTCGAAAAGAATGAGCAATGTAAATGAATTATCATAGAAATAGTTTTGAATTTGATGTTATGCTTCCTGCCAGCTAGCTGTAAATTTTATGCCCAGTGTTAGTGAAAATCAATGTTCATTTTGTGCAGCAGTCTAAAATTTACTTCTATAAATTTAGAACTAACTCACCTCATGACCAGGCGTAAGTCCTGCTGGTGCAACCAGTCTAATGGGTTAGCGAGTTAGTCACTATAATCCCGCTCCTATAAGACCTTTTCTGAATAGACCAGCTTAGTTTAGCTTTGAGCTAATTAAGATCACAAAAAGTATCTGCATATAAAAACATGTGAGCCCTGTGAGGAACTAGTCTAAATTATACATCAGATCAATTTCAGGAACAGGAATTTAAATTGTGCTAAGTGTATTTCTAGGAACAAGGATAAAAATTCCTGCTATTACTCTAATATGTGTCACCTCTGTCAATGCCCCAGTTACTTTCAGAAAGCTCCCACACATCTTCTTTCTCAGGAAATTGCTTCTTTTCATTCCAATCAACTTAGCTCATCCAAAACTAGTCAAGATATTTTTGTTGTCCTTCTAAGAAACAAGACTGATGAGTCATTTCCCTTGCTTTATTAGCTTGTGAACACACAAACACACAGACATAGACATTCAAATAGACAGACAAACCACGCATATACAAATATATACCCTGACAAACACCCCCTCTCCCGCACACTCATGGAGGCTGCATGTGCTTTCCCTCTGTAGACGTTGGCTGCTCTCACTCGTCACTCCATAAACCTGCTCCCCAACCATCTGGCCCAGGCGCTGCATGTGCGCGCTGGCTCGCAGGAAATTAACGCGCGCATGCAGAGCACCATCGCACTGCGCAGCGGAGACAAACTCCGACGACAGCACATCATCCCTTTCTCTCTCACGTTTAGAGAAGCCGTCCTGGAGCACAAGGTAGCCAGCTACCCCAGCTCATCATCATCATCATCATCATCGCCTGAACTCCATCATCCCTGCTTTTCTCCCAGTGCTGCATTTTTTTCTGTTTCTTTCCCCCATCTTTTTTTTTTAATAGAAATTCATTTCTCATAAGTAAGCAAAAGGCTGTTGTGTGGTAGGATATTTCCAATCACACACACTGATGCATAACACACGCCAAGATGTGCATACACATACAAACGTGTCTGGTCTGTTTATAGGAAGAGCATATCAGCATCTCTCTGGAATTCAGATACAGAAGTTTGGATACAAACAGCACTGATGAAATGTGCATCTCTAGAGCCGTGACTGAATGGGATAATCTCTGTTGGCCAGTGATGGTTGACTTTTGATTAACTGATCTGCCCTTTGTTTACTCATGAGCCAATTGTCATTGCTTTTCCCCTCATCACATTATGTTTTGCTTTTACTGTGTTTACCTGAGTTGACCTTGAGCTGCCCCCTGCTGTGTGTGGCCTACTCTGCAGTTGATTGGTTTGTTCTGCCTTGCCTCCAACTCTGACATCACATATTCTTCTCACAAAAGAGTGTGTGCCTCTGTGTGTGTGTGTGTGTAGCATATATGTGTGAGAGACTCACACATCCACTCTCTTGTATCTGCGCAGTGATGAGGTTTGACTATATGAGCTTCTATGTGAATATCCATTCTTGTAACCGTGTATGTGTGTGTGTGTGTGTGTGTGTGTGTTTCCCACAGTACTCCCAAATGAGGGATGAGGTGTTTAAATCTAATCTGGTATGTGCCTTTATTGTGCTCCTCTTCATCACAGCAATCCAGAGCCTAATGCCATCTGCAAGGTAAAACACAAACACACAAATTCTGACTTCCCTGCAAGTGTACTTAAGTACTGCTGAAATATTGTAGTGCCTTATGTCATTTTCACCAAGCTTATACAAACTAATCTGTACTTGGAATGTTACAGTCACATCATGTATAATATTAATAAGTACATACATTACATACAATAAGTACATACATTACTGTGTTTAGCACATGAAAGTCATGCTTTAATAATTTTTGTAATCTTATAGATGTGGTCTTCGATTACTTCATTAGTTAAACCATTAGATGTTAAGAGTCATGATGTTATATGATGTTATGGTATATGATGTCAAGTAATTACAGTGTATAATTACTTCATTTACAAATACCTTTATATACTTAAAAAAAAACACTTCATGTGCTTGTGCAGTACAGATACAATATACTATAATACGAACTTTACAATAAAGTAAATTATATACTATAGTGTTCTAAACAATACAAACCATATAATTGTACATAACACAATTATTCTCCCTCTCTCTCTCCCTCTCTCTCTCTCTCTCTCTTTAATTAATAAAAGCATCATGTTCAAAGTTGATACAGTTCTAAATATTGACTTGGTAAAGTTTTGTTAACTATTTATTTATTATGAATTTATTCATATTAAATAAATTCATAAAAAAACACTAACACACCTTAAGACATTAATATGTGCAGGACAGGGGGTACTCATGGACCAGGGTCTTGAACTTGCATATTAAAGGATAGGCTGTATTATAAATCAAATACAAAATTTGCATTTTTTGACTGTATTTTAAAATGTATAAATACTCCAAATTATACATTTAGAATTGTATTAATTGTAAGGGCTGTGAAATCCTCTTGGTGTACTGATTAATATTACATACGGGATTGTAATAATCAAATCATAAAACCAACATCAAATTAGCACAAACAACAAAATTCTTTTTTTCTTTTTTAGTTTTTGGAGTTTTTAAGTTTAACTGTAGCCATTACTGGACTTCGAGTCCAGCATGTAGACGTAAGCCTTAACACCACTTTCATCCTTAAAAATGTATTGCTATTAATACTGCTAATATTAATAACAAGATTTCAAACACATTTTGAAAGCATAATTTGTTAAACCCTTGCTTCAACACAAAATATATACTTTATAGAATACTTCAGCAAGGTAAAGTTTTCAACACAGAAACAATACACACTCAGAGCAGGCACAGTTTTTTCATAAAACATTTAGAGGTATAGTGTTCATGAAAATAAGTCTACTTAATCTATATTTCACACTTTTTCTCTAAAGCACTGTGAAGAAGTTTTTAACCATAACTCTGGGTGTGTTGGTGATGTCTGTAGGATGCTGACCATGGTGATCCAGTTTTCTGTACTTATCTTACTGCACTGCTGTCTGGTTGTCGTGACGACGGCAGAAGACTACAAGTGTCTGCCGTTAGTGTTGCGTAAGGCGTGCTGCTGGGTGAATGAGACGTACACAGCGCGAAACGTTATCATCCTCCTCTCCATCCTCATCAACTTCCTGGCAGCCATTATCAATATTGTGAGTATAATACACACACACACACACACACACACACACACTATATACATTAGATACATTAGACATGGAGTCTATAACAATAATGAGTTAAGGTTTGTGGTATGCTACAGGTTTCTGCACGCTCAATGCTTCATACTTCATACCCTTTCATGTCATTTTTATGTGATGGTAGCAATGTGATGTAAAAGAAAATTCACTAGCCACTGAACTTGTGTAAATATGAAATAAGTATTGATTTTAGTATATGTAACATTTCTTCCATTTCACAAGTGCACACACACCTGCCATCTGGGGCATTTTTAAAAAATAGTTTCATCCCTATTCATATCCAATTAAAAAGACAATATTGCACTCCATGAACAATATGTATGTATATATATATATATGTATATATATATATATATATATATATATATATATATATATATATATATATATATATATATATAATACTGGTTGTGTATTTATACAAATACTGATTGTATATAATATAAATTAAGGCTTCCATCTTGTATAGATGTTGTCTGACATGTTGCTTGGCATATTGTAGTGAATAATTTACATATAAAATGTAGCATTTCATATGAAGGTCTTTATAATACATATATCATTTCTGTTTCTCTCTAGTTATGGTGTAATGTTGATAAATCAATTTGGGATGTATTCAGGAACGGCACATTCGATGCTTCAGCTTCAATTCCCGGCTGTCTTTACCCAGAGGTTTGTTCTTCCTGTGGCTTATTCAATGAAGAGACAGAAATGTCAGGAACACAATGGTGTAGCTATTTAAAGATATCAGGATGGATAATTAAGTATTACGTAGCATCCTTTAGGTAATTGGATAGCAGACAGTGCAACCAGATTAATGACTACAGAGTAAAAGTGTTCTAAGATTATGCAGTCGTAAGAAATTGAGTGCTATTAAAATGATTCCTGAGAAATCCTAAACCATTAACAGTAAGATTAATTAAGCTGGTGCACAGTATGAGGTGCATTTCATTGATGTTTTTTGTATATTTGTGTCTATGGACACGTGTTTATTGTTAATGTTTTTCTGACTTTGCAGCCATACTTACATATTAACCTATTAGAGTTTATTTTGTCCAGTACTTCGTGTTTACGGGCGTGTTGGCCATGGTGACGTGTGCTGTGTTCCTGCGCTTAAACTCTGTCCTGAAACTGGCCATCCTGCTGCTAATGATCGCCATCTACTCACTACTGACCGAAGCTTTCTATCACTCACTGTTCACCCGATATGACACCATCACCGAATACGATGGCTTCACCAACCAGAGGTCAGTACACACACACACACACACACACACACGCACAAAGACATACACATTAAACAAAAATAATGACATAATAGTGATAAATCTCACCAAAAATGACCTAAACCTAAACATACACACACAAACACACACTTCTAGTGTTAGAATCTCTGCCCTTTAGAATCCAATAAATCCAACTGATGACGTTCTTTATCCTGTTACCCCGACAACAGCGAATGTTTCCTGGGAACCAAGAGAACATCTTTACTGCTGATGGCAATGTTCCTTTTAGCTGTATTTTATCACGGACAACAGGTGAGAGAATACACACACACACACACACACACACACACACAACTACTATAGTTGTGAGGTCTTTCCATTGACTTGTGTATTACTGTAGAGAACCATATGCCTACAACTTTAACCTTAACCCTAACTTCAGTGCCTAAAAAGAAACATGTAAAAAACACTTTTCTTAATGTGAGCCAGCCAAATGTGCCTAAAATGCCAACATTGTCATATATTCCTATTATCATGAGGCCATCTGGTCCCCACAAAGAGCTAAATCTGTGCAGAGACACACACACAGAGAGACTTGCACTCAGATTTTCTGTTTCTTTAGCTTTTTGTCCATACTTGTGTTTGTTTGTCTTTGTAAGGTCTTGTGTTGTAATGGACTATGTTGTAATGGACTGTGTTGTAATGGACTATGTGTGTGGGGTGTGTGTGTGTGTCTTGGAGAGAAACGGGACAAACAGGATGCTTTTTAAGTTCACTCTAGTGAATTACTGTATTTGATACCAGTGATCAATATGAGACCTGCAGGGTAATGAAACAGCAATAAACTAGTAGCAGGGAGGGGAACAGGGTTGAAGAGAGAGAGAAGATGAAAGAGGGAGGGAGAAAGCCAAAGAAAGGCTGAGGCAAGAAACTGACTGTTTAAGAGGGAAGAGAGGTATAGTTCTCACTGCTGGTACTTTTTCTAGAAATAGTAGCATTGCGTAAGGTTTAAGAGCAGTTGCACGCCTTACTCTGCTAATTGCCTTCCTTCTTCTCAGTGCTGTTTTTACATTGTCACAGTGTTTCTGCAAACCTCATGCAATGTGCACGTTGTGTATGTGCTCTTGTGGGGGTATGTATGTACTGTAACTGTTTGCACATGTGCACGTGTGTCTTCTGCTAATTCTGCCTGCAGGTCTGAGGTATTCAGACTGAACTTCAGTTGAGTGAATTGAACTGTGGAATATTTGTTGATTTATTTTCTGTCAACCTTAAAAACACCAGAGTAGGCATTTTGTGGCAAGCCACTTTACGTTTTAAGGTGACACAAAAAAAAGGTGACATAAAGAATGCAGTGTAATGATTTGCTTTGCATTGATCACTTACATACTGAACTGGGACGTCTCCACCTCATGAGTTAGTGAGTCAATCTACTGCATCTTTTAAATCAGAAATGAGCAGTTAGTGCAAGTGCAGTAGTCATGTATTGGTAATACATATAAAATATGTTTTACTTCCACACGAAATACTGCATATGTGCATCATCATTAAAATCATATAGTAAAGAATATTTAAAACTGACTATACTAGAAATACAGTAGTTCCATTATAGCCTGGTTAAGTACACGTTGATGCCATTAAGGTTAGACTTTAATACTGAGCATTTAAACTATATTAAGAACAAAAATAGTTCACACTTTGAATAGCACGCCTTAAATGTATGGATCATTAGTATGGCTGCAAGAACACGAAAGTGTGCTGTAGCATAATCAAGTTCAGTGTACTTTAGCAAACTGTTTTCACCGGGGAATCTAATGTTCTACAAAAAAATTGCAATTGGAAATGTAATTTACATACAGACTGTGTCCTTTTATGCTTGAACCTCTCATTGCTGTTCATCCTTTACCTTTCAGGATAAATATACTACTGATCATTGTGTTTTAGAAAGCTGAGAGAGATTCTCAGTGTTAGATGGGATCACAGTTGGTTCTTTCATTTTTTTGTTTGTTTATTATTAAACCCATTCTCCATAAATAGCTTTTATAGATCACCTCTCTGATACATTGGAAGCTTAATGCCTACAGCAGGTTGCACTCGTCCCAAGCTGGGAAAGACAGGCTTCACATATAATGCTCTATAGTCACAGATAAACCCCACAAACTTTTTAACTGGATGCTCTTATTCTATTGGCGTATTTTACATTTAATCACTGTTATTCTTGTCTTTCTTTTATAAAGGTTTAAATGACCAAACAATGAAGTAAGCATTTTGTTGTTGAGGAGGAATCCATGACCTTGGTTTAAACCCAGAACAGGAAATGTTGCAGATTCTGACTGAGACTCAAAGTGACAGATTCTGTTACATTCTGTACTGCGTGCAAACAAGACCCTTAAATCAACTGAATAATTAACGAATGTTTCAAAATGAAAGGCTTGCAGAGTTAAACACTGCACCACTGCAGTCCATGGTATAAGCTAAACGACTGATTATAATAATAATAATAATAATAATAATAATAATAACATAATGAGAACACTTAAGATCTACCAAATGTAAGAATGTCTAAGGCTTGCACTTGTGCTGATCTGGAGTATACTTTGGTATGGTTAAGGTTTGGTGCAGTGTTTGGGCATGGGGTGTTATTTTGGACTGAATGCAGTGTTTGGGATCGGTGCAGTGTTTGGGCATGGGGTGTTATTTTGGATTTAGTGCAGTGTTTGGGATCGGTTCAATGTTTGGGCATGGTGTGTTATTTTGGATTTAGTGCAGTGTTTGGGATCGGTTCAGTGTTTGGGCATGGCGTGTTATTTTGGATTTAGTGCAGTGTTTGGGATCGGTTCAATGTTTGGGCATGGCGTGTTATTTTGGATTTAGTGCAGTGTTTGGGATCGGTTCAGTGTTTGGGCATGGCGTGTTATTTTGGATTTAGTGCAGTGTTT
>CM040474.1:8078318-8093101 GCA_022758105.1 Pangasianodon gigas
CCATTTTGACAACTCCAACATTAAACTATCAGTTATGAGTAAACTAATTTACATTTCCAGCCATACTGTTTTGTTCTGATGAGCAGAACAGAGCAATGTTCTCTGTTTAGATATAGTGCAGTATTATGGAGTTCAGCGCAGTGTTTGGCTAGAGTATCTTAGGTTTGCGGCAGTATTTTTGGTGCTGTGTGTTTGGGGAAAGTATGAGATTTTGGCTTCAGGAAGATGTTTTAGGGGTGATATTGTAGTATGTTTAATATATACATTTCAGATATAATGTATAGGACCAATAGATATAAACTATATAAACTATACATTTAATAAAAACAACAAAGTCTGTTAGATTTACAGTTATACTCTGTCGCTCATCCCTTGCATCACCTTAATCAGCTGTCTCTCACTCTCTCTCCCACACTCTCTGTAATACATCTCTCAGTTGGACTCCTGAAACTATCAATATCACTTAAAAATAATTTTCTCTTTATTTGCATTGTTGACTTGACATTAATACTAAGGTTGTAATTATTGGAGTTACTATTTCTACATTTATTTCATCACAACATTTATTTAGCTTTTTTGTGATGAAATTCTGTTTTAAATCAGAGTGTTTAAGCTTAATTAAAATGTATTTAACTTGTGATGCTATATACTGTTCCTGGATAAATAACTAATCCAGAATGCTTTTAATCAAAGATCTGTCTCAACTAAACAAGTATTCTTGCTGATATCATTTTTAGAAAGATTTTTCTAATACATACATATATATATATATACCATACATTTCCAGAGTATGACATTTCAAGCTGACATCATACAGGCCTCCCCACCATGATGCAGTCTATGTGAAGTTCTAAATATAAAAACCTGCATAAGAAATCATGACTCTAATAGAGGAGTAAAAAACGCTGACATATATAGAAATTAACATTAACATTGAGTTATTCCCACTTTGCTGCTTGATTTTGAAGTGTGGTTGTGAGGACATTCAGCCACAAGAGTGCAAGAGAGAGAGAGAGAGAGAGAGAGAGAGAGAGAGAGAACAAATGGCTTGTATGTGGTTATGGCTTTAAAACACACACATACACGTGCACTACGGCTGTAACTGTATATGAATACATTATTCAGATTTAACAGATCATGCATCCTAAAGAATACAAATTAGAGTATTCTGGGGTTTTTCTTTTATTTTATTCATTTATTTGTTTGTTTGTTTTATTTATTTTGGAACGCTTACAAGCTTCAAGACTGTGATCCCACCAGAAAAAAAGAAAAAAAGTCACACGAGCATGAGGTTTTTAACTTTAATGTTGAATTTTAAAAACCATCTCTCACCAAAGCTCACGGGGAGGGTTGCCAAAATTCCCACCCCAACTACAATCCAGTAAACCACACAAAAGACTTGAAACGAGCCTGAAATATTCAGGCATGTGAAAAGGTAGTCCCATTTTTCTTCGTTTTCTCAGATCTTTTTGGGGGAAACAAATTAATAGTGATGGACATTTCTGACTTGCAGTATATATCTGCAATATATGGTCATTTTATGCAGACCCTGGCCACCCTTCTCGCGAAAAAAGAGCAGGTTGCACTGTACACAGAGCTGCATATCTCTGTATCTTTCTTAAATGATCGTTCACCAGCGTTATTAAAAGAAAGATCTCAGAAAATCATAAAGGCATGCTTTCAGCTTTGATTTACTTACCTCACGAATAATGTTTCACATACCATACATTCTCTTTTTTACACACACACACACACACACACACACACACACACACACAGCTTATACCATCCCCAGATTTGTCAGTATGGGAGCATCAGTGTTAACGTTTTTACTCATATTTAGAACCTCCAGCTATATCTGGATCTTAATGTTTGCAAAGATATGTGTATTGCTCACACATCAGACAAAGAGCTTTGATATACACCCTTGTCTCTCTTGCTCCTCCCACTTTCTCTCTGCCTTTCTTTCTTTCTCTTCATAGCTGGAATACACAGCGAGGTTGGACTTTCTGTGGCGAGTGCAGGCGAAGGAGGAGATCAACGAAATGCGGGAGCTGCGGGAGCATAATGAGAATATGCTGCGCAACATTCTGCCCAGCCATGTTGCCCGCCACTTTCTGGAGAAGGACAGAGACAATGAGGTCCTGACACACACCTACACACTGCACACAAGAGCTGTCAGAGGTCTTTAAAACGGCATTCTTGCCGTTCTTTTTTCCAAAGATTCTGAGATCTCAGTTCGTCATGGCTATTAACAGACACAAATAACAAATAACAGACACAAAAGCTTCATTTAAATTTTGATTCCTTCCCCTACATTATATGGGACATTAATCACGCAATTACTTTTAGTAACTCATCATGTCCAATAACTGCCCACACAATGTATGTGATTGCACTTGCAAACTGTGAGTGTATAAATTATGATGCTTTCTTAATCATAGCCAGTCATGTGGAGATCATAATATTATAGATATCATACTTTTATAATTAAAAAAAGTTCCACAATTATTTTTATGTATTTATTATGAGTAATGTGTTTGGCACATACAGTATATACAGTAGCCTGATTTTAAAATCTTTGTGTAAAAGAAATTTAAATATAAATACACAGCCCTGTGGGGCTCCTGTGGTCAGGGCAAGGGATGTGGATGTATTTCGCCCAAGCCTGACTGACTAGGGACAGTTAGTTAAAAAGTCCAGGATTCAGTTACAGGTGGATACATTAAGGCCCAGATTCTGCAGTTTAGTGACCCACTTGCAGGAGACTATGGTGTTAAAGTCAGAGCTGTCATCTATGAAGAACATTCTAGCATGTCCTCACTTGTATTACAGGTTAATGAAGTCCTGCACATAAATCCGCACAGCATGCAACCGAATATAAAAGTCTTGACACATGGCTTCAGAAAGCGTATGATGCTATACTCGATGTGGATTATATTCCTAGCATTAGACACAATTAGTTCTGGCTCATAATGAGATAATGCCCATAACTATAGATACAATGGGTTCAGAAGTCTCACAGACAGACCTCCAAGCAATGGGGGGACATAGCAGCAGTAGTGCAGTAGATCACTGTTTTTTTTTTTTGTTTTGTTTTTTCTTCATTGATTTTCTCCCTAGTTTAGTCATGGCCAATTCCCACCCTCCAGTTAGGTCTCCCCTATCACACAACAGCTACCAACCAGGGAGGGCGAAGCCTATCACATGCTTCCTCTGAGGCACGTGACGCCAGCTGACCGCATCTTTCCGAACTGCTGCTCATACAACATCAGAGGGCAGTGTAACACACTCTGAGGAAAGTGCTACCTGCCCTCTTCCACATGCATGAGCTCACAAACGCCCATGATTGGCTAGTGACACTGTGATGCCACCCCTCTTTCCTGAGAGCACAGCTAATTTTGCTCTCTTGGACTCCTGGCCACGGATGGCTGTGGCATCGTTAAACTTGCAACCCACTCCACTCTAACTGCAAATTAGATATGACATGATAAAGCAACAAATCCAATGTTGTTGAATGATTCCTCGTACTAATCATATGATCTGAAGTTAATTCAATCCCCCACTTACAACTTAGTTCCTGCCTGCTTGTTTAATGAGCAAAAATGAAAGTCAAACGTATAAAGTTATTTTTATCTTATTCTGACATATACGGCCTATCGTTAAATTAGTATAGAGACAAAGAAGAATAAAGCTTCAAAGGTAATAGCAAAGATGAGTGTTTGTGGCTACAGTTAGTAGTAGTAGTAGTGCATTATTAATTTGTGTTTAATTAGTTAGCTTTAGAAGCTATAAATAGCTGCTACTGTTTCTGATCAGAATACCGGACAGGCCAAGCCCACAAGTGGCAACAGTAGGGCCACTACATGCCCACAAGAGACAAACTACAAGCAACACAAGCTACTAGTATGAAGTAGGTTAAGGTAACTGTCACTAGTAATTGTACAGATCTTTGAAGCACAGGCCTAGGATGCACTAGATTTTCTCTTCCTTCTGTCTGTAACACAAACACAAAATTTTGAGGAAGCAGGCTACCTATTAGCCACCCATGTCTGCCATCACTAGAGTTGAAATTCTTGAGTATTTTCAGTAACTCGAGTCCTTTCAGTTAAATGATTAACGCAGTTGTACTCTTAGCCCATATACGCAGTCTGAGCATGCAGCCAAATGCAACACAGTGAAACAGGCCTCAGTGAAGAGTATGGCAGTGACCATATCATACAAATCACCACATACTGGATCTAAGAAGCCTAAATGTCTTTTTAGAACAACTGCCCTCCCCTTTTGGGTAGCTTTACCCAGGGTGTTCATAAAGTGTGTGTCACATTAGAACCCCTGCAATGCCGTGATCTGTGCACACTCCCTTATCTGGACAGTGGGCCCCATGATGATGATGAGCCAGACAAATATCATGATCTCCTGATCAAATGTCCTGTGGAGGTGTTAGCACAAAAGGTCAATCATGAAAAGAATCACTCAACTACTTTGCATATTGTTCAGTGGCATGAGGTTTATGAGCCTTCTTGATGGAAGACAGAGCTGTCTCAATCATGAAATTGCATATGGCCACACATCACCCATCAGACTTTCTACATCTGCCTGACTATTATTTACAACTCCAGGAGTGAAAACTGGGAATGTTGCACCGCAGACTGCAAGGCAGGGGGATGTGTAGAAAAACTTGAAAGTAAAAGCAAGGTGGGAAAATGTGTATCAGAATGAAAGCTGTGTGGCTAGGGCTGCAGCAGTTTGAGGAAGAGGTCACACATACTAGTGCAAACAACAACATAACTGGGTTATATATGAACCATCAAGCGGGAACAAAATCACAAGCAGCCTTAAGGGCTGCCTAGTTTTTGGGCTGATGCAGTCAAATTAGCAGTCACGCTGTCTTTCAACAGTCCTGAGCCATCACCTGAAATTAAATCCCACCTGAAACTGGAATTGGCAACAAGGTAGTTTTGCTAATGTGCAGCATCTACAGAAGAGCCGAACCGACACACAATTCATTTTCCAATGGGGTTCATGGACTGGGCAGAGACAAATGCTTTGGGCCAGGATGCACTAGCAATCAACCGGTGGTCCCGGATGAACACTGTTACTGTGTGCGGCTGGCAGTGACGTTGCAGTAACCATGTAGGTTTTGTGAACCCCTGTGTGGCCTGAGTCTGGGGAGTAGTGTGTGCAGGTCAGGAGCTTGTTCTGGAATTGTAGAGACACACAGGTTTTTAGGCTGTCCGATAACTGACCCACGCCTGAACTATTTCTTGGTCTATGTCCCACATGTTAGCCCTGACAAAGCATGACTCAGGAAGTAAAGGTCTACCTTTGTATTCTTGGAACCTTAGAACTTAATAAGTTCTTTGGCCAGGTTCTGACTCATGAGTCTGGCTGACTCTGGCTGACTCATGCATTGGTGTGTGGTTGGTTTGTTCATGATGTGATTTGCTGAAAAACAGAGTTTGTCTTTTTGATTGAGCCTGGCAATGATGTTACAAGTCCTTTAATTGAGTAATAGTCGAATTCACATGCAAGAGGCACCACAAAGCAGTGACCTGGATGTGAACTCTTGAGCAGGTTATTCAAAGACATTTGGATATCATCACACTTTTTTTTTTAAGTTATTACATTATTTCATATCAACGCTATAACACACCAGACATGATTTTATTCATTTTGGGTGGATTTTATTCATTTCTTTTATTATTTTGTTTAGGGTTCCAACTACTAATTGACAAAATCATTAAAATTTGATCATAAAAACTGTGGAAGTGCGATCTCTTTGGCTGAAGCATGCTTATTAATTGCTGGGTTTTCTGTTGAGTTATTTACCTTAGGTGGTTGGTGATATTTATCAGTCTTTCATTAAACTTTACCTTATGCTACATTGCCTATAATGTCAGTAGTTTGCATGACAACTTGATGGGCTGAATATTACTGAGCATGGTCTCAAATGAATAAGTAGTCTATGAGACAAGCATTTTCTCACTTTAAAACACAACTCATGCAGTGAAGCAGAACTCATTTTCACTGTGTTTATGATTGGTTGGAATTGTGTTTATGACTGGTTGGAATTTGAAATCAGGGCTTATTTGCTCAGAATGGAAACTCACCTGACCTAAATTTATAATTTAATCAAACTATTTGAGTAATAAAATGAATAAAAACCAATCCACATTACTACTCACAAGTGATGAGATGCTTTCTGTGTTATTTTGGGTGGGATTCTATGTGATTTTGCAGATGCTTTCTGTGTTATTTTGGGTGGGATTCTATGTGATTTTGCAGAGCCCACTTCCATAAGTGTTTATATTCACCTCTAGGATACCATTCATTTTGGTATAAACAAAGGATTGCAAAAGACATATGTATTGCACCATCCTTTCTTCTTTTGAAACCATGGAAAAGCTGAATGCCTTCATTTCATTGGCTTAATTTTGTAACTCATAAATACATTATTGATTCATGTATGAAATTAGGTTTAGAAAAGGATAAATTGGGGCATGCCATATGCATATGTGATGTAAATAAGGGATTAGCAGGCATGAGATGTTTCCATGCAGTTTAAGCTGATTCATCAATTGCACAAAAATCACTGATCTGTATGATGCTGTACGATAGCTTAATGAATTATAAGATGCATAGTCGTTCATATGCCATTCCATGTGCTCGAATCTGCAACTATTTCTACGTACTTTTGATGAATAGCTGCAATTATCTCCATCACCATCTTCATCTCTAGCTCCCCTAATCTCTCACTAACTCTCTAACTCTGTCAGTATCTCTGTTTTCATTGTCTTACGTGGCTCTTTTTTAATGCATAATTTCTTGGTTCTTGACTGTGTGACAGTGTCTTTCTGGTGTGTTGTTGGGTGATGTGTGTGTGACATTAGATGTGTCTGCCTTTGTGTACCTGTGCTTTTAAGCCACTTGTCTGTCTTAGTGGGAGGTTTGGCTGTCAGTGAATGGTGCCAACATGGCACTGGGGTCTTATTAAAAATACATCTCTCAGACCTGTGTGTGTGTGTGTGTGTCTGTGCTGTGTGTGTGTGTTAGGTTTCATTAATTATCTCATCCATTGTTCAGGTGACTTGTTATAGTATGCTTCAGTAGGGACAATGAATATATTTTTTATCGTGTGTGTGCGTGTGTTTTAATGGAGTAACTTACGTCACTCTACCTTTGTCAGCTGAATGATTCAATGCTATTGTCATATTGGCAAAGAAATGTGATCTGAACCCCACATGCACACACACTCACACACAGACAGAGCTAGAGCATAAACGTGCGAAGGTCACTGATGGTGGTGCAGTTTATCATACACTGCTTTGTCAAAACAGCCAGTTACTGTCATAGCTTTTGCTACATAAATTGTACGTTAATGTGAGTGTTTGGTGTTGCAGTGTTTGAATATTTGATGGAGCATTAGTTCCCTCTGGTGGCCAGTTTGACCAGTACAGTGTATAAAAAAAAAAAATAATAATAATAATAATAATAATAATAATAATAATAATGTTGGGTGCACCCCAGTTCCTCTTATGTCCTTCAGCCCATGACCATCTATGCCTATGGGATAAATACTCCACTGCTCCTAAAAAACAAATTCTATTAAATGATAAAACAATAAAAACCACAAATACAGAATTAATCATCTTAATTAAATAAATAGTATGTACAAATAAAATCCTTAGATGCATGTCAATTAAAATATGCCTTGCTCTGTTGGCCGAGTGAGAAGTCAGGTGATGGGTAGAGTCTTCTTTAGGCTGAAACATGTTCGTCAGAAATTGTAATGCTAAAGCATACAAAGACATTCTAGACAATTGTGTGCTTCCAACTTTGTGGTAACAGTTTGTGGAAGACCCACGTATGGGTGTGATGGTCGGGTGTCCACATACTTTTGGCCATATAGTGTAATTGACCAAATCAAACATTTAACCCAAATATTAGAGTATCAGAAAGCACATATGCATATTGCATGGTTCAAACCGGTACACACTTCATCATACTACTTTTCCAAATATTTTATGCCCCCACCCCTGTCTGGTTTTTTTTTTGTTTTGATTGACCCCTCTCTTCTCTTGTCCTTTTTTACTTTATTTCTCTACAGGAGTTGTATTCTCAGTCCTATGATGCTGTCGGGGTGATGTTCGCCTCTATTCCTGGCTTTGCTGATTTCTATTCTCAGACTGAAATGAACAATCAAGGAGTTGAATGCTTACGGCTGTTAAATGAGATCATCGCTGACTTTGACGAGGTCAGGATTGACACTGACATTGACACTGACACACATACATGCACAAGTGAAAATATTTCGAGAATACTGTACCAAACTGAAATGACAAACAATTATTGTTCTTATGAATGTATTCTAGTACACTGGATTTGAAATGATACAGTGACTGTAAGGTTAAAAAGCAGAAGGTTAACTTTAATTCAATATTTATGTGGATGAAACTTTTAGCTCCTACTTCCACTTTTAGCTCCTACTTCCACTTTTAGCTCTATTTCAAGCAACCAAAAGTAGGTAAAGTAATACAACATGTAATATACAGTCCCCTCCAAAAGTATTGGAATGGCGAGGCCAAATCTTTTGTTTTTGCCGTACACTAAATACATTTGTGTTTGAGATCAACAGATGAATATCATTTCCTGATATTTATTTAGAATACGGCACCTTTTGTTTGAACCAACCCATTTTTCAAGTGATCAAAAATATTGGAACATGTGCCTGATAGGTGTTTCTTACTGCCCGGGTGTGTCCTGTTAGAATGATTGTTTAACCATTTAATAGCTCTGAATGTCTACTCTTGGTTTGAGCCCTGTGTTTTGCCTGTGAAGACTGCATATGTTGTTAAAAAGGATAAACCAACATGAAGACCAGAGAGCTGTATATGGGAGAAAAGCAAAGCCATGTTGGAGCTGAGAAAAGCTGGGAAAATTGATCAGAGCCATTGCACACACATTGGGCATAGCCAATACAACAATTTAGAATGTCCTGAAGAAGAAAGAAACCACTGGTGTACTAACAAACAGACATCGAACAGGTTGGCCAAGGAAAACAACAGCAGATGATGACAGAAATATTGTGAGAGCTGTGAAGAAAAACCCAAAAAATAACAGTCAGTGACCTCACCAACAACCTCCACAGGGCAGGGGTGAAGGTGTCATAGCAGGAAGAACTGGAAGGCCATATTGGATGGTTCTGGAACCCAGATTAACCTCTCCCAAAGTGATGGAAAGGCCAAAGTATGGAAAAAGAAAGAATCTGCTCACGATCCAAAACATACAAGTTCATCGGTCAAGAACGATGCAGGTAATGTCATGGCTTGGGCTTTCATGGCTGCTTCTGGAATGGGCTCACTAATCTTTCATGACGGTAGCAGCAGAATGAAGTCAGAAGTCTATAGAAAGCTTCTGTCTGCCAATTTACAGAGAAATGCATCCAAGCCAATCTAGAAACTCCATCATGCAACAAGACAATGGCCAAAAACACAATGCCAAAACAACAGAGGACTACATCAGGGGAAAAAGTGGAAGGTTTTAGACTGGCCAAGTCAATCACCAGACCTTAACCCATTTGACCATGCATTTCACCCCCTCAAGAGGAAACTGAAGTGAGAAACCCCCCAAAACAAACAACAACTGAAAGAAGCTGCAGTACAAGCCTGGAAAAGCATCACAAAAGAAGAACGCAACAGTTTGGCGATATCAGTGGGTCACGGCTTGATGCAGTTATTGCAAGCAAGGGATATGCAACCAAATATTAAGTGTTATTTACTTTAATTTATTTCAAGACTATCTGTTCCTATACTTTCTCACCTAAACATTGTGTGGTCTGCCACCAGAGATGCCATGTCCTATGTTGTTTAACACATCTAGATGTATGTAGATCTCATATTCCTCTTCTGATCTCAAACCCAAATATATCAGAAAAATATGGATCAAAAACACTTTTCTCCAAACTAAAATCAGCATTATGAAAACTCTTAATTGTGCAGAATCGCACTGCAGAATTAAATACTGCCTTCTTCTCATATGACATTTTATTTTTTTTTAAATCTTGCCTTAAACTCAAAACAGGCCTGTCATATTTTGACTTACTCTTTTTAACAGAGGCCAAAAAAAAAGGAATTTCCACCTGTTTTGGGGGTGCCTGTGTTCAGCATTGAATTTATTTGTGATATCACAAGCCACAGTAGTGGTTAATGGCTCATATGAAAGTAGACACTCAGGGCTTTAAGAATTTGCACTTTTTCCTAAGTTTCCTAAGTTTTCCTTTGAGAGTATTGGACTTAGTTCGGAGAAATGTGTTATATCAACTGAGAAAAATACAAGCAAAGAGATGCAATGCCAATCAGTGACCAGAAGTTGGTTATTTAGTACTTTAACAAGCGCTGTCATTGGGCCGGTATGTACAAATCCCAGAGCTCAGAAAAAAAATTGGTCTTAAGTGCCAAAAAATCTGAGATATTTAGGAGTAGAGAAAGGTGGCAGTACTGAGACAGAAAAAAATATATATATTTTTTAATCAAACTTTCTTTTAGAAATAAAATATTTCTAGCTATAATAAACAGCAATAACAGCTGATTGAGGTACAGCCATTTCAGACATGCCATGTGTGCCTGCTCTGTTGATCTCAAACATCACTTTAAAGAGACTTTGGTGAATTCACCTATCGATAATACATCCTCATATACTCCTTACTGAATACGCTCAGAGTTAACCTTAAACCAAACATCAGTGAGTGTAATTACAGCCCAAAAGTGAAATATTGTGTTTAACAGTGTCAGGTGGTATAAAACTGTCAGAAAGTGGCACTGGATGTAACACTGCACCATGCTCAATCTGATATTGTGCAAGAAAAATCTAATTATATTACTGAGTTGCATGTCTGTTTTGGCTGCCCTGCATACAGTTGTCTGAGTAGTGCTTAATTCAGGCTTATATCACATGATATAAAAAAGATTTCCAAGTAGGAAGCATCTGTGTATCCTTGATTTAGTAGCCTCCTATCTCTTTGTACCTTTTGAGCATTTCTTCAAGTTCATTTTAAGAATAGAGTCAATTTCAGAAGTTCAGTCCAGTACTACCGAAACCCTGAATGAAATATTTCATGTATGTGATGGATGAGCTTATCTGCTGACATTTTAGGTTCTTGGAGATAAGAAGTGGTTTAATATTGGCCTATAGTTTAAAATTATCATGGGTCAAGGTCAATTTTTATTAACGGTTTGATAACTGTAGGTATAAAAGATTTAGGTACATAGCCTATCCTAAGAGAGACATTTATTATTGTTAACAGCTCTGATTACTTCTGATAGTATTTTGAGGAAAATGCATAGAGGCCATAGATTGTATAGAGGAGGAGATCAGTGAAATTAATTATGCTGCTATATCGGAGTAAACAATAGCTCTACTGATGTGGTCATAGTCATCCTCATGGTCACATGCTTTGCACATATTTCATCTTCATGTTGGCAGATTTCAAATGCAATTACCACATTTAGAATCAATGTTTTGTGATCTTTAGTTTAATTTGTTCACAATGGTTAATGGTGAAAGAACACAAGGCTTAAAAATATAGAATGACTAAGTACATACCCAGGAATTAAAGTTGATATTCTATACTTTCTAAAGATTGTTACATTCTAAATCCAAATCTGTTATAGTCTCTGTCCATGGATTAGGCTGTGTAGGCAATCTTTGTGCAGCTTTATTTCTAGAACAGCCAAAACCCAAGGTTGTGGCAGTAATGAGATAGGAGTTTGATATTTGCTGCTTGTGGTGACTTCAGGTTTGCGCTTAGAGACCTTAAACCTGTTGTTGTTAAGTATAGAGTACTATAAAGAACCTTAGAGTAAGTTCATACACCCAAAGTCTATATAATGTTCAAGGTCTAATTGTTGTTATGTCTTACCCTTTAAAACTCTGTGTATTTCATACTTTTCCGATGTCCTGACCTTTCTTTTGCCCTCTCCTCTCTTTCTAAAGCTGTTGGGAGAGGATCGTTTTCAAGACATTGAGAAGATTAAAACCATTGGCAGTACATACATGGCTGTGTCTGGCTTGTCACCTGAAAAACAGGTAAAGCACAAAAAACCGATGCTTTATATGATATCAGTATGTATTTTGGTGAAAAATAAAAAAAAAATTAAGATTGTAATAACTGATCTTGAATAAATATACTATACAATATGATATAACATTGCAGAGGTAGCAGGAATTCACATCAGGATACCATCAAAGACATTGCTTATTTTCCATGCAATAAAAAAAAAAAAAAAATGCAAACTAATAAGATGTGCTGGATCAAGTGCTATTTTATAAGCTGCTGATCAATATGGGTTGAGGTCATATTGTTAAAATTAACCCAAACATTACAGTGATTAGGACTATTCATTAACAATACACTAGACTGCAGTTAGATTGCTTTATTTCGATGCTTGTGTATAGGATAGCCTATATCATCATATTAGTCTTTTTGGCTTTGATTTTTAAATTGTCTCTGTCATTTATGTTGCATGCTCCATCTTCCATCCTCCATTAGACAGCAAGTCGCCAAAAAAAAAAAAAGAAAAAAAACATAATTTCGTTCTTCATTCCTGCATTTTCTATCCCTGAGTTTTTCCTGGGCTTAAAGGCAAATGTTTGTGTTTAAAGGCAGTGGTCTAGACACTATTGAAAACCTCCTCTCAGGCGCTTTTACTCAAGAATCTACTCAATCTGGCAACCTCAAAAGAGATCATTTGCATAATCTGAATGGGGAGCTCAGAAAATCAATTTAAGCAGCTGCAGAGAAAAAATCTGAATGCATGCAAAATTTCCCCACATAAATATTGATGTCACTTTTGGACTAAAATCAACTCTGAATACTGCCCTTGGTATATTAATAAGCATGTACATGTCTGTCTCTCTCTGCATGTCTGTGTTTGTTGCTGTAGCAATGTGAAGATAAATGGGGTCACCTGTGTGCTCTGGCTGACTTTGCCATTGCTCTAAACGAGAGCATACAAGAGATCAACAAACACTCCTTTAACAATTTCCAACTCCGAATTGGTAAGAGATCAGTCATTCATACAAATTTTTACTGAAATTCTGGGAGAACTTCAGAAAATTCCACTCTTTTGTCTCTCTCTTCCTCTTCTGGTTTCTCCACTTCTTACGCATGTTCTTTCTTTTCCTCTTTTTTTCTTCTAACTGTCTCAGGAATGGCCCATGGCTCTGTGGTAGCAGGTGTGATTGGTGCTAAAAAGCCTCAGTATGATATCTGGGGGAAAACAGTGAACCTGGCGAGCCGCATGGACAGCACAGGTGTGAGTGGAAAAATCCAGGTCCCTGAGGAGACGTACAGCATCCTGACAGAGCGCGGCTTTGCCTTCGAATACCGTGGTGAGATCTACGTGAAGGGCATCAGCGAGCAGGAGGGCAAAATCAGAACGCACTTTCTTCTAGGCCGTGTGCAACCCAATCCACTCATCCTGCAGCCCCGCAAGCTTACAGGCCAATACTCGCTCGCCGCTGTGGTGCTTGGCCTTGTCCAGTCACTCAACCGCCAAAAGCAGAAGCAGATCCTCAACGAGAACAACAACTCAGGCATCATGAAGGGCCACTATAACCGCAGGACCCTGCTGGCACCCACAGGGCCTGATGCCAGCCATGCTGAGATGGCCACAGACAAGAACGAACTGGCCTAAAGGCTACCACTTTATTTTTTTTTAATGACTAAAAACTATAGAAGAAAAAAACACTGAGCCAAGATAGAGATGGCCTGAGGATAAAGTCTGAACAAAGCACCACAACGCCTGACTAAAAGACTGAGCTGCCCCAAAGACTGTCTGATCAACTGCCTGCGTGTCTGTATTGCTGTTTCTTTTTTTAGTATTTCTTTTGTATTTCAAACACAATAAAGGGGTTTAATTTTTTATAAATACTTGGGAAACCTGCTTTTTTTTTAACACTGGATTACTGCCCATCACTAATGCTCCTTGCATGCACTACATGAGAGTTTTGGAAAAGTGATAAATTCAGAAACAAATCATGGATCTGTTTCCCAAAAAAGTCTGGGCTGGTATGATTTATAAAGCTTCATAAAATCTGAGAAGTCTATTTAAGACCAGAAAAAAGTCTTAGTTAAAAGCTGGGAATAAAAATGTGTCTTTAAAGGTTTTTAGAGCAACTCTTAGTGAGGAGTACAAGTTAATCCTAGGAGTAAATCTTAAGCATGAAGCACAACATGAAGTTAGACCCACAAATAGTGGGTTATACTTAAAGCACAATCATACCAGTGTTGAAATCTCTCTTATTTGTATGAAATAATAACAATAATAATAATAATAATAATCACAAACACAAGTAAACTGCTCATGCCGCATAAGGCGAATATAAGCTTTTTTTTTAATTAATAAAAAATTTGATAAGCTACAGTCTCAGTGATTTAATGCCACTTCCAGTAAGGACATCCAGTTATAACTGCTCGATATTTACTAAAGGAATTATTTAAGGTTTAGCCTCTTTAAGTGATCAAAAATGCGCAAGAATTTGAAACAACATTTGAAATCAACGGAATTCAGAAACAAGTGCAATAGTCTGTTATTTCAGTCTACAAGATTGGTTTTTCCATGGGTGTGTTTTTTCCATTTTTTTGTGCTGCTACTCTGAACAATTTTGAGAAACCACTGAAGCACTCCTAAGTACTCGCCCATTTAAAAGTAAATTCCCTTATATCTATAAGTGTTTTGCCAGTTAAATGCAAAAATTTTACTCTGAGATGCTTAAAAACA
>CM040474.1:8103125-8146756 GCA_022758105.1 Pangasianodon gigas
GGCTGAGATCTTGCATTGAGGACAGGAGAGTCTAACCACTCCGTAAAGTCTTCTCCAGCACATCCCAAAGACTTTCAATGGGGTTGAGGTCAGGACTCTGTGGTGGCCAATTCATGTGTGAAAATGATTCCTCATGCTCCCTGAACGACTCTTTCACAAGTTAAGCCTGATGAATCTTAGCATTTTCATCCTGGAATATCCCTGTGCCGTCAGGGAAGAAAAAGTCCATTGACGGGATAACCTGGTCATTCAGTACATTCAGGTGCTCAGCTGACTTCATTTTCATTTTACTTCATTTGACTTCATGAGGCTCAGCCTAGACCTGACCAGTTGATGCAACCCCAGATCCTAACACTGCCTCCAGAGGCTTGTACAGTAGGCACTATGCATGACGGGTGAATCACTTCATGCATTTCCCTTCTTACCCTCACACACCCATTGCTTTGGAATAGGGTAAATCTGATTTTATCAGACCACATGACCTTTTTCCATTGCTCCACAGTCCAGTCTTTATGCTCCCTAGCAAATTGAAGTCATTTTTTCCGATTAGCCTCACTAACAAATGGCTTTCTTGTGGTCACACAGCTGTTTAGTCCAAATCCTGTAAGTTCTCATCACATTGTGCGTGTGGAAATGCTCTTACTCTCACTATTAAACATAGCCGTGAGTTCTCCTGTCGATTTTTTTACGATGTGACATCACCAAGCGTTTTAAAGATCTCTGATCACGATCATTCAAGATTTTTTTCTGACTACATTTCTGCTGTAAAATTGACGGTTCACCACTATCCTTCCAGGCTTTAATAATGCACTGGACATTTCATAACCCAGTTCCAGTAATTTCAGCAATCTCCTTAGTTGTTTTCTTTGCTTGATGCAGGCCAACAATTTTCCCCTTCAGTAACATCTTTTCCACGACCATGGGATACGTAATCTGCCATGGTTGTTTAAGAAATGAGAAGCTACACACTGCATTAGTTAAGGTTAAAAGAACTGTTGCCAGCTGAAACATATTAATCACTGCAGTAATGATCCAGTCATAGGCTCTTAAGTATTTGCTTATTTAAACCCAAACAGTGACCTTTTTTTTTTGGCCAGGCAGTGTATTTTTTGTGTATTTCTATACTACAGAACATGAATGAGTGACTTACAACAAATTATGAGTGCTGCTGGACTAGAGCTCCCTGCCAGACTGAGTATTGCACAAATGGTAAAGTACTGACTTTCAAATTCTGAAAATTAGATAATCGGTTTGGTTAAATTCCTCATCATAATAGCAGCTAGCCTTAACCACTGAGTCATCACTGCCCCAGTGTGTAAATACATGTGTTACAGATGCTGTTAGCCCAACAGTCAGAAGCCAATTCAGTGATCACAAGTAGCCAGTGTTACTACATCTGAATCCATAATTGTTTTACATTGACACTTCAAATATGTCAACTCTTACTACGCCTCCCATCACCATTAACTCGTACAACCACAGTGTGGACTCCATATGAGGATGTAAAGTAGACACAGTTTCCATATGAGGATGTAATGTTGACTTCACTGTAGTAATCAAGGTGTAATTTGTACAAAGGGATATTGATGCAATGTTGAGGATCAGTAGAGTCATTAAGAAGCAAACACTTATCACACTATGAACATGGTGGTTAATATAAAATATGTTTTTGCAGTAAAATAATTTATGCTAGCTGTACTTTTTTCTTTTCTTCCAGAAATGCCTACCAGAAAGTGCATTGGCTGCCCTGCCATAATACAGTTATGTCCATATTGCCAAGTTAAACAGCCCTGTAAATTCAAATGAGTTAATTCTAATTCTAATAGTTAAATCGCAAGACAAATTCCACAAAGAACCTAAACAGTGGGCCAAAGGTTTAATGAAAAATAATAGCAGTGAGCAGAAGCATAAGTTGCTATATGTGATTTGTTCCTCAAAGGTGCAGGATGAGGAGTAACAGACATTGAGGGGAGTAGAGGACGGCTGAGTTCTTTTTACCTTCAAAACGAGAGTTGGATAGCTTGGAGAATGGTGCGACTTATGAACTATTTTTCTTGTAGCTGGTAATGGTTTTAAGTGAGTGGCATACTTCAGAGGTGTTGTGATTTTCCCAAGGTTTGCTCAAATCTGTCCATATATTTGTATTTTTCTGACCTTGCTTTATTGAGATTTTGATTAGCAAGCTGGTACTTCTCAGTTATTTGGGTCCAGCCTCCTTTAGTGCTCGGACAACCTTTACCTGTACCAGGCACTCAGGCCAAAACTTGAAATAGAAGAAGAAGAAATAGATAACAATGTCATTGAGGTAGGCTGCTGCTTAATGCCATGGATAATGTCCATGAGCAGCTGGAAGGTCATTGGTGCTCTATGAAGTCCAGAAGCATGTACCTTGTAGTGCCAGTGACTCCCGGGGTAAATTCATAAGTTCAAGTCATAAATTCTGTATAAGAGATGTGAGTCAACGGCTGAAACTTTGTTCAAACTGCGGAAGTCGTAACGAAACATCCAATTTCCATCTGTTTTGGGAACAAGAACTATGGCACTGGACCAAGAGTTGTCCAGTGGCTCTATGATCCCCATCCACAGCATCTTCTGCACTTTCTCCTTGATGGCCTGACAGCAGGCCTCCGAGATTCAATAAGGTTGCTGCCTTGAAAACACCCCCAGGAGAAGTCATATGATATACTTGCACCAGGTGAGTGCAAGTATGACATAAAAGAACATGTTGGGAAACATGGTATGAGCTCTATCAGTTTCGGTCATTGGACTGTGCTTAGATTGGCATCAAATTTTAATTCTCCTTAAATTTTAAAACTACTTTTGATGGTCCATGACACTTGAGTGGGTTCAGAGAGTGGAAAGTGGAGCTCCAGGTAAGCTCCAGTGTCTTTTATTTGAGAGACCAACACCCAAAAACAAACAAACACTACAGTCCTAGGAAAAGGTAAAAATTATTTTTAGTTCATGGCCCTGATTGGCTCTGTTAGCCTTCAACTGCACCTTGTACCCATTCTTACTACCAAAAGCCCTGCCCTTGGTTGTGTCTGGAACATACCATTCACCTCTAGCATGTCAAATACTGTATATATAAAATATACAGTTAAAGGATTACTTTAATTAATACAACATACAACATTAATGCAATGTTTTTTTTTTAGCTAATACTAACTCTAAGTACATTCTTCAAGTTTACTTAACAAGCAATTAAAACTCATTTTTCACAGCTCCTATCACTTATATGTATTCTCCTTCTCTGTGTGAGAACTGAAGCTCTGCAAGACCTGAACACTACCACTCAAAAGACAGAACCAAGAAATTGAAGTCATTGTTGTTTTTCTTCTTCTTCTTTCGGCTGCTCCCGTGAGGGGTCACCACAGCGGATCATTGGTCCACATATTGATTTGGCACAGATTTTACACCGGAAGCCCTTCCTGATGCAACCCTCCCCAATTTTATCCGGGCTTGGGACCAGCACTGGGAATGCACTGTCGTGTGCAACCCCAGCCACTGGGGTTGGTTCCCTGGCCGGGAATCGAACCTAGGAGAGCAGTGAGCGTGCTGAGGTCTAACCACTATTCCTCCAAGGACCTAGAACCAAGAAATTGAAGTTAACTTCTTTGTATTTCTCAATACTTTTGAGCGAGCTGAGTATGGAGAGAGTGAAAGGCAGAGAAAGAGAGAGAGAGAGCGAGAGTGAAAGGGCTAAGAGAAAATCAAGTAATGGATATTGTGGCACCCAGGTCGGTGTGAAGATAATGAGGACTCTGGAGGTAGGTGTGAAAGAGTGCAGCATTACATTTATTTTAGTCTTCTTTTTGTCTGGGCTTTTCAGCTTTGCAACCAACTTAAGTGAACCGAAATACTTTACTGAAAAGTGAAATACTAAAATAGTGAAATACTTCAAGGTAAACAAAAACTTCCAAAATTCACATGTGCACACACACACAAGCTCTACAGGATCTGTGGATCTGCACCCGAGAGAATGCTTGGCATTTCTCTCACTGCAAGACAAAGCATACAAAAAGGAGCCATGTTAATCAGGTGCATAACAGGTGTATGCTCATTCATCAAATTGCTCACTCCTTCTCCAAGACTCTGCCCTCCATTCACAAGCTGCATTTCACCATGCCCCCAACACCACAGACATAAAGATACACTATATGGCCAAAAGCATGTGGACATCTGACCATCACACCATGACTCTTTCCCACACTGTTGCCATAAAGCTGGAAGCACACAATTGTATAGGATGGCTTTGTATGCTCTTACAGTTGCAATTTCCTTTCACTGGAACTAAGGAGCTATAGGAATACAAATATAAGAGTCACTGTTTTCCTACATGTGTATAGCATCAGCTGAATGATTATGTTGAGCAAAGTTTCTAGTAGGAGGTTTCTGCCCGTTTTTGTTCTCTTTACTGTGAATCAAACAAGTATTGTAACTGATGCTATCACCTTTTGTCTGTGATGGCTCTTGGTGCCGCTGCCCCATTCTTTGAATTGGTGGCCATTATTCATGGTCATCAATACCTGAGGTGTAGACTTTTCTTTATCTCTACGATAATGAACGTTATGCTGATTGGATTAGGGCTGGTGAAACTCTACAGTCTGGGGCAGGTTCCTATAACTGCGTACGTCCTTTGCATGCTTTATTAAGGTTGTCATCTGACTGCTTTTGTCTCCACCTCTAAGGTCTGCCCCCTAAAATGTATATAAAACCGCAATGTACAGATCCCTTGTTTAGACTTGATGACTGCAGCACTAAACAGCATGTTCTCAATAAAGAATTCTGCTGAAGATATACCCATGTCTCCTGGTCTTCATTTCACTGAGTTTCTTACAGAGCCCAGAACAATGCCCCTGTGCACAAAGCAAGGTCCATAAAGACATGGTTTGCCAAGGTTGGTGAAGAAGAACTTGAGTGACCTGCACAAAGCCCTGACTTCAAGACTTTTGGGATCAATTGGAACGCTGACTGTGCACCAAGCCTTTTCATCTAACATCAGCTCAGAGTAGAAGCAGTTACAGCAGCAAAGGGGGACCATCTGCATACTAATCCCCATGGTTTTGGAATGGGATGGGAAGCATGTATGGGTGTGATCGTCAGGTACATACTATTGGCAGTATAGTATACTTCAGCAGCTCAAATAACATTATGCATAATTAAGGCCATAAAAATGTTTCATAGATCTGAAACAGTTGGAACTTTGCCAGGAGTTGGACACATGAGCACCCTGTCCAGACATACATTAGGGTTATACATATTGGGGTTCTTATGAAGATTGATGGCATCAAGAATTCTGCTACATATCAGGATATTTCAGCCCAAAACCTGGTTGCCTCTGCCAGGAGGTACAGACTTTGCCATAGATGGAGTTTTCAACAAGATAATGAGCTAAACATATATCCAAAACAATATAGAAATAGTTAAAGAAACACATAATCAGTGTTTTGCAATGAAAATCTCAATCTCCAGATTTGAACCCTATTGAAAGGAGGTTTGACAAAATAGATTTCCGTGATCATTTAATAGTGTTTTCCTTTTGGGCTATGATGAATTTCATTGACTCACAGCAGGACCCCACATCATGGGAGGGGGGAGGAGGGGGGCGGGGCATTTTTTTTTACTGATTCTTCCCTTCTTCCATCAAATTCACACTTTCTGTAGCTGTAGTTCATATCCAGCAGATGGCGCTGAGGACTCTCCTGTCACTCAGGTTCAAAATGATCAATGAATATGCAATCTCTTATCACCTGTGGTGTACAATTAGATAGAGAGAACAAAGTGTTTTAGGAATTCATTTTTGTTTTGCTCAAACACACACACACACACACACACACATTCGTCTTACTATCCTTGTGAGAAACTTAATTAGCTTAATGCAGCTAATTAATTAAATTAACTAACCCTAACCCTAAACTCAGTAACCAAAATGGCTTCTTTTTTTTACTCTTTCGATTTTTCAAATGAAAGCTGCATTTACCTCATGGGAATTTTTTTCCTTGTGGGGAGCAGCCAAATATCTTTAATATCTATATCAACCTGACAGATATTCTTATAGTGTTGAGACATTTGGTCCTTATGTACACACACACACACTGCAGACATAATATGACATCCAAAAATGGTAAAAGGTTCATCCACATGGACTCTGACCTCTATTTGCCTAGCCTGGGGGAGACCCTGTGTGTGTGTTTGTGTGTGTGTGTGTGTCTGTCTGTCTGTCTGTGTCAGTGTCTGTGTGTGCTTGAAGCCTTCTTAGTTTCTTCTTTTCTAGCCTTCTTCTGGAATTTTATACCTGAAGCACACACTAGCTTTTTATTGAGCTAATAAGGTTGTATGATAGATGCTTCAGTTAATTTTAATTTTTATTTTAATTTATTTATGTATTTATTTATTTATTTATTTAGAAAATTTGTGTTATTATTATTATTATTATTATTATTATTATTATTATTATTATTTTAAAGGAGTCTTTAAACTGGAGTCGAAAACTCGAGTTTTTGAGTTTCCAGAAAATCCGAAAGGATGGAGGCCTTTCTGATTTCTCAATAATAAGCTGCATTTTTTTTTTTTTTCGTTAACTTCAAGAAAGAGAAAAAAAGAGAGGCTGGTAAGAGAACAACTTCTTATATGTAAATGTTATAGTGTAAGTGATAACAGGAATTAACAGGAATGATGTTGCACAACATCAGTAACTATACATAACATAAACATAACTATAAATGGGTAAAACACATGGTATGCCAATCTTTAATAAAGAAACAATAATTAGCATTGTTAAATTGCTGTGGTCTAAGTTTGGGATGAACTGTCATTGGAAAATAAAGAATGTCCTGGTGATAAAAGCCCAAGATATTGATTATTTTCCTTATAACATTAAGCTCCATTGTGTTTTATTCCTTACATGTACAGTAATGCATGTGTATAATAATCTAATAGACCAATACAGACAATTTGCATTACGTATTTACTCACTCATATTGAGAACACACAAAAATTAAGCTACTTTCTCACTGAATAAACTATTTTTAAAAAATGAAGAAAAAACAGCATAGCAGTTTGGAATCCATAGATACATGCAGTTATATAATTATATACTAAGACAAATATATAACTATATATAACTATATATAACTATTAGTTATATATTAAGACAAATAGGCTACATCAGTTTCCTTTGTAGGTTTTCAACACCCCAAGAATGAACATAAAAATCACCAATGTTTTCTTTAGTTGCTCATTTATATGTCCACCAGTAAACCTCTCACTTACCTAGACCGCTATAGCAATACATTCAAGTGCCTAACTTTAATTGGTTAATGTGTGCTGGGGGCGGTCTCAGTAGCTAGCATCCGAGACAGCATTCACTCACTGACGTAAGCTAGGCTATGGGTACAATCCTGTGGGATAAAACGTATCATTATAATAATTGCTGTAAATTGTAGTCTTTCTCTTTTAAAACCTATGAAACCTGTGATTGTTTAGAAATTAGGTCAGAAATTAGGTCAGTGAAATTAAACAAATTTTACTGTGACCTTGGAACTCTTGTACCATTTGACTCTCCTGAGGTGCAGAAGGTTCAAGAGAGGACAAACAGATTATTCTGTCATCTTCAAAATCATACTGTAGTCTAACATTATGTTAGAAGTACAAAACAAACTGTGGCTTATATAAGTCTTTACCAGAGTGACATTTGATACACTTACATGTTTTTGGCATTTTGGTGCCCGGCTAGCTCAGTTGGTAGCGCATGGGACTCTTGATCTCAGGACTGTGGGTTTGAGCCCCATGCTGGGTGCTAACCCTAGTCACTGGGGTTGCACAGGCTAGTGCACTCTCAATGCCAGTCCCAAGCCCAGATAAATGGCAAGGGTTGCGTCAGGAAGGGCATCCAGTGTAAAACCTGTGCCAAATCAATATGCAGACAATGGAAGGTGATCTGCTGTGGCGATCCCTAATGGGAGCAGCCAAAAGAACAACAACATGTTTTTGGCATTTAGTTGGAGATATTAAGACCATATGGAAAGTCTCTAAACCTGCAGTCAGGACAGTTGAACACATGATATCAGACCTGCACTGCACAGACATGTCCTCTTCTTGCTTCATATGCCATTTGCAGTGTTATGACATGCACACTAAATTGACCAAAACTGGTTTTCCTTCTGCGACTAAACTATGAATTAAGTGGTTTTAAATATAATCTGGAATCATTGTTTCATTGCTGTCTCACAGCTCCAGGGTGCCGGTTTGATCCTGAGTTTGGGTTACTGTCTCTCTGGAGTTCTGCATGATCTCCCTGTGTTCGCATGGGTTTCCTCTGGGTTCTCCGGTGTCCTCCCACTATCCAAAAACATGCAGGTAGACAGACTGGCTATGCTAGAATGCCCCTAGGTGTGAATGTGTGTGTGCATGGTGCAGTGCAATGGACTGGCAGCTTATACAGGCTGAATTCTCTCACCTTGTGCCTGTGTTGCCAGTTTACACTCTGGACTCATTGTGACTAATGGAACAAACTGATAATAATGTGTCTCTTAAACTTGGTAATAAATTCACTACATAGAATTGCTTTAATTTCAGGAAGCTTTTCATGTTTTTGTCCCAACATTTGCTTTATTTCCAATAGGCAAATTTTACGAAAGAAATTAATGCCATGGTCTATCAAATCAGGGTCTGATCAAATGATCATTTCATGGTCTGAACAAATCACATGTCTTTGAGGGTAAACTATACTCAGTAAGGTAATGTATATTATTGTGTACTATTGGCATAATTTTTGTATAATTACACCCTATGAACTCAGTGATTTTTGTATTCCTCACCTGGGTCACTACTAGTCTTTATGGAATAAGTTATAGATTAGCATAATCTCTCCATTCTGTTTCCTCTCCTTACGTAGGATGTGTATCCATGGCAACCTAGATCTGCTCATCATGCCACCCTACAGGAAAGGCTTGGTTTGTGTGTGAGTGCGTGTGTGTGTTTGTCTGTTGGTTTGGGAGGGGGGTGTATACATATTTGTGAATGTGTCGGTATATCGCTTGGTTTAAATGTGTGTGTATGGTTGTGTTGATATGTGAGTGTTTGTCTGCTGGAAAGATTTCTTCCTGTCAGAATGTGTTTGACTAATCTGTATGCTCAGTATTCTCACCATGCACTTACCATCCAGGCCAGAGAGGACTGATGTTATTCTCATTGCTCCATTATCTGACCAATGAAATCATGACAAGGCAGTTGCTATGATGAATAGCAGAGAATGTATGTAATATGTGTGCGAGAGAGGGAAAGATGGAAAAGCATGGCGATGGAAAGCATGGAAGAGAGACATCAAAGAGTTAAACAGCATAGAAACTGGCATAAATATGAGCTCAGCTGTGACACTGCAGGCTGTGTGTGTGTGTGTGTGTAGATATGTTTATAATGTGAGAAGCCATCTGTCAGGTCCATCTTTTCTGAAAGCTCCTCACCCTAACAAGCCAATATACACACTCTTTACAGTACTTTGAAAACACATAACACATACTTAGTGACAATCCTGAACCTGCCACACATCCTGTTGCTTGGCAACCACCCAAGTGGCGGTCCTAGTGTACATCCTAATCTGTTGACTGTTGTGTTTGCGTTTCTCTGCATGTGCATGTGATGATATTTGCATGAATGTTTGAGCATTTTGTCATAATTTTTTATGAACAAGTAATTGTACAATGAGCACCAATAGTACAATCAATATAACAATCAGTGTGAATATCATCATTTATTTATTTATTGTATACTTTATGCAGAAATGGGTCGAGCCAGGTATCTTAGTGCCCTATAAGCTCTCTGGATCAATACACATTCATTTCCTTATTTATAAGTCCTATGAATATTTAAATGAAAGTCTTATGAATATTTTAATGTAGTGTTACTGTGGATGGTGGATGAGTGTCTTAAACATATTGTAAGCTACGATGAGCTCTGACAAATTTCAGCAACAATTACATTTTGTAATGTACAGTGCTCTCTAATATTAATATTAATTTATTGTTTCAGGATATAGTTCTACAACACTTTTTCCTCATGAAATTCACCCACTCCTCATGAGCACTTTATTAGGAACACCAACACTAATACACCTACTAATACAGGGTAGGGTCTCCATTTGCTCTCAAACCAGCTTCAATTCTTCATGGCATGTCAAACATTTCAAACATTCCTTTGAGATTCTGGTCCATGTTGACATGATTGCATCATGCAATTCTTGCACATTTTTCAGGGGCACTTTCATGCTGTGAATCTCCCGTTCTACCACATCCCAAAGGTGTTTTATTGGATTCAGATCTGGTGACAGGGAAGGCCACTGAAGAACACTGAACTCATTGTCATGTTCATGAAACCAGTTTGAGATGATTTTGCTTTGTGACATGGTGCATGATCATGCTGGAAGTAGCCATTAGAAGATGGGTAAATTGTGGCCATGGAAGGATGCACATGGTCAGCAACAATACTCAAATAGGCTGCGGAATTCAAGCGATGATTGGTATTAACAGGCCTAAAGTGCCAACAAAACATCCACTACACCATTACACTACCTCCACCAGCCTGGACTGTTGACGCAAGCAGGTTGGGTCCATGGATTCATGCTGTTGGTGCCAAATTCTGACCCTGTGTGCCTCAGCAGAAATTGAAATTCATCAGACAGGCTGTTTTTCCAGTCTTCAGCTGTCCAGTTTTGGTGAGTCTGTGCCCACTGCAGCCTCAGCTTTCTGTTCTTGGGTGACGGAAGTGGAACCTGACGTGGGCTTCTGCTGTTGTAGGCCATCCGCCTCAAGGTTCGACAGCTTGTGCATTCTAAGATGCTTTCCTGCTCACCACAATTGTACAGACTGGTTATCTGATTTACTGTAACCTTTCTATCAGCTCAACCGAAGCTGCCCGAAGCTGCTGGCCCGATCTGCATGATTTTATGCATCACACTGCTGTGACACTATTGGCTGATTAGATAATTGCATGAATGTGTAAGTGTACAGGTGTTCCTGATCAAGTGTACAGTGAGTGTATATTTACAGCATGTCATCCCTAGTAATGTTTTGCTGTTATGTTTGGGTAATGTCTGTTCACCTGTCATCCTGCCAGTCATGAATTTTGCAGATTTTATTTCCACCTGCTTCCTCCTGCATACTAATCGTCTCACAAAAGGCAAGGTGTGTTATTTGGTACTAAATTCTGCAGGAATGTGGATTCGTGCTTTCTGCTGGAGGTTAGAGCTCCAGGAGCACTTTTTGTGAACATATATTTACACATTCCTGACTGTAATTGTTTGAGGCTTGTTGAGAGTGAAATTGCATTCAAAATGTATTGAAGGCATTGAAGACATAGATAATTGACAAAGATAACTGGATTTGTAAATGGAACTTTCTCTCTCTCTCTCTCTCTCTCTCTCTCTCTCTCTGTGTGTGTGCATGTGTGTGTGTATGTGTGTGTGTGTGAGAGAGAGAGAGAGAGACTTACATTTTATCTCGTTACACAACTATAGCCCTGTGATAAATACATCAAAGAACTTCTTTTAGCTTGGTTAGTAGCTTGCTTGGACATTCTTGGACACACACATACACACACACAAACAGAAAAACTGCTGGTGGCAAAGACATGATAAGGCAAGGATATAAAAAGTTTCTCACCACCTCCTTTTACCACCCTCAACTGCCCCACTCATATGCATGCCAGTAAATATAAGCTACGTGTTTTACAATCAATAATATACTACTGTATAATATTTATAGGTTATATTATAGGTTACTCACTCCTGATAATTTTAAGCCCCTTTTATTATGTATTTGGCTATGCCAAAACAGCGATTTGAGTGCATGTTTGTGGTCTTTACCTTGATGGAATAGCCATGTCTTAATCTCCTGGCACAGGCAATCAAGCTTTAGGGCAAAACATGGTATTTAGTGGAATTCAAGAGGTTTCCAATCTTCACAAGGGCCCTTGCATGTCTATAGTTCAGAGAAAAGGAACTAAACTATAGCACTGCTTGCCACTGAGGATGAGTTTAATTTTAGAACATAAGGAAACTAGATTCTGTGAAAAAGCCTTAACGCATCAATGGTCCACCACCATAGCGTACAGTGGGCAGGCTTTTCTTTGTGTGCAGTCCCCTTTCTTTACCAAATATACTAATGGTGTGTATGGTCAATAAGATGTTGATCTCTTCTGGCCATATCATGTTTCCAGTTGTACTACCAATGATGCTTGGCAAAGTTCAGGCATTGCATTTTCTAGGTTGCTCTCAATGCTTTCTGTTAAAAGACCATGAGCATTTGGATTTCCTAGGTGGCTACACCATAGATAAGCAAATGGATTTTTTTTTACTTTTCAATCTTTCAGACCAAGTTCTAAGAATTAATTATTCATAGTTTATAATGGTGATTAATTAGAGCAGAGTCCCATCCTGTGTCTTTGTGTAATCGGCTACTCTCGGAAAATCACTTTCAGAACTGGAGATTCTGATATAACAAAAACCTAATCCTGACCAACCAGTACTGCTGTTGGGTCAGTGAACCCCATTTTTCACAAGACATAAATTGGTGCTCTTTAGAGAGTCTTGGTGAGACTAAGCTCTGGCTAATAACCATAAATCTGTGGTCAAGCTGAAGTCAGGACTTTTTTACTCAAAACCACTCCAATGACTATCAGGGTGAATGGTCTCAGCTGCTTCCAATATTCTACTGCAAAAGCATTGTATTATTTATTGTGCACTCATGTTGGAGGAATATTATTTTTAATATAAACTCTCCCTGCCATATACTTTGTGGCACCTAAACCATTGTTTTACAATAAAAAGCTCTCAGTATACATTCTCCTCCAAAAGTATTGGAACGGCAAGACATTTGGGTTTGAGATCAAACAATGAATATGAAATGATAGATCAGTATTTCAGCTATCATTTCCTGATATTTACATCTAGATGTGTTAAACAGCTTAGAACATGGCACATTTGGTGGCAAACCACCAAATTTTCAGGTGAGCAAAAGTACTGGAACAGATAGTTTTAAAGTAAATTAAAGTACATAACACTTAATATTTGGTTGCATATCCCTTGCTTGCAATAACTACATCAAACCGGCGACCCACTGACATCACCAAACTGTTGCATTCTTCATTTGTGATGCTTTTCCAAGCTTCTTTAAGTTGTTGTTTGTTTTGGGGGGTTTCTCTCTCCAGTCTCCTCTTCAGGAGGTGAAATGCATGCTCAAATGGGTTAAGGTCTGGTGATTGACTTGGCCAGTCTGAAACCTTCCACTTTTTCTCTCTGATAAAGTCCTTTGTTGAGATGGCAGTGTGTTTTGGGTCATTGTCTTGCTGCATGATGAAGTTCCTCCCAATTAGATTGGCATTTCTCTGTAAATTGGCAGACAGAATGTTTCTGTAGACTTCTGAATTCATTCTGCTGCTACCATCATGAGTTACATCATCAATAAAAATTAGTGAGTCCGTTCCAGAAGCAGCCATGCAAGCCCAAGCCATGACACTACCTCCACAGTGCTTGACCGATGAGCTCGTATGTTTTGGATTATGAACAGATCCTTTCTTTCTCCACACTTTGGCCTTTCCATCACTTTGGTAGAGTTTACTCTTTGTTCCAGAACTTTTGTGTCTCATCTCTGTATTTCTTTGTGGATTCCAATCTGGCTTTCTGATTCTTACTGCTGATGAATGGTTTGCATCTTGTGGTATGGCCTCTATATTTCTGCTCTCTAAGTCTGATTGTGATGCCTTCACACCTGCCCTGTGGAGGTTGTTGGTGATGTCACTGACTGTTGTTTTTGGGTTTTAATTCACAGCTCACAATGTTTTTGTCATCAGTTGCTGTTGTTTTCTTTGGCTGATCTGTTTAATGTCTGGTTGTTAGTACACAAGCGGTTTCTTTCTTTTTCAGGACATTCCAAATTGTTGTACTGGCTATGCCCAATTCTTGTGCAATGGCTCTGATCGATTTTCCCTCTTTTCTCAGCTTCAAAATGGCTTGCTTTTCTCCCATAGACAGCTGTCTGGACTTCATGTTGGTTTATCCTTTTTAACAACAAATGCAGTCTTCACAGGCAAACCCCAGGGCTCAAACCAAGAGTAGACATTCAGAGCTATTAAATGGTTAAACAATCAATCTAACAGGCACACCTGGGCAGCAAGAAACACCTGTCAGTCACATGTTCACTTAAAAAATGGGTGGGTTCAAACAAAAGGTGCCATGTTCTAAGTTGTTTAACACATCTAGATGTAACTATCAAGATATGAAAGCTGAAATTCTCATCTATCTTTTCATATTCGTCTTTTGATCTCAAACCCAAATGTCTTCAGCGTATAGCAAAAACAAAAGAATTGGCCTTGCTGTTCCAATACTTTCGGAAGGGACTGTATACATTCATCTTTATGTCTAATCATCACAATATTTGTATAATTTAGAGCGTTGCATAAATCGATCTGGATAATTTTTTTTTCTTGCTGTACTACATTCTCTCTATCAGGGTTTTAGCTTAGACACAGACCTATTAAATTAGCATCAGGATATGTTTTTGATGCACACTACAAAGCACTTCTATAAGTTGCTGTGGATAAGAGTGTCTACTACATGCTGTAAATGTAAATGCAATTAAAGTGTCACATGATCTCAATATAAATAGATCTGTTCCTAGAAGGAATTTGTTAGAGAACATACCAAAACAAACAGCTTTTTGAAGAGCAAGGACCATTCAAAACAAACATTCCAACAAAGTGCTGGAAAAGTGTCAGTCAGGGTTATAAAAATATCCCTAACTTTGAACATCCAATGGGCTTCTCCTAAAGGAGGCTATCCACACTTCAGTAAGCAGATAGGGAGGGCATTAGACAGAGAAGCAACCAAGAGGCCAAGGGTACGTTTAAAAGAGATGGAGAGATCGACAGCTCTCCGATCGACAGCAGAGAGAAACTATTTACAGGACAACCTTAGGGAAGACATTCCACAAAACTGGTCTTTATGAAAGAGTGGTGAGAAATGAAAAAAGCCATATGAGTTTGATGAGACCAAAGCAGTATGGCCATATGAGTCTGATGAGAAAATGTAACCTTTAGCCTTGGCACAAAGCACTATGTTTGGCAGAAACCCAACACTGCTGATCACCCTAAGAACCCAATCCCAACAGTGAAGCATGGTGGGGGTAGCATCATGTTGTGGGAATGCTGTTCATCAGCAGGGACTGGGAAACTGTTCAGGGTTGAGGGCAAAAATGGATGGAGCCAAATACAGGGCAAATTCTAGGAGAAAACCTGTTCCAGCCTGCAAGACTTGAGACTGTGTGGAGGTTCACCTTCCAAAAGGACAAAGGCACTGAGAATCCTGCCAAAGCTACACTAGAATGGTTCAAACCCAAGAATCTGATTGTATTAGAATGATCCAGTCAATCCAAATAAGACTTGAAATTTGTTGCTTACCAATGGTCTCCATATATTCTGACAGAACTTGAGCAATTTTGCCAAGAAGAATGGGCAAAAATATCTGATTCCTGATGTGTAAAGCTGATAGAGACATATTCCAAAATACCTGCAGCTCTAATTGCAGTCAAAGATGGTTCTAACAACAATTTCTTTGTTGTTTAATTAACCTTTTTGTCACAATAAAAATGGTAAAAATCAAATTCATTTCAATTCCAGGTTCTAACATTAGAAAATGAGAAAAAGTTCAAGGGGAGTGAGTACTTATGCAAGACATTAAGAATAAATTAAGAGATTAAATCTGCTGCTGATCCCGGAGCCACCACAACTCCAAATATGTGTCCAGTCTGGACATTACATTATTCACTTTCACCTGAATACTGACTGCACCTGTTTCTCTCACAGTTTCTCTGTGTATTTATCTAGCTCTCTCATCATTTTTGTGAGGTTTTGCCTTTTCTTAGCCATTTCTGAATGTTCTATCTGGTTTTGACTCCAGCTTAATTTTCTTCATGAGTTTCATTGCCCTGCTTTGCACTGACTGTCTGATCGACTGTCCTTTGTCTGCCTCCTGTTTTTGGCCTTGTTTGCCAATTTGGATTTTCTAATAAATAAGTTTGCACTTAAATCCACTTCTTCCACTACATGACACAGGCCAATGAGCTATTTTGAGTTCAGCACTGGACAGCTCCTGTGCTATTACCTCAGTAAGCCTCTGAAGTCAGGAACATTGAAAGTCAAAAATATATCACTACACTGGACAATACATCATCTTCACAACTGATATGTGTGTGTAAACATAAGTAAACACGTTGCATTGTGAGATGTATTGGTAAGCTTGATTTAAAATAACTTAAAATGATCCTGCCTTGTCCCAAATTGTGCCCTCAGCCTTCCTTCCTTCTCCACATCAGCATTTTGGTATCACTGTTGGTGGTTCTATGGTGCACGTGTCCTTAAGGGCACAAGGGAGTCAAGCGAGCAGTCCTCAAGTTCTGAAGTGTAACACTTTACAATGTTATTTTTGGAGGAGAGAGTGAAAGTATAATGAGCATTCCTTGGAAGTTAATAGTAGCAACTTGAGCGTTAATGAAGAACTATTAATTTGTTCCTGCTTAGTCCCTACATACATACATATTAATTATTGTTCAACACCGTAAACTGTTAACAACCTAACAATATTCCAGGATGTTTTGTGTGGTGCTTTCACATTGGCGATGCTGTTATTCTCCAAACAGGTCTGTGCAAGCTGGGCTGCACCTACACATATTTTAGAAGTACTGAACTGGGTTCTGGATAAATTTAATAGTTTGCACAAGTGGCAGTCAGTGAGTGGTACATAGGCAACGTGTGGGCAGGGCAGAGGCAGGGAGTAGGTGGTGCAGGGGTGGGTCTAGGCTGTGAATGGCAGTTTAGTAAGAAGCACACCTGCCTCCAACACACACATGCACACACAGCTGTGTTACCATAGAAATGCAGCCAACCAATGACAGGCACTGATTTTCCCCTCAGGGACTCTGCTGATCTTAGAGAGCCGGGGGTGGAGTTTTACCAGTAAAACCATCTTTAGTGACTCTGAAATGTAAATTATACCAATCTGGCCTTACCATGGCTAATTTTATTCTCCAAGTTTCTCCACGGGGGGGGAGAGAGAGAGAGAGAGAGAGAGAGAGAGAGACGGACGCAGAGTGTGCATGTGTGTGTGTGTGTGTGTGTGTGTGTCTTTGTGCATGCCTTTGTTCAACAAAATGTGTGATGGACTATTTAAAGATGTTATTATTTAATGTTTATAAGGTAATAAACAGTTAACACAGTTAAACACCTTTGTTTAATTGCTTATAGGGTTTTATACAGGTGCGTATAGTTTCCTGCATGTATATACTGTAGCTCCTTTCTGTCTGTGTTCAAGTGTGTTGCTAGGCAAGAGTGGTAACCATGGTCAGCCCTCAGCCAATCAGATGTTGTCACACAGTACCTCTTTCAATTAGTCAGTCCAAAGTCTGTGTTGGTTGATCCTATAGTTGTTCACTATATAGCTGTTTGTATGAAGCTCATGAAAGTACTACAGAATACATGTGATGAGTTTGAATGTCTTCTCATGCAAGGATTAGCATATTCTGATTAGGGCTTTCTCTCAAGAGCTTCACACTGATTTTAATCAGGAATTGTTTTAATCAGGAATGAAGTAGAGAATAATTTCTAATCTGATTTGAATCAGTAATTGTTTTAATCAGGAATCAGTGTGGAGAATCATTCCTGATCTGATTTGAATCAGTAATTGCTTTAATTAGGAACTGGAGTATAATGAGAGAATCATTTCAGATCTGATCCTGTTAAGAATTATAATTTTGCATGACAGAGTCTTCAGGAATCATTAGATAGAGTCAGCTTAGTCAAGAGACATTCAAGAGAATGACTTGGTAATAATTCAAAGCTGGTTTGATTTGTCATTAAAGCCTGATTTTGCTCTTAGGTTAATTGCTTTGAATAGTTCATTTACTTTGATTCAAAAGAAAGAATTGTTAAAATAACACTGAATATATATATATATATATATATATATATATATATATATATATATATATATATATATATATATATATATATAGTATTTTGGCAGCCTGTAAAACCATTCATAAGGTCAAATGTTGACTTTGACTACTTTGTATAAAACAACTACTATATATAAATAAATAAATAAATATATATAAGGCATTTAAACACAAGCCTTATCATCATCTTTTCACTCAACTGATCTCTGTACTTGAATATGTGGGGAAATAATAGCTGATAAAAGCAGACAGTTCTGTTCTGTTGATTAAATTTCTTGTTAATAATGGCTTTTTATTAGGTCATTTAAACATTTTTAAACTTTGTCCACTGTTATCTGTACAGAGTGTGTAAGCACTCTTCTCTGTATGACAATGTAATGGTGCAGGAGCATTGCAGATATTTTGACAGACGCTATCTGATCACAAATTGAAGTGATTAGGCTTATGTGTTTTTCACGGTGGATCAAATACCTGAACATATCATGAGAAAATTACATGTGGGCAGTGGGGGCTTAGTGGTTACAGCTCTGGGAAACTAATCAGAAGTTTGTGGGTTCAAGCCCCAGCACTGCCAAGCTTGAGCAAGGCCCTTAACCCTCTCTGCTCCAGGGGTGTGGCACCATGGCTGCCCCTGTCCTCTAACCCTAACTTCCTAACAAGTTGGGATATGTGAAGAAAAGAATTTCACTGTTCTGTATTGTGTATGTAACAAATAAAGGCTTTTTCTTTTTTTATTTAGTTAGTGGCTGCATGTATATCTGTGTTCGTTAAACTGGCTGATGTGATCTCTGCAGACAGCCAGCCATGGCAAGGTTAGAAAAGAACCTAAATTAAAAATATTTCTGTCATTTTTGTAAAATATATTCATGTTTTCTTAAAGTGGAGAATACATCAATATGCAGAGACAAAAAACATGACATGATCACTGGGGATTTCAATCAGTTTCTTACATTTTATTAGTTTCTCCATCTATACAAGAACATATAATTTCAAATCATCCAGCTTAAGTTCTGTTTCATTTTGGCAAGGGATGTTAAGAGAGGAATAGACAAAGTAAGAGAGAGAGAGAGAGAGAGAGAGAGTCTGTTGGTGTGTTCGTGCATTTTTAATGAAATAGAGTAATAGAATATTGTCAACATTATTTCCACAGCAACCAAAATACACTACAGGGGCACTCAACAACTGACATGCAAGAAGTCTGTTACAACACTGTCTCACACACACACACACACACACACACACACATACACAAAACCAGGTCACATTGCACTGAGAGAAAATTATTTTCTCTAGTAAACTTAAATTTATACTTCCAAATCACTCTTTATCTCACCCTCTTACTGTCTTTATATTCATTCGTTCACTCTCTCTCCTGTCATGCACGGACACCATGTCAACTGCTGCTTAATCATTAAGAAGGCAGTCTGGGTCCTCAGGCATCACCACCTAAACACACGCACACACACACACACACCCCCACACACACGCACACAGGATTCTATTTGTACATATAATACCACTGGAGAGTTAAACAAACACTGCAAATGTGCACATATGTTTTAATGCATTAACACTTGTTAACACAGACTCTCTCTCTGTGGTGTGTGTGTATGTGTGTGTGTGTATGTGTGTGTGTGTGAATGTGCGCGTGCATGTGTGCATATATTACATTGTGCTGCACACACTTTCTGTTTTTTTTTTTATTCCATCAATATAAAGGATATTAATGAAAGGCATTGAAAGGTCAGGAAAGACTAGAGAACAAAGGCCAAAACACAACGTCAACCACTGCAAATGACCAAAGCACAAACCAGACGGCAGCAAAGAGAAGATACCCAATAGAATGCAAGACCACCATACAGGCACACTCACACACATCAGTCACACTCATCTTGGAAAGTGAGCAATGTAAGAACAGACTGGTGAGAACTCTGTGTGTGGCCTGCAAAAAGCCAGTTTCACTCTTTCATTTGACCCCTCCATTAAATAGAGGGTTAAATGGAGAGAGTGAGACCGGGAGCAAGATAGAGAGAGACATTAAGAGTGAGAGAGACATTAAGAGTTAGATTTGGGGGCTGGTGGTAGATTCAGTCTTGTGTCAGTGTTTAAATAACAATAATAACTGTGACAACAGAAATCAACAGCACCAAGTTTATCATCATCATCATCATCATCATCGTTTTATCTCATATTCTACTTATAAATACAAATTCATTACCACCTCATAATTGCTCTCTGCTCTATTAAAAAAAACACCATCAGTAAAAATGATTGAGATGTTGAGTAATGTTGTCAAAGTCAATATTATTATTACAGTTATCAATATTATAGTGGTTGTAATTTAAGAAGGGCTAGTTTCACTAATTTAATCTGATCTTATTTTTTATTATTTATATTTCTCCTTATTGGTTTGTTTGCCTCTGTTCGTTAATCTTGCACAGCAACTGTCTGCTCCTTACTGGGGGCAGGGCTGGTCTCCGTGGTTACAGGCTGTGCAGAGGCGGGCCCTTTGGCGGGTGGAGCTTCAGTCTTTTTAGCCTCAGCGTCTGCCTTGCTCTCCATCGCAGAGGCAGGATCCTTAGCTGGGGCAGGCTCTTTGAGAGCTGGGGTGGTATCTTTCGCTGGTTCTTTCTCATTGGCCGGTGCTGGAGCAGAGGCAGGTTTTTCTTCTGCCTTGGTGGGTGGGGCCTCAGGACTCTTGGCAGGTTCCACTTTTGCAGAGTCAGCACTCTTGGCATTAGATGTTGAGGTGGTGCTAGCTGCTGATTTCTCTTCCTTGGCTGTTGGGGCAACACTCTTCTCCTCTTCTTTTGGCACGGCTGCACTGCTATCCGCAACAGGCGTTGCTTCTTTGGTGGCTGCCGCCGTGTCATTGGCTGTCTCGGTGGTTTCCGTGGCAGTTGGTGCTTCCTCCTTGTTGTCTTTAGAAGCATCATTCTCTTCTGCTGATGCTCCCTCTGTTTTGGCGTCCTTTTCTTTTGCCTTCTCATCATTCACATTGTATCCCTTCTTCTTCTTGCTCAGTTTTCCTCCCATGGTGCCTTGAACCTCTGAAACACAAAGAAATAAACAGACAGACTATTAATGCATTCTGAGAACAAAGATAATGGTCCGTACTTTCAATTCAAAGTTGTGTATGGTCAAGTCTGATCTTAAAATAACCATATGGAAAATTCACCAGTTTAATTTCCATATTCCACAGTCACCAAGCTATTCAACAATTTCATCTTTGGCATATGTGTACAATCAGTCTCATGTCTGATTCAAGTGCATGCAATAGCCTACAAAACAGGAAAATGCATGATTTGCAGCCAGATTGAATATATGTAGATTTTAATTATATACAGTATATAGTATTTTAATTCTATTTTTAAACATATTAATAAAGACCTATTGTTGAAATTTGTGTGGTCAACAATATTTCTTGCTCAAAATGCATTTTAATACATAGTTTTTCCCTCAGTTTTACTTCAAATTAAATTGTTTCCCCAAACATGTAGTTTTCATTTAGATCTTAGGACTTTAGCACTGAGGAGCTCTATTTCAGAACTTTATGAAAAGCTTGTTGAGGCTCCTCATGAAGCTGGCTGAGAAAATGTCAGGAGTGTGCAAAGCTTCATCAAGAATTCTGATCATAATTTACATTATTTAATAGTTTTGATTTGCTTAACACTTTTCTTGGTCACAGTTATTTCAATGTCAATGAGCCTCATTTATCAACCTGGATATGAATTTATTCGCAAATAAATAAGAGCATTTACACAAGAAATATGGCATTCATGAAAACACAGGTCGTTTGGAAAAAAGGTTTGTATCCTCCAAGAGTGCCTGAGTATGTGTATACTTAATAATGGTGTCATTACAATCATAAACCTTTAGTAAATAAGAGTCTATAAGGCTTGTTTAGATTTTTTTTCTTTGAGTAAATTTTTGTGATGGCTGAAATGACAAGGAAATGTCTTGAGGTTTTTCTTATCACTATGCCTGTATTATGCTTGCAGCAGTGCCCATTATACCAGCGTGTGTGTTGTCACTAGACTCAGCCCACAGGCATGATGGACTGATTTCACTATATTTTGGGCATTCAGGCACCGACAGTGCCAGCAGAGATTGTTTGTCAGGGGATGGACTGCCAAGATAATGACTGTGCTAGCTTGCAGTGATAGAATTTATTATTCACGGCGCACATTTACTTGTATTATAATACAAGTGAAAGTCCCTTTTAACTGAATGTAAACTGTAATCACTGTCCCTCAACATTATATATTTATAATGTGCAGCCTGAAAACAGAATGTAACACAGTGTTAAGTAGGGGATGTTGTATCAAGACAAGTCTGGATAAACCCCACAACCCAAGACTCAGAATAGCAGTTACCACAGCAACCACGGTCACATGACCTGCTCACAGTGAAAAGAACATGGACACACACATGCACACACATACAGTACAGACACACACATGCATGTGTGTGATGTACACCAGATGGGGGTGGATGTATTGAGCAGATCAGTCAGTGTACGTAATATATATATGTGACCAAACCAAAAACACACTCAGAACTATTCCTCTCATAGAAATAACAATGGTGGTAGTGCTGGTGCTAGTGGTGTGAGTGTGTGTGTGTGTGTGTGTGTGTGTGTCTTTCAGAAAACAATAGAGTCAGTCTCCCCCGTCGCCATCAGTAAGAATAATGTGCCATTCCTGTATCCAGTTCCTGTGGATATTTGTATCTGTATGTGGCCAAAGCCAAAGATAATCCAAAACTCTATTAAAGAAAGTGAGTTTTATGCCATGTGCTATCAATGACAGGTCTGCACTGAATACTGAAATTATATAATTATAGTATACAAGTTAACCGTTTGATTTCAGTTATATCAAAGACAAAATCATGTAGATTGTCTCTTGAATCAAATTTAGTAAAAAGACGTTATTACTTTGGTAGGTTTCCAGAAGTTCGAACCGTGCTCACAGTGCAATCCATAACTAATTAAACAGTAACACAGTTTTGTTGTGTCTGCATTGCACATTCATTAAAGGATTTAAAACCAGTTTGATGACTATGTAAAAATATAGCTTTATCGTGAGGTTTAAGGAGAATTATATGCAAACTGGGTAGACCACTTAGAGTCGCGTAAAGGTTTGCGTACCCTTAGCTTGAAATGATGAAATCAGTAAAGCATTTAATGCAAGCTTATTTTTCCCCTCATCAAATAAGTAAAAAAAAAAGGTCAAAATCTGTATGTTAAGATATAAATATTGAAATGAACATTAATTTCTGGATGTGATATAAATGTGGACTTTTATTAATGGGAATATATTATTATTATTATTATTATTATTATTATTATTATTATTATTATTGTTGTTGTTGTTGTTGCTGCTGCTGTTGTTAGATTCTAAAATCTGCATGTCTATCTTTGTTTCATTTCTGATTAATAGTTTTTTTTAACTGCGTAATTCTCCTCTTAAACATTTTGATATTTTTTAAGCTCTGTGAAATATCTGTCAATATTTGTGTTTTAGGTCTTGTGACTGCTACTTTCCTGATCAGATTGACTCCTGAGTGTTTGAGCTAGTCTGAACTTTTTATTTATTTAATGACTTAAAGTAAATATTGACTGTTTAAGATATTGCACACCGTATATATTCATGTAAATGAACTAGAAGCTAACAGCTGGGTCTTCTAATAAAGAGAGCTGCGCCATTTTACATCAGACCTCATAAGCATGTGATGCGTCAAGCATAATATTTCAGGCCTGGTTTGCAACTGCGTATCTGTGAGCATGTCATGGCGCCATGAGAGGACACTTGCATAGGTGTCTGCTTTCATACTTGCGTGTCACGTGTACACTAGGGGGCAGTGATGCATGAACTAAACCAGAATGAACCGAAAAGGGAACAGGAAAAATAGCAGTCTCTGTGCCAATAATAATGAATAAGAGACAACATAGGAATTTTTCAAACTAGAAAGAATGCTAAAATGCAGTGAAAAATGTAGTGGAGTAGTTGTGGTATGCTGTGCATGTACCACTTCTGGTGTGAAATGGGATTTAGATTCCGTCCATCCATTTTCCATACTGCTTATCCTACACAGGGTCGTGAGGGAGTCTGGAGCCTATCCCAGGGAGCTTGGTGAGCAAGGCACGGGACACCCTGGACGGGGTGCCAACCCATCACAGGGCACAATCTCACTCACTCACAATTTGGAAATGCCAATCAGCCTACAACGAATGTCTTTGGACTAGGGGAGGAAGCCCCCGGGGCACGGGGAGAGCATGGAGGCTCCGTGCATGCAGGGCGGAGGTGTATTTGAATCCCCAACCCCGGAGGTGCGAGGCAAACGTGCTAACCACTAAGCCATTGCCCCCCTACAAGTCCCCCCCTCCCCCCCAAGACTGTAGCATACAGTAATTACAGGTATAAAGAGGAATGCAAACTTGAAGTTAGTAGTTAGTCATGTTTAAAATCCTTTCATTCTTTATTCCTTTCATTCTAGCCATTCTTTAAAATCCTGAATCCCAAAAAGTTCCTGTGACAGGAAAGTAGAGCTGGCCTCATACTATGTTTAGTGCCACTGCTGACAGCATCCCATCCAAACGCTACAATTTCACAAATCTTCATGAGTTTTGTTAGTACAAGAGTGAAATACACTACACTGAAGCACACTGCTCTGTGGTGATAGAGGGAGAAGGAGAGAGACACAGGGGCAGAGAGCTGCAGACTGTGATTCAGCCAGAGAACAACAGACCCTGTCAGAGACAAAGAGAGAGTGAAACAGAGAAATGTGAGGAAGAGTGAAAGCTTGTCATAGCTATTCTGTCATCTCTTGCCATGGTGTGTGTGTGTGTGTGTGTTGGGGGGTGAGTGGATGTGGTTTTTGTGTGAATGTGCTTGCTTTTGTGGTGGGAAAACCAGATTTGGTGGAAAAACAAAAATTTATGCTGAATTTAAACTCATTTATGCTGCAAACTCCAGTGACAGTTATAGAAACAGTGTTCAAGATCTTGTTTGTGTGTGTGTGTGTGAGAGAGAGAGAGAGAGAGAGAGAGAGAGAGAGAGAGCGAGGGAAAATGGAGCAGAAAATTTGGCCCAATCACTGGCAGTAACAAAGCATCCTGGGAAGAAATGTTAGAAGAGATGTCTGGAGTCTAGAGGAATATTTAAACAGAACATGGTTCCTGATGTTTACACAATACACAACCTTCCTCATTCAGCACTCTCCTCAGTCACCGGATCCCACACTTTTCTTTTAGCAGCATTTAAAAACTAATAAAATCTCTAATCTACACTGCAAAAGATAACTACACAGCTGTACCAGACCAAATACCAAACAAACAAATCAATTATTATTGTTGTTGTTGTTGTACATAATGTTTTTTGCCCATATAACATGTATTGTAAGGTACAGTAGCCTTCGAAAGTATTGGAACAGCAAGGCCAATTCTTTTGTTTTGCAATACACAAAGAAGACATTTGGGACATTTGGGTGAAAGATCAGAATTTCAGCTTTCATTTCCTGATATTTACATCTAGATGTGTTAAACAACTTAGAACATGGCACATCTGGTGGCAGACCACCAAATTTTCAGGTGAGCAATAGTACTGGAACAGATAGTTTTAAAGTAAATTAAAGTAAATAACACTTAATATTTGGTTGCATAACCCTTGCTTGCAATAACTGCATCAAGCTGGCGACCCACTGACATCATCGAACTCTTGCATTCTTCTTTTGTGATGCTTTTCCAGGCTTTTACTGCAGCTTCTTTCAGTTGTTGTTTGTTTTGGGGGGTTTCTCCCTTCAGTCTCTTCTTTAGGAGGTGAAATGCATGCTCAAATGGGTTAAGGTCTGGTGATTGACTTGGCCAGTCTAAAAACTTCCACTTTTCCCCCTGATGAAGTCCTTTGTTGTGTTGGCAGTGTGTTTTGGGTCATTGTCTTGCTGCATGATGAAGTTCCTCCCAATTAGATTGGCATTTCTCTGTAAATTGGCAGACAGAATGTTTCTGTAGACTTCTGAACTCATTCTGCTGCTAACATCATGAGTTACCTCATCAATAAAAATTAGTGAGTCCGTTCCAGAAGCAGCCATGCAAGCCCAAGCCATGACACTACCTCCACTGTGCTTGACCGATGAGCTCGTATGTTTTGGATTATGAACAGATCCTTTCTTTCTCCACACTTTGGCCTTTCCATCACTTTGGTAGAGGTTAATCTTGGTTCCAGAACTTTTGTGTCTCATCTCTGTATTTCTTTGCAGATTCCAATCTGGCCTTCTGATTCTTACTGCTGATGAATGGTTTGCATCTTGTTGTATGGCCTTTATATTTCTGCTCTTCTTCAAATGGTGGATTGTGATACACTCCTGCCCTGTGGAGGTTGTTGGTGATGTCACTGACTGTTGTTTTGGGAATTTTCTTCACAGCTCTCACAATGTTTCTGTCATCAACTGCTGTTGTTTTCCTTGGCCGACCTGTTCCATGTCTGGTTGTTAGTACACAAGTGGTTTCTTTCTTTTTCAGGACATTCCAAATTGTTGTATTGGCTTTGCCCAATGATTGTGCAATGGCTCTGATTGATTTTCCCTCTTTTCTCAGCTTCAAAATGGCTTGCTTTTCTCCCATAAACAGCTTTCTGGTCTTCATGTTGGTTTATCCTTTTTAACAACATATGCGGTCTAAACAGGTGAAACCCAGGGCTCAAACCAAGAGTAGACATTCAGAGCTATTAATTGTTTAAGTAATAAATCTAACAGGGCAGCAAGAATATCTGTCGGTCACATGTCCCTATATCTTTGATCACTTGAAAAATTGGTATGTTCAAAAAAGGTGCCATGTTCTAAGTTGTTTAACACATCTAGATGTAAATAAAAGGAAATGAAAGCTGAAATTCTGATCTATCGTCTCAGGTTTTGATCTCAAACAAAAATGTCTTCAGTGTATAGCCAAAACAAAAGATTGGCCTTGTCGTTCCAATACTTACGGAGGGGAATGTATATGTATGTCATAATGTAACTACCTCAACTCTAGTCATTAATTTATGCAATTATGTGGTTCACCACAGACAAATATTGATTTATTGTCCATTTAATCTGTAGTCCTCTCACAGTCTACTTGTGAGAGAACTACAGATCTAAATCAGCTTGTACCTAACTCACATCCACATGCATGATTTCTTTTACCTGAAATGTTGATTACTGTGAGCTGATTTTAAAAAAAAATGTACTACCTAACAACATGGTCACATTACTGGATAAATTAAGAGCTCTTTTTTTGAAGACAACCTTCTTATGATTGCTCAGTAAGGGGTCATTTATTTAATGCTCATGTTATGAATTTGATTATATATTTACTTCACTGCCAATTTAGAGTTGAAATATAAATATTTAAATGTATTAAATATTAAAAAAACATACACACACACAAAATCAACAGACCAATTCACCATATTCTAAACAACTGCCTACAAATGAGATTATGAGAAAAGTCATGCACCTGCTCAACCCAATCAAAAATAATGAATAAAAATAAATGGAATGAATATGTATATATTAAAATCAAAGTGTAAATAATGAGGCAATGCATAGGCCATATACAATGTACAAGTAGTCTGTACTTACTGTATAAACTCAGCACACACACTATATCAGCACTACTGTTTTCCTGACGTTCTCTACAATTCTAAAAGCCAAGTGAAATACTGCAACTTAAGTCAACTGCCAATTGTTGTGTATCTCACACACACACACACACACACACACAATCACCAAACTGAGAGAGTGATGTAAAGCTTTACACTCAGAATGAATATTGATGGAAATGGCTGCCAAAGGACACACGCATGAATTCACACACACAGTGCCTGTTTTTGTATGCAGGGGCAGGTGAAGAATTCAAAGACCCAGTGGGAATCTCAGTCCTATTAATTCAACACTTGTGTTTCTACATTTGTATGTTTGTATTACCCATTAGCATAAAATCTCTCTATTGTTATTGTTATTGTAAAAGGCTTCATTTTAACAAACTCCACTCGGTACAGTTCTGGCTGAATCAAGTGTTCCCAGCCAACAGACTGCGCCGGATTAGGACCAAATGTAGCACTGAATCCAGTCCAGATCCACATAACGCAACAAGGCAAACGTCTTTTTTGCACAATGGCCCAATATCAGTTCTATGGATCTGTGCCAAAAAAGATTTAGAACTGTCCCAGGTTAACTAATAATATCTTTACTGTTTCTGTTAATACTGTAATATTATTATGGCCTAAACATGGCACAGACCTGATTCAGAAATCAATGAGACCAAATGTATATACATATATATATGAATTTATAAAACTAAATTATGACTGTCCAACTGTATTTTTTTTTTTTTTGTTTGTTGTTGTTTTTTTTGAAAAATGTCATTTTTAACTGGGTTCATGCAAATGCCGCTATGGACTTGGTAACTAGTAGTGGTAAATATGAATGTAACATATTTGTTCCTGCCTCGATAAAACTGCTGAATTTTACCAAGAACAACGCACCTATATCACTGTGTTTTGCACTTTACATATCTTGCATTTTATATTTATACACTGTTGTATTTTAATGTATGTTCTTTTAATGACAACTTTCCTTTCGGGGACAAATAAAGTTTATCCTAAATATCCTAAATCCTAAACAGGCGCAGTGGTGGCACAGAGAATTACCAGCTGGAAGGTTGGCTGTAAGTTGAATCCCAGTAGCACCAAGCTGTCACTGCTGGGTCTGTGAGCAAGACCCTTATTCCTCAACCTCTCAGCTCGATTTTCACTTTGGGTTACCAAATGACTACCAAATGAATAAAAATGCAAAAAAATAACAGATTGAACCAAAACATTAGCAATATGTGCAATATTCACATTAGCAACAGTGAATAAAAGCTTCAGTTATATATAGTATATAGTGATCATGGTTTCTCTAACGTTCACTAATGTTTCTAACACAGTTTGGCGCATCATTTTATAAATGTATCATTATATAGGCTGCTGACTGACAGAGTGCTCAGTGCCATTAACAGATGCTCGGTGCATCATGGTTGCAACTGCCAGGACTATTTCATGACTCTTACGGTCATCCAGCTCAAACATGCTCGCTGTCAGAGTTGCTGCTGTTTATAACAGAACCATTCAGTAAATGAGATCTGTGGCCATTTTCCTTATGTGCTCTGAGTGCACAGACCAATCTCACAATTTCTTACAAATACATATTTTTGTTTGTTTGTTTTCTGATTTATTCTGTAACAGAGAGGAATGGGCTATTTTTTTTTTTTTCATATTATCAGAAAAATGTTGGATGTTTGTGCTCCGGGTTTTAGTGTTCTCTTGTTTGCTTTCTCAGTGCCACTTTGTCCTCATGTAGAATTATTAGTCTTGAGATAAAGGACTTGTATTTTTAAGGCCAGTTCCTGCATAGTTCAAGAGCCTCAGGGGCACATTAATAATCCACTTTTCCATGTATTATCACGGTGACCATAGCAATCCTTGTTTCAAAACTGTAATTCCTGTTCTCTGTCTCATTCTGCTATTTAACCATATGCATAGGTCTTATTGCATGGCACACCTGGTCCACCTGTGTACACCCTGTCAAACACAACACACAAAAATATAAACGTACTCACATATACACACATACTCTCACATACAGCAGGTCTCTGCTCAAACACTCTGCCTCAGGTTAACTCAATAGAGATCATGATTATTGGAGTCAAACAGAGCGTCAGAGGGAGAGAGTTGTTTTCGTTTCCTTTCTTTTACTATGTTTGTCTTGCTGATATAATCTGGTATTGGGTTACTGAGAGGGTAGTTGTATTATGTGCATGTGCGTGAGTCTGCTATTAATACAGAGTAATCGTTATGATTATTAGGGTCCAAGCACTGGAACACTATTGATTTTGTTAGGATGATTATTCCATTTTAAAACATTATGGTCCAAAAGCATAGGAGACAAAAAACACTAAATTTGGCAAAGGATTGGAGTATCCCTCTTGGCATCCAGCTGCGGTCGCATGAGCTAGTGCACTCTCAGTGCCGGTCCCAAGCCCAGATAAAATGGGAGGGTTGCGTCAGGAAGGGCATCCGGCGTAAAATGGAGACGGCTGCTCCCCTAATGGGAGCAGCTGAAAGAACAACAACACTGGAGTATCCCACTCACTATTAGTCAGGAGATAATCCTCAGCCTGAAGGTGGCAATATATATATATATATATGAAATATTTTATGTTTTGTCACGTATCTACTGTACTAAGAGTCAAAAATCATTTTTCACAGTTTAATTTGCCTCCAGCCCCATACACTTTTGCTATAATGGAAAAACCTGCAAAACATTTAGCGAATTAGTCCTAGGTTTTTGGTTTGATTTATGGGCATGTATTACCACAGGACTTACCACAAGACTCAACACAGGTTGTGACAAGGGACTAATTTGAAGGACTGCGAAAGGTTTCTGCCAAAATTAGTTAACAAGAATAATTAAAAAGAATTTTTTTAAAGCGTTTTTGTAGCAGGTGAGATGTGGTTTAGCAGTGGATTGCACAGAGATGTAGATGTTACGGTATTAGCTAAAGACTAATGGCCCAAACCTGAGCCCTATTTTCCTACAACTATTTATGTGATCTTTCTATCCCTGAGTAGTGGGCAGAGAAAGTGTGTCACTGAGCCGAGCAATGCGGAAGTTGAGAAGTTGAGGTTTTTTTCCCCCGATAAGTTTTACATTTCTGTGTGGCAACACTTTCACACATTCTTACCCTGGCTTTGCTGTGTTCTCTTAGTGGTGTGCTGCCAACACCGTTATAGCTCTCTTTGCCTTTATCTCTCAAAAATGTTCACTTTGAATGTTTAAATAATTAACCTCCTATGATCCTGGAATTTTGCATGCTACACCTGCCAGCTTGTCTGCAGGACATGAAGGATGATGTAATAATTGTCAAAGCGTAGCCAGCATCAGGCTGTTTTCATGCTGTGCAGCCTTAGCTTTCAGCAAGCACACCCGCATTTCCCGTGGACATGTGTTGAATCTGAAGCTCCAGAAATCAAAAGACGTGTATGGTGCTCTCAGAAAAGGACACCTGTTGTTTTCTATTTATTTCCAAAGCCCAAAATAAATGTGAAGGATAACATCATCATGAGATTCATGTCTCGTACACCTCACCATCAGATAAACAGAGACATCTACTCAAACGCTGCTTAGTTATATTAACTGGGTTATATGAACTAAATAGTTAGTGTGTGAAAATTGCCGTATAAAATGACTCAGCCTTGACAACCCAAATGTAGCAAAAAGTTAGTTTGTGTGCTAAACATTAATGCTAAATGCTCTAGCTAAAGCATCCAATGCTTCAGTATTAACTGCAGTAGCTTTATCAAGAAGATGAGGCGAGTTAGTTAAGTAACATAGGCCAGCTCAAGCCAATAGCATTTGTATTTAGCATTATCCTTTCCCATTAAAAGCAGTTAATTTTCACAAATTTTTAGCACAATTAAAAGGCACACACGACCAGACTGGACCTGACAAAGGTTATCAAATATGAATTTGATATTCAAAAGTGTTTACCTCTAATACTAACAAAATTACTGTCATTTGACCACTAGGTGGTGATATAACAGAAATATGCCAATAACTGCATATAACTTTTAAACCAGTATGGTTCTCAAGGCATGATGGATTCGGATTAAGTAAAACTAAGTTGCCATGGTGAATCGATCCCTTCACACTACTCACACAAATTTTTAGCTTATCTCGCAGTATTTCACTTCAAGGTTTGGATTTTCGAAAGCAGTCAGTGAAACTGAAAAAATTGAAGATAGCAAACCAGAAAGTGGGACAGATCTTGCCATATCTCTTTTGTGTATTAACACCAATCTTGGTACCTTTTCTTGACACCATGCCTTGAAATCCATGAATTCCAAGATTCTACTTTATTCATGTTGTCAATTTTTGTATTTCAAGTACTCGCATTAAAATTGTGCCACATTTTGGTTCATTTGTTGTTCTAAAGATAATGTGTCTACTTTTAAAACATTACTAGAAAATTGTTAGCTCTAGTTCTGGTGAATATATGTAAAGTCATACTTCACTTCACATTTATGCAGCTAGATATCTAGACAAACCGATGTGGAGGATAGTTAGCCTTTAGCCAGCATTTGCTGACTAACATTACTTGACACTGAAACCACATACCATTTATGTGCCATTCAATTGGCAAAGGCTCTCAGTATTTCTCCATGACCCCCAAGGAAAGGTGTACTTTCATTCAAGAGTCTTTATCTATAATGGAGACTTGTGAACTAAACCTGAGCTGACTACTAGGACAGCATTTTCATTTGACTAAATTGTGGGAACGTTATCTTTAGAAGTGAGCACAAATTAACCAGAATGTGGGCTCTTTTATTAATTGAACAACTCAAAATAGCAAATAGACATGAATAAAGTAAATTGTGCTCAGCCACACTTTTTTGTTCTCAAGGCCATGTTAAACTAAATTGGTGCAATTTAGTACATTGTGTGCACAAATTTAAATCTCCAGGACTACATATCTTGTTATTATTACCTTTACTATTTTAATTCTCGACAAAATAATACGAGTAGCAGATACCGTAACGTCCTCCTAAGAGGAGAAAAACATCTCAAGGACCATACACTTATATTTTGAGCTAACTTGCACAATAAGCAATATGTAAGTAGTCCAAGTTTTTTTTGTCTGACCTTGCAAACTGCCAATCAAAATATTGTTGTTCCTTCAGCTGCTCCTGCTCATTGGTCTGCATATTTGATTTGGCACAGGGTTTTGTTTTTTTTTGTTTTTTTTTAAATGCCGGATGCCCTTCCTGACGCAACCCTCCACAATTTTTATCCAGGCTTGGGACAGGCACTGGGAGTGCACTGCCATGTGCAACCTGAGTGGATGGGTTGGTTCCCTGGCTGGGAATCGAACCCAGGCCACGGTGGTGAGAGCGCCAAGGCCTAACCACTAGTCCTCCTGGGACCGAACTGGCAATCAAACTACTCATATCAAATATAAAAAGTCCACGCCCCTGTTAAAATTGCAAGTTTTCTGTGTCGTAAAAAATGAAACCAAGATAAATCATGTCAGATCCACCTTTAATGTGATATAGCAACCAGAAAAATTAAGTGAAATACAAATAGAAACATTTTAGAGAAAAAAAAAGAAAAAAGAAAAAACTTACAATAACCCTAACTACCCTAAACCATCTGGCAAAATGTGTTATGGTCTGATGAGACTAATTCAGAACTTTTTGAGCATAGTTCTAAAAGATATGTTTGGCACAAAAACAAGACAGCTCATCACCCAAAGAACACCATACTGATAGTGAAGCATGATGGTGGTAGCATCGTGCTATGAGACTGCTTCTCTTCAGCTGGGACTGCAGCTCAAGACAGAGGGAATCATGGATAGATCCAAATACCAATCTATTTTCACACAAAACCTGCAGGCCTCTGTTAGACAGCTGAAGATGAAGAAAAAATTCACCTTCCAGCACAATATTGACCCAAAGCACAAATCCAAGTCAACAAAGGAATAGCTTCAGAAGAAGAAGGTCAACATTTTGAATGGTCCAGTCAGAGCCCAGATCTAAATCCTATCAAAAACCTGTGGAATGACTTGAAGAGAGCTGTGTACACGAGATCCTGTAGACTCTTGTCCTGTAGGAGTTGGTAGACTCTTACCTGAAAAGAATGAGTGCTGTATTATAAGCAAAAGGTGCTTTAACAAAGTAGTAGTTACGGGGTGTGCACACTTATGCAACCAGGTTCATGTAAGTTTTTTCTTTTTCTTTTTTTTTTTCCTAAAACATTTCTGTTTGTTTTTCATGAAACTTTTGATGCATTGTGTGTGTGTGTGTGTGTGTGTGTTTCAGCTGAATTTTGCTGAATCTGTGGCAGGTTTTCTAATATGTATGGACAGTGTCTGAGAAATTTGTCAACTCTGACCTAGCAAAATTCTGTATACACACACACACACATACACACACAGACTGTTAGGCTGGATGTTTAGTAATACAAACAGCAGAGATCAGAATATAAACACCAGAAGAGACAAGCGCTTTCTCTCTCTCTCTCTCTCTCTCTCTCTCTATCTGTTTCACCAAAAAGCACTGAGAGCAACATTACAGCAACTCTCTTGCATGAAGCTATTCAGGAATATTATTATAATTGAATATAGCAGGATTTATGAATGCATAGGCATGTAAGATCAGATTATGTAGAGCAATCCAAGATTTAGGTTTAAATCAGTCATGTATATAAACATAACCTTAAATAGACCTTCAATTACTTTGTATACAATATTACAATATTATACAGTACTACAATACAGTATATAAGTACATTTCTTTCCAGCATGGGTGCAATGCAATAATGTCCACAAACCCAGAACATTCGATGTAGCCATAATAAAAATTGGACTATAGATAGCCTATACCTCCTTATCTGTTGCTAGGTGATGTGTTTTGGTCTTTTTGTGTATGAACAATGTCAGATGGCACCTCCAGCTTAAAAGCTGTCAGGGTGAGTGACAGCTAGCAAACACTGCTACTAGGCATGTTTCACGAACGGAATGATGGGTAATATAACTATAATAATAACCAAGATTCTGTGTTTATGGATGTGTATGTTTCTCATGGACTAAGACAGAATCTGATCATTAATGTGTGAAAGAAGCTGGTTGAATAATGAGCTCCTTTAGCGTGGATATGGATCCAAAGAGCCATTACTCTGATTTCTTCTTGATTTTTCTTTTCTCTACGTTGTGGTTCTTCTTGCCATTTGAACCAAAGTGCAGCTCGTCTGACCAAGCCAAAGAAATGCCAGTAGCAATGTCTCCTAATCAGGGTGATGCTACACAGGAACCATGGAAAGTGCAAACTCAGAAAGACTCTGGATGGTTTTTATCAGACGAGAACTCCAACAAAGAAAGACCATCCTTATCAGCTTTCTCTTTGATCACACCTAAATAAAGACTAGATATTTTTGCTTTGTAGTGATTTCATCCCGTAATGTGTGTTAGGAGTACAATAGTATTTTTTCCCAGAGGGTATTTATTACTACAGTAGTGTATCTATAGTCCATACTGTGATGATAGAAGAGCTCCAGATTAGTCAGAGTAGCTCCACTGTCCAGAGGGAGATTTTTTCCAGCTCACCTTCAAGCCTGAAAAATGGCCATGTTCAGAAAGTAATCTTCGAGCTGGCAATCTCCAAACAGAAGTCATCAGTGAGCAAGATGACTAAGTGTTCGAGTGGTTATAACTGACTGATTTGTGCTCTGGTCTTGGAAGCATGGTACAAATAAATGAAAACTAAAAAGCATAGCAATGGTCTGCATTTCAAATGTAAATAGCAAAAAACCTAGAATAGCTAGATTTCAATGCTGTTTTTTTTCCACATAGCAAAACAGTAATTGTGACAATGTGGAAATCTTTACAAATCAAACTAAAATAAAAAAATAAAAAAACAAGAGAATGAATACCTACTGAGTGGTAGAAACAATTTGTCCTCAAAGACTACACCAAGCAATGACACCAATACTGACCTCTTCAAGTTAGCACAAGCCTTATCTCGAAGAAACACACACACACAGACACACAGAGGCACCTATATACAAACACACAGCAACATCATACTCAATTGCATGTATGCATTGCTCACTATCATAAAGATATTCACTGTGCGACACTGTAGTGCATCTAATCAATGATTTGTTTATTGCTCATGATGGCCATCAATCGAAGCATTAAACAAACATGGCCATTCAGTAATGAACACGCACCTACATGTCTGGCCTTGCAATGAGTGATCATTAAAAAAGGAGTAGTAAATCATTGCTGATGTTTAATGTGTATCGCCATGGAGTTGAGGACAACACTCACATGCGCGCACACACACACACACACTTATGACTTTTAATGATAAAACCTGAAAATTGCCTGATAGCTATAATATTAATTTTTTCTCAAGGCCACAATAATGTGGAATTTTTGTCAGTAGATTTAGAAAATTCAGTAGGAGCATAAATACAGAAACAGATGGCCAGACAACAGGTGGAAGCAACATCTCAAATATACATTATTAGCTACGATCATACACTCTTCCTAGGAAGCAAGGAGCGGTCTTATCACACTACACCTGTTTGTTTGCTATGATACACCAGTCCAAAGATGAGCAACACCCCTCCTGGTGCTGTATTTCTATTTATGAATATAATGGCATACTGTTAGTTGTGATGCTCCCATCACTTATCTGTCAGTTCAACATAACCTTTACAACAATCCACAGAAAAAAAGAAAAAAAAAAACCTGTTAAGTAGTATTAGCTTCTAATTAAATTCCTGGCCAATGATGAATATTAATGATGGATATTAATTTCAGCCTGTTTTTCAGAGGGATGTCATATTCCTTCAATAAACGAAGTACATGAGATTCAGTGCATTTGTTTAAGGGTGGTGACTGACATGTTGACATGTTTAGAACATCTATTAGACATGATGTTGACTTCTTTTATACTTATAAAAATAATCTAAAATGCAGGAAGATATAGCTCAGCTGTAAACATTATGAGGGATTTGAATATAACCATGTGAACACAGCATCTATTTTGAATATGAAAACATATGTATGAAAGGTTGAGCTGTTTGTGAGTTTTGCATATCTGAAGTTTATTTTTAAGTTTTAATAATCTACTGTTGCTCACACACATTGTTTCACTGTATGTTTTCGGTTATTCTTTTTATTGACCTATGCATTACTGTAGCAAATTCTTAAGCACAGCAACCAAAGGAAAATCTTTTGCACTGTACTGTAGTTTTTTAAATAAAACCTAATAATATTTTCACTTTGCTCATGAAGTCTCCTCAGATGGTCTTACCATTGTCTGGACACTTTTTGTCTCCGACAAAAGGCCTAAGCCCACACACACACACATACACACACAAACACATTCACATCAGAGTGGATGGACAGGTGGGGTCAGTGGGGCTCTGCTCTCTCACTGGCTGTTGCCGTAGGAACCATAAGAAAGCTGCCATTCTGGCTCATCATCCAGGTCATCATCACAGCTGGGCAGAGAAAAATTCCATGATGACACACACCCTACAATGTAGTATATCCCACCCATATTCATGCACACATGTCTGTAAGGTCCGTTGACTGAGAGTCTGTAAGACACATTTGTCCTAACTGTCCTTTTTAGTTACTCCTTTTGAATTAACAAATGCACACAGACAGCGCTCTTCTCTCAGCGCTCTCGTCTCTACCTGTCAGCACAACTCTAACTCTCCCTGTCTCTCTCCAGCTCTCATCCTCTGATTCACTTTTAGTTTCATGCATCAATCATACCCACAGCTCTTCGCTCTCCTGTACCTTCACCCTAACTCTTTCTCAAATCTTGCAATGGGAACTCACACTGAAATCACTGAACACATTTCACTTAAATGTAAGCCAAAACCCACAAAAGCCAACACCATCACACTAATATGAATGACACGCATAGTCGTATTATGCTTATTATATACAAAGAAACACCCAATTTACAGGGTGTTTCTTTGTTTTCTTCCTGCAGAGGATGTGCAAACACATTATGAATCTGATTTGGCTCCACGCTGGACATATAATGATATGTACATACTATAATGACTCACAGAGTGCAAAATGTATTAGTACTTTTACTGTGCAATATATGGAATAAGCAACCATTTTACTTTTAGTAATAAAGCTCCTCAAGGGGAGTCATAGCAACCATTTCCAGGCATGCTGTATGTGTACAGTCTGTGTGTTATCCCCTACTTTTATTTTATTTGATGACAAGACTATATAGGTGTGATTCATATTCAGCAAGAATGGTTCTAATATTGATGTATAGAACCGATCATACTCCAATTTATTGGTCTCTAATATGGTTTAGCAGAAATGACAGCAGGATTTATGTTGGCTAGACTCGCATAATCACATTTGGCACAAAACTCAATATTCAACACTTAACTGTGTATTCATATGGGTCCAGGACTAAACACTGTAAGAGTGGATTTAACTCAGTGGATATTGCACAGCCAACAGAATAGGTTTACCAGATCGGTCAGCAGTCAGACTGCAAACTCAGACACTGGCCTTCTGTGGAATATCTAGAATGTTCTCTCCTTTTCACACTGGTTTATCTGGATTGTCATTTCTTTTTCCTGAACATTGTAAAGGCTCCTGCCTGTGTCAGATATATGTTAGTAATAGTAGACGTAGTAGCATTTTTGAGACCAAGACATTCTGGTACTGGGCAAGTTGCCTGACAGTGGCCTTAAATTCTGTTTATTAAAAAAAATCTCTCTTCCAGAATACCTAGCACATAGAACAGATTCAGCACATTGCTAGATAAAGACAAATGCTGTAGAAGTATTTAGCAACCTGTAGGGGACACAAGGCTGGCTTGGCCACGAGGCATGCTCCCCCAGGAATAAAATGATTAAAAAACAGCTTAACTGCTCAGTATTCATTTATTAACCTGTTAGTCACAAATACAAACAGACCAGAGCAAAGCAAGCTAAGAGTGCAAAACAAACCAATCCTTTAAAAAATGTAGTATCTAGCAAGTGAAAGATGAAAAGAGAACATGCCTTTGTTTTCTCTCCTGGATAGTGGATAGTTCCTTTTAAACGGATACAGAGCCAACAAATTAAGTGACAATCTCACTGAAAAGAGTTTACGAGCAGCTGGTCATTAAGGGTAGACAGAACTGAAAAAACTAGTCTTGTTCATGTCGTCTGTTACTGCATCACAACACATTAAGGGCCTATATAATACCACGTGTTATATGCTTGTAAAGCCTTGTATAATGCCAAATACTGAAGATCCACTGAGGAAGGAGATATCCACTGTCATATTAAATGTTTATTCTGGTTTTGGCCGTTGATACCACACCACAGGTAAAATGTTTTCCTACCAGTTGAGGAATGAATTTAAAATATTATAGAAGATCATGTTGGGAGAGTTGTGCCCCACACCATTTCCCCAGTTTTTCCACCAATTCAAGGGACTGAATTGTTACTACTTTGTATACTGACCCCTTTGGAGCCACTTCACAGAGCAGTTTCTCAGGGAGAGCAATTTAAATAGGGGAGAATTTTAAGACCAGTACATAGTGGCTTTTCAGTATGACAAGTTTGCCACCACAAACAAACTGAGGGAAATCTATTTGCATATGGCTTTTGTTATAATCAAATATTTATCAAATAAGCATAAAGCTACCTTTTTGTTATTAGTGATAATGCTGAAGTCAGAAAAAAAGTTTATCCATTAATGTGCTAATCAGAAATGGAGAATTCACAGCTGGAACAGTGCTCAGGGCCTCTAAGCAGAGCTGTAATTTTGACAGGATCAAAATTTTAGAGGTCCACACTGCATAAACGTGCCCCTTTTCATATTTAATATACCACAATGCTGAATACGTACTACACCCATTGCTACTTTATAATCTCTTTTCTTCTATTCTTCCATAAACTGAACAGACTAAAGTTAAACTGTTTAATTTTATTGAATTAAATATGTTGGTTTACAGATATCTCGCTCACTTTCTCTGTGCTCGTCCTCCTTTTCTCTCATTATTCTCCTCACTGCAAGCATAAATTAAAATGTATCACAGCACAGCTAATGCAGCGTACATCCGACAACATTACTGCCATCGGCTAACGTTACTGCTACTAGCAAGCTGATTCGGCTTTGAATATCATGAGCAGCATTTAACAAACTGCCAACTGCCCTCATATACATTCACATGTATAATCATATGATCTTGCTAAACATTTATTTCAAAGCTATGTCAGATGTTAGCATATGTGTGTTGTATATGTTTTAATAAGAAGCCTAGTAGCATTGCAGCTTTGGAGAGCTAAACATGTTGAGCGATTAAGTCTATCGGCGAACCTAAAGTGTTCTCCTCCGCTGCTCTGAGAACAAAACACTTGAGAACAAATCATTACTGCTGATTAGTTAGTCTTGGAATGCATGTTTTTCTGCATAGTAGGCTACATTTTGCCACCATATTATTAGGCCATATTAACAGGATGTTGCTGTTCCATGTTGAATATGACAAATGGAAAGGCTAGAGGTTAAAAACTCCTGAAATTACCCTTACAGTGCCCCTGCAGCTAGTTACAGCAATGCCTGTAAATGTACTCACATTATGATAAAAGGATATATTCTATATATCCAGCTTTCTCCATCACACTACTATATATCTGTTGTAGTTTGTTCATTACTACATGCTGTCCTGTGTAGACTGAGTTGTCCCCAGCACAATCGTACCATTGTTTAACCCGGACCTACTGAATCCTCCACAGTACTGTTCAGCCAGGAGGAGGACCTGCTGTTCAGGCAGCAGTGTGATCATTCTCTCTCATTTATCAAAGCAAGGGCTATCACATACATCACAAGCCAGCCACAATTCTTCCGAGTGTAGTCTGACACACACACACACACACACACCTCTCTCTGCAGTTGTTCATTTTCTCACAACGTCTTAACTCAAGTGATGGTCTGGAGATGAGTAAAGATTTTTATAACAAATGCATAACATGAACCCTTTAAAAATAAATCAACAACTTTTTACATAGTATAATAAAAATTCCTGAACATGTATACATTCCTTGGCAAAAAAAAAGGGCAAAATATTAAGCTTTTAATGGTCATACAAATCATTGGTCAGGAAATTAGAAAGAATTAAACAAATAGATAAAAATCAAAAGCTTTTCCCTTTGATTTCTCTAAAGGTTTAAGCCTTGTGGCCCTTGATGGGCTGCATCAGGTGAGTCAGATAATAATCACTAATCTTTTAAGAAACAAAACATCCCAGAAGATATTTTTGGAAAATTTTGTATGTCCAGACATGTGTTAGTTTGAATTTTACATCAAACATTTTAATCATTGTCATGATTTTACCTTTGCATACAAGAAGACTATATAAGTGAATCTCCCCGAACAGTTCACTGCAGCAAAAGTAAAGGAGCAAATGGTGGCACAGAAGGTCTCAGGAGTACATTTGTTTAATTCTTGCTAATTTTCTGACCAATGATTTCTTGTTAAGACCATTAAAAACGTAATATTTGCCATGTTGGGCTTGGCCCATTTTTTTGCCCAGGAGTCTATGAAAATGTTCATATGTATGTGATTTTTACATAAACATTACACTTACCTCAAATGTGGCCAAGATACAAGATTGGTGTTCAAATTTCGCATCTGTAGTTTTGCATTAGAATTAGGAAGATTGACCTATGTAGGTAATAATAAAACACCTAATGCAAGCTCGTGACATCTGATTAACATCAGATCATCATATGTGCATCCAATGGTCTTTTTGGCTCATGTAATTTTTATATAAGCATTTCTTAATATAGTTGCATCTAAATGTTTAAATATATAAGTAATATTCCAGGCTGAAAATGGCTGCCACTACAGTTATCATTTATGCAATATATCATTGTTCTACTGCAATTTACTGCTGTACTACAGTTTGTTTTATTGTCAGGAAGCACTAGTGACTTGGCCAGATTTGAGGCCAGTGTGTGATCATTCTGTAATACAGTTTGCATGATGTTAATCTGTGATCATAAACATTCTTAAGCATGGAAAGCTAAGGCAAATTCTGGACACTAAGCACGTCTTGGCTGCCTAAACATGTACAGTATAAGGTGAGTTGGAAATCTGTGTAAATTTATTTTTTTCCCTAGACACACATGCATATCACCTCAGTGTAGCCATACACATAGTGTATCTCTCTTTATTTTCTTCACAGTATTTCTCCAGCAATGAGTAAAAGTCGCCATTTTGCCTCCCAACTGTTGATTTGTGTGTCTGATTCGCCATTTCACTTTCTTTAACGCGCCATGAAGCGCCGCTTTATCAGGATGCAGTGCGCGTAATCACGCATGCCACACAATCCACTTTTATTTTCTGCTGCTGGCTTTGCAAGCTGAACACGTCCAAATGCCCAGAGTCTGACTGTCAGTGTATCAACCAAATGCATTCACTTCCAGGAATGTCTTGCTTTCCTATATCGCGTTGCAATTGAGCGCGTGCAGGTTGAAGCTCATGTGACCAACTGATGCGCTTCTGCACAAAGAATAAACGCCTTCTGTTCCCATGCTTTCCATCAGCTTCATTCGGGCTAAATGTGATAATGGATGCACGGATGGGTTCAGGGTTTATGTGTGTGTGTGTATATATATGTATAGAGAGAGAGAGCGAGAGAGAGAGAGAGAGGTGTCTATGCTCTGTGTGGGTTTTGCTGCAAGTGAGAGCGCGCGCACGGGAATGTGCACGCTCCTCGAGAGCCTCGGCTGAATCTGTTCACTGCCTGCAGCAGCGATTTAATCCTTCATGCTATTCACCTACGTGCAAACTGTCCGTGTTTAAACATGGACATGAGTGGCGACATAAACTCAGTCAGCATCAGTTAAAGCTTTAAGGCTTTAAATGCGCTGATTCAAAAAAAAAAAAAGGCACTCTATCCACACCCTATGTGTACTGCGCATGCGTGCCGTTGAGACAAAGGAGCGGGCAATTACTGGTGTATTCGACAGAAAGAAAAAATATCAATTATGCAGCAAAACACAGAAACATCAGCGATGTGGAATGTGCTCGTGGAGAAAGAATGTCCAGATTCGAGCATTTTGATAGTCAAAAAAATGTATATGATTCTTTCTTACAAATAAAATAATACACTTCATAAGATATAACCCCAATTTACTACTAGAAAAAAGCAGCACAACACATTCATGGTGTATATATTCGTCATGTATGTTTAATAGTGTGTGTGTGTGTGTGTGTGTGTGTGTGTGAGGCAGTTAGACAGAGCACTGCACACCTCCACTCCAGAATAAAGGGGTGTGGTGGAGATGAACATTTATCTCATTTTTAAACACTTAAAACTTGCACCAATTTCAAACCCAAACCCTTTTTACAGCTAGGATATAAAACAATGGTGTGCAAATGAGGAAACTTTTTTTTTTTATAATATATACTGTCACATACACATTCAACACATAAATCTTACATTAAATGGCTATGAATTGTCAGATGTCTTTCATGCGTAAACATGAAAATGATCTTTGTGGCTAGTGCAGCAGGGTCCGAGGCGCGAGCCTGCCTCTGTACACGCCCCTCTCCGTCTATCCGCTGCACTTCTAGGCGCCTTGAAGCCACCTTTCATTCGAAATAACGCAACAAAACAAATGTGTCTCTTTCACACATGAATCAGCCAGACTGTCTGCTCAAGTGTGCGTTTTAAACGTGGCCACGTTACAGTCCGGTGGCGCGCGCTCCATCCATGTTTAAATCCCCAAAGACCACCTCATTTAAAATAATAATAATAATAATAATAATAATAATAATTATAATAAAAAGCTCGAGAATTCTTATAGTCGTCTTATTTAATTGCAAATTGATTGCAAGGACCTTACCGACGGTAGGAGTTTCTCTAGGAAGATCCTTTCTGAAGTGTGTGCTGGATTTTTCCGCGTCTCTCTCCGGTGCGCGCGCGGCGGATCTGCGCTGATTCCGGCTGTCCAGTCTGAAGCTCGCGCTGCATTCCTCTTTCCTTCAGAGGCGGGGGG
>CM040474.1:8147996-8181800 GCA_022758105.1 Pangasianodon gigas
CACACACACACACACACACACACACACATAGTGGGTTCAGAAAGGACAAAGACCCCTTCAGTTTTTGCACATTTTATTAATTTAATTTAAAATGGATTAAATTGGCCATTTAGCCTTTTATCTACACAAAACAATCATACAATAATGACAAAATGAAAACATTTTCAGAAACTTTGGCAAATTTATTAAAAATCAGAAACCAAAAACTCTCATTTAGATAAGTATTCAGACCCTTGGCTAAGGCACTCCATATTGAGCCCAGGTGCATCCTGTTTGTTTTGATTATGTTGAGACTGATCATCCAGACTGCCTTAAAGTGTCTCTAGAACTTGACTGGAGTCTACGTGTGGTAAATTTGTTTGATTGTACATGATTTAGAAAAGCACACATCTGTGTATACCGATCAGCCATAAAGTTAAAACCACCTGCCTAATATTGTGTAGGTCCTCCTTGTGCTGCCAAAACAGCTCTGATCCATCAAGGCATGGACTCCACAAGACTTCTGAAGGTGTGCTGTGGTATCTGGCACCACGACGTTAGCAGCAGATCCTTTAAGTCCTGTAAGTTGAGAGGTGGGGCCTCCATGGATCGGACTTGTTTGTCCAGTACATCCCACAGACGCTCAATCAGATTGAGATCTGGGGAATTTGGAGGCCAAGTCAGCACCTTGAACTCTTTGTCATGTTCCTCAAACCATTCCTGAACAATTTTTGCAGTGTGGCAGAGCGCATTATCCAGCTGAAAGAAGCTACTGCCATTAGGGAATACCGTTGCCATGAAGGGGTGTACTTGGTCTGCAACAATGTTTAGGTAGGTGGTACGTGTCAAAGTAACATCCACATGAATTCCAGGACTCAAGGTTTCCCAGCAGAACATTGCCCAGAGTATCTCACTTCCTCCACCAGCTTGCCTTCTTCCCATAATGCATCCTGGTGCCATCTTTTCCCCTGGTAAGTGATGCACACGCACCTGGCCGTCCACATGATGTAAAAGAAAACGTGATTCATCAGACCAGGCCACCTTCTTCCATTGCTCCATGGTCCAGTTCTGATGCTCACATGCTCATTGTAGACAATTTTGGCGGTGAACAGGGGTCAGCATGGGCCCTCTGTCTGCAGCTACACAGCCCCATATGCAGCAAGCTGCGATGCACTGTGTGTTCTGACACCTTTCTATAATAGCCAGCATTAACTTTTTCAGCAGTTTGTGCTACAGTAGCTGTTCTGTGAAATCTGTTCCAGACAGGCTAGCCTTCACTTCCCACATGCATCAGTGAGCTTTGGGCACCCATGACCCTGTCACCAGTTCACCGGGTGTCCTTCCTTGGACCACTTTTGGTAGGTACTAACCACTGTATCCAGTATACCCTGCAAGACCTGCCATTTTGGAGATGCTCTGACTCAGTCGTCTATCCATCATAATTTGGCCCATGTCAAAGTTGCTTAGATCCATATGCCTTCATGGCCGGGGATGGACTTTCTGTGTTACCCTTTTGTTTCCCTGTGTTTCCCCCTCCCTCATGTCTCCAGTGTTTTTTCTCTCGCTTCTGTTTGTGTGTCCCTGGGCATGGCGCTCCACTTTGCGCGCTTCCTGATTGCTTCGGCTGACACACCTGCTCCTCATCTCATCAGCATCCAGCACATAAAAACCCCGCTTCTCCAGCCACGCTTTGCCAGATCGTTCCAGCTCCCAGTGCGGTACACTTCCGGCTTTCCTCGCGTTTACTTTCTATGTTATTTGTCTGGTGCTCTTCCTGTCGTGTTTTCCTGTGCTCACTCTGTGTTTTCTCCTCCTGTTCCAGGTTCACTGCTCACCCAGCTTGTCAGCTCTCTGCTTACTTCCAGCTACGTCCCACTTTGCCTCACCTTCCCTACGGCTCTCCGATTCTGCACTCAGCTCTCATGCTTTTGACCCAAGTTTGAACCCCAGCCTTGCTGACACTCAAGCCCACTTGCTTTCTGCCTTGCTCCCCCCTCCCCATGGTGCATCGACTGAGCTACCAACCTCCACACTACTGACCAGAGTTCAAATCCCAACCTCGAGTGCACAATTACTGCACTCCTTTCCCACACACCCTCACTTCCTCAAGCCCTTAAATAAAACCTGCTTAACCCTGAACTCCTGTGTTCTTCTTGTGGGTCCCCTTGTTCCTGTAGTCATAACATATGCTTGTCTATTTTTCCTGCTTCCAACACATCAACTTCGAGAACTGACTGTTCATTTGCTGCCTAATATATCCCACCCCTTGAAAGGTGCCATTGTAAGGAGATAATCAAAGTTACTCACTTTACCTGTCAGTGGTTTTAATGTTATGGCTGATCAGTGTATATACTAAGGTCCCACAGTTCACCGTGTATGTCAGACCAACAACCAAGCCATGAAGTCCAAGGAACTCTCCCTAGACCTCTGTGATCGAATTATGATAAGACATAGACCTGAGCAAGGGGGAAAATATTTCTAAAGCTTTAAATGATGAATGTTCCCAGGAACACAGTGGGCTCCATCATTGAGAAAAGAAAGAACCCGTGCTGGAAGGGCCTTGGTCAGGGAGGTGAGCATGCACTCAATGGCCACTCTAGCAGAAATTCAGTCCTCCTCAGAGATGAGAAAATCTTCCAGAAGGACTATCTCAGAAATACTCCATCAATTGGGCCTTTATGGTAGAGTGGCTAGATGGACGTCACTCCTGAGTAAAAGGCGTATGGCAGGAAGTTAAATGATTCTGAGAGCATGAGGAAAAAGATTCTCTGGTCTGATGAGACAAAAACCAGGTACTGCTCATCAACTGGTAATACCATCCTTATGGTGAAGCAGGATGGTAATAGCATCATGCTATCGGAGTACTTCTCAGCAGGGATGGGCAGTCTGGTCAGAATTGAAGGAAGAATGAATGTAGCCAAATACATAGCAGTTCGTGAAGAAATTCTGCTCCAGAGTACAGTCAATGTCAGATTGGGACAACCTTTTAGCACAACAATGACCCAAAGCATTTAGCAAAGACAATGTTGGAGTGGCTTTGGGACAAGTGGCTTTCTGAATGACATTGAGTGGCCCAGCCTTGATTCCCAAAGAACATCTGTTGAGAGACCCGAAGATAGCAGTTCACCGATGCTCCCTATATGACTGAGGTTGAGAGGATCTGCCAGGAAGAATGGGAAAAACAGCCCAAATCCAGGTGTGTAAAGATTTCCTGGGATGACTCAAAGCTGTAAGTGCTTCAAAAAGTGCTTCTGCAAAGTACTGAATAAAGGACCTGAATACTGAATAAAGGACCTGAATACTTCTCATTTAACTAAGTATTCAGGTCCTTTATTTAGTACTTTGTAGAAGCACTTTTGATTTCTAATAAATTTGCTAACATTTCCAAAAACTTGTTTTCGCTTTGTCATTCTAGGTTATTGTTATGACAAAAAATGTAAATTTTCAATGTCAATCATTTAAAAAAAAATCTATAAGACAAAAAATGTGAAAAACCTGACAGGGTCTGAATACTTTCTGAACCCACTATATTACACACACACACACACAAACCTAAAGGCACATCGACAGCTGCATTCAGGATTTCTAATTTTTCAATGTTTCATCCAAATACCAAACATGGGAGACAGAGAAGTTGTAACCTATTCAGAAAAAAAAAAACTTACCATCCTATCTCTGTCCTTTGTGTAATTTATACTTTGAGTGTACAGTTGTGTCCCCAATGTCCCCAGCCTCATTTCTTCATACTATTCTGATTTGGTCTTATGACCATTTGGTGGTGCAGTTGCGCTTGTGTCCAGAAAAGTCCATAATTATCTGACTTGAGACATTTAACAGCAAATAATCTGATGTGGAGGAAACCATATAATAATGTATTTTACCTCTGACAGACAGGGGAGCTCTGCTAGTCCATTTATACCAGCCACTTCAGGGCAGTCAGGGTTTATACTGGCTGTAGCTATCATTATAATTTATAATATATAATTTAATCAATCTGCACATTTGCACACTATGTTCTTCAGACTGACTCCCAGTAAAGAAACAATGTAGGCAATGTAAACCATAGAAAGAATTTAAAAAGAATTCTAAAGCATCCATCATTCAGTGATTGCTAGAATTCTGAATTTAAACATTAGTTAATTTAACCCCTTCATGCAGAAATTATTATAAAACTTCAAGATTTTTAGATGGTTCTATTTCTCAAAAATGGCATGCAAATTCATAAAAGATTTGACTCTTCTTTTCTAAAAAAAATAATTTATATGAATACTGTAAATGAAGAAGCCTTGAAAATGTAAAATAAGAAACCTTTATTTGCCACATATACATCGATCAGCCATAACATTATGATTGCTGCCAAAACAGCTCTGACCCACCGAGGCATGGACTCCACTAGATCCCTGAAGGTGTGCTGTGGTATCTGCCACAAAGACGTTAACAGCAGATCCTTTAAGTCCTGTAAGTTGAGAGGTGGGGCCTCCATGGATCGGACTTGATGGCCAGCACACCCCACAGATGTTCGACTGGATTGAGATCTGGGGAATTTGGAGGCCAAGTCAACACCTTGAACTCTTTGTCATGTTCCTCAAACCATTTCTGAACAATTTTTGCAGTGTGGCAGGGCGCATTATCCTGCTGAAAGAAGCCACTGCCATTAGGGAATACCGTTGCCATGAAGGGGTGTACTTGGTCTGCAACAATGTTTAGGTAGGTGGTATGTGTCAAAATAGCATCCACATGAATGCCAGGACCCAAAGTTTCCCAGCAGAACATTGCCCAGAGCATCACACTGCCTCCGCCAGCTTGCATTCTTCCCATAGTGCATGCTGGTGCCATCTCTTCCCCCAGTAAATGATGCACCCGCACCCGCCCTTCCATATGATGTAAAAGAAAATGTGATTTATCGGACCAGGCCACCTTCTTCCATTGCTCCGTGGTCCAGTTCTGATGCTCACCTGTCCATTGTAGGCACTTTTGGCAGTGGACAGGGGTCAGCATGGGCACTCTGACAGGTCTGTGGCTACACAGCCCCATTCACAGCAAGCTGCGATGCACTGTGTGTTCTGACACCTTTCTATAATAGCCAGCTTGAACTTTTCAGCAATTTGTGCTACAATAACTCTTCTGTGGGATCAGACCAGATGGACTAGCCTTCACTCCCCAGGCGCATCAGTGAGCCTTGGGTGCCCATGACCCTGTCGCTAGTTCACCAGTTGCCCTTCCTTGGACCACTTTTGGTAGGTACTAACCACTGCATACTGGGAACACCCCACAAGGCCTGCCGTTTTAAAGATGCTCTGACCCAGTCATCTAGCCATCACTATTTGGCCGTTGTCAAAGTCTCTCTAATCCTTACGCTTGCCCATTTTTCCTGTTTCCAACCCATCAACTTCAAGAACCGACTGGTCACTTGCTGCCTAATATATCCCACCCCTTAACAGGTGCTATTGTAACGAGATAATCAATATTATTCACTTCACCTGTCAGTGGTCATAATGTTATGGCTGATCGGTGTACATTACCATACAGTGAAAATCATTTCTTCTCATATCCCAGCTTATTAGGAAGCTGGGGTCAGGGCACAGGGTCAGCCATGATACAGCACTCCTGGAGCAGTTAGGGTTAAGGGCCTCGTTCAAGGGGCCAACAGTGGAAGCTTGGCAGTGCTGTGGCTTGGAGCCCCAAACTTCTTCTCAGTTACTCAGAGCCGTAACCATTGAGACTCCACTGCTCAAAGTAAAAAGAAAAATGGAATAAAAACATTACTGCTGGTGGCACAGTGGTGCAGCGGATAGCATTCCCACTTCACAGCTCCAGGCTCCCTGTGTGTGTGGAGTTTCTCTGCATATACTGTGCAGGTTCTGTGCATGTTTCCTCTCACCTCTCAAAAACAGTTGGTGGATTGGCTAAGTTAAATTACCCCTAGGTGTGAATGTGTGTGTGCATGGTGCCCTGTGTCAAAGCAGTTACTGAAAGTGAGTGAGTGAGTGGACATTACTTATGAAAAATACTTGCAGTGTGTAAAGTTATTCAGAAAATATTATATTTATATTTACCAAATATAGTAATTATGCAGTTTAGCTGCCAAAGTTTTATAATGTCTTATTTAAAAAAAAGTAACGATTGTTACAGTCTGACATTTATTTACTTGATTAGGCTTTTTGTGTAAAAATATGCGGCATCTGTCACTGTGAGTTAGTGTAGGATTTGGAGTGTTAGGAGCAACACTTAATTCAATAATAAAAATCAAAATACAGTAATGATGTACAACACTGGAGTGATACAGAGGGGATTTATATCTTACATTTATAAAAAACAGCCTTAAATGTGGTTTACAAGTGTGGACATTATTCATAAAAGGGTTAGGTGCTGCAATATTTGAACCACTTTATACTGCTTGATACAGATGAGTCAAAACACTTCAGGAGTTTTTGGCACAAATTTGACTTGGTTTATAACTGATAATACAAGGCTATAGCTATGCTGTTTTCTACTAAATATTCTGGTAATACTCAGAATTCTCAGAAAAGGCTATGGGACTTTTCTGCGTTCTGTTTCCTGTAAATTCTGGTTTTATTCATGCGACACTGCCTTTAGTGTACACGCATGCATGCAGGTATGAAGGTAAACACCTGTGTGAGCATCAGTGCATGACGTCCTGATGTGCTCGAAGATACGCAGTCTCAGAAGTAGGCCTGTAAACCAGACCTTAGTCATATGAACACTATTACAAGTCACTACATTACCACTAGATGGAACCATCATGCCAGTTCAGTTGTAACAGCACCTACACTACAACAATCTATCAGAACTAAACAATGGACAAGCCTGTCACATTCCGAAGTCCAGGTTAGTGAACATATATTTTATAAGATTCTCAGATGTTATAGGACTGCCAGTAGTGACAGCTATAAATGCTATATATGCTGTGTATGATGAATCCAGGTCAGACATTCAAATCATTCACTCCTGAGTCATTATGAAAATATCAAATGGTAGACAATTTGAACTTTTATAAGTAGCGTAAATTCAGTTTTTAAATGTGGAATTGTCTAAGCTTTTTTGACATTAATAAAACAAATACCCAAACACATGATACATTTCTGAAATTTCTGAATCTTGTGTAAATATTGACAAAATCTTTGGACATAAGTTGCTGACCAGCTCTGAGTAAGAATTTGGTGTCTATGGTGTTTTGGAAAAAAAAAAAAATTAAATAGTTCATAAATATGTAGTGTTATTAGCCCATGTATATTACTCTACCCTAAAATATTGACATAAATTCAGTGACTAAAATACATTTGCTTTAAGTTCTGTCATACAGAAGGTTATTTCTACCACTATAAATTAATATAAATTCTGTAATTTAAACCTCTTTTTGCTGCACTGTGCACTCTCGGTTCTTAAAGGGAAGGAAAGGATTGTACATATCCCAGCAATACACTTAACTACACTCCTTGATAATGTACTCATTCAAACCCAAACACTTTGCACAACATTACAAACTGTGCCAGTGGTCACAAAGATACCATAAATATTTACAAACTCTTGTTTTAGAGCCCCATATATTCTTTCTGGGTGCTTGACAGAAAAGCACTAGCGCAGGGGTGTCCAATCTTATCCACAAAGGGCCAGTGTGGGTGCAGGTTTTCATTCCAATCAAGCAGCAGCCACACCTGATTCCACCTGTTTAATCAGTTGATCTTGGCTTTCAATAGACTATCAGGTGTGGCTTCTGCTTGGTTGGAATGAAAACCTGCACCCACACCGGCCCTTTCCGGATAAGATTGGTCACTCCTGCCCTAGAGGGTTCAAGGTGTCCAGTTTGCTCATTAATACACATTAATCTTTGTGCTGTCATTCTTGGGGTACACTGGACCCTGTAAAAATCTGTTTCGTGTTGTACCCACCAGGGCCTAGCTGCAGCTGTTGGGTCCTTGAGCTCAAACCTAAATTTCTCCATATGTGCTACAACAAGGTCCTTGTCTCCCATGATGCACTGTAGCAGCCATTAGCCTTTGTAGCATGTGTTCATGCCATCAGACATGGTCCACAACACAACAAAGGGTTGACATTAAATAATCAGCTAAATATAAAGTATTTACTGTAAACAATGTTTTCTTAGGGACGTGTTCCTCTGATCTCACTCTTGGGTTTCTGAAACAATCCACCAGGGCAGTCCAGATCATGACCATATGAAAAGTTACGTGTGTATTTATTTAAAGATCATTTGAATTAAACATTAACTTCACTAATACTTTAGACCAGCAAAAATGTCTCTTTGTGCTGTTCCCTCTTGCCCTCTTTCACTCCCTGTGGAAGAACTAAATCTTTATCAGGCATCTGAAGCCAAAGGAAATGTTTATGTTCCTGTTCCTGTGCTCAGATGCTCTTTGAATCTGGGTTGTGTGTGAGTGTGTGCATGCAGTGGAAGTTTACTGAAGCAGGCAGTTTTCTAACATCCTGTAGCTTAAAAAACTCAGGGTGTGTGCATGAATATGAAAGAAAGAGCTTCAATATTGTTTTATATCTCAGCCACATGACTGAATGTTAATACAGTATACTCAACATTTACAGTCAGCTCAGCTCCAGAGATCAGTTTCATGTAAACAGCCCTGTACACCTATGTAACCCACTGCTGTTCTAACTGAGTGGGCATGAAGGGCTATCGAGTGTGTATACCTTTGTGTATTTGTGCCCATGTACCTCGAGTTAACCCCTCAAATTCCCATAACCTCTAGGTAGACAGTTATTGAATCATTCATAGTGGTGTAATTACTGTATAATATGCTTCATAATAAATGATTAATATACCTGTGAAAACCAATGTTAAACCAATATTAGCACAAATATTCAGGAAAAATATTATTCATTCATCTTCAGTAACTGCTTTATGGTGGTCAGGGTTGCAGTGGTTCCAGAGGCTGTTCACCCTGGATGAGACGTCAGTCCATCACAAGCACCATGCACTGACATATTCCCACACTCATTCATTCATTCATTCATTCAGGAGGGGAAATTTATAGTCTCCAATCCACCTGCTGTACTGACATGTTTTTAGGAGATGTGAGGAAACCGCTGAATTCGGCGAAACTCCACACATACAGTAACCTGAGTTCAGGGTCAAAGCTTGTGGCTAGAGCTGCGAGAGCTTATTTATTTTTGATTGCATGCACAAGTTAGGTGAGAATTTTACAACTTAGTCATTTCATATTAATGACTACAAAGAATGTGATCCAGAATAAATATATACATTAATATGAAATGACTGAGGACAAAAGAAATGGCACCCTATAAAAGGAGGACGTGGTGTGTGTGCGTCTATTGTAGCCGAAACACTGCAATGGCTGAGCTGCATTAGTGCAATATTTAGTGCACCCTATGCTTAGGAAGCACTCTTTCGCCATTTAGTAATCATTTTGTCATTTTCAGCTCTCTTTGCCTTTTATGGAGTTTTGGAGTTATGGAGCATCACAAAATGTAAGTCAGCTGTGCTGTGAATGTGCTTGATTATTTATGGGTGATATCGGGGATTTTATCAACATACACACGTGAGCATGAAGAAAATCAGTGTTACCGGAAAATTCAATAAGTATGGTGAGAATATTTTGGACAGTTTGGTTTACAAAAACATTTATACACTACTTTACTAAAAAAAATAATAATTGAATACACTATATGGCCAAAAGTATTTGGACACCTGACCATCATACCCATGTGTGCTTGTTGAACATCCTGTTCCAGATTTAGTCTCCCTTTGCTGTTATAATAACCTCCACTCTTCTGGGAAGGCTTTCCACTACATTTTGGAGTGTGTCTGTATGGATTTGTTCATTCAGCCACAAGAGCATTAGTGAGGTTGGACAGTGATGTTGGGCGAGGAGACCTGGTCAGCGTTCCACTTCATCCCAGGTGTTCAGTGGGGTTGAGGTCAGGGCTCTGTCTTCATAGACCTCGGGTTGTGTACAGGCGCATTGTTATGCTGGAACATGTTTGGGCCTCTTAGTTCCAGTGAAGAAAATGCTTATTAATGCTACAGCATACAAAAACATCCTAGACGACTGTGTGCTTCCAACTATGTGGTCACATTTTGCCATATAGTGTATGTGAATATGAGTGAATATAGCAAGTGCAGTAAAACAAGTGTGATTTATGAACATGTTTAGAGTAATGTGAATGCATTCAAGAAATGATTTGAAACCTGCATTGAATAAATTTACTGGAGTTGTTGTTCTTTCGGCTGCTCCTGTTAGCGGTCCCCACAGTGGATCACTGGTCCACATATTTGATTTGGCACAGTTTTTATGCCGGATGCCCTTCCTGACGCAACCCTCCCCAATTTTATCCAGGCTTGGGATTGGCACTGGGAGTACACTATCATGTAAAACCCCAGTGGCTGGGGTTGGTTCCCTGGCTGGGAATCAAACCCGTGCCACGGCGGTGAGAGCACCGAGTTCTAACCACTAGTCCTCCAGGGACCCAATCAATTTACTGGGGTAACATGAAGAAATATTTTTTGATTACTTCTGCCCATCTGAATCACTGTAATATTGCTGACAATACAGAGCCACTCGGAGAAGGTTCCAGATTTAAAAAAAAAAAACTTTTAGGATGCAAAGAACCCCTTAGAGTTTAAGCAATGTAAGAGTTTAAGCAATGATTGATTACATTGTCTACAGTCTCTGTCTCTGCCTTGTCCCCTATAATGCTGTGTCTTATCACCACTATTCCACCCTCTTTGTCTTGCAACAAGCTGGCATAACTCAGTTCTGCATTTACATGTTGATATGTGTGGCAGTAAATAAAAAAAATCAACACATTACAACTCTTGCAGTCAGGGGAATTTGGCACAGTGTTTCTCATGAACATAATTCAGACATTGTAGTATATTCTAATATACTGTAAACGGGAGTATAATATGAGAACAATAAGTTCTACCATTTACCATTTAGCATTTTGTAATCAATTTCTGACACCATCATGTACATTCTTTCCGAATGAAATTGTGAGCAGTTTGACCTGTACTCTTCTCTGGGATATTGGTCAAAGGTCAACACTCTCCAGAAAGCCACTCACCCTCCAGTGAAATTTGCAAAGAGATGTGTGTATATGTGGCTATGTCTGTGTAGATGCATATTATTTAAAAAAATACTAATCTATAAAGATACACAGTCTTCATGATTACTGCAGCATCCATCATAGTCAAAACAGTATGTAGACAGCTCTTATACCAGGAAGTGAGATTATGGCAGCGAGAGGAAGGTGTCAAGGCCAGACAATTGGCTGCTCAAGGCTGGGCTCCTGAGATAATGTTAGTTTAATGGTGATAAGGGTATATGGGTATCATGTCTCTGTCTCACAGTGTAAGGACAGATCCCTAGTTCACTAAACTTTCACTAAATCACTGATTCACAGTTAAAATGATGTGAACCTAACCTACTGCCATACATATGACTTATGAGCCAGAAAACACAAATATGTAGATCTGCAATTAAAAACTACTGTTCCAGCTCAGATTGGGAATCTGCTTTACAAAAGGAGAATGAATTAATGTGGGTTTGAAGTAAAGCAGATCCTAAAAAAAACATTTCTTGGGCTTTTAAGTCAGGAATGTCTGTAAATGCTGACATGTTTTTTTAGTATGACAAAAATAGAGATATTTAAACACCAACAAAAAAACCAAAGACTAGACTTTATAGCCAGCTAAAAATTTCTGAAACGTGCCAAGAAAACTATTCACAACAGTGCTCTGTGAGATTCAGTTTGAATTCAGTTCCAACTTTTGAAAATCCCTAGTCCAGTTTATCCAGCTAATCTCTGCAGGATGTACAGTAAGTAAGGAATAAAACACAACAGGGCATGCTGTTATAGAAAAATAATCAAGAATGTTGGTGTGATGTGGCTTGAAGCAAAAGTGCCATAACCACCCAGGAGTTGAATATTTTCCAATAACAGCATGCTTCACAGTGTTTTAGTCCTCTTATACCACATCAGTTATACAATTCTAATGTTTTTATAGAACAACATGTCCAGCTACATTATATTTAACATTCACTCCCCCTAAACACTGGGGAGGACAGGTTTGGCAGGGATGCTAACACCACTGATTATTACCTTGTATTGTAATGTAGCTTATAGTATAAGCTATTTAGAATATTATATTTATCAGACATCTGTGTTATCGTATGCATACTCTCAAATATTAAAGAACATGCTTGTGTTATCAATATTCAACACGTTTTGTGTCATATTGGGTAAAAAATGTCTTAAAATGAAGTAGTAAAAATACACAACTGTCCAGAGATCATTGTGTTTAATCATTGTCCAGTTGCAGGGTGGTGGCCTTCCCCCAGTTTCTACATTACTGCTTTTTTGATGCTTTACATGAGAGCTACCCAGCAGGCAGGGTGAGGACTAACACATGCTTCCTCCAAGACACCTAAACCCAGACAACTACATCTTTTCGAAAGTGCTGCTCATGCTGCATCACAGGGCAGAGAAACATGCTCGGAGGAAAGCGCTCTCTACCATCTTCTGCATACATGAGCATGATTGGCTAGTGTCATTGTGAATGACAGTGGAGAGGAAGCATGCCATCTGTCTCTCCCACTCAGACAGCACAGCCACAATCTCCCAATGACAGGGCGAAAGCTTTTCTTTTGCACCACCTGGGAGCCCCATCATTTCAATTCTTAAGGCAACGAGTCAATATTTTCATGATACTACTGAATCTGCTATAATACGATACAAATCCATTTAGTAATTTGAGTTAGATGTTCAGCATCTGGTGTAGGTTTACCATTAACTTTAGATTTAAGTATCATTACAGGCAGATCACATTGCTAGCTATTCAATTATTTACACATCAGTTTAAAAATATGAATTATTTTTTACACACCAGTTGTCTTTCCTTTTTCAATAATGATCTATATAGAATCAGTTATAATAGATAATATTCAATTTATAATCAGTTACAATAGATTATAATTTGTTTATTAGAGTTGCCTCGATTCATTTCAGTCGTTGCCTTTTAATCTGATGCAACTGTTACACACACCTCTTTTAACCGCACACACACACACAGGTACACCCAACATAACACATCCCAGCTGTTTTAACATCTGTTGTGAGAGTGTATATTGCTGGAGGTACCTGTGTTTACTGTACACACTGATGTGTTTCGAGACAACTTGTGCAAATAATCAAGACTGCTCAAGGTTAGTGCGAGGAGCGAGGCTGCAGCGATTCCAGCTTTTCTCACGACTTTATGCGCATGCAGTAAAGAAAGCTGGAATCTGCACTACTTTTGCGTGAAACCGGTGCGTGAACCAGTCACGGTACCTCACCGTGAAACGGCAGGAGGAGCGCGCGAGGCCCGGGACGTCGAGCGGGTTTTTCCCCTCCTCATTCAAACAGTGTGCAGGGCGGAGCTACAGAGAGAGGGAGAGAGAGAGAGAGAGAGAGAGAGAGAGAGGGAGACTCAGAGCTTGGAGCCTGGCTGTAGACGGAGCCCTCGCTGTTTACCGATGCGCGCGCCGCCACGCCGCACAAAGTGACCTCGCGCGCACAGTGGACGCGGATCCCCGGAATTCCAGCGCACGTGAACTCTGTTGTTGTCTCGGGAGCCTCGCGAACATCTGTAACCTCTGAAACAAAGAAGTGTCCTGTCCTCACGCGCGTGTGTGTGTGTAAGTGTGTGTGTAAGTGTGTGTGGGAAACAGAGAGAGAGAGAGAGAGAGAGAGAGACGGAGGAGACTGCGAGCTGGAAGTTGAGTCTCTGAAATGGAGTGAGGATTTAACAGCTGTAATTGCAGCTCGGAGACTGAAGTCCGCCTGCTCTCCTGGCACTAACCAGGACCATGGATAACTTTTTTACAGAGGTAAGCTTATTAGGAAATATGATTAATACATTTGCATCATACAGAAGGTGTTGTGGCACGCTGGGACAAGAACACAAGCACGTTCATTTTATTGCGAAAGAACAAAGATCCTTCTTTCCTTTCCTTCTTTTCTTTCTTCCTTTCCCTCCTTCATCCTTCATTACGTCCTTGTTTCATTTATTCCTCAGGGACACAGTGTGTGTGTGTGTTTGTGTGTGTGTGTGTAAGTGTGTGTGTGGGAGCCGGTTGCCGGTTTGACCGGGGTTAAACAGTTTGGAGAGCTTCCCGGAGGAATTCTCTGGCATTTCCTTACCTTTTCTCCCGTTTCCTCTCTCCGTCCAGTCGCTATTATTAGAAATAAAACTCCATCTGAATCCAAAAGCAGCCCGAGTCATGATGTAAACCACCCGATTTTACTCCCCACATCTCACCTCCTGCCATCTCACCTCCTGCCATCTCACCTCCTGCCATCTCAGCCACCAGTGCATCACATGAGCACAGGAGAAGATGCTAATGAACTTGAGTCTGTATGGAGGACTTGGGGTTCCAGCAGAGCATCAGTTAGATGCACAATTAGATAGTAAAAATGTGAGATTGATTAATTAATACAAAAAAAAAGTTAAACTAACACTTAACTAATACAGCGTAATATGTTATTGTTTATTTTTTTTCACATATATTTGATTATTTCTGTATTTAATCATTTATTTCACTATTAATTTATTATATGCCTTGGTGCATACCATGAAATATTTAAATCTGTCAACATCCTCCATTAAAACCAGTGGGTGGAAACTAACACCGGATTGGATCAATTAGACCGCAGTTGCAACTAATTGATAGATTACTAAAGCTGGGCTGGAGTCAGCAACACCATACCAAACAGTTTAAAACAAGAAAAAGCAGAAGAATAGTAATATTAATAATAATAAATATAGTTGGATATATAGCAGCGATTACCGGAGTCCAAGCACTCCCCTGCAAGCAGCGCCTCTAGCGGATAATTTATGTAAGGTTATATAAAATACTAGAGAGTAGCTAAACGGATACATTTATCATACTAACTTTCAACTTGACATGCAGTTACAGCAAAACAGCTATTTGGTTGTTATTGCGCAGCCTACTGTGATACCTGTGTTAGAATTGGTGGGATACCTCAAAGTCATGTACCGTACATGTGTGTGAAATTTGTTATGAATAAGCAGAATCTTTGAGGAGATATAGCCTTTCTACCTGTTTGTTGTTATATGCGGTCATATTTGTAAGCCAGGATACTATGCTAATTAGCTCAGTATCCAAAGGGCAGTGATGAAAGGTCCAAATTGGGAGTATGTTTTGCCAGAGGTATAGAATTCTTGCTTGCCTGAATAGTGTGAATCTACATACTGACCAAGTTTCGTGTCTCTATGACTTACGGTTTGGTCTGCACAAATCATTTCAGGAAAAAACGAAGTATAATGATAAGTAGAAGATTTGGTTTAAAGCTACAGTGTATGGAATTTTGTTCAAATATATTTAAAAAATTAGAATTTATTGGGTCAGGGGATTAAAAACAACATTTTATAATTTGATGTTCCTGAGCTGCTGTGAGTCGCCCTGACAATCCAGTAAGAGTAATCCCCAGTCAGCGCTGGTTCAGGGGTGTCAGGTTGGAATTGACAGGAAACTTGTACATATACAGTATTTCATAGACCAGCTCAGATATGTCAAAATGTCATCAGGCAACTTCAGGCATGAAAGATGTCTGATTAGACAGTGACTGGCAGGAGCTGGCTGCCAATCAGGAGAAAAAGAGAGTGATAGAGCATGTCAGTGTAAACAAAGTAAATGAGAGTGAGAGAATGAAAGTGAAGAAGAAGGTTTCAGGAATGATGGTGTTTTAGTTTTTTCTTGCTGAACAGGTAAAAACAGGTACAGGCCACTGCCTAAAAGATAAATGGGGCCATGCGTTAAGGCTCAACATGGCGGCTGTGTTACATAAGTCCCACCTCTCAGTAAAAAAGAGCCAATTGCCTTGTGGGCCTGTCATATTCTTACACTGACATTCATGCAGATATTGCATACTTTGTTCCATTAGTTAAAAAGAAACATATATGCACAATAGCTGGAGCACCCTGAGAAATATATGTGGGTGAGCGTGTGTGTGTGTGTGTGCGTGTGTGTGTGTTTGGGGGGTGGGGGGTGGTATTTGAGCCGAAGACCACAAATTATTATGCCATTTTGTCTGATTTTAACAGAAATATCATCTTGTTGATCTGTTACTGGTGTACAAGTCTCTCCCTGTTCGAGTAGATAGGAGCCTGGTCTTCTATATCTGACTGAAAATATCTGCCCAGGATTGCCAACATGGCTGCCAAGACAGACTGTACCAGAAGGCCTTTGTTGTAACCCAGTTGAGAAATGATTGCGCTAAAGAACTTATGATAACCAGCCAGTGACTAATGGGTGATGTTGGTCAATTTCTTCATACACTATTTTAGGAAATATATGGCTGAGAGTGGGTAATTTGTGCCGTCTGCTGATCTGATCTGCATCACCACAAACTCTGCTGAGGGTTCTAGCTAGCATGTTAACACTATCAGGTTCATACCAAACGATTTTGACAGGCTAGAGACAAAATACACAGATTAGATAATAAAATACACAATTCCCTAGATGCTATAGCTTAGTTCTCTACACTCTAGTTAAGCTAGATACCATAGCTAGAGTGAGCAGGCTAGCTGCATCTGTGCTGACTCTTTGGGAAAGCCCCTACATTCAGCTTGTACTCTGTGAGATTAAAGCAAGTCAGCCCTTTTCCCTTGTACTTTAGTTAGCTAGCTAAAATTGGTGAATAGCTCATTCTACAGGATATGTGCTGTTTATGATCTTCCAGAATGAGCACAGTTACATTCAGTGGCACACAGTAAGAGCTAACCGGCTCACACTAGCTAAAGGACAAGCTCTTTTTGAGAGGTTTTCCTCATTCATCCTCTACTCAGGAACTGTGACAGTCAAACTGATAAAGTTATTTTATTCCCGTAACATATTTATATATTCTTTTCTGTGATACTGAGTCTGTGTGTAGGAGAAGGATGCAGTACAGCCCACGTTATGATATGTTCAAAAACGTCAAAATCTTACATCCTGTAGCTTTAAATGTCTTTGTCTTCTTAATTTTGTCTTAAGGTTATGTAATTCACGCTTCAATCTGTCCTGCCTGTGGAATACTGTTTTGACTACTAGGCTATTTAATGTGATTTTGAATGTAGCCATTTATTCCACTATTAGTGTAGTATAGATGGCTTAGCCTCCAACTCTGACTTACTGTTTAAGCTCTCTTGCTATAGTGTTAATGATCAGTGAATATAAGGGTGTGCCGTAGTGATGTCAACACCAGGAGAGTTCCTCTGAGTCACCTGTGAGCTAGTCATTACACAGCTGTTTTATTTTTTTTTAACCTTTAGGGTTTGACGAAAATGTGACGTGTTTAAAACCATTTCTCAATCCCTTCAGGTACCACGTAGCTATGACTAGTGTCTCTCATCTAGACCTGGAATGTCGCCAAAAATGAAGTTAAAAGCCCAATTTTGGTTTGCTTGTTCTTTGATGAGCAGTGAAATGGCTCCTGTGCAGCCAGGCTTTGCTTGCTAGTGTCAAATATCATCTGGCTGCTGCCTATCTGCTAAACACAAAAGGGCCTTTAGAGTCTTTAAGTGAAAGGGCAAGGCATGCGGAAGCCAGTTACTCACAGGCATGTGCATTTATAATATGTGAATGAGAATTGTGTTGGGTAGCGGTTCTCAGAGTGGTGTCCAGAAACCCCCAGGGGTCCGTAAAAAGGTAATAAATTGTACCTTTCTGAGTACAAACACTTGTCACTGAGGTTATCCCCTAAAGGGTATGTGTTTCTGGTACACTCCTTTCTCAAAAGGTGAAGCGTGCATTTAAAACAAATTTTGTTGCATACTGTTGTACATTTAAGAGCATATTCATGTTATTTGTACCCTGAGGAACAAACATGTACCTACACATTACCTTTTGTTTTGACGGTGCATCTTATTCTTATTCTTTTAATAACATGACAGTAGAGATCACTATTAACTACAATAGTTAAAAGTGATACTGTTATTTTAGTTATAATCCTAACTGGCTGCTCTCGGGAAATAAATGGTTTTTAAATTATGCCAGAATGGCTAATGTGTTTCTTAAAGGAAGACATTTATTTACTAAGCTAGAGCTTAAAATAAAAACAAGTTTTAAATTGTCATCTCAAATATATCTGTAATTCTAAATGAACATTTTAATATCGAATAACTGGCATGGGATGTGTTGGTGAAATGTTCTTGAATAAAAAGTTCTAATGGTGAGTATTTGAATAGCTGGATTATAGGTTACTAATATTAATCTGTACTGTAATCAGGGAGTCCTTAATGTGTGGGGTTTTTTTTACACTAAAGTCAGTCCCTAACTGCAAGAGTTTTGAGAACTTCTGGTTTATGGAATATGAAGAAAGAGAGCAAGATATTAGGATTTCCAATGAGAGGAAGAATGTTACTTTGGACATCACTGAATTCTCCAGCAATAATCTCACTGTCAAATCATAACAAATGTAAATTGCTGATTGCTTTAGCTTCCTATTCCTGGCTGAACACCTCCTTAATTATTAAAAACAAAGCCCAGCTCCACGCCCAGCAGGTGTGCTCGCCAGGAGTTCTACTGGTTTAGCTGTATTTCTGTTTGTGCTTGTGCAGCTCCATGTAAGCACCTGCATTTTTTAAAATTTGCCCTTTGTGTGTGTGCGTGTCTAATAGAGCTGACTCAACACAGTCTGTGTGTTTCTCCAGACGTTAAGGGCGATTCCTGCTGTCCTTTAACTGTCATGGCACAGTTACCTGCAGGCGGCCAATCAGCATGCGAGATTAGTTTGACTGACAGCTGCGATCAAGTGAAATAAAAACATCTTAAACACATATGTCTCGAGCAAATCCAAATTTGATTTAAGTCTGGGGTTTTTCCTTTGAGATCTTTGAGCTTATCGTTTACTAAAAAGGTGGAGGTGTGCAATAATTGAACCGCAGCACTAAACTTGCTTTCTGTTTGAAATATCTTGTGCTTTGTAGAGATGTGTTTGAGTTTCAGGAATGTATAGTTGTGCAGTATTTAAATTAGCATTCAAAGCAAGCACCGTGTGTGTTTGGTAGAAAAACAAGAGAAAAACAGCGTAAAACACATACTTGTATTACAGTGCAGATGAATGCTCGAATCAGTAGATGAGCATCATTTTTCTGTAACAGCAGCTCTGACAGTAGTTCCAGCTGTTAACAGTAATGCTAGGTTGTATATTAATGCGCTAGTTCTAATATGTTATCATTCCTATAGTAACAGCTCATAGACAGGGACAGGATCCACACAATCTAAGCCTAATAATAAATGGATTTAAAAACTGTGTTGTTTAACAAAGAAAAACATTTAATCGTTGATGTGAAGCTTTCTGTCAGGAGATTTATGGAAGGAGTCGCGAGTGTCAGCACTTTGTAACAGCGAGTAACATTAACTCAGTCATGAGTGAGCGACTATTTATACTGTAGCTACTGTAACGTAAGCGATAACAGGAACTGACCTTTCCTTATTAAATGTAACTATAAATGGAGGTATAAAGCAGGGTTTGTCCTGCATTAATGAAGTAAAAATTGTAACCATTGGCAGGTAACTGCGGTATAAGCGGAATAACACACTGCAGTCCATGCTGTTATATGAAAATAATCCACTTTTCTTACATAGTAGATATTGTATCATTAGTTGTTGAGCTTAAGGTTAGGGTTAGGCATACCATAATTTAGCAACAATAGTACACAAGTCCCCACAACCCCACAAAGATAGTAATACAAGACTAGTGTGTGTGTGAGTGAGCATATGTCTAATCCTGCAGCTCAGCAGACAGATAATGAGTGTCACTGTGGCAGTGTGCCACTTAGACTTTGTGTGTGTGTGTGTTATGTACGTGTGGTTGACCCAGCAAGAGCTAGTGTGTGAATTGGTCAATGAACATCGTGTGTATTTGCCTGGATGTTGTAACAAGCGATGTTGTAGTGCTGTAATACAGTTGTCATGATAGAGAGTGTTGGCCAGAGCGACTCTCACTAAAGCTACAAGTCAGCGGAAAACAGAAACACATTCATTCTTTTCCATCATTTTTCTTCTCTCTCACTTCAACTCTCCCACCCTTTCTCTCACTTCCTGCAGAGCTGCTGTTAACATTCCATGAGTCTCTGAAACTGCTGTTTGGCCCCGACACACACACACACACACACACACACACACACACAGACTGAGGGAGTAAAGGGTTTAGTTCCTATAATACCTGCTGTACCCCATACTCAGCCATGAAACATAATCCCTCTTGTTATCCTTCCATGCTTGGTGAGCAAAGTAAAACACACACACACACACAGTAATCACATCTATGACCCAGTCCTATTTTCTCTGCCCTTTCTAATCTTTTTAGCTTTAGGATACGTGCACACACACCCACACACACACACATACACACACATGTGTGTGTGTACATGTGTACACACCCTAACTGTCATTAGGTTACAACTAAGAGCTCAGAAACTAATGAAATTATCAATCATTTAGGAGAGAAAGGGGAAAAGATGGAGAGAAGCTGTGGTCATTACTCTGACAGAGTAACACACTGGCCATATCTTATGTGTGACGTATATTTCTTTGCTTGCTCTGATAAATTAATAGCTGAGTTATAGCTGTAGTTGATCTTCTTAAGTGATTATATCGAGGATAGTTATAGTAGTGAATGTTGTGGCCTGTGATTATTTGGACCAAACCCAGCCCATGGTCCTGAAGCTGCTGCAACACAGAACTCTAAACTTCAGTCATCACTGTAGTCTTCAAATATAGAACTAATATTTAAAACACTCAGGAGCATGCCATTTCAAACTGATAAATGTCTATGCAGAATAATAGATTATGATTTTCAACAAAAGAAATTGCCTAATTTGCATAAAGTGACTTAGTCAGGCGTTGGGCCACCACAAGCCTCCCGAACAGCTTCAGTGTGTGCCTTGGCATAGAGTTCTACGAGACTCGTGAACTGTAATGGAGGGATGAATCTTTCACATGATACTCCCTCAGTCAGTGTAATGATGGTAATGCTGTCAGTCCAATACTGGTTTCAATTGGGTTGGGATCTTGGTGACGGTGAAAGCCATAGCATAAGATTTACATCATCCTGGGGTCATCCTGGAAGAGATCACTCCCACCAGGACAGAAGTGTTTCATCATAGGATAAAGCTGAACAGTCAGAAGAACTGATCAGACAAGTGGGGACAAGTGACAGACATCAGCCATGCCAGCAAAATGTCCTCCACCGTATAACAGAGCACCGTTTTTGAGTTTTCACTGTCAATTTATTTAGCAGTAGCCAAACCTGTCAACATACAGTACTGTGCAAAAGTCTTAGGCACCCTATTTTTTTTTTAGTACAAACTTTGTTATAGATTTTTATTGTATGACTTCTACAATATTGATTCAGTACAAAAACTTTTTAGATTTCCAAACATTAGTTTTCCAGCACAAAATTAAATGTTACAGGAAAATGTTTGTATGTCAGTAAAGAAAGCAGCAGATTACATAAGAGACCACTTTTCAGAAAAAAAAACATAATGAAGGCTGCTGGATTTTGCTGCAAAAATAAGAAGCGAGTGTGACAGTCAAAGTCTCCAGAAGAACTGTGGCTGGTTCTACAAGACGCTCAGTAAAACTTACAGCTAATTTCCTTATAAAACTGCACTAATTGTACCTGAGACTACTATTTTTTTTTTTAAGTGAAGGATCGTCACACCAAATATGGACTTTGTTTCATTTATTACTGTTTACTGCTCTTTATCGTATTTTTTTAATGTAGAAACATTTAATTTCATTATTTTTGAAGGCATCTTTGCTCTACAACATTTCTTTGCATGTGCCTAAGACTTTTGCACAGCACTGTACACTAACTGACTAGTTTATTATGCAGGTTCTGTGGCTTTCTGGGTACCATGTTATCCTCAGATCTGTTACCTAATTGGCCCAAAACTGTGACATAAATTTTTTTTTTACAGACGTACAGAGCAAGTCTCTGAATGAAGTCAAAGGCAAAGAGTAGTTTAAGGTTACAATCCATAAACTAGTTTTTTTCTGTTTCTTTCTTGCTTAGGTACATAAGGGGACTTCAAATGTAAACATGTGGTCTGCCTTTACTCTGTCAAAAGACAGCTTGTGCACACACACACACACACACACACACACACGCATCAGGCTGCCTTAGCTAGGTTGAAACAGATCTTTCAACAATGGCCTGTCTCCCAGCTGACAACTGCTTACCCTAACACACACACACACACACACACACACGTCCACCTCCACACATGACACTCCAAAAAGTAGGACAGTTAGCCATGGCCTGACAAGTTTGTGCAAGAGGACAAAGAAAAAATGTGTGTGTGTGTGTGTGTGTGTGTGGAGGGGAGAGGATGCTAAGTGTTACAGTCATAAGGTTTAGATGTGTGTTGGTTTAGATGCGGTTTTGTTCAACCATGTTTGCATCTACAGTAAACGTGTATAATGAAAAAAAGTGTGTGTCTGTTCACACTCGTCAAAGTCAACTAAAATTAGCCAGAACGGTTTATTTAATGCGAAGTAAAATAAGCAATGAATAAACTTACAAAGTAAACAAATGATCTATCACTGTAGAGACGTGTCATGTGGTCACCATATGTGACTCCAGTGTGCTATTGAAAACCCAATCGTGTAAATAAAATAGCTGTTAGTTTCAGTTTCGCAGATGAAACAACACTAATGAGATATTTTATGGATTTATTTGCGTGACCTTTGAGGTAGAGGAGGTAGATCAGTGTCAAATACATGCAGGCTATAGTTCAAACAGACAGGACACCCTTATAAACACTTCTGTCGTATATATACACACACACACACACACACACACAAGAGTGAAAAGAGAGAGAGGTCACAGAGTGTGTGAGAGACAAACTCTGGCTTTTAAAGCATGCAGGAATCTTCTCTTATTAATATCCTGTTTTTCTGTCGACTTTAACGATATCTGATCCCTCTCTTCCTGCCTAAAAACAAGACAAGAGTGATTGAGGGAGAAAGAGAGAGAGAGAGAGAAAGAGAGAGAGAGAGAAGGAGATTTGGGGTATAGAGACAGAGAGCTTCTGTTTGATTCAGCAACCTTTTCAGCAAACACACAAACTTTTCACACATTATGGATCATGTGTTATTAATTCATGAGAAAGGATGGCTTCAGGGATTACACACACACACACACACACAGAGAGGTAAAATAATATATTTGTTTTAGTATGGATGTGTGTTTGTAAGATTTTGCATGTTAGTCTATATTTTGTGTGTGTGTGTGTGTGTGTGTGTGTGTGTGTGTGGCACTGAACATGCTCACTAAGCAGTGAAGAGATTACAAAGCAGCTCTGGCTTGTTTCATCCCTAAAGCCTCTACAACATGGCTGGCCTCTTTACCCGAATATTATTTTAACAGGTCAGGAGCAGAACACAATACCTCAGTCTCAAACACACACACACACGCACACACACACACACACACACACACACACATTGATCTTCAAAGGAATATATTTTTCAAAGGGATATTACAATCTTTTTTTGTGAACATGAAAAGTACTTTTCTCTGTTCACTCAGGAAGAGTTTGTTGATGTTTTAGTTGGCGTTGATGATCTGTTTGATTGTGTGTGTGTGTGTGTGTGTGTGTGCTCGCTGTTCTCTTTTAGATGAAGAGGCAGATTAGAGGATTTTCTCCCATTTCTTCCTGCTGATTCTTGCTGAAACGTGATTGTTCGATGGGATAGTTTTGCTCACTGTTCGATCGTTAGTGCACTTTGCTCTGACAGAGCCATTCTTGCCTGGAATTTCTCCGCCAGCCAATCAAACACCACTAAAACAGGAAGTTTACTTTTGACACACTCGAATGAATCATATGCACCAAGCAAGTTAATTACGTTCAAGGATTTCTCTCTCGCACACCAACACACAACCACACATCAAAATGGCATGAGGTTACTTTCAGCCTAAATTTAGTATATCTCTGGAATTCTGGGTCTCTAATTCAATCCCACATTACTGACACACACACACACACACACTGTTCCCTCAGGAAGAGTGTACGTATGTTTTAGTTGCTGATCTGTTGGCGTGTGTATTTGTGTGTGCTGTTTAACTTGGAGAAGTAGATGTCAGGATGTTTTTATATTTCTTCCTGTTGCTTGTGTTTTACTTGCTGAAAGATGTGACTTCCTGAAGAAAAAGTCCCAAAAAAAAAACACATCAGAGAGAACAATTCTCATTTAAAAACCATAATCCTGTGATCCTGACTATCTGACGTTGTCTTTAAACTGTACTAATCACTGGTAATGACAATAAAGACTCTTTTTCTGTGAATTACACACAGTTGAATAAACTTCCTGTAATTTTCCCCAGATGTAGTTAATGATTTTTCTGCATTTTCTGATGACACATGCAGTACATTGGGAAAGTGTAGCTCTAAGGCATATATGTGCATTTGTGTATGCGTGTATGCGTGTATGCGTGTGTGAGAGAGGGAGGGAGGGAGAGAGAGAGAGAGAGAGAGAGAAACTGGTTTCATAGTTCCGGTATTTGTTTAGAGACAAGCATTAGAAAGTAAAGCTGTTTAACGGTAGACAAATTTTACACACACACACACACACACACACACACAGTATCTTAAATTGGTTTCAATTAATGCCTGCCTTATGTGCACTTGGAAGATTAAAAGCGACATTCGCTAGATGGCACGTCAGAGCCAAAACATCTCTGTCCGATTTCATGCACAGTGATGTTAAACTGACCATCTCTCTCTCTCTCTTTAAAAACTTTCCTCCGTGGTTGTGATTGTTGTTATCGAAAACTCAGACCTTATACAACTAAAAGTGTTACTCCCCGTAACCAGTACAGTCTGACACAAAAATAGGTTTCATCTAGAGCCCTGAACAGTTCTTTGGTTTGTCCTACTTGGGAAACCTTTAAAACTTCTGTGTAAACCCTACAGCAGGGCTTTTTCCATATACAGAATTTTCTGAGAAGGACTCCTTTTAAAATCTAGAAGCATTAATCGTCCTAAGAAGCCTTCTAGATCTCTTTTTTGAAGAGTGAAGCAATTAGTCATTTTGACAGAGACAGAGTGTGAAGGCTTGGATTTTACCGTTTCTTCTGAAACAGTGAAGAAGAAGACACTTGTACAGATGGAAAATATGCACACACTGAGCAGTAAGAACACACACACACACAAGTTGTTGAGAATGTGACTTTTTTGTATTAACACAAGTAGAGTGTTATGAATGACAGACCACATGAACAGAAAGTGCATGCATAATTCTTAATAAACCCCTTTATTACAGACAAGTAGTGTGTGTGTGTGTGTGTGTGTGTGTGTGTGTGTGTATACACTGCCAGGCAAAACCTTTTTATATATCTTGAATATATAGGAAAAAATATTAAAGAAGCATTTCAATAAAGATCTAGATCTCTGTTTAATAACTATTTGATAACTAAATGAGACGCTGCATGAGCACGTAACTAAAGGCAGATAAACCAGTTACATCTATACACAGTTACATCTATAGAAAAAAACGAATACTCGGTGTTTATGTAATTATATAATTGGAATACAAATAATATTTGTAGATATAGATTGTGTCCAGTAAAATAAAGTCAAAACCTGTTTTTTAATTAATTCACACTTATTTCTTACTACAGTTTTCCAGTGTAGAGTGTATGTAACGAGTCCAGTGCTTAAAGCTTAACCACAGTGCAGTACAGTGCAGTGTATACCTGTAGGGCGCTCTGTCTTTGCGGGGAGTTTCGTGTTAAGGCACATTTTCGCTTCCCTTGTTCAAAGAGTTATGATAAGAAACCTATGATAAACAAAAGATTAAACACACTCACTTAATGCACTTTGTAGTTCTATATTCCTTTTTAATTATCCATGGTTATAATAAATTTCTTCCTTTGGACATATTTTAATAGCAAGGTGGGTGGAAATAAAACTACAGTAGCTTTGGGTTTGTGGGAACGACTTTTTTTTTTCAATGGTTTGTTTATTGTGTCCACAAACCAAGCGTCGCAAAAGTGTCCCACTTGCTGGAGAGCAACTACAATGAGTAAATGATGTTTTGGTTCAACAGACGCATTCTGTTTAGGATTCCTGATAGTAATTTTTTGAGTAGTGCTATTAAAGCTCAGATTGGATGGTGTGTGTGTGTGTGTGTGTGTGTGTGTGGCAGCTGATTGGCTGGAACGGCAGTTCTGTCAGAGCAAAGTGCACCAACGAAGAAAACTCCAGCACCTAAGTGGAGAGAGTGATTGAGGAAGTGAGAGTTTGAAACGTAATGCTCAGAGTTGATGTTTCCATTACTAGCTCAGACAGCAGACAGCAGTAGCACGTGAAGCAGAAGTGGCTCATGGCCAGGAGGGCTGCAACACTACCGACATTCTTGTTTACTCAGTTCTAATGCTGCCACATCAACACAAGCGGCTGATAATTAGCTGATAATCAGGATCGGGTGTGTTACTTCAGGGAAAAACACAGCACTATCCAGATGTTTTTTGTGGTCTAGCACTGAAACAATGTTAATTAAACACTTCATCCTCCTATTTTACATGTAAAAACTTCTTTTACCAAAGTGACCAGCAGATGGTTACTTGCGTGTCACAATCCTCTGAGCTAGCTTTAGGTAGCTGTTTTAAATACAATTAAATTTAGAGAAGCAGACTAATATTGATGATGGCCTTAAAAAGAAATGACAACATGACCGCAGTAGCTTAAGTTAAAAATGAAGAAGAATCTAGTTTTCTAGATTCTACTTCTCACCCAAAGTAACTGATGATCTGATAATATAACTCCTAGGTCCTGATGTGAGCTGTAAGTATTTTTGTTCATATTAACACACTTTAGTCATTCACCCTGGATTGCCAGGAAAGTTGTAAAATTTACAGTAAACAACTGTAAAACATATTTACAGTAAAGTACTGTAATCTCTTACATAATATTAAATAACACTGATCCAATACATTTGCTCATTTGGCTGATGCAGGATATAGCAGAGCTGAAGGTTAAGGGTCTTGCTCAAGGACCCAACCATGGCAATTTGGTGATGCTGATCTGCAACTCAAAGCCTTAACCACCGAGCCACCACAACTAGCTCAACTAGCTCGCATTGATTTAATGCAATCTTTTTAATGGAGTTAATTGTGGTAGAAGTGGTTGAATCAATGGGAGCCAATTGGGCGGGTTATGGTGGCTCAGTGGTTAAGGCTTTGAGTTACAGATCAGCATCACCAAATTGCAATGGCTGGGTCCTTGAGCAAGACCCTTAACCTTCAGCCCAGTTGTATCCTGTATCATCTCCCACACCAGCCCCCCCACCCCCAGCACACACACACACACACACACACACACACACACACACACCCCACCTCCTAGTACAGCCTAGGGCTGTGATTGGACAGTGATTGTATTTCAGTGTAGCATGACTTCCACGTGCCAATGAACATGAAATGCAGTGGAACGGGAAATTACATTCACTTCTGACATGAAGTCCCCCTTATCTTCTTATGTATTTATATTTTCTAATGCAGAGCTGTAGAGTACCTGAGCCTCACTACAAGAATTTCAATGTACAACTGTCCCTGACATTTTGTGCACGTGACAAATAAAATTGGAACTTGAACTTGAACCTGAGCATTTCATGCTAAAAAAAGCTACTGCTGATTGATTATTATTTTTTTTTATTTTTTTTTTTGATGAAGCGACATAAGAGGAATGCAAATAACGTTTTGCTTTTCAGTGTCATGAATGAAATGCTATACAGTTTGTGTACATTTTTTCAACGAGGCGAGGGATTTTCGTTCTGGCATGGAATCTCCTCAGTTGGCTTGCGACCATTTTGCATAGGCTTACGTGTAAAATGTGCACTGGCTGGTGAGAAGAAATGCCTAGTGTAAAAGCAGCCAAACAAAGGTCCCATATTTTCACATTCCAAAGCTCTCTGAAACAAAACATTGCTTATCAGTAGCTGGTATCTTGTGGCGCACATGTTACACACCTAATAGAAATTTTCCTAATGTTATAGCTTTCTTGCTAGTTTGGGAAATCACTTGTAGTTAACCAGAATTCAGACATTTTCTAATGTGTAATTTATGTGATATAAAAAAAAAACGCATTGTACTACATTTATGATAAAACAATTTATTGAACTTTAATGTTTTATTTTTACCTACACTATAACACCTGGCATGAGAAAATATAGTTTGTTAGTTCAGTTTTTTTAAGTTTTGTTTATAAGGCCAAAATGCCTTATAGTCACCCAAAGAACAATTTCATAGTTTTTCTCTTTTTTTGCTATATCGAATACAAATTTGCTTGACATGGCACTTCCATAAAAAAGTCATTAGACAACATTAATAAACAAAGAAAAGCTATACTTTTGCCCCATCAGGAAATCCAGATTGTATAAATACACAAACTGAAAATACCTGAATCCCACATGCATTTACTCTTCCCTGGGTGACGTGTAAAGTTTCATATACTCTCCTTTGCATGGCCCGCATTTGCATTTTAAACCCATTGATTCAAATATTTCATGACACAGGAACACTTGCCTGTTATGTTATTAACTGAAAATCTGATACTAACTCAGATTTTGTTTTTGATTTTAAAGTTTAGTATGACTTTAACTCCTTTTGAGGAGTATAACTTCTCTAAATTGCTCCACTATTTGTTATTATATTCAACAGCATTCTCAATTTCGAGTAATGTGTTGTTCCATCTCGTGTCTGAGCTGGTTGTAAGGTTTGTGACTGGACACTCCAAAAAGAAGTCAACTGAGAAACTGCGTTTTGGTGAAATGGAGGAAGAGACCAGACGAGTATGAGGCTGAAAGGATTTCCAAATTTCACATCTAATGTAGGAAAGAAGTTGAATCTTTTCACACCCTTTTGGCACTACTGACACAGTCTACACCATGTGAGGAAGGATTTGAACACACACATTGTCAGGCTTTGTTGTTGGGGAGGCAGTGCACATGGCCAGGGGCACAGCTGTCGTGTAGCAGACCAGGCTAATCATTCAGCGCAGCTGTGTGTGTGTGTGTGTGTGTGTGTGTGTGAGTGAAGCAGCAGAACACAGTAGGTTGTCTGTGTGAAAGAGAGGGAACATGGAGACAAACAAATTGGAAGAGACACAAAGACTCATTGCTACGGTTGCTTTTCAAAATGAGCAAATTTTCAGTTGGGAAAACTCTCATATTTTACTCCATTTGGTCCAATCATTACAAAGAGGCGTTCCTATCCCACTTCTGGACAATAATGTATTAACACCTGATCCAGCTTTCACACTTGTGAGAGCTAATCAGTTAAATAAGATGCTGTGGGTCCAGGATGTAGTTTTCATTTGATGTTTAAAAGAAAACAACCAAGCTTACAATGAGCATTTCTTTAACTGCTTGAAGTGGTTCTGCTATTGTGTGTGTGTGTGTGTGTGTGTGTGTTGAGACGTGGCAGAGGAAAATGGGGTTAAAGTTCATTGCTGTGTCTTGCACAGTGGGCTTCAGAACCAGTCATGCCTGTCCAAATCACCATGTGTTTATCCCATCAGCAGACACATTAATGGGAAAAGTGTGTGTGTGTCTGTGGGCATGTTTTATATTTGGTGATTTTGAACTTGTGGGGTCCCCACAAGGAGAACTGTTTTTTTTTTAGCTCTTATTTAAAAGAAATAATAATAAGAGTCTAATTGTTTCCTTTTGATTACTGAAAGTAAGGTTAGGGTTACACTTTAGGTGTAGCATAGCATCAGTTAGCTGCATTAACATTTATGTCAGTGAATAGTCCTCACAACAATAGTGTGTGTGAGTGTGTGTGTGTGTGTGTGTGTGTGTGTGTGTATTCCTTGTGCAAAGACATATGCTGCTATTGACTTATCTCTTAAGTAGTAATTAACATTTTCAACCTCGGCACATTTAACAAAAATATGGACGCCTCCATGTTCGTCTTTTGTTATCAACAAGCTAGCGATCTAACTGTGATGAGTGATGTATATATTCCTTTTCAAACAGCAGACCGTATATTCAGTGTTATTGATTTAACAAGTGAATATACGTCTCTATGTTGAATGATGTAAAGCAAATACTCGTATATACAGCATAACTCACTTAAAGATAAGACATGCTACTTTGTTTGTTTGCGTGTGATTCTGTCCATGTTGATTGGAGTCACTGGTTTCACATAAACTAGCAAAGAATTTAAAGTAAATCCCATTGTGCTGTATGTGATTTGTAAAGGGGCCGTATTGTGAAAATGAGCTTGTTCTGTGAGGGTTTTTATACTACAAGACATTGAGTAAAAACACTGAGTAAAACAATGTGAAATGTGAAATCTGTATCTTGTGAAGCTTCTTCAGTTCAGCGACGACAAAAACTGATTGCACACACTGTTCAAAAGTGAGAGATTACGAGAGATCGGTATTCAGTGATGGCCAATGACTGCAATCAACATGAATTTCAGTGAAGTTACACAGTCAGCCTTGAAGTGTGTTTTGTATTAATCTGATGCAACTAACTTAAAATGACAAGTGAATAGACGCTGGAACCTTCTTCAGCATGTTTCTTTCTGGATTGAGCAGGCAGCTAGCTAACAAATTTGCCAGAGTAGTCTCAGGTTACAACTAAGTAAACAGCTGGTTAATGAGCAGGGGCCATGTTTCAGGTCAGAACATGCAACATGTGAGTCAACTAAAAAACATTAATAAACACTGGGGCTGTGTTTATAGATATGAATGAATAATGGGTGATCTCAGGAAAAACAGGCTGTTAGTGGGAGAGGCAGAGGAAGGTAAAATAGATAGAGCTAATATTCACAGAAGATCATCCACAGAAGATCGAAATAAATCATTAAAAATGGATTTCAGAAACACTCATGAAAAATACAACAATGCCTGAAAATGATATCTATACAATAGTCATTTCTTTGTAAGTTTTATATTAAATAAAAGTGTGTGTGTGTGTGTGTGTTTTGCAGGGTTCTCGTGTGTGGCTCTGGGAGGAGGATCAGTATTGGGCCAGCACCGTGGACTCCTGCTCAGGAGGCATTGTGGTTTTCCGCACCGACTATGGACAGGTAAAGCCATTCGTGTGTGCCTGGTGTGTGTGTGTGTGTGTGTGTGTGTGTATGAAAGAGAGTAATTATTCAGAAGACAGTAGCATAACATCTGCTCTATAGACTTCAGAGAAGAGGCTCACCTGACAGTTGGTCATGGTCTCATTTTACACACACACAAACACACACACCCACACACCCACACACACAGCCACACACACAGCCGCCTAGGTGTAGCAGGTCAGTTATTACCATGAAGGTTGTCAGAGTTTATTAATGTATTAAAGGATAAAACAGGATTTAATATCAAGAGGAACTCGAACACATTAGAAATCTCACTAACCCTGCGTTCACACCGGCGATAAAGCACCTGGTGAAGCCGCGTTTTCAGCGACATCAGCAAGCAACAAAGTGACAGTGTGACACGTGAATTGAGATTTTCTCGACTTTATGCAAATATGTATGTATTTAAATAGGTATGACGCTGTAAAGTGACAAATCCCAATGATAGGCTTAAAATGATGCCTCGGACCGTGCACATGTGCTATGACAATTCCTTTCATTTCCACACTCACAATACCTGCAATTAGTTAATTTACTGTTTGATGTGCAAAAATGGAAGAAAAACTTATAACCATGATTTCATCTTATTCTGTTCTATACATACAACCTCTCATTAAATGAGTATAAAGATATTATGAAGGAAAAAAAGCTTGGAAAGAAGTAGCAAAGATCATTGGTGTCTCTGGAGAGTGTTTGTAGCTTGTGCTACAAATTAGCTTGTGCTGCTAATTTGCTAACAGGGCTAAAACAAAGCCTGGCACACAACATGTACTTCAGCAGCCAGTTTTCACACTGATTAGTGTGTTATTTAACCCTTCTATTATATTCGCATATCAGTTACATCATTGGTGTTTGCGGGTCAGTTTTGACCCTGTCACCTCAAAACTGTCCTAAAACAGATTTTCTTACCAACTACTCACCCATCAACAATATACAGATTAACTTTCAGTATTTTACTGTCCATAAATATCTTATTTACCTTACAATAGATCATTTGTTTTTATTACAAAACACACATTTTAGAGCATTTTATGGGTTTCAGTTGCTATTATGGATGTAGGAACCATATATTCTATTTGATTATCTCTACCATGTGTGTATTTCTACTTTTATGTAAAGGGTCAAAATTGACCCATATTCACTATATGGCCAAAAGTTTGTGAACCCCTGACCATCACACCCATGTGTGCTTTTGAACATCCCCTTCCAGATTTAATCCCCTTTTGTTGTTATAATAACTTCCACTCTTCTGGGAAGGCTTTTCACTACATTTTGGAGCATAACTATTGTGTCTATTCAGTCACAAAACCTTAGTGAGATCAAGCGTAGTCGACATTCCAGTTCATCCCAAAGGTGTTCAGTGGGGTTGAGGTCAGGGCTCTGTGCAGGCCACTCACATTTTTCCACACCAACCTTGGCTCTTCTTGGAGCTCGCTTTGTGCACAGGGGCATTGTCATGCTGGAACAGGTTTTTGACCTCGTGAGTTCCAGTGAAGGGAAATTGTAATGCTACAGCATACTAGGAGATTCTAGACAACTGTGTGCTTCCAACTTTGTGGCAACCGTTTGGGGAAGAACCACATGCCATTCTACTCTGACAAGGACCAACCATTCTATTTGGACATTTTTTGACATGAATATATCCCTTTTAGTATTTTGCTGCACATCAGTTTCCTCATCAGAGGATAATTCCTCATGCTCTGAATTGATTTCGCCATTGTCTTCTGTTTCAGATGCCTCTTCCTCTATTTCACTGTCAGCACAGCATCTTGTACATCATGGCCATCTTCTTGCACAATGATATCCTGGATTTCATAGACTGCAAAGCTCTTTTTAGCTATTATATTGACAGCAGATTGAAGTCTGCAGAGAGAAATCTTGGAACTGTCCTGCACAGGACCCTTATATCAGTTTCACCCCTCCCCTGCCAGGTCTAGCTTATGTTTTCCTGCGAGAAATATTTAATTCCTGTGGACACTGTGTGTGTGTGTGTGTGTGTGTGTTTACGTGCACTTGCATGGAAGGCAAGCAACTATTTTGTTCTGCCATGAGACACATACAGTGCATACATATACACACAATCACACTCAGGGACTGCTCAGGTTATTGCAGTCCTAATCTCACCCTATTAATTGCAATATGTTTGTTTTGGACCCATTATATAAAGGTTTTATGGGTTTAATGGATTGGTTCAGATGGAAAACGTTCTGGAAATGAGCCAGCTAGCCACTAAGGTGAGATCATAGAGGAAGCAGAGGGGGCAAGAATAATTGAGAACAGATGAAACAGGAAGTGAAGAAAGTAGGGTTGAGAGATTCAATTTAGATATCTTTTTATTTTCTATTCTTTTCTCTTTTTTTCTTCACTGTGATTTGATATTATTTGATATTAACCTATCTTTATTTCTCTTTCAAATACTCTGTAAAAAGAGAGCTTACTTTCTTACATACACATTCATACATACACACGTGTTTGTCTTACTATCCTTGTGAGAACTTTCCATTGACATATTTAATGATGCAGCTAATTTAATGCTATACCTACATCTACATCTAACTCCTGTCGTTAAAAAAACAAAGTTTTCCTCATAGCGACCAGCCACATGTCCCAACAATGTTAAAACTGTAAGATATTCCTCTACTAAGATATATAAATATGCCCCCCCCCCCCCCCCCCCCC
>CM040474.1:8181900-8215300 GCA_022758105.1 Pangasianodon gigas
ATAAATTACTCACACACACACACACACTCACACACACACACACTCACACATACATGCACATGGACACACTAGCACCAGGTTTCCCTGCCCACAAAGGGTACTAAATGTAACACATGGTCTGTCTTTACTGTGTAAAAAAGAGCCCTCTCTCTCTCTCTCTCTCTCTTTCTCTCTGTCTCTCTCTCTCTGTCTCTCTCTCACACACACACACACACACACACACATGCACATGGACACACTAGCACCAGGTTTCCCTGCCCAAAAAGGGTATTAAAATGTAACACATGGTCTGTCTTTACTGTGTAAAAAAGAGCTCGAGCTTGAGCTCTCTGTCACACACACACCCACACACACACACACACACACACACACACACACACACAAAGTTAATGTGTAATGGGTTCTGTGTTTCCTCCATGCTGTAGTTATACATGTGTGTTCAAACAAATAATGAGAAAAACAGCTGCCACTTACCCAGGCACTTCCACTGGACCTACGCAGCAATAAATTACAATCACACATACTTACAATACACACACATGTGCACACACGCACGTATACATACACACACACACACACACACACACTAAGCTTCCTCCCATCGCTGTCTCTCACTCTGGTTGGAATATTTCTGGTTCTTAGTATATTTTCCATGACTGGCCAAACCATAATCATTGTGTTGGAGTAAAGCACTCCCTATTTTACACACACACACACACATATTTTTAACACAGACACTCATACTACGTTCTTAAAGTTTGCCTGTGTGTGTGTGTGTTTAGGTGTACACCTATAAGCAGAATGCTTTGAGCAGGCAGAGAGTGTATGAGATGCACAGTAGCAGTGTGTGCGGTGTGGAGGACATGGCATCGCTGCAGGACCTCCACGAGGGAGCTATCCTACACAACCTGCACCTGAGATACACACAGCGCAGTATATACGTGAGTATACACACATATACAGTACGCACACACACACAGACCTTAACTACACTAAATGCAATATATAATAATGTACCTACTCACAAACGCACACATACACACTGCAAAGGAACATGCAGAGACACACACTCCTCTGGGATAAAGACACAGTGGCAGGACATCTGTTATATAACTCACATCACCATCAGACTGAACAGAAGAGGCATGAGTGTGTTTCATCAACAATTTTGTCTCTTTGTACCTTTGAATAGCACTGATCTGCAGGTGTGTGTGTGTGTGTGGCTGTGTGAGGAGGAGTTCCTATATAAGTAGATCAGTAAGTGCACCTCCAGGCCATTTATTGTAATATTGAAAGTGCACACATAATCCTGGCCATTCACTGCATATTGTAGCATTTTCCCTGCATGTAACACACCTTATTCAACTCATCATCACTGGTGTGTTAGAGCAGGACTGGTGAAACACTGATCTAGATACAGTGGATATTAAAAAAAAAAAGTCTACACACCCCTGTTAAAGTTGCAGAGATAACTCAAGATAAATTATGTCAGATCTTTTCCACCTTTAATGTGATTTTTTTTAAAAATAGAATGTTTTGGGAGGAAAAACAATAGTCTGGTTGCACAAGTGTGCACACCCTTTTATAATGGGGCATGTGACTGTGCTCAGAACGAACCAATCCCATTCAAACTCATGTTCAAATGTAATTATCATACACCTGTCATCAATGAAGTGATTCTGATTAACCCCAAATATAGAGTTTCTTTGGATTTACTTGACATTTTCTTGGTTTTATTAAACATTAAAGGAGCTGCAGGAATATCTGGCGAGTATTGGTCTCTCCCTGCATGTGACAACAAACTCTTGTATTTGTCACATGTCTTGGCTACAGGGTAGGGTGGCTAGACGGAACAAAAAAAACACCCACCTAAACCACCCCACTGCATGAGGCAAAACGTGTTGTGGTCTGAGGAGACCAAGGTAGAACTTTCTGGGTGTAATTCTTAAAGATATGTTTCTTGCAAGAACAAGACAGCTTATCACCCAAAGAACACCATACCCATGGTGAAGCATGGTGGTGGCAGCATCATACTATGGGGCTGCTTTTCTGGGGGTCTAGTCAAGACAGAGGGAAGCATGGATAGCTCTAATTACCAATCTATTTTGAGACAAAACCTGCAGGCCTCTTTTAGACAGCTAAGAAAATTTTTACCTTCCAGCACAATAATAACCCAAAGCACAAATCCAGCTCAACAAAGGAATGGCTTCAGAAGAATAAAAAGAAGTTTTAATGGCCCAATCAGAGCCCAGATCTAAATCCTATCAAAAACATGTGGAATGACTTGAACAGGGCTGTGCACAGGAGATCCCCTCACAATTTGATAGATCTGGAGCATTTTTGCAAGAAAGCGTAAAATAAAATAGGCAAATAAAAATAGGCTAATTTGGTAGACTTTTACAGGGGGGCATGGTGGCCATGCTCCTCCAGGGTTGCGGGTTCGATTCCCACCTCCGCTCTGCATGTGCAGAGTTTGCATGTTCTCCCCGTGCTGCAGGGGTTTCTTCAGGGTACTCCGCCAGTCCAAAGACATGCAGTGTAGGCTGATTGGCATCTCTAAAATTGTCTATAGTGAGTGAATGGGAATGTGTGTGATTGTGCCCTGCGATAGGTTGGCACCCTGTCCAGGGTATCCCCCACCTTGTGCCCTGTGTCCCCTGGGAAAGGCTCCCCGTGACCCTGTGTAGGATAAGCAGTACAGAAAATGGATGGATGGTAGACTTTCACCCAAAAAGACTGAGTGCTGTATTACAAGCAAAAGATCCTTTAACAAAGGGATGTACACACTTGTGCATTCAGGTTCTCGTAAGTTTTTTTCTTTTTTTCCCTAAAACGTTTCTATTTGTTTTTCACTTGAATTTTGTTGGTTGCTATATCACATTAAAGGTGGGGGAAAAAATCTGACAGGATTTATCTCAGTTTAATTTTTTATATCACAAAAAAGTGATTTTTTTTAAACAGGGGTATGTAGACTTTTTATATCCACTGTATTTCATAATCCGGTTTGGGCCAAAGCTTCTGAGAGTGGTGGGGAACAATACAAATGCAACATTTATTAGATTATATGTTTTATATGTGAGACATTCATCTTACATTACTAGTCAGACAGGGTAAGAGTTCCACACATACAGTGTGTTTGCAATGTTGCAGTACTTTGCATGGGAGAAGCAATCTCTGTATAAACTACAGATTTGGTTGGGACTAAAATCCCAAAGATAAACCGGTCATAATTACACCACTGAATATAAAGTTAATCCAATCTAAATACAGCTACAGAGATCTTTTGTAGAATAAACCTTTAATGAAGGTAGATGAAGGCCTTTTAGAGCGGGTGTGCACTGTGTAATATCAGCACAACTTGTGAGCTCCCAAATGGTTTTACCAGCTGGGACCAAAATTTGTTGATGCTTGTAATGTTGCTGCTCACAGAGACTGAGCTACATTTTGTTCCAATAAGAGTGACTTACAGGCTGCCTATAATTTTTTTATATATGTAATTTAGTATGACAGAGTCATTTAACTCACAAATCCGGAAGAGGTCTGTGTTTATGATTGTGCACGTGTGGTTATATGATTTCATGAAAGAAAATAAGACTTTATTTTAAAAGGTTCAATAAAATCTTGTGGGATTATGGCAGGAGAACTGAAAACCATCATGATCAGAGCCTCAGAGAATAAATATTAGGTAATTTATGTGACCAGGATAAATGTTTTTCCACATGCTACAATGCTTTAGATTTAGATTTTAACAAACAGGTAGCCAATTGGCTACAATTCTCCAAACTATATAATCCTACACTAAATTATATGTTGTAAATAGTATGCCACAATGTACAGATTAACATGCAGTCCCCTCTGAAAGTGTTGGAACAGCAAGGCTGATTCTTTTGTTTTTGTGATACACTGAAGACATTTGGGTTTGAGATCAAAAGATGAGACGATAGATCAGAATTTCAGCTTTAATTTCCTGATATTTACATCTAGATGTGTTAAACAACTTAGAACATGGCAAAAATTTGGTGAGCAAAAGTATAGGAACAGATAAAACTAGTTTAAAGTAGACAACACGTAATATTTGGTTGCATATCCGTTGCTTGCAGTAACTGCATCAGGCTGTTGACCCACTGACATTAGCCATGTCCAATAATCGTAAACCACAAAAAAAAAACCTTTTTTATTATTAGGACCTTCTGTGGGCATGGCTTAAGTGTAATGGTTTTATTAGTTGAAAACCTGGTGCTTTAATATAGAATTCAAATATTTTGATACAGTTACAGGTGTGTGTGTGTGTGTGTGTGTGTGTGTATCAAGGATTTTACAATGGCTTTGAGCACAGCTCAGTCAGATGTTAGAACCAAATCAGATTTTAGAACCAAAACTGTCTGTTTTTATAACAGAACTTAAGTTCAACTGGTGCAGCTGGCTACCTCGTACATTAGCCTTTAACCTGCTTGCCTTCCTGTCTGCACGCAGGATTAACTGGATTTTGTCTAGACAATTACCTCTAATTAGCTGTATCACAGAGTTGTAGTGATCGGCAATAATGTGTATTCCATGGTGTGCATCAGTGGGATTTCTCACCAAGGAAAAATGAGTTACTGTGTGAAATACAGGAAAATACATTTTTGGTAGGTGTTTTATTTCGAGAATTATTGCGTCCAAAGGATTAGTCTGATCATCATGTGTACGCAAGTGAGAGTGAATACAAATCTCTGCTATTTATGGTCTCATGCTCTTTGTTATCCAGCCAAGAGTAATAGAGGAGGGGGAGAGAAATGAGACAGAAAAGTACGACTGCATGTAACAGAGAAAGTGGAATGTGGTTTTCTTGAGTGTGGTTTCTTCTATATTTGTGTGTGTGTGTGTGTGTGTGAGAGAGAGAGAGAGAGAGAGAGAGAGAGTGTGTGTGTGTGTGTGTGTGTGTGTGTGTGTGAGAGAGAGAGAGAGAGAGAGTGTGTGTGTGTGTGTGTGAGACTTCATGTTTTATGAGTCAGTATGATGTTTTAGCAAGTATGGAGTTACACTTGGGCCAGTAAAGAGTTTCCACATTGGAAACAGGTTTTCAATGGACTAAAATGCTAACACACAGCTCCTGTTGCAGGTTTACACAGCAGCAGTATTCCCCATATCAATCATTCACACTGCTGATGCTGGGCAACGCTTTTTAAAATGCCTGATGTTGTTCCACCTCCATTTAAAGTGTACTTTGTTACACAAAATGTTATATGATGCTGTACCATGTAGCAAGGTCAAAGGTCAATAGGACCAGAGAAATAAATAAGAACATTTTTGTGTGTGATGAGCTTATTAGGATGGAAGCTAAACACTTTTATATTTAAACTTTTATTTAAATTTACATTTTAAATTCTGACCACAATTGATTTCTAACAAATAAAAGGTCATTAAGACAAATCTATTTAGTGTGAAGTGGGATAAGTTTTGTTTTTTATACACTACCAGTCAAATGTTTGGACACATCTGCTCCTAGAAGGTTTTCTTCATTTATCATTTGATTTTTCTTCATTCTTATTTTTTCATTTTCTACTATTTTAGAATAAGAATGAAGACATTGATTGACACTAATAACAAACAGAATTATTCAGTGACAAAGAAAAACTACTTTACAATTTAAATTCTTAACAGTATTCCTGATGAAGCTTTACACATTCTCGCCATTTTCTCAACCAGCTTCATAAAGAGCTTTACTCAGGAGACTTTTCTTAAAGCTCCTCGGTGCTTCTTTTAAATTCTAAATGAAAACTGTTCCTTTGGAAAAACAACTTAATTTTAAATTAAAACTACTTATTAAAATATATTTCGATTCAGAAATAAAATGCACACTCACTTCACTATTTACATTTGTCTTAGAGACTAATTTTAACCACAAGATTTTATTAAAATGTCTCTATGACAATGAAAACTATATATTCAATCTAGTGTGTCCAAACCTTTGACTCATAGTGGATATGGTTGGGTGATTAACACTTGATTTTATTAGAATCTTTATTAGTTTTACTTTGAATTAATATAAATCATCCAAAATGACATTTTTCAAACATGTTTATCAGTGTATTACTACATTTTTTTTTAAAATAGTTGTTTTTTGTTGTTGTTGTTTTTTCCTTATATAACATTGAAATGTGTTCAATGTTAATGTGGGTCTTTTGCATCCTCCTACACGTCTGTGTCAAACTGCTAGACAAGCTTTTACTTAATTAACCCGCTCCGTGTTTCCTAGCAACGTCTGCATGAAAGATCAAACCTTCTACAGGTAGCGCATGGACCTAACACACCTGCTGGATATGAGCTGTTTGTTCACACAGACAGAATAATGAACAAAAGAAAATCCTGGGGCTTTTCAGGAGTTTTAGAAATTCTGGTCAATAATTTAAGCTTTACAAAAGGAAATTTATAGAAAAAAAGAGGACATCTATTCATCCTAATACATTACATACGTTTGCTATCTACACCAGTAATTTACTACATTCATTAACCAAACAGCTATGGCCAGGATGGTTTCTCGCATTATACACGTAACTTCAGAAATATTGGCACCCTTTGTATTATATAAACTAAACAATACTCAGAATAATTCTAAATTTCCAGTCAAATTATCTTTTTTCTAACATAAAATACTTCCCATCATTGTTACTTTTTTAAATAATAGTATTTTGTCTTAAACCTCTGTGGCAAATTAACGCCACCCCTAAAGAATATTTAAATAGCAACATGTCGCAATTTGTCATTTTAGGTTAAGAAACGTTCAGTCATATGAGAAAACAATTAAAATGTAATAGCAATTTAAGCTTTCATTCTGCTTCAAAAGGGCATGAAAACACAATAATCGAAGGCATTGTTGGGTTTTTTGTCTGCTGCTCACTTTATCAACATAATCACCAATATGGTAACAGTAATAGGCCATATGTGTTTAGGGATATAGCAAACATGTTCCGTGATTGTTGTTCTAGGTTACTAAAATCATGGGCCAAGAATCGGAAGTTATGATTATAGCTTACTCTATATGGAAGTCTGTTTATGGGGGTTTCATTATAAATCTGTTGCTAATGGAAACATTTTAGTAAAAAGCTTCCTTGCTTTTCTCCCCTGCCCTCATATCCATCTCTTTTATTAATCGGGTTCTCAGTAAAACATGGATATGTGTTGTGTCCATCCTTACTGGGTCCTTATTGTGGTTGTGCTTTTGTTTTTTTGTGCTGCATGGCTTTGTTCCTCAATGACCTTATCACTGTAGTACTGACGTAATGAGACACGGGCCTGCTGTTAGTTAATGATTAGCCTGAGAACCTCTCTGCAGAGTGAGGCTTTCACCACACTGCAACACCTCATACTGAAGAGTTTAATGAAACTAATGGTTTTATAGGTACTACACTGCTACCATAATATACGTGTCAAAAATCATATACTTTTATACGAAGTTATGAGCTCAGTAACATTTTTAACATTGATACCACATTGTAATATATGTATATAACATTATTCTCCCAATTAATGATTAATGTGATTAACTAATCAATATATACACTAAATTAAGGGAAATCCAAAAGCATGTACACTTACTGGCCACTTTAATAGGAACACCTGTACCCCTGCACATTCTTACAATTATCCAATCAGAAGAGAGAAATTTCACTGTACTGTTCTTTCTAAGCTTTTCCTAATGGCCGTGGCAGTGTGCTGAAATAATTAGAGCTTGGGAGAACTATGAGCTACACAGACCTTTATTTATGTAGTAGGTGGAACGCTTCCGTCGCCATAACATCACATTTTAGGTTGTGCAAAATCTACAAATAATTTAAATAAAGATTGCTTTCTTTTGTTTGTTGTTTTTGAAAATGTGTAAATGGCAAACATTTAAGCAAACCTTCCTCTGATTTGTCCAGTGCACAGAATTTGTTGTTTATTAAGGACAAGTTAGGTTGTACAACACCCAGACGTTTTAATAAAAGATAAATAATGGCTGTGTATGCAAATGATGAGAACTTTTTTTAAGAACAAATTTAGTATGTTCTATAAATAAGGCACCTGGTCTTTAGATAGCTTACTTACTGCATGTGTTATTCTGCTCATTTATATGAATGGTGCCAATAGTTCTGATGTTGACTGTGTATATCTAGGGAATATTTTTACACACTGATAAGTACAGTCCTAGTGTCTGCTGTTAGACAAGACAGCCTGATAGATTGTGAGCTGATGGGATAATTGGTGGCAGATGGGACTGATTAATCCTGAATAGAGCTCGCATTTGGACAAACATGACACAAGAGACTATGTGCAGTGTGTGTCTATGTGTGCATGTGTCTGCATGCACATGTCTGTGTGTGTGTGTGATTTTGTATGTTCTTTTCTTTTTTTTTACATTGCATGCATGTTTGTGTATGCATTTTAACCTTTGCATTTTAAGGGTTTAAGCATCCATACATGCCTGTGTGTATGTATGCATTTTAAAAATGTCTGTGTCCTGAAGCAATGTCCTGTGGAATGTCTCCCTCAGTCAGATCAAATTCCATAGCATTTAACACACAAAGGACTCTCTCTGTTTCTCTGTTTCTCTCTCTCTCTCGCTCTCTCTCTCTCTCTTGCTCTGATTATAAACAGCTGTGCACTTTTTTCCCCGTCATCAGGACAGAGCATGGTAGGCTAGCTACCCGCTCTTTTAACCACATCAAACACACACACACACACACACACACAGTTGGAATACTGAATTCATGAGAAACTTTATTTCTTCATTTAAGGCAGTCTCTGTGTGTGTGTGTGTGAAACAGTAGGAAATAGCTCTGCTTGCGTTTAGTTTGGAGCTGTAGCTGCTCATATTACAACTTACAGTTCTCTCTCTCTCTCTCTCTCTCTCTCTCTCTCTCTCTCACACACACACACACACACACTGAAATTAGTTTACACTGTGTGTGTGCTTTGTGTGTGTGTCTCTGCATGCTAGAGTGTGTGTTTTCTTATTGATAGGTTACCAAAACCTGCTGCTGGTTTCTTTAGGTTTCTCTTTGTCTTTGTGTTTAGTTATGTGGACACTGCAGCTTATTGAGGCCAGAAACTCAATAAAGCCTTGATGACTACTAAATTGTACGAAATTAAAATTTTAATTACAATTTTTGCCATTTTAAATGTTTCCTAACCTTATACATACTTTCCTATTATTCACTCAATACAAGGTGACTCACAATCACCTGCTAATGTTAGCTACCAGATAAGAGCTAGCATGCACAGAGAAATGTCAACATGAGGAAGTGTCCATTTTACCAAAAGTTGCTGAAGAACAGCAAATATTCTATCAGAATCAGTCCTTCAACAACTGTGAAGTCACAGCAGACTATGCCGAGCTTTTTCAAGTGTCTGTATTTTCTTTGCTGCAGAATAAACACAAAACCATTTTCCTAACAAGTGAGTTTTTTCAGGCAAGCTCTGGTAATACCAATTTGCGTGTGTGTGTGTGTGTGTGTGTGTGTGTGTGCGTGTGTCCATCTCTCTCTCTCTCTCTCTCTCTCTCTCTCTGTATATGTGTGTATCTACGTGTTCATCTCTCTTTCTCACTGTGTGTGTATGCCTGTATGCGTCCATCTCTCTCTCGTTCTCTCTCTGTATATGTGTGTATCTGTGTGTTCATCTCTCTTTCTCACTGTGTGTGTATGTGTGTGTCTGTATGCATCCATCTGTCTGTCTCTGTACGTGTGTAACTGCATGTGCGCGTGTGTCTGTATTCGTCCATCTCTCTCGATCTCTCTCTCTCTCTGTATATGTGTGTATCTACGTGTTCATCTCTCTCACTGTGTGTGTGTGTGTGTGTCTGTATGCGTCCATCTCTCTCTCGTTCTCTCTCTGTATATGTGTGTATCTGTGTGTTCATCTCTCTTTCTCACTGTGTGTGTATGTGTGTGTCTGTATGCATCCATCTCTCTGTCTCTGTACGTGTGTAACTGCATGTGCGCATGTGTCTGTATGCGTCCATCTCTCTCGATCTCTCTCTCTGTATATGTGTGTATCTGTGTGTTCATCTCTCTTTCCCTCTGTGTGTGTGTGGTGTCTGGGAAGTCACAGTCTCAGTATGTATTGGGCGGGATGGTTGAGCATTTAAATTTGTTACTCATTTAAATCCACAGATTTGCTATTTAAATCAAGTCTCAACAGCCATCCACATGTATTTGCATATTAGATGTAAAGTAGGTCAGTATGTCCTTGTCTGACACACAAAAAACACACAAACACAGACAAATTTTAAATGAAATAATATTATTTCTCCCAATTCATCCACTCTGCCTCTCTTTCTCCCCCTCTCTCTGTCTCTCTTTCTCTTTGTAGACGTATATAGGGTCTATATTAGCAGCAGTGAACCCGTACCAGCAGTTGCCGGAGCTTTACGATGTGTCGGCGGTGGAGAGCTACAGTCGACATCACCTGGGGGAAATCCCGCCTCACATCTACGCCATCGCCAATGAGTGCTACCGCTCGCTCTGGAAACGCAACAACAATCAGTGTGTGCTCATTAGGTACAGTGAGAACACACACACACATCATACAGGACATGCACACATGCACCTTATTATGAAACTGTTAACGTGTCAGTTTGTGAGCATGAATTTCTGCCACCAGGGAAGTCTGTATGGTGTGTTTGGCTTCGTGCTGTTTAATAGATTAGGTTTCTCATTACCCAGCAGTTTTAACTGCCTGCCTCTTAACATGTATGTAGGTATATGTGTGTGTGTGTGTGTGGTGCAGTATAGTCTCAGGAGAACCACCTACTTTTACAGAAAATGCCATTTGATTTGACATTGCAAACAGCCATCCACATTTACTTGCCAAAAAAAACCAAAAAAAACTCTAGCAATTTTTAAAAACTTTTTTTCAGTCCAGTAAATACACAGTTTCTTACATAACCCCCCTTCACATTTTGTAGGAATTGAAATTGACTTTAATTTTAATAATTGAATTAAAATTTTTTTTTATAATTTGCACAGTATGTCAATACAATATAGTTATATAAAACATTTGATCCCCTCTACAGTAGCTTTGGCAGTATGCTTAGGCTCATTGTCCTGTTGGAAGGTGAGTGTCCATGCCCGTCTGAAGTCTCTTGCAGATTGGAATAGGTTTTCTTCCAAGAGAGCCCTGTATTTGGCTCCATTGATCTTGACCTCAACTCAGACCAGTTTCCCAGGGTCTACTGATGAAAAGCATCCCCACAGTATGATGCTACCGCCATCATGCTTCACTGTGAAGACATTGTTCTCAGGGTGATTTCCACATGTTTGATGAGTCTCCAAATGAGATTTCATTTTTTTTCAAGAATGGCTCTTTTCTCACCACTGTTTCGTAAGTAATTATGTAATCATGTGATTTCTGATGGCAATCAGTTGCACCGGAACTAATTTAGGGGTTTCACAACAGTGAGGGTGAATACTTGTGTAGTCACAAGTTGTTTTTTTTTTAATTTATAAATAATTTTTCAAACTGCACTTCAATATGTTGGGCTATTTTGTGTAGATTCATGACCTATAGTATAATCCCAAATAAAAAGCATTTCAGTTCCAGGTTGTAACACTGGACAATGTGGAAAAGGGAAGTGAATATTTATGCAAGTCACTGTACCTTGCTCCAGGAAGCACAGTGTTACCGCTGGAAACCGGTGTATGGATTCGTGTATGCACTGAAGTGCCAATAGCCAATCAGATTGCAACCTTGAAGATAGTAGCCAGTACAATAGGAATTTGATGCTGGTGGGCGGAAAGTCTGAGACTGAGACTAGTGCAGCAGAGTTCACACGATTTGTCTCAGAGGTCGAACATGGCTAGGATATTCTCATCTCTTCTGAGAACCAGAAACAGAGCTTTTTAAACCTGTCAGACCTGTTGGTTTTGAAGAGCTGTTGTGTGTGTGTGTGTGTCACAAACAAATCTGACTCATTTATCAGACCTATCAGCATTTCCCATTACATTCTGCCTCATATGAATAAGGAAATGCAACGGATTTTTGGTAGCAGTTAGTTTAAGTACACCTCTCTTCATGTTTCGTCTTCCTGCTGTAGTCTAGCGGATTTTTTTTTATTATTATTATTGTGAATATTGATTGCTTATGCACCCACTGGTAGCCTTCCCATGCTTCAAACCTTAAAACATTTTGCGGAAATGCCACAGAAGAGTCGGTTCTGGGAATGAAAAACTTCTGACTGCTTTGTTGCCATGACAACTCAAATAATGCAGCAATGTGGAATTGGTCCCCTTTTGCTGATATAATAACCTCCACTCTTCTGGGAGGGCTTTCCACTAGATTTTGAATGTTGCTGTGGGGATATAAAAGTATGTCCACATACTTTTGACCATATAGTGTAGAATGCTGCTTGCTGAGATCTTTGCATTTGGTTGATTTTTGAAGGCAGTGAACATGTCCTTCATTGTCCTATGTGTTCGATAATCCTCATGATGCATTGCTGCTTTAGAAGTATGTTTCAGACTATTCTTTTACAGGCACACCATATGTCCAAAACAGCCTAGGCAGCAAGGCAAAATTATAGTTGAAGAAAATAGTAATATTATCACAAATATTAATTTAATGGGGCCTACACTGCTAATGCTAATGATAACAAAATTTTGAGCATTTGCACCCCCGGGAAAATAGTTAAAAGCAATAAAAAGCTTTTATCCCATGTTGTGTCTATGACAATATTAGGGGTGTAATGATATGCAAAATTCACATTTATGGTGGTGTCTCAATACTATACATTTTCAATACAGCAAAAATAAGCTTTGGCTGAGTATGTTTCCATTTTCAACTCAAAAACTGCACAAAAAGACCTGAAACTAGCCCAAAACCTTTGTGCATTAAATATGGCAGTCATATTTTTCTTTTTTCTTTTTTCTAAGTCTTTGTGTTGGAAAAAAAAACATGGTGCACACCCATTGCGACAAGTTTCAAAACTAGCACAGTTTATGCACAAGAACCCTACTGCTGTCCCTCTCAAGGGCCGTATCTGAAGCACAGGTGCTTTATTCAGCACTGTTAGCTAGTGAAAGTCATGCAGCTCTCTGTTGCTCAGATGTGTTTATGAATCCTGCATTCTCCACTTTCTGAATGTGGACTTTCTGATCTCTGTCGTGAGTTCTTTAACCCAGCCTTAAAGCAGCAGAGAGACAGAGAGAGAGATGAGTGTGTATGCATGTGTTATTGGCACCAGCTATTATGCTAGCGTATTGGCTCATGTGTGTGTTTTTTTTAAACCCTTGCAGTCTATCCTGATTCAAGATAAAGAGGCTTTTTTTCAGAAGAGGGAGTGTGGGCTTGATTAAATTTAAATGTTTATTAAACCTTATGTAATGTAAGTGGTTTTTCATGATGAATATCCTACTTTATTATGCAGTCTGTTGAATTTATTGTTGGATAAACAGATGTATCAAAAAACGGATGCGATACGCTGAGCGACGCTATACACCAGCCCTACAGCCCACATCTGACTATGTAATGTTTTGCCTAAATATTTGAAATTGGTAGAAATTTAGGATGGTTCTTGAAAAGGTTCTCTGGTTCCCTGATTAAGCCCCAGCACCTTGTCAGTGGAAATGGAGTAAGAGAGACTTCAACACATGCCCCAAACAAAGAAAAAAAAAACACACAGTACACAGAGATACGATACACACATGGTCCTCATGCTGTATAGACATTAAACACAGATACGGACACATAGTTGACTCAAACCTCTAAAGGTCTGAATAAAGGACTAAAAGGACTAAAAGCATTTGGGTTTGGTTTATTTCCATATGTTAACTCTTTGTGAATATGAGCTGAGCCACAGCCCTATCCCTGGCTTCAGACCCTTAAATAGTGTCAAAGGTTAAATCTCATGGTTGCCTGACAACGCTAATTACACAAGTAGGTAAAGGTCAAAGAAGAATTGGTGTGCAGTCTGTGTGTCTGGCTCACATTCAAATAAAGGCTTGAACGTCTAATCTCAGTGTCTAGGAGACCAAAACTAATTTACCTAAAGGAATAGTTTACTGAAGAACAATTTTATACTATATTTTATACTTCCCTCAGATGTTACTGATCAGCAAGGACATGTCTGACATTTACTTCTTTAGTTCTGTACTGGAGCTAAGATACTTTAGCTAACAAGTAATGCTAAAGCTTGTAATGATGTCTGATTTGCCCAAATACATGCTCAAATCCTCCTTTACTTGCTTCAAATGACATTATTATGCTACGCAATAGCATTTTTAAGATAAACAGTTTGGTAAAATAACAGGGATAGTCTGTAATTACACATTTAAGTTTAGAGTGGATGTATATTATCATTTGCATAACTTAGTTTAACTTTTGCGTAACTAGTTTAACTTTTGCGTAACTATTTTGACTAGTTTAACTTTTGCGTAACTAGTTTAACTAGTTTAACTTTTGTGTAACTAGTTTATGGAATACAAAAAATCGTCCTTCAAATGTTGGTATATGGGGTGTGCTCTAAGATTAAGTAGCTAATTTGTTAGCACTGTTCTAATGTTGCGTTTGACTAGAGGACGGAACTCGTACTTCCCGACCTCAGACCAGGAAAAACAGAAGAAAACACCCCCTCAACTCGAAATTCCTACACAGGAACTCGGGATGGTCTCCTCCACTCCGAGTTCCTCCAAGTTCAGCAAGTGACGTCACAGCATCAACAGTGAACCAAGTAGCATTTAAAGTACCTTTAAATGAGTTATGCTGTATACAGGTATTTGCTTGTAACATACAGACTTATTCGCTTGTTAAATCTCTAACACTGACTATACAGTTCACTGTTTTGTGGCAGAAAATATACATCGGTCATCACGGTTAGCTGGCTAGCTTGTGGCTAAGATAAGACAAACATGGAGGCGTCCATGTTTTTCCCCAGTTTGTAGCTCAAATGCGCAGAAGATTACGTCATTCTGAGCATAGGTCGTGTTTGCATGCTATGTCAGTTTGGTACGTCAGAAAAAGAATAGAAAACAATCCTCCAGTAGTCTTGTTTATTACAAAGAATTTGAAAATGATTCATGAAAGCTTCAGTAAATTCTTATTTATTTATTTATATATTTATGTATTTACTTAATATAATCTGCAGTATTCCTCAATATCTCCAGCTGCATTTGCGGTTTTGGTCATGTTATATTGGGATTTCAATAAAAAACCACCATTAAATTCTGTTTTGTTTTGGTTTTTTTTGATAACCTGTAAAATAGAGGTACATTTCTTTCACCAATATACAAAGAGGATGCAAACTTTTGAGCTCAACTTTATATACTTATAGAAAAGATGTTGAGTGAGAGACTTCCATTACATGAACCATTACTGTAAGTGTGTGACTATGCAGGAATCAACAGAACATCAAAGTCAAGTAACGTGTGTGTGTGTGTGTGTGTGTGTGTGTGTGTGTGGGACAGTGGGGAGAGTGGTGCAGGTAAGACGGAGAGTACCAAGGTGATTCTGCGGTTCTTGTCTTTAATGAGTCAGCAGAGCCTAGAACTTTCCGCAAGAAACACAACATCTCACGTGGAGGAGGCGCTCCTGGAGAGCAGGTACACTCACACACACACTCACACACACACTCACACACCCCCCCCAATACAAGCAATGCACTTTCATGATTATAGATTTACCCATGAACTAAATCATGTGCTACAATTTTTTTCTTTCTCCCTCTATATTCTGCTGACTGTCTGTGTGGGTGTGTGTTTCTTCTTCAGTCCTATAATGGAGGCATTTGGAAATGCTAAGACGGTGTATAATAATAACTCCAGCCGCTTCGGGAAGTTCATCCAGCTTCACTTTAGCCAGCGGGGAAACATTCAGGGAGGAAAGATTGTGGACTGTATCCTGTATTATGCTAAATATGATCCTCCTGAAAGATCAATGCTTCCTCTGCTTCCTCTAATGCAGTGTGTGTGTGTGTGCGCGTGCGTGTGTGTATGTGTGTGCGTGTGAGAGAAAGAGAGAGCGCATATGCTTGACAGATTGCTTTTGTAACAGCAAAATATTTTCACTGTTAATTTTCCTTGACCATCTTTTCCCATAAAGACTTATTAGAGAAGGTGAGCAAGCACTTAAATGTTTTATTTTGTTTTGTATACTGTGTGTGTATTTTATATATATAAATAATTATATATATATATAATTTTGTCTCCTCTTTGTCTCCTCTTTTGTCAGAATCGTGTTGTGCGGCAGAATCCCGGCGAGAGGAACTACCACATCTTCTACGCTTTACTGGCAGGAAGCAGTGCAGAACAGAGGGGTCAGTGCAGTTTAAACTCAGCACAACACCTCAGTCTTTCTGTCTGTTTTAAACAAATCAAGCTTATTCTCTCTCTCTCTCTCTCTCTCTCTCTCTCTCTCTCTCTCTCTCTCTCGGTTCAGAGGAGTTTTCTCTGCTGCCCGCTGAGAGTTTTCATTACCTGAATCAGTCTGGCTGTGTGAGGGATCACACCATCAGTGACACACACACATTTCAGGAAGTGCTGGTAAGACACACAAACGAATAATGCAGTTATTCAGAAATACAGTTGTAAGAAATGGAGAAATAGCACAAATGTCATATCAAATTTGTGTTTACGATATGCAATATGTAGCATAATAGTTTGGCTGAGAGTTTGCTAACAAAGCTAACAAATAAATCAATAAAGCCAACATTTCATTGTTTAATGAAGAAAAGGAGGAGAAATTAAAAACAATTTACAAAAGCAGATTTTAACGTCCACTTGGTGCAGAGAATAATAAAAAGCAGTGATGCTGGACTCAGGTGTATCAGGATATTAATATATTGCATTATTAATATGAAAATCGTCATCTTCCTAAGCAACGGAAATTGCAAGCAGCCAATACTATAATTTTATTATAAATTTCAATTTTATTTTTATTTATTTACCCTCAGTAATGTTTCCTTGTGGCTGATGTTTAAGTTACTTTGGATCCACTTTTGGATCAAAATCAGGCATCTTCATGCAGAGAAGATTTTTTTTTAATTAAATGTTTTTAACACATATTTAGCCAAATAAATTAGGAAATGTTCTGAAACTTATTGGTGAAATTATTAAAAGTGAAACTTGTTTAAATAGTCCTAATTACCACACACAGCACTTTATAATTTACTGTAAAAGCCCCTCCACCCAATTTTCTCCCCAATTTGGCCGGTTCCCTCCCACTAGTTAACTCTCCCCTATCGTAAGACAGCTACCAGTTAGCGAGGGTGAGGAGTAAACACACACTTCCTCTGAGACATGTGAAGCCATGCTGTGGCATGGGGCAGCGTAACACACTCGGACAAAAGTGCTCTCTGCTCTCTTCTGCATGCGTGAGCTTACAGGTGCCCATGATTGTCTAGTGTCGCTGTGATTGATAGGGGAGTGTGTCTTCCCTTCCACCCTTAGAGCACGGCCAGTTTTGCTCACTTGGCTCCTGGCCATAGATGGCTGTGGCATCATCGGGATTCAAAAGAGCCATCTCCCAACAATTTTCTCAACACAGTCTACATTTTTCTCCGGATGACAAGGCTACCACTTTTCTGTTGTGCCACTCAGGAGCCACCATCACATTATTTTTAATGCGTGTGTGTGTGTGTGTGTGTGTTTAGAATGCCTTGCGGACCATGCACTTTGGGGAGGAGAGTATCTGTGAGGTTATGAGGCTTTTAGCTGGAATTCTGCACCTTGGGAACATTGAATTCGCCACAGCTGGAGGAGCTCAGGTCTCCTCCAAAGCAGGTTTGCACTTCTTCTGTCTCTCCTGTTTCTTTTTTTTCTTTCATTACTATGTAATATTTTTTAAACTCTCTATTCTCTGTTCATTAGCAGAGACTTTTTAGACCTTGCTAATGAACACCTTCTCGCTCCCTTTTTCTCTCTCCTTCTTGCTTCATCAGTCTTCTTTGTAAAATCTTAACTCTACAATCCTAATAATAAGAATCTTTTTATTTTTATTTATACTTTCAATCATTATGAATCATTTCATTCAATTCAAATAATAATAAAATAAGATATTATTGACATCATAACTTCAAATTCACTAGGCTAAACAAATCTATTTTTAATAAGGATTTAAGAATCGTGTGTGTGTGTGTGTGTGTTTAGCTCTCAGCAGTGCAGCGGAACTGTTGGGTTTGGACTGCACACAGTTGGCTGAAGTTCTGACACACAGATCCATGATCCTTCGAGGAGAAGAGATCAGCACTCCACTTACTGTAGAACAGGTGACACACACATGCTCATACACACACACATACACACATCTAACTGATCTAACTGATCACACACATACACATGCTGCATTGTCTTTTCATATCCACTTACTTGGTGCTTATGTTTAATTACAATTACAACCTGTTTTGTTGATATTGACGCTGTGGAATTCGCTGTCTTTGTGTGTGTGTGTGTGTGTGTGCGCTCTAGGCTGTCGATTCTCGAGACTCTATGGCTATGGCTCTCTACTCTCAGTGCTTCACCTGGATCATCCACAAACTCAACAAGCGTATCCACGGCAACGACAACTTCAAGTCCATTGGCATCCTGGACATTTTTGGCTTTGAGAACTTTGAGGTGCCAATCAGTCTTCTGATTTTGCTGTATAGAGTGACAGCAAACATAATAATGTATAGAGTATTCGGAAAATATTATGATGATTATGAATTTTTCATAACTTTCATAGCTGGTACAGGGGGTTCAGAGGCAGGAAGCAGACTGATGCGTGATGCTGTGTCTTTCTTTCAGGTGAATCGGTTTGAGCAGTTCAACATTAACTACGCCAATGAGAAGCTGCAGGAGTATTTCAATAAGCACATCTTCTCCCTGGAGCAGCTGGAGTACAACAGGTGTGTACACGAGTGTGTGTGTGTGTGTGTTTACGTACGATACACATTTCCTTAATCAGACAAAATACTTACTGTAGCTTTTGTAAATGATAGTGGGAATTGATAGATGTCTAATGAAAATAATATTCTTTTGTCTTTCACAGGCATAAAAGCAACTTAAATAAATGAACATAAATAAATATGTAAAATGCTAATTTGCTGCTAGATATTTTAATGTGCAACAGCCTATTTGAAGTCAAGTGCCAGCATACATTTGTTTAGAATCTTACAACATGTAAGATTTTTTAATATGTTGTTCTGTAGTGAGTAAAACTATTTGATCTAATTGTCTTGCCACAACATAGATAGTCTCACTGCACAAAAAACATGACATGACCCCTGAGTTCAGTTCTGTCTGAAAACTCATAACAGTAAATGTTCATAAAGCGCTTTTCAGTTTTGGATCTGGAGAGGATAGTGTGCACCGCTCATGTGTCACATGATGCTTTCACACTCCGCTTGGGATATAAGAGCAGTCCCTACCTCCTTGTGGAAGGATGATGAAGAAATATGAGGAATTATGAGGGACGTGTGTTTTTGTCTGACATCTCTGCATTGTGTCCACTCTGCTTGTGCCATATTGTTGACATAAATATTGCTGCCACTCGTCGATGCATGAATTTAAAAAGGTCCGTTCATAGCTTTGAGAAATCCAGCCTGACTTCAGGACAGCCAGCCAAAATTTCTGGCATGACAAAAATCCTTGTGATCATATGACTGTTTAATTGGAGATTGTCTAGGCGATTAATCAGGCTTCGTTGCCGCCCTCACACTGCCGTGACGGTCAGTGCAGCTGAAATTTAATCAAGCTCAAATTGTACAGTGTATACCCATTACATAACTGAGAGTTCCACGTTTGATATACAAAAACAGCTGGCCAGGTCTACTAATATTTGTGCCAGTACACAATGATGAATTAAACATGACACATTTGGAAAAGCAGCAGTGGTCTTCCGTATAAGCGTAAAAAAGTGTTCTGCCTACACACAACTTATAAAAGCCATACAAAAGTGCACCGGAACCGAAAACATTAATTAATAAATTAAACAACTATAAGTGTACATACCATCTGGCAACTTATTTTAATGCTTGTTTATTTTCACTGCTTTCAGTAGCTTTCAGTAGCCATATTTTCTTTCTGTTTTTGGAATATAAATTAAAAATTGGGTTAAATTCAGTTAAATTAACTAGCGAATTAATTAACTTTAATACCTACTGTCTCAGCTTTAAACAATCGACCGTACATTCATACAGTACACTCTGTGGGAATCCTTCAAGCCAAGCTGTTTTACCCATCATGCAACAGCGACAACAATTCTTACACAAAGCCAAGTGCATGTTTTTATGGAGCTGTTTTCACACACTTCACTGAATATAATTGATGCATGCTTTATTCCAAGACAAGTAACTGTGTGTGTGTGTGTGTGTGTATGTGTGTCTGGGAAGCTGGTGGCAATAGGTATTTATTGACTGTGTACCTTTAAAAAGACAGACACACTGATTGTAATTTACAATGTAGAAAGAAGGCATTGATTTGATTAACTAGCTGATTGTTTTCATATGTTACTGCACTACGTTGCTTTTGCTAGGTGTGGGAATCTAAAGGCAGAAATGGTGCTGGGTTGAAAACTGCGTAAAATGAAAGACTGACAGACATAAATCACCTAAATTCAGTAGTTGCAAAAGAAATTAATCAGGGGACTCAAGTGCCATTTAACTTAGCTATAAAAATGCACCAATTTAATTCCAGTAGCACTGATGATAATATCATTGGTGATGGACATAAGACTGCAGGAATGCTGATGTCACTAGATGGTGGTTATTTGTTTGATTTGTATATTAGATCAAACTGTAACAGATCTAACAGTTTTGACCAAAACTGTGTTTTCTGCTTATGACACACTGACACACTATGACTAGAAACTATAAATATATTTCACCAAACATGGAACCATTTTATAGCATCATGTTGTGTAAAGAGCCAGTTTAACAAACACAGTGGTAAAAAGTCTGCTAAAGATGACTAATTCCTTGCTAGCTGAGTGTATTTTCCTGGCAGAGTGAATGTCACACATTGAACAGGTTGTTGAATGGCTACATGCCGTATTCAGTTTGTAATCTGATATCGGCTGTCAAAATGTTTGCGATGCTCCTGCGCTGCAGTCAGAATGAAATCTTTACTTTAAATGCAATTTTCCCCCTTTTCACTTAGCAGATTTTAAAATGTTATACACTTACTTGTGGTGGAGATACAAGCAAAAGAGAAACATATACCCATTCAGGAAAGAGTGTAGTTTTTAGAACTCTATGGCAGGAAATTTCACCATGTGAAGGGATTTCCCAGGCCATCACACATGTACTGTCACGTTATCATAATTTTAATCAAGATATTTTCACTTCTGGGTCAAATCCAAATATACAAGTATTAAAATACTGTGTGTGTGTGTGTGTGTGTGTGTGTGTGTGTAGGGAAGGACTTATCTGGGATGATGTTAACTGGATGGACAATGGAGAATGTCTGGATCTCATAGAGAAGGTACTCTACATGCACATGCCCTGCTACATATTCAACAGAAAATGATACTGTATGTATGATGATCATCTGTATGTGAGTGTGTTTCATGTTTTTGTATCTGTATGTGTATGTGTATGTGTGTGTGTGTGTGTGTGTGTGTGTGTGTGTGTGTGTGTCTGTGTGTTGCACCTCTGCAGAAACTGGGTTTGTTGGCTCTGATGAACGAGGAAAGTCATTTTCCCAAAGCCACTGATGCTACATTGCTGGAGAAGCTCCACAGCCAACACTCTGTAAGTCTCCTAAAACACACACACACACACACACAGGCATTTGTGCTATACAGAGCCAGATGTACAGTGTGGTCAGAACTAATTAGTCAATTCTACTGTGGAATTATGACAGTTCCAGACATATTTGCAGAAATCAAGACAGCCTGTGACATCTGAGGCTATTAATTAGAGTCCGGATCATATTTCCTCCGTTTATTGTAGCTGTGTATATTTGTTTAGTCCAGCAGGGGGCAGGAGAGTAATACAGGATTTAATGGCACTATGCTGCAGCATGGAGACTGTTTATTTACAGTCTCATCTCAGTTCAGGCTCTCTTCTGCTTCCCATGTGCGCTGCTGTAGTTAGTGTTTGTAATTAACACTAGTTTAATTTCACTCTTCCCTCTCCATCTTTTTCTTCTTCACACTCACAGAAAAACCCTTTCTACACAAAGCCTCGAGTTGCTGTGCACTACTTCGGAGTGAAGCACTATGCAGGAGAGGTAAGACATAGTAGCCAACACACTGTGTGTATTCAGTACCTGTGCAGTAGTTAACAAGCCCATGTGAGTTTCTGAAATGAGTCAGAATGTGTTCCTTGTGGGGCTGTGAAAAGAGTCCTGACCTATGCTCTGGGGTCATTGTGACTGAACTATTTTTTATGTTATTTTCCTTTCATTATATCCTTTTCCATTTTTAGTTACTTTAGTTGCATGCTTTAAGCATTCAGCTTTGTGCGTGCCTACATACAAGAATGCGTGTGTGTTAAATATTATGATGTCTCTAGGTGGTGTATGACGTGAGAGGGATCCTGGAGAAAAACAGAGATACTTTCAGAGATGACATCCTCAACTTACTCAGGGATAGCAGGTGTGTGTATGTGTGTGTGTGTGTGTGTGTGTGTTGGGGGTATTCATTTTTAGTAGTCGACTAGTCATCTTTTCCATAGTTATAGCAAAAACTTTGCCAAACTGCACTTCAGTTAACAGCCATACCCAGAATACATGTTTCCAGCTTCAGCGCTTTTTAGGCTACACTGTTAATGATGAAAATAAATAAATCAATGCAACAAATGTGAGAAATAATACATCTGTGTATCATATTACTCAATTAAACGATGTACTAATTCTTAAAATGCAAATGTTTAATGATTTGGTGGCTCATTCATTCTGGAGCTGAGAGTGCGCAGCATGGAAGCTCTTGTCCATCAGCAGAGTATTCCTCAATGTCCAGCCTTCCTTGGATGGATGATGATGTCTATAGAAGTGTGTGGGAGGTTTTTCAAGGCTGATAATGACCTGGGAATTGAAGCATCATGTTTAGCTCCAGTCTTAGTAGCAGATGTAAACGTGTGTGGATCAGTCTCTGTCAGCTGGCTCTAAACTCGCAGAATGGGGTTGGATAGTGATGTGCAAACACATGGCTCTGAATGTGGTCTTTCACACAGCGCTGGTCATGATGGAATTCACTCTGCCACAGTGTGAGGGTTTTATTTCAGTTTTATTTAGCTTTGATGGACAACAAAAATTACTGTGTGAGGAATTCCACTTCATACAAAGTGACAGCAAAATGGTAGCATCCATTTAAGCTCAAGAAAATTTTTTAATATTTAAAAAAAAAATTTTGCAGCTGACTTTAGAATTGATTTAATCTAGTTTGTTCTGACTAACAACATACATTGAGCCTGCTCTCTTTACCATCTACCTCACTGTTTTTTCCACCTCCCTGAATAGTCAACATCCCCCCACGTACTAGCATCTCATCTATGAAACCCCATAGCGTGTGTGTGTGTTTGGAGGCTCTTGAAGTGTTGCTGTGTTTCTAATTCAGTATGTTTCCTTTGCCCTTTATTTATATGTTCTTTGTCCCTCTCTCTCTCTCTCTCTCTCTCTCTCTAGCTTGGATTTTGTGTATGATCTGTTTGAGAGGATGAGTAGCAGGTGTGGGCAGGACATGATGAAAAGCAGCTCACAGCACCGCAGGCCAACAGTCAGCTCCCAGTTTAAGGTGAGCACCTGCAGAATTTATAGACATGGCAGGGAAGGCAATTTAAACACTTGGAACACGTTTAAACAAAAACACTTTTAAACATTTCCCCTTTGCAAATGGGTATAGTTTTTCACAGCATGATAATCACACAGCATAATATCACAGCTTTCAGAATGTCAGCTAATGAGGATGAGGTTCTTGTGGATGTTATAACTTTAGCAGGTTGTTACGTACTTGTTTGTTCTTTTAAAATTAGGCCACTGTCTCTGAAAAGCCTTGGAGCATATTTTATGATTCACATTTCACTTGACACTTTGGTGTTATTATCTAGACCAGTGTAGCATAATGTTAGCAAAATAACTCTTTTAGATTTCCATATCACAGTTTATTACTATTCCTGTATACCATCACAACACTAGTCAGGATATAGGAGCAGGAACTGAGTAGCGTTTCTTCATGTTGACTTAGCATCATGTATCCATTCAGAAACAACACAATATTGCTGTTTTCTGTATGTTAACGGCTTTCAAACACACAACACTAACATGGCTAATATGACGCTAACATGGTTAACACAACACTAACATGGCTAACACAGCGCTAACATGGTTAATACAACACTAACATGGCTAACACAACACTAACTTGGCTAACACAACACTAACATGGTTAACACAACACTAACTTGGCTAACACAACACTAACATGGCTAACACAACGCTAACATGGTTAATACAACACTAACATGGCTAACACAACACTAACTTGGCTAACACAACGTTAACATGGTTAACACAACACTAACATGGCTAACACAACACTAACTTGGCTAACACAACGCTAACATGGTTAACACAACACTAACTTGGCTAACACAACACTAACATGGCTAACACAACGCTAACATGGCTAGTACTCCATAGTCACTAATATTGTTAGGTAGCATGCTGTACCTTTCTAAAAGCTTTCTGTAAAGCTAGAGAACTCAGGGTATTGTTAGCATATTAGCATTTGGTCAACATCAGGGTATATGCTGCATTATTACTGTTATTAAATTGCCCATATGCTTCAATAGTGCTAAATAAATTAATAAATAAAAACTGCGGGTCAGTTTCTATAGCCAAATAACAAAATCATTTCATCGTTTTTTATTTCTTCTTCCCCAGAATTCTTTGCACTCCCTGATGTCCACCCTCAGCACATCCAACCCCTTCTTTGTGCGCTGCATCAAACCCAACAACAACAAGGTATATACACACACATACAGAGAGAGAGAGACAGAGCTAATGTGGGGTTAAGTTATTTTACCAGTGGTAGAGGTGACACAGATAGAGAATTCTGGTTTGGAGAATACATTATTATGAATTACAGTACATTACTGTAGTGACTGGATTTAATCAGTCAGGTTGAGTAAGAGATGTCTAGTTTCTTTTAAACTTAAAAATACTGAACTCTGTTATAAGCAGCTGTGTATAAACAATTTACTTTTACATTTATCTACTCATAGATTTTTTTTCTTATACGTTTATCTACTTATTTACTTTTAGCATTTGATAGATGCCCTTTTCCAGAGTGACTTACAGAACATGCAGGTCACAGTCTCTCTCTCGCTCTAGTGTTTAATCTCTGATTCACTTTTTCAGGTGCGGTTTTCTGTTTTTCTGTATGTGTGTGTGTGTCAGAGAGAGAGAGACAGTGACACACGCATGTTTTTGAAAGTAAACAGCTGAGCCTCCCTCTGCCCAAATTTTACCCACAATCCTCTCCCTGACACCCTCCCAACAACGTGCACAAATTAGCCCAGCATGGATCTAAGCGCCATGGCAACCAGCAGTGGCTGAAAGAGATCAGAGCTGTGTATTGTGTGAACAGTGTGAGTGTGCGCGTGTGTGTGTGTGTGAGAGAGAGAGAGAGTGAGAGGAGCAGAACAGTGGTCAGTTAATAACTGACTCTTGTAGGGCTACACACTTGCTTCCAGGCTGAGCCACACGTCTGCAGGATGAGAGGAGATATTCTACATTACGGTATGAGCTTATACAGCACTCGGCTCCGAAAAGATGCAGGCGTGTGTTTGGGGATGATTTTGAAAATGATCTCGGTGGATGCGTCATGCAGATGTTTTTATCAGTGGTATGGAAGTGAAGTTGCTTTTGAAGGGTTTCCTTTGTCTGTAGTTTATCTGCCTTTTAGTTTGGAGCCTGAGATGTTTTTAATTGTTTTTATTAAATATCCTGTAAATCTGCTTGCTGAGAAATATATAACAAGGCGTTTTGTTATCTGCTGGATGTATTGGAATGTTTCCACACCTTAACAGAAAGTGTACCTGAACTTCTGAGTGTTATTAGTCTAATGAAGTTAATAACAGAAATTTTAAATTAGAGCAGAAGGTAAGGAGTAGATTTGATGAAAGTACCTAATGATGCAGTGGAAAAAGTAACCACTTTAAAGGTGTCAGTGAAAATACCGACTTGTTGAATTAGTAACTTTATTTCTGTGGACGTGAATAAGTGATCTGCATCAGACGCTGTATAGAATGCTAAAGAGTTGCGTCTGTGGTCTGAGTGTGTGCTTGTCTTAAATCTTTCTGTTGAGCATTAGACTTCAGACTAACCTCCACCTCCCCCACCTCACAGACCTCCACCCCCATCTACGGACTGAGACACACACACACACACACCCACAGAAACACAGCGAGAGACATCATAGCTGACTGCATTGTGACGTTCGTTGCGTGTATCAGTATGTTAATGACGTTGGTAGTGTGTTTGTGTGAGAGACAGTGTGGTTGTGTGTGTTACGTTTGTGTATTCTGTAGTGAATCTCATCAGCGTGAGCTGGTATCGACTCTCACAGAGCCCCATTCATCACTGATCTGTCCATCTCAGTGTCTTTCTTCAGTCTCTGCACTTCCTCCTTCCATCTGCAGAGATTGACATTTAGCTGGGGCAAGATTAGCAGAGTACAGAGCACCCCGTTTCCGACCTCACGCCCACAGAGGTCAAAGGTCACTGGAGTGTGGTTGGTGGGGTTCATTCATAAATGAATCAACACTTTTTTTTGTACTATTGTACTGGGTTTTGGATATAAAGGGGAACTTTGACAAGGGTTTATACTTTTTCATCTGAGTATTTGTGGATGTCGTGTGCGGACAGTCTGCCGTCACACTTAAACTACTTCAAGTAAAGTGCATGTGTCCACTAAGTGGAAGAAAATTTAAAAAATGAAAGAAAACTAAAGGAATGTCTCATGTTTTACAGTAGAAAGATTGGAGAGAAGATACATCTACTATATATAGATATATAGAAGATCAATACTATTTACGTCTGAGTTCTAAATCACCGGTATCTTGGTATTAGGTATTAATGTCGATCAAACAGGGAATAATTTGAGATTTTCTTAGATTTAGAAGAGAGAATTATATTAGCTCTTATTGAATATTTTCAGTATTAAGTGATTTCCCAAAACAACAGCAAAAGTATAAAGAAAAAACCCTTCTCATATCACTATACCAACAGTTTTGTATGTTTTATTTTCAACAGATGTCTGGATTCAGGAATTCTAATGCATAAATAAACAAGAAAAAGTTGTCCATAAGAATGATTTAGCCTAAAACAGATAGATAAAACCCCACTTCTTTCCTTCTTTCAGATGCCAGATCGTTTTGATCACTCTGTGGTGCTGAACCAGTTGCGGTATTCTGGCATGCTGGAGACAGTGAGGATCCGGCGTGCTGGCTTTCCTGTTCGGAGAACCTTCCAGGATTTCTGCACCAGGTGTGTCCCACTTTCTATTAATATGAGCACATATTTATATTAGGTTCTCCATTTCAGATTGATCGATCCTGAGCTCAGCTTAGTGTACATGTTCTCCCTGTGTCTGTGTGGGTTTATTCCGGGTTCTCCAGTTTCCTCCCACCTCCCAGCAACATTCTGGTAAATGGATTGGCTATGCTAAATTACCCCTAGGTGTGAATGAGAGTGTGTTCTGGCCTTGCATCTAGTGTTCCCCGGATAGGCTACATAACTACAGTGACCCTGATCAGATAAAGCGGTTACTTAATGAATGAACTTCAACTGGAATTCACACTACTTCAACTCAAATATGGTCACTTACCATTACTAAACCATTCCTAATACATTATTAATATGTACTCAGTTGCCATTTTATTCTTATATCTTGTATATCCAGTCAGCCACCTTTATCCAGCCCATCAGCGGAGATCACCACTGACCAGAAACAGGCCAGATACACACATACCTGTTTTACCCAAACTAACATGCCACTATGACTCTATGTCAGTGTCACTGCCATGCAGAAAACTGTCCACTGCTCAAATAACATCCGGTCAGTTGGTGGTTCTGTCCATTAGAGGGGAGCTGACAAAGTGCATAGCAACAGATGGGCTACAGTCCATCTGAGCTTGAGCTACAGTATGGTACCTGTATGTACATAAGTTAGTAATATAGTAATATACAATTTTTCCATGAAACTAATCGCATTTTGATATTATGGGTCCCTGGTTGTCTAACGGCTAAGGATCCCGTGCTCTCACCGCTGTGGCCCGGGTTTGATTCCCAGGCAGGGAACCAACCCAGCTACTGGGAGCGTACTCTTAGTGCCGATCCTAAGCCTGGGTAAAACTGGGTAGGGTTGCGTCAGGAAGGGCATCCAGCGTAAAAACTGTGCCAAATCAAACATGCAGACCAATGACCCACTGTGGCGACCTCTAATAGGAGCAGCCGAAAGAGCAACAACAACAGTGTTGAGTTACTCTTGCATGTTTGCCTGATAGACTCCAAAAAATGTTCACCAACCACCACCTGGTACCTGCTCAGCAAGGCATGAGGTCCCTTTCCAGAAACCAATTGTCTCTCAGTGGTGGAATGAACTTCCAACCTCAATCTGGACAGCAGAATCTGTCACTATCTTCAAAAACGCCCACTAACCCCCAACTTGTCCCCACACACAAAAAAAAAAAAAAAATCTGCACTTCCACTGGCTCTTATACCTCTACTCTGTGCACTTTGCTCCTCTAGCACTCAGTTAAAAATCTTGTATGGTAGCACTACTTGTATTGTTCTCTGCTTGATATATCGCTGTGTATGATATGAAGTCTGATGAGTAAAAGTAAATGAATAAATGTAGAGCATTAGAGGTTTGTTAGAGAGACTTAAACTAATTAGCTGAAGAGTGTTTTGGTTATTTCAGCAAAGCCATAAGGATAGAGGTGCATTGAGATTTAACTAGCCAGACTCATTATATTAGGCATTTAATATTCAATTTATCGTTATTAATTTATAACTACCCAATATCTGTATTTAAATGCAGCTTAAAAACATACTTCTTTTATTTGGCCTATTTTTTTCTGGGTCTTTCATCCTGGTGAAAATGATTTGTAGTAATTAATATAGTCTAGTTCTATAGTCAGTTCATTGGTGATTTAAATTGGTTTTAATTTGCATTTGTATAAATACTTGTTTTTGTTTTACTTCTAATATTTTATATTTTTTATATTTATATATATTTTATTTTAAGGAAAGCACTTTGGTTTTGAACTCAAAATGAAAACTGCTCTGTAAACAAACATTGTAATTACTGGGAAGCCATTTTCTGAGAAAAATAAAGTAAAAATTGTCATGATGGGTGTTTTTTTTTTTTTTATCAGGTACTATGTGTTAATGAGAGGTGTGGCCAGGTGTGATGACCCCAAGGAGGCGTGTCTGCAGGTGCTCCGCCTCTATGACAGCAGTAGTGTAGAATGGCAGCTGGGAAAGACGAGGGTGAGAAACACAGATTCATTACTACTTCATTATGTTTTACAACGTTGTATGAAAGATTATTTAAATATGCCTTCATTGTTCTCGTACACTTAGTTTGTTCTGCATGTGTGTGTTTGTGATTTGTTGTTTTGCACTGGTAGGTTTTCCTAAGGGAGAGTCTGGAGCTGCGATTGGAAAAGAAGCGAGAGGAAGAAGTGCTTCAGGCTGCAGCCATTATACAGGCCTACCTGCTGGGATACAGGGCACGGTAAACACAAACAAGCACATACACACACACAGATCCCAGTCCCAGTGTATCCTTACACAGTTTATGACTTGTTACATCAGATATGTCATACAGACGGGTGACAGATTAAAGGGAAAAGGGTGGCTCTGTTATGCTGTGAGGGGAATTTCGCTGGCATGGTTTGGGACCACTTGTCCTCTTACAGGAAAAGTTCACTGCAAATCCATACAAAAGTTATACTGATTTATTATTTATGATGATTACTAATATACTGATTTATTACCTTTATGATGAAACTTTTCTATTCAGACAGTGCCTCCATTCACAGGGCACAAGGACTTACTGAATGGTTTGATGAGTATGAGAATGATGCAAATCATATGCTTTTTCCTTTATATTGTCACCTGTCTGTAGCCAACTGTGAAGTCCATAAAAATGGTGCAGAGCCCTAACTGTCTTCTCTTTGCGGCCTGTAGGAGGCAGTACAAGCGGCTGCTGCAATGTGTGCTGGTGATCCAGAAAAACTGGAGGGCACTTTTCTGGCGCAGGCGCTACTTGATGCTTCGCTGGGCCTCCATCACACTCCAAAAAAGAGTTAGAGGTCAAAGGGCACGGCAGCTCTACACACAGCTACTTGAGGAGAGGAAAAGAAGGATGGAGGAAGAGCGGAGACAAAGAGAAGAGGAGGAGGAGCGAGAGAGGTGGGCAGGGCATTCTGTGGGGACCTGTGTTAAGACTTTCTAAGACCTAACTAAGCTGAGGTCATGAATTTTGTGGTGGTTGGGGGCAGGGGGTTATGTGAATGATCAGTAGTTCTTCAAACCCTCAGTACTTGCATACTAATAGGAGAGGGACCAGGCTGGATTACAGCTGCAAGCATGAGGCATAATGCAGTCGGTCCGCTGACATGTAATCTATTGTCCAAGCAGACATACTATGTCCAGGTGCACTTGCATTTGCTATCGTTTTAGCACACTAAAGTCCAGTGTTCCAGTGGCATGTGGTGTTGTTGGCTATGAATAACTCTGAGAATTTCATAAAAAAAATGTTATGTTGCCAAAAAAAATGAACTGCATTAATTCCAACTGTTTTGCTGAAGCAAGTTTCAGGTTTAAATTACGACCCAGTTAGCTTCACTGTGTCACGGAATGGAGATTCAGATGCAAATGCAGATAATTTATTGTGTAAGGTACAAACAAAACAACCAGAACCGTGAAAACAAGAACCATAAGAGACACAGGTGAGAGTGATTAGTGAGGCATGTGACGTGCTGGGGCTGATGGGTAGTGTAGTTCTGCGCCCACTGGCGCTACCATGACACACTGTGCTTTTAATTTAACTGGAGTTTGGGATTGATTTAGATTTTAATGGTGTGTTGACTTGCTCTTTTGTTTAGAGAGAGACAGAGACTGGAGATGGAGCGGAAGGCTCGAGAGGTGAGTCACTGTGTCTCTCACGTTACATTCAAAAATTCACCGGCTAAGAAAGGTTCTACATGAAAATAGCAATTACTACATCCTACTTTCATCTTTTCTTCTCTCTTTGGCTAGTGCAAATCTGCCCTTAGTTAATGGAGAAAAGTAAAAAAGGTTAGAAAGTTAGTAAAAAAGTGGAAATAATAGCAAATTCCTAGCAATGGTGATGGTAAAAACTTGCAAAAAACAATACACTTGGGGCTATTATTACTAGGGGCTGTTACCACGGTAACTCAGTATCATATTTGTAGCATAAGAAGAGAGTTAGAATCTTGAGTCATTTTCTTTTACCTAACTTCCTGAATAATAGTTGTGGATCATGTTAATGCCTGAGCTTTAATTCCTGAGCCAAAGCTCCCATAATTTTCCCATAATTCTGACATGATTTAAGAATGGCCTTAAAACAGTGTGGTTACACTCCACTCTGTAAGTGTGGAAGTCTGGGTAATGTAGTGTTTTTTTGTCACATATTCACAGGCAGAAGAGGCACTGAGAGTAGAGGAGGCTCTGAGAATTGAGAGAGAGAGGAAGATTCTCAGAAATGGTCTGGAGCAAACATCTGTTTTGGCTGAGAGCAAGCGCTCAGAGCAGCCATTATTGGATGAGGTTTTTGAGGAAGAAGCCCGTCCCAATGAGGCTTCACAAGTGGAGGAAATCCTGCGTCTGGAGCGTGAAATTGAGGGTCTGCGGAGGCAGAAAGAGACACGGGAGCAGACTCTGACGGCACATTCTCTGGCACGTCTGCAGCACCTGCGTGATCAGGAGTTGCTCAGGCTGGAGGAAGAGGCCTGCAAGGCAGCACAGCAGTTCCTCTCCTCGCTCAACTTCCACGAGATCGATGAGTGTGTGCGCAACATCGAGAGCACCTTAGTGTTGCAGGATTGCTCAGAAGAAACTGAACAAGAGAGGAGGAGAGGTGGGGATGAGGAGGAGGTGGATGAAGGATTGGGAGGGGATGAGGAAGGCTTTAAAGATTCACCGAACCCCAGTGAGCACGGCCACTCGGACGGCCAGCGCACCAGTGGGATCCGCACCAGTGACGACTCGTCTGAGGAGGACCCGTACGCCAATGACCGCGTGGCTCCACCCCCAGCCCCACCCACAACTGTGCCCTCAGCCTATCATGCACTAGCCTGTATCAGGGATACCACCTACTGTGGGTCACAGCAGGAAGAGGACCTGATTCCACCAGATGAAGACTCTGATTACGACGCCGATGAGTATGATGAAGGCGGCATTGTCCTGCCTCCCTGCATGTCCCTGTCTGTGCTCCAGACTGGCAGCTGGTCACATGACCAGCGCAGCTCCATGGCGACAAGCACCAGTGCTAGCTCGGGGGCGTACAGGTTCAGCTCTGAGGGAGCCCAATCATCAGTGAGTCTCACTCATATACATGCATACATGTATATGTATACACAATTATTTCTATATACACACATACCCCAGGACAAAGAAAGGCTCATTAACATGAGAGTGTATGTGGTGCTTGTGGGGTGCTGTGTAAAGCAGTTACTGTTTTCCTTCACTCATCTTCAGTAACTACTTTGTCATGGTCAGTGTCGTGATGGTTTAAATGACGAATATGTTCATGTTCTGTTCTGTTGTTAACAGAACCAAATAAGCTTGTCAGAAAATATTGCAGTACTGTAGAACAACACACACAAACTCATTCCTATAACTATATACCTTTCATCTTTCATTTCAGTGTAGGTACTGAGTGATTCATAATAATATGTTCTATGAATAATATGATTTAAGATGAATAAGTGAATAATAAACTGAGACATTAAGGAGTTAACACACACTCTCTCCCTTTACTTCTCCAGTTTGATGACAGTGAGGATGACTTTGACAGGTTTGATACGGATGACGAGTCGTCTTATCGTAGAGATTCTGTCTACAGCTGTGTCACTCTGCCTTACTTTCACAGCTTCCTCTATATCAAAGGTACAAAACAACTGTCTTTATTCCCTCCTCTTTTCTTCTCTTTTCTCTTCGTGTTGCTGAACTGTGTGTGAATGTGTTTGTGCTGCAGGTGGGCTGCTGAACTCATGGAAGCGCCGCTGGTGTGTGCTGAAGGACGAGACGTTCCTGTGGTTTCGGAGCAGACAGGAGGCTCTGAAGCAGGGCTGGCTGCTTAAGAAGGGTGGAGGCTTATCAACTCTCTCTCGCCGCAACTGGAAACGCCGCTGGTTTGTCCTACGCCAGAGCAAACTTATCTATTACGACAACGATGCTGAGGAGAGGATGAAGGGCATGCTGGACATGCATGA